>JACSVZ010000014.1:7458044-8088374 GCA_014706295.1 Lycocorax pyrrhopterus obiensis | reverse complement strand
TCTTGGGGCACAGGTACGGGCAGAGGCAGGGTGCCTGTGGGAAAGGCTGTCTAGGAGGAAATTGGTGTGCTGTGAGAACTGTGGAGCACTCTGATGAGAGAAAGGGGTCAGCCAGGACACAGACAGGCGCGGGGGTGGTGTGTCTGGTTGCAGGTGGAAGAGCAGGTCCCTTTTCAGCCATGCCATTTGCTGTGTTTTTTGGGAAAGGCTCCAGCATGGAAGCTGCTGTACAGATTAGGACGCTTTTCACACCCATACGCCCAGAGTGGTGATGTCTGTTCAGGAGCTGTAGGGTTGTAATCCTACTCCCTGTCTTCCTTACCATTCCTGTCTCACACCAGCTCTGGCTTTCATATGTGCTGTGATGATATGGGGAGCTAAACACCAAAATTTTAATCCTGTGAGAGAAGTGAATAGCTTTCTGGGATTTATCTCTTCAAATCATTCTCCTGTGTTGTCCGACCAGAGATAGTGCAGGGGAGGGGGCAAGCCCTGCAGCAGGAGAGCAGGAGTGCCTCTTTCAGTGAAATGGTAAGTGAGGTTAGCCACAATGTGAGCCCTCCTCTGTGCTGCCCCATCCTGGCCTCGGGAGGGCCTGCATGTACCCCAAGCTGCTTGTGTTTCCTGACTTAACGACATCATGGAAGGGAGTCCTCTTCAGGATGCTCATTGCTGATGTGTGCCGTGCCAGCCTCTCAGGCATGTGCAGTATAGTACCACCTTCAAATGTGAACCTAGTGCCCAGGAGGTCTCTCCAGAGTCACCTGTAACTTGTTCTTCCTGATCTTCCCTGCAGCTTCTGGCCTGTGTTTGTGCAGCTATGATCCTCAGGAGACACCTCATGGTCTGGAAGGTCTTTGCCCCAAAGTAAGTCCCAGGAGTTGCTCTGATGCTGGGTTAAGACTTAAATCCCTGACATCTTGACTAGAGTTTACAGACAGTAATGTTGGAAGAGACCCTGTGATTGATCTTCTGACTCATTACCTAGTAGCGGTTGTAGGAATGTCCCTAACTAATTCCTGCTTGAAATTCAGAAGCTAGACTTGAGCTAGAGCCTAGAAGTTTCTCCTCATCTTAATTTCCAAGGACACAAACAGCCCACCTGGAAGCTCAGAATATTGTAGGTCAGAGAGCCAAAGGTAAGGATACCAGACCAGAAGTGATAAACCCAGAAATGCTGAACCAGAAAACCTTTGAATTAGTTGGTGTGAGGGGTGGCCTCAGCTTCTGAGGGATTCAAAATCCCACCTGAATCAACAGGTCCTGAGCGGCCTTTGAACCAGAGGAGTGCTTGGCTTACAGGTTTTAGGCAGCAACTGCTGGGGAATGAATGTAATTCAGGTTTTAGGATGTGGGATGGTACTAGCCTCTCATTGTCAGGAAAATCAGTCAGCTGGAGGGTAGCAGCCTGTCTTTGTAGTCATGCTGGCTGTTGTATCCTTAACTGCATCTGTTGTGCCTGCAGGTTCCTCTTTGAGTCGCTGGGCTTCATGGTGAGCAGCATCTGCCTCTTGCTGGGGATCTCGCTGGTGATGCGTGTGGACTGTGCTGTCAGCACCTGGTTCAGCCAGCTTCGGCTCAGGTAGCCTTGGAGATGTGGGGAGCCTGACCTGCTCGTCGGCCGAGGCTGTGGTTGTCTCCTTGCCTCCCTCGGGCTGGGAGGGATACACGAGCCGCCAGCAACGAGTGCCTGCCCACAGCAGTCAGGGATTATCCCCAGCTCCCTGCCTCTGTGCTGGACAAAAGGACTGGAGCCAACTGTTCCTGGCTCATGGGGATGGTGTTTCTCAGCAGGGGAGGTCAGAGCTCTTGCTGGGCCTTTGCTGGCAGCAGGAGGACTTTGCTGCAGGAGCCCAAGAAGCAAGAGTGCTGAAGTGTTCCTCTGGTGAAACACCAGCGGGGGTCTTGCTGCTACTTTCCTGACAACTGTTGCAATATGCAGCTGGTAGGCTTCAGTGGCCAGCAAGGTGTCACCTTCACTGTGCGAAGGCAGTGACTCATGGAATGGGACCTGCTGAGGAGGGGAGAGGAGGTTGGAAGGGGAGGGAATGTCCCACAGCCACCACTTGTTTTCATGTGCTCGGTTTTCACACTGGAATCACACTGCATGGTTCCATGCAGATGGTTCCTGGAGCCTCGGCGGCAGCTACTCCTCTGTAAAGTCAGTCAGTTGCTCTGTAGTGAGGCCTCTCTTGCCCTACACTTGGTCCCATTTTCCTGGTTCTCCTCAGCCCTTTGAAGTGCAGTAGGGAGCACTCTGGGCTGCCTTGTACAGCAGGCTTAGCTTGGGGCAGTGGTAGCAGGGACAACTATGTGCATGACCAAGAAACTCTCCACTTCTCAGCCTGTCAGGGTCCCTGTGGGCTGGGTGGTAGCAGCCAAGGCTCCTGATCTCTTCCTGAGTGTGTGCTGCTGGATGCTGGCAGTTGACTGTGAACAGTTAAGATGCAGGAGGATGCAGTGACAATATGGACTCACCCATACTGGGCCTGGCCAGCAGGAAAGGGGAACCTGGGAGTAGCTGTCCCAGCTGCAGGAGTAGCCTTGGTGTGAGCTCCAGAGCCTGGGAACAGCTTCTTGAAGGCCCTGAGAAGGCACCAGTTCTTTTGGGAAGTGGTTTAACTCATTGGTGTCTGTGTATATGCTGAGTGCTATGGACCAGATGCAGTCAATCACATCCATGATCCCATGTTTGGTGCTTGTCTCCCTCTTGGCCTTGGCATTCTCTGTGAGATTTCATGCCACAAGTGAGCTATGCCAAACATGCCCTTGACTGCTCACAGTCAGGAGACATGGTGTTTCTTTCTTTATGGAGGGGATGGTGACCATGGTGCCTGGCCACATCCCAGCTCAGTTCCTCCTGCAGTTTCATTGGAGCTGGGATTCATTACTGCCCTGAACCACTGTGTGGCATTACTTGGTGCTATGAAACCTTTTGTCTCTTTCCTCTCTGGATAGAGCCAAGGACTGCTTGCCTGGGATTTCTGCAATGATATTTGCCTGATCCCGTTAATTTTTAACTCATGCACCACGACTGCCCCTGTTTGAGTTCCTTACTGCCGACTGTTAGCATAACTCCAGGCTCTTCCTCTCCTCTGCCCTGCAGAATCCCAGGGAAAATGTCTTCTCACGTCTCTCATGATTTCATTTCTTGGCATTTTTCCCAAGTGCCCAGTTGCTGTGGCTCTTGAGGGCAGGTGGAATTTTGTATTTTACCCCTGCAAAATGCCTGCTCAGGTGATAGGATGCAATTCCAGGGAGACTAAAACTGTTTTAATATTAGGTTTTCATTGCCTGGCCTGCTTTTGAGCTGCTGGCTGTGCTATGCTACCTCAGCCTCTCATCTCCTCTGCTCTGTGGTCCTGCTCAGTTTCACCTGACACAACCAGGGACTGGTTTGTAGCTGGCATCACACCCTGGCCTGCCTCACTGCCTGGATGCATAACACCAGCGCTAGGACAAGGAAGGGGTAGCAGCACACAGTGGGGGAAGCTGGAAGCTACAGGAATGCATCAGCCCACAAATAAAATGGGCTTAGGCAGTCACACCCTTAAAAATAGGTTATTTGCTGAAAGCTGACTCCCTGGTGGCCATAATGCTTCTGGAGGAACGAGGGGTGCATCGATACGGGGAGGAGGAAGGGGGTGGAGGTAGCAGTTACCCAGTAAATTTTCATTTAATGTGATGTTAATCTGGATAACACATGTTGCTAAACCCCAAGGCTGGAGCTCAGATAGGTCTTCTTGTAACCATAACCTCATAACCTGGTCAGGAGCTTTCTGCCTGACTGTATTTGTTCTGGCAGAAGTCCCTGTGGTCACTGATAGTGTAGGACTGGCCCCTGACATCCCCACAGCTGCCACCCAGGCCCCTTGGCTTCCATCTCTGGGACTGGTTCCTCTTTCACTGGTCACTCCAGTGCAGCTGAGCCTTCCCATGCTCACTGTTCATGGTTGGAGCACTCACACGGGGCTTGGGCATCCTCTCCTCACCCCTCCATGTCACCCCTCTGTCATGTGTGGGCTCGTGGTCCCAGGAGACCAGGGAGAGGAGAGGGAACAGCAGAGCTGTCGCGTCATCAAAGGACACACACTTATCTCGCCAGAGACTGAACAAAACTTGCAGTAGAAGAGCTGCAAGTACATTCTTGTCACTGCAGAGATGCCACGGAGTGCTGGCTGCTCGGACATGGCAGACTGGCCGCTACACCAAAGATTTCAGATTCACGACGATGAGTTTTCCAAGGGCTGGAGATGCTCTTGCTTCTTTTCATTGACTGTTTTAGTCTTTGTCAGCCTTCCTCGGCTGCCCTCAAGCTGATTGTTTGGCTGCCATTCTCCTGAGCGTGCCGGGGATTAGAGAGTTAATGCCAGTCCAGGGCTTGGCAGCCTTTGAAGCAGATCGTGCTGCTGATGCTGGAGCAGACAGGGCTGTTCGCTGATTTAAAACCCCAAGAGGGGATTGCCTCCTGGTCCAAACCCAGGCTCTTTGGGAAATCTGATGTGCTGGGGAGTAGGTTTTGCCCCTCATCCCTCCAGAGAGGTTGTTGTAGGGCCCCGCTTGTCTCTCCTGGACAAGTTATTCCAAGTGGTTTATTTCTGGTCCCTGTGTCCCTTGCTGAGTGTGACAGGGGACAGAGTGCTCAGCTGAGCAGTTTTCATCCTGCACTCCATGATCTTTCTGCACTTTGGGCTTTGCAAGTGTTGTGCATGTGTTTTTTGGGGAGAGCCATTGGGGAACTTTCCTGGCTCAGGCCCATGGTGTGTCCCATGGTCCTGGCACAGAACAAGAATTCAATTGTGTCTCTTTTTTGCTGCCTAGAAAACAGTGACCAAAACCTGCAGCCACTGTGAAGGGTTGTGATTGTTGAGAGCATCCCTCAGCTCTGGGCCATGGGGCTAACACAGATCCCAAGGGATGGCACTGTTTTGGGGAGCCTCTGTCCCATTTCTCTCTGGCTTTCCCTCAACTCTTCAGGCTGCTTTTTTATGCCAAGGCACAGTCCCAGTCTTGGTGTGCATGTCCCCCCTTCCCCTCAGGAAACAGCAGTGCCAGTGTATGGGGAGCAGGGCTGGGGAGCGCTGCTCTCTCCTCCGAACCCTGACTCAGTGCACCATGTGGCTTGGAGCAAGATTGTTGTTTTATTTTTTATTAACCTCTGTGTGCCTCAGTCCCTCATTTGGGGAAAAAAAAAAGGGGATGGACCCAGTTGTGGAAGGCAACCTGGGAGCTCTGCATGCAGCGTGGTGCTACACTTTCCTGGGTATCTACATATCTGGCTGCCAATGCTTTCATTCACATCCAGCAGCTACACCTGGAAGGTGGAAGCAAAGCTCAAGTCTCTGCAGGCAAGCAGAGCCTTTTTACTTTCAAAAACTCCTCCAAAACAGGCAAGTTGGCAGTGCTGGTTCGCCTGGCAGCCATGGTCCTTGAGATTGGTGTCCTGCATCCAGCAGCGCTGGGTATGGCACAACTGACCCAGGGAAGCAGCCAGGGAGGGGTCACTCTGTTATTAAATTGTGTAATTAATTAATTAATCAGGAGTGGGGTGAGGCGTGAGTGGAAATTTGCTGTCCGAGGGTGGCACAGGGCTCCGGGCAGCTGTGAAAATTATGTCTGCAAATAAAACTGTGAGAGCCAAGGAGAGCTGTGTTGTCTCCTCCTTCCATCTTTTCTCCCCAACCTGTCTGGGATCTCCTTCATGGGGAACCCTCATCTACAGCTTCCTCCTGAGGGGAAATGCAGGGTTAGGCACTGACCTCTTCTCTGTGGAAACCACTGACAGGACCCGAGGAAATGGCCTGAACCTGTGTCAGGGGAGGTTTAGGTTGAACTGGGGTCCAGGACTCTGGAGGTTTAGGAAAAGGCTCTTCTTGAAGAGAATGGTTGGGCACTGGAACAGGCTCCCCGGGTTAGGGGTCACAGCCACAAGCCTGCCGGAGTTTAAGAAGCGTTTGGACAGCGCACGTGGTGTGATTCTTGTGGGGTCCTGCACAGAGCCAGGAGTTAGTGACCTGATCTGTCCTTTCCAACTCGGGATATTCTGTGACTGGTTCTGTGACCGGTGGCTTCGCCTTGCGCCGAGGTTTGTCCCTCCGCGGCCGCCCGCTTCCTGGCGCGCGCCCCCTCGGCCCCGCGCTTCCCCGTTGCTGTGGTGACGGCCGTTCCCGCCAATCGGCGGCGAGGGCGGGAAAGCGGGCGGGCGATGGCGGCGGCCATGAAGCGGCGCCGCGGGACAGAGCCGGGGCCGGAGCGGGAGCGGGGCTGCCTGCGGGCCTGGGCCGCCCAGAGCCGCGTGCTAGTCGGGCGATGGACGGTGCGGCACGTCCCCTTCCCTCCCCTTCCTTCCCCAAGCCGCGAGGCTGCCGCCGGTGCCGGTCCTCAGGCGGGCCGGCTGTAAGTGCGTCCCTTGCAGACGGCGCGGTGCGGCGGAGAGGCGCGGCAGGTGCGGCGGCAGCAGCGAGACGAGTTCGGGGAACTGCTCCTGTGCATCCGCGGTGAGTAGCGGCCGCCGTGCCCCGCCTTCACCTCCCGCTGCTGTCCCGGGCCTGAAGCGTGTGGGCGTGCAAGCACCGGGTCTCGGACACTTCTGTTTACCGGGATGCAGCTCCGGTATCCCGGTGCTGGAAACAAACCCGTGAAGGGGGTGGGGTGAAACGGTCTCCACTGCCCAGTGCTGAGCGGGGCGTACAAAGGAGTTAATCACGGAATCATCAGGGTTGAGAGGCACCTCTGAAGATCAGGTCACCCAGTCCAACCTCTCTGCCAAGGCAGGGCCACCTGGAGCAGTGACATAGGAACACATCCAGGTGGGGTTTGGATGTCTCCAGAGAGGGAGACTCCAGGCTTGGTGCCCTGTACCAACAGGGTACCAGAGACTCCCTGGGCCACTGTTCCAGGGTTCTGCCACCCTCAGCGTAAAGAAGTTCTTCCTCAAGTTGAGGTGGAGCTTCTTGTGTTTTAGTTTATGGCCATTGCTCCTCTGAATGCAGCTCCAGTATCCTTGTGCTGGAAACAAACCAGAGTGATATGATCCCTGTTGCCCTATACTGACCTGGGCCAGCAAAAGGGTTACTGTCCAGCCCCAGCCTCCACCTTAACTTGCTGGGCAGAGCATTGGGGTCTCTGTAAAAAAAGTGAGGCAGCCTTTGCCCTGGGAAGTCAGGGAAGAGGCTCCCTGGTACAGGTGTGGTGCAGAGAAAGCCCGATGTGAAGCAGCCTGATTTCCAGTTTTCTCAGCTCCTTGGTGCAAGAGAGACACGGAGCTCCTGGATAGCGTCCAGCAGAAGGAAACAAGGATAATTAGGGAACTGGAGCAAATGTCTTACGAGGAAAGCCTGAGTGAGCTGGGCATGTTCAGTCTGGAGCAGAGGCCACTGAGAGGGGACCTCATCAATGTCTGTCAGTGTCTGCAGGGAGGGGTCAGAGGATGGACCAGGCTCTGCTCAGTGGTTCCCAGCAATAGGACATGAGGCAACGGGCAGAAACTGATGCACGGGAAGTTCCACCTGAATTTGAAGAATAACTTTACCCTGTGGGTGACTGCACACTGGAACAAATTTCCCAGAGAGGCTGTGGAGTCTCCCTCACTGGAGATACTCAAGAACCATTTGGATGCAGTCCTGTGCCATGTGCTCTAGGATGGCCCTGCTTGAGCAGGGAGGTTGGACGAGCCACTGTGGTCCCTTCCAGCCTTACCCATTCTGTGATTCTGTGATAAGGAGACAGAGACACAGTGTGTGAAAGGGTGAATGTGTACTGGAACAGAGCAGGCTACTGATGCTCTTTTGAGAGAGCTGAAAGGCCTGAGTCCTGGAGGACTGCAGCATTTGGATAGCTGGGGAATAGATGTCTAAAGCAGTGTTAGCACCTGGAATGCTGAGACATGCTGTCTGTCTGGGCACTGCAGTTCCCAAGTGGCTAAATCACACCACAATCCCTAAAAAATTCTTGCCAAGCCACTTCTCTTGTCACCAAGCAAGGTGTTGCCACCTGAGCATGGATGGCTGTTTATTCTTAGTTTATTCTAAAGTGTTTATTCTAAATTTCTTGTTGGGTTGGCTGTGCCCACAGGGCTGCCGGCTGCCCTCCCTGCCCTGCCTCTGGAACTCACTGTCCTCTACAACTCCCTGCTTTTCACTGTGGGAGCATCTGACTCTGCCATCAGAAGAGAAGCAGAGGGAATACGCCAGGGTCTCCTCAGGGGTAAGGATGTGGTTCTTTGTACGGCGAGTTCTTGGGATGAGGAGAGCGTTCTCTGTGCTCTGGAGATACTTGGTGACTGGCTGGAGGTGCAGGAACTATGAGCAGACACTCCTGGCTCTGCCAGGAAAGGCCAGAGAGGGGGGAGGCTGTGAGCAGACACGCCCGGCTCCACCTGGAAACTGTGGGCAGGCATGCCTGGCTCTGCTTGGAAGGGCTGGAGATGGGGGGACTGTGAGCAAACATCCAGGCCCTGCCTGTAAGGGCTAGAGGTGGAGTGGCGTGTGGCCAGGAACAATGTGCAGCTGCCTGCCTGCTGCTGCCTGCAGGGATGGGCTGGAGGTTTCAAGGGAAACAAGGGTTTTTAATGTGTAAGCTGCTAAGTCTCTAGCAAAGTTTTAGTTACAGTAGAAAATAAGTGTTTTCTTTAATTATGGTTTGCTGTCTTCCAAGAAAACTCACTGAGAGAGGCTGCAGTTCAGATCTGCAGTGTTGGCACATGCTTACCTGAGGGCAAATGACTTCAGGACAGCTCAGCAGAGCTGGAGTCTAGCTTTGAGTTGTGCTGTGTGTTGTCTACTGAGTGTGCTGCTGTCAGCTCCACTCTTTCAGAGCTTGTTTTCCATTCTGCTGAGGCCAGGCCAACCCTGCAACCCCATTCCTTCCATCACTACGAGAAGCCTGTGCTTGCTTGAGGCTTTCTCTCCCTCTCTCATCCGGAGTGTCTGTTATGGGGCACCAACCCACTGCCTCACATCTGCAGATCTTTTTGCTCGGGTTTTTCTTTCAGTTCTGGAGGCTTGTGGGGCCTGCAGACAGGATCTTGGCACGGAGGAGCTGTGGCAAAAGGTGCTGCAGGAGGTAACCGTGGAGGAGCTGCAGGCACCTCTGCACCGTCTGGGGGCCCTGCAAGCAGCCTGGTGGCTGGCAGCCGGCCGTCTGGGAAGTGTTGCTGGCCTCTTCCAGCTCCTGAGCACTGCTGAGGTAACTGGGCACAGGCAGATGCTGGCAGAGCTGGCATAAATACCGTGTTTGTCATAAAACTCACTCTGCAAAATGTTGTTGTGGCACTTTGACACCTGAACCCATTAGTGCTGCCCAGTCAGCATGACTAATCCTCCCCTTGGCATTCCCAGCATAGCCTAATGGCCCTGAGAGCGTTAATGGATCCCAGAATATTCTGCCTGTTGGGGCCTTGGACCTCTGTGTTTGAGACAGGAGACTTGGGCAGGCTGGAAGAAGGCTGCAGGTGGACTTGCAGACTCTGTAAGGAACAGCAGTGAGATGCAGAACCTTCCCTGCTGATTGAGAGGCTGCTGCTGGGTCCCATTCATCAGCATTTGTTGGATCTGCCATGCCAGGAGGCCCTGGAGGTGCACCCCACTGTGAGGTGGGGAGGTGCTGCCCCAGGCCAGGCAGGAATCACTGCGGTAAGGGGGTTGTAGCTGATGTGAGTAGATGGTAGGACATTGCTCCCCAGTGCAGGGAGTGGTATTGCGTGGTTTGGTGGGATGTGTTTCTCTGTGCCCTTGGACCAGTGTTTCCTGCTTCCCTTCAGCACTCCCTGCTCTCTCTCCTCTGTGCCTTCACAGGAGCCGGGAAGATCTCACTGCAGTGAGAGGCAGAACAAGCTCCTCTCCCTGATCAAGGCATGGCGGGTCCCTCCTGAGGAGGCCTCCCTGCCCCTTGTACAGAGTGCCAAGGACTTGAAGGAAATCCTCTGCACCACAGCGGCCTTCCTGCAAGGTTTGTGGGGGGCAGGTACTCATGCCAGCACAGTCTCTTGCTGCTCTGTCCCAGGACCACTCTCCCTGCCCTTATCCTGGTTTCTCTTCCCAAGCAAACTGGCCCTTGGGGTTTTCTGGGCTGTTCCTTTGGAAGAGGGCCTGGGCTGGGTCTCTGAGTCTCAGCTTTTACATTCCGTATTCAAAGAGCTTCCCTGCTTTTTCGCCAGCTCATCCTTTCTCTGCACTATCACAGGGCTCCTCTGCCTGTCTGTGACTTTAGGGAGGTATTTGGGCCCTGCTGTGACCTTAAAGCAGAAGGCTGGCAGGGGACTTAGGAAGATCTTCCTTTTTTCTGTCTGTCTTCCGGAACCCGCCTTGTTGCAAACATGTTCCTGTCGGATTACGGTGCTGCAAGAGCCACACAAAGCTGTTGTGAGGCTTTGTAGCCTGGTGTCACAGCAGGCAGTGGATCTCATCTGACCGCTGTGTTCCATCCTGCCTGTTTTCTCTCCTTTACTGTTTTGACAACCCCGGCAGCTCCAGGGACAGCCGCGCTGCCTCAGCGTGCTTGGGCTCACACAGGGCCTTCCTGCCAGGAGACAGGGCAGGAGCTCTGGCCCACAGAGCTGGAGCCAAAATACTCTAGGGTTTGCACCAGCACTTCCAGCAGGGAGGTGGCAGATGTGAGTGTGATGCTGGTATGTAAGAGCAGCCTCAGGGAAGCCTGAAGAGAAGATTGAAGGAAAAGCAAATAACCAGTTGTGATAAATATTAATGAATTGATATCCCAAAGCATCCTGCTGGGAAATGACCCAGATGTGCTGGAAGGATTCTGAGGTTCTGTGTGTGCTTCCCCATCTCCACTGCTGTCATTTTGGATGAATGTGGAGGTGAACCTGCCCAGCACATACCTCTGTCCTTGTTCTGGGCCAAAGCAGGCATCTTGGAAGTTGCTGTTATTTCTGCTGGACATTTCCATTGAGTGGCTTGTTCTCTTGCAAAACCATTGAAGCAAAGAAGGCAGCTTGGCACTATCCTGCTGTGCATCGCTGCGTTTGGAGGGGATCAGGCAGGTCCCTATGGCTCTGGGAAGAAAAGGCCACTGCTCTTGTTTGGGGCCGGGTGGGACAGGAAGGTGAGCCACCAAGCCAAGATGTTGGGTCTGTCCTAGGGCTGCAGGAGCTGGAGGCTGGGAACTTCCCCACCGCCCTTTCCCTCCTTCAGGAAGCTGCAGGAGGATTCTGCTCCAAGAAGATCCTGGCCCAGATCTACACCTGCCTTGGCTGCTGCGCTCAGCGAATGGTAATGACAGCACAGAGGGGAAGGGCAGCTTAGAGCTGTGGGGTGAGCAGGCTTAGGCTGATGTCCACACTGCCTTTGCATGGCCCAAGGCCTCTGCAGGGAGGGAAGGCTTTGAGCAGAAGTTGCCCTTGTGGCCCCAGCTTCCTTGGACAGGCTGCAAAATCCATGCAAAGATTTTGGCTGAGTGTAAAGTGTCGCTGCAGAGAGAGAAGCCCAAAAACCAACCTGAGGAGGGCTGCCTTTGGCTGGAGTGCTGCCCTTGCTTAGTGGGGATCTCTTGGGGAAGCAGAGCAAGAATCTGGATCCCATCAAACAGTAAAGAAATCAGCAAGATGTCCTTTCAACCTGCATGTCTTCCCATCCACCTAGGGCAAGCCTCAGACAGCCCTTCAGCACCTGAAACGGGCCCTCCAGGTAGATTTCCAGTGCCTTCCTGCCTTGTCCCACGCGGCAGCAGTGTACCACGAACTGGGAGAGACTGATGTGGAGCTGCAGGCCCTGACCCTGCTCTACGAGGTTTGTCTGGTTCCTGTAGTTCTGGGATGAGTTTTGCCCAGCAGAGCCTGCACAGAGCTTCAAGCAGGCCTTTTCCTTCTGGGGCGCTGTTTGACCCTGGAAGGGGTCCCCGAAATAGCATGGTGCTGCCTTCAGCAAGTGGGCAGGAAGGAGCCCAGTGAGATCTGAAATTCCTGCTCAGCACTACGTTGGGATGTGGCAAGACCTTGAGTCCTGCATGTTCTTGGTGGCTTGAGAGAAGAGGTTATACTCTCAGGTCAGAAAGTATCAATCTCCTAATGAAGTATGTAGTAGTAAAGAGGCCTTTAAGGGCAGATTTTGGCTGCAGTGAGGCAGTGTGCATTAGCTGTGTGAACGTGCCTGGGAGAGTAGGTCACAGCAGTAGACCCTGAATTATCTCTTCAGCTGTTTGAAAACTGTCAGATACATACAGAGCTATGGAGAGGGAACTCTCTCCTTACAAATGGTCTAACTAGGTCTGTGCTGCAATGGGAGATGGTGTTCCAGGCAGCTCAAAGCACCTTGAACTAAAAACGTGAGGTGATCTGGGTGACCTTGCAAATCTCCTCGTGCCACATGGAGATCAGAAGTCTTCCTGCCCCTGTGTGATCCTGATGGCTCTTCCTGGAAGCGTCTGTGAGAACAATGTAGCTGTGCTTGTGAAGTGCAGCACTGCTGCTTGCCTGGGTGCATTTCCAGATTTCAGAAGTGAAATGATTGCAACTGCCCGAGACTTGACCAGTGTGGTGGTGATCATATTTTCCGTTCCTGTTTCACAGGCTCTGGGAAAAAACCCTTCAGCAGCTGCTTCCTCTAGCCCCTATTTCCTAATACGAACAGAGCTGCTTGTCCACACACCAGTACTCACTTCTCTCCTTCGCCATCACCACCCCTCTGAAGTGAAGTACCTGCTGGCACAGCGGTGTCTCCAGGACGGGAGGTAACAGTGCCTCTGCTCTGCTTGCAACATGCTGCCTGTTTGGGCTCTGCAGTTTTCCGTGTTCTCCTGGAAATGGTCCAGTTCAGTACTGCTGTCGTAGGTCTGCTCAAAGCATGAATATTGTGAACAGGGCAAGTGTGGTGCAGGGGGAGAGACTGCGGGCTGGCAATCCAGTTTCACCTGGTTGATGGCACTTCTGCTCCTTCCACCACATGTCCTGTTCCTGTTGCAGGGTGGCTGAGGCAGTGGAACATTACCTGGATTTTCTGTCTCTCCTTCAGGAGGGGCTGCAGCAGCAGGTAGGTGTCCTGGTGGGGAGCTCCCTTGGTGACTTGGAGGATGAGGGTTGGAGGGATCCAAACCCAGTCCCAAGGACTGGGCCCAGGCATCAGCCCTGGACTCCAGACTTCAGTGTCTAGTTTGAGATGTGAAGGAAATGAGCTGGGGGCTGGCACCCCTGAGCTGTGGCATGTCTGCCTTTGGATTCACACCAGAGAGCACTCACCACTGCTGTTGGGAGAGACAGCTTCCCCTTCCCTGTGGGGTGCATCTGTCACCCTGATTTTGGATGTCCTTCACTTCCAGAGTAGGAATTTCATGCCTTGACTCTGCTGAGCTATGAGTGCTTCACATCTTCTGCCTGCTCCACCAGGCTCCAGTTACTGTGGGAGTGGGCTTGAGCTTTGCTGGGCAGCAGCTCCGGGTTCCCAGTATGCACCAGCTTCTCCTTGGCTGAGAACTCTGCGGTTCTGCAGCACTGACATCACTTTTGCTCCGCAGGTGCCCCTGGATGGTAGCTCAGCTGTGCCCAGGATCCCGGAGGTGTTCCTGGAAGCAGCGTCTGCCTTGGAGCAGGCTGGGAGGCACCAGGATGCCATCACCATGTGTGAGGAGGTCATCAGCCGGACGACTGACCTCATTCCACGGGTGTTACAAGTGGAGGAGAGGCTGGAGCAGCCGGAGTGCTCATTGCCAGGGGCAGAACTGGCGGGTGGACTCCCGTCCCAGAAGAAGGAGAGTCTGTGCTGCCTTGCCTGGAGAGCAGCTGGATACCTGCACCAGGGCTGGGCATGGGCCCATCTAGGCGAGAGCAAGGAGGCTGTAACACAGTTCAGCAGGTGATGAGGCCTTGCTGGGAGAAGGGCCCTCCCCAGCAGGCAGCAATGGGTGGCAGGGCCAGAGCAGGGCACAGCACAGCACTGGGACTGCCCTGACAATTTGATACTCCTGACAGCCCAGGAGCAGCTCCAAAGCTCCTCTGTCCTCCCACCCACAGGTGCCTCAGTGATCTCCTGCGTCTCCAGCTTCATGGGTCTGGTGTCAAACCAACAGGTAGGACACTGCACAGGTGTCCCCCCACTGTGTGGGGCCTGGGCTGGGTCAGGATCTATGTGCTTGGCAGCAGCAGATCCAGGAGCAAGGTGGTGGGCCCAGCATCACTCTGGCAAGAGGCAGTTGTCCCAGGGTGCAAAGCTCTGGGCCATGCTGAATCCTCTGAAGACACTGGCTGCATTGTTTGGAGCAGAGCTTGGCTTTGACTTTGCCTCCTTCTTCACTGTCTAGGTAGCAGTTAAATGGGCTGTAAACTGGAAAGCTTTTCCAATCCAGTTTTTGGGGAAAAGATATGTGCCAGTGGTGCACAGGGGCAACCAAAGGCCAGGCTACTGCTGAGGTCACTGTTCACCACAGCCATGTAACATTCTGGGCTCTTGACATTCTTCACTCTCCCCCTCTGCTGCCTCCCAACCTCTTCCAACCTGGCAGAGAGGCTGAGCTTTGCCATCTGTCTGCAGAGCTGGAAGATGAGCAGCCCAAGTAAATGTTTGGCCTATCCTGACTGCTAATCTGGCTCAGCCTGCTGGGACAAGGAGGGTGCTGTCTTCAGGTGTGTGTGTCTTCCTGTGACAGAGAATCTCCCAGCAGAACTGGAGGTCCTCCAGAAGATCAGGTTGCTCTCTCTCATTGGGCGAGGAATGCAGTTCCTGGAGCTGGGGAGGCACAAAGAAGCCCTGTTGGATTTCCAGCACAGTTTGCAGATCTCACCAGGTAAGAGGCTCGTTTTGGTGAGGAACACAGAGGAGTTCCACAAGTTTGTCCCGGGCTGCTTTGCTGTCTTCAGCAGGAAGTTCTTACACTTTAGACCACATTTATTCAGGTGTCACAGACAACAGTAGGGCCACTAGCAATGTTGCATACTACAGATGCTTCTGTGAGGCCTGGTCACCTCACTGCCCTGGAGAAACAGACCAAAACTATTGTCAGAGGAGTGTATCAGAACCTTGACAACAACCTGTGCTCTCAGATAGCTTGGAAATTTCCTGCCTCGACCCCAGCCTGGTAGAGCCAATTCTCTCCCACACGGGTCTGCTTTCACAGAACAGAGGAGCTGGAGTTGTGCTTCATCTCAGGAAGCAGCATGTCCATGCCTAGCAGTACAGAGGCCTTCAAGGGGAGCATTCATGGCTTGAGCTCAGTCAAGGCATGGCTAGTGCTGCTCACAGGGCTGCTCTCTCCTGTTCAGTGCTCTGACTATGCTGACATGCTGCAAAGGTGTGAGCTTCACCAGGATCTGCCAGACCTGCTGGTCCCAGTCCTGACCGTGGCTGCCTCCCTTTGGGGGTGAAGATGTGCCTGCAAGGAAAACCCCAGTCTGTGTCCAAAGAGAGGTGTGGCAGGCTGTGCTGCAGGGCTGATGCCATCTGCCTTGGCTGCCAGCCCCGGGGTTAATTACAGCCTGTGACACAGCCAGGGCAGCCTCCTCCCCATTACACCACCTCTCTTCACACTCATTGCCCTCGTCTGGCTTCTAAGCTTCTTTTGTAATACCCTGCAACCCACAGCCGTGCTGAGGACCTGCTCTTCCCCTGCTAAAGGCTGATCCTTCTTCCTGTCTTGCAGGTGACCCACCTGCTGCCTCCTACCTGGTGCAGGCCTTGTGGAATCTGAACCGAAAGCAGGAGGCGGCTGCTCAGTGGCAGAAGTTGTCCCAGAGCTCCCCTGGAGAGGATGGGCAGCAGCGAGGGCAGGGAAGGTGTGTAGAGGGATGGGTGGGATCTCACATCCAGCAGTGCAAACTGTCAGGCTGTGAGGCTAGTTAAGGTGTCTGAGGAGTTTCCCCTGATGACTGCTCTGAGGGGCCATAGGCTGTGGCTCTGCTGGGCCTCCCTGGGGCACAGAAGAGCTGACATGGAGCCAGATGGGGAGGGCAGAGGCTGCAGGTAGAGCAGAGGGATCTGCAGAACAAATGGCTTAGGGCATGGCAAAGGAATGCTGCAGTCCTCACTGCTGCCATGTTCCCATCTCTTTCAGGCCCCTCCCTTTGTACCTGGTTTCATGTCTGGAGCAGGCAGTGTTCCCTCACAGTGAACCTCTTGCCAGAAGCATCCAGGATTATCTCAGGACAGCAGCCCAGGACACCTCAAGCTAACCTGGTCATGCCCCCCATACCTGCTGAGGTCTCCCTGCACTTGGCTGGCACAAGGCCTTTAAGGACTCCTTCAAGACTTAGAATTACTCTGTGATGAAGGTGGATTCCCAAAGGACTGAAACAGAATAGATCTCCTTTTCTAATAAAAAACTCAGCTCTGTTAAGCTTTGGGTTTTTCCATGCCCTTTTTCCAGAGTGAAATGTTGCAGTCATGGCCTTGACTCTGCCTGGAGCTACTACATGGCCGTGCCCTGGATGTGTGAGAGATCAAGGGCAGATACCCTCATCCCATGTGCCCTGTGCACGGCGGGGCTGGCTCTGCAACTCGGGCTCCAGGGAGCTGGTGGTTGGTCCTACCTGTGCTTTGTGTACTGTTTTTTTGCTCAGCTACTGTGGTTTGGAGCCCAGAGAAGTGGTTTTGTCTGAAGCATGCAGCTCTGAAGCCTGAAGTTCACGATGCTGCACTAGCCAGAGACGACAGCAGGGTCGAGACCCATGCCTGTGTGTCCCCTGCGTCCCTGAGGGTCTGTGCCAATGCCGTAGCTCCGGGCCCCTCTGTGACAGTGAGCAGGGGGAAGGAGCACATCACCCTGGTGTCTAGTGGAGCTATTTTTGGATGAAGGTCCCCTGGCCACATGACCCGAGCCTTTGGCAAGCCTTGCCTCCCACAAGTGGGAAGGGGTGCTTGGGAGCTGCAAGGCAAAGAAGGAGTGGGGGGAGAGGAAAGAGGGCACAACAGAGCTCGGGAGGAGTGCAAGGTAGGACGTGCTGCAGCCTCCTGTGAATGCTGGAGGGACAGAGAGGGGCTTTGTGTGGGCTTTGTCCTGCAGTTCCTTCAGGAAAACACTCTGGCATATCCTGGGCTGCATCCAGAGCCCCGTGGGCAGCAGGGGAGGGAGGGGATTCTGCCCCTCTGCTCCGCTCTGCCGAGACCCACCTGGAGCACTGCATCCAGCTCTGGGGTCCCAGCACAGCAGGGACAGGGACCTGCTGGAGCCAGTCCAGAGGAGGCCACCAAGATGGTCAGAGGGATGGAGGATCTCTCCTATGAGAAAAGGCTGAGAGAACTGGGATTGTTCAGCCTGGAAAAGGCCACAGGGATACTTTCCATGCCTTCAAGGGGCTGGAGAGCTGGAGAGCGACTTTTGACAATGACATAAAGTGACTATTTTAAACCAACAGAGGGCAGGGTTAGATGAGATATCAGGAAGAAATTCTTCCCTGTGAGGGTGGTGAGGCCCCGCACAGGTTGCCCAGAGAAGCTGTGGCTGCACCATCCCTGGGAGTGTTAGAGGCCACGCTGGAAGGGGCTGTGAGCAGCCAGGTGCGGCGGGAGGTGTCCGTACGAGGGCAGGGCTGGGACCGGACGCTCGGTAAGGGCCGCCCAGCTCCGGCCATTCCCCCGCCACAAGCACGAACGCGGCTGCTTTCCGTGGCGGGAAGAGGCGCGCCTGCGCACCCCGCCCCTTCTGATTGGCCCAGCGGGGGCGGGACTTCCCGTCCGCATGGTCCCGTCGGTGGCTCTTCGCCATTGGCCGCGGGGGAGCTGTCGCTCGGCGGGAGAGCCGCGTTGCGATTGGCTGCGGGGAGTGGCGCCTGGCTGGTGCCGATTGGCCAGAGCGCACGGAGGGGCGGGGCTCAGGCGGAGACTCCCGTCTTTTTTTTTGCCGCCACCCATTGGCCGAGGCGACAGCCGGGCGGAATTTCTGATTGGCCGGCGCACGCTGTTGCTAGGCAGGCGAGGCGGCGTGGGCGGGGCTCTCCTCGCCGATGAGTCGGCGCTGAGGCTCGGCCAGCGCGGACGCCCCGAACCCTCCTCCCGCCGCCCGCGACCCCCGCGACCCTCCGGACCCCCCGCCCGCCCCGAGGAGCCGCCGTCCGCCGCCCCTCGCCCCCTCCCCGCAGCGCCATGGCCTCGGGATCCGAGTAAGTGCGGGCCCCGCCGCCTCCCCGCGGCCTAGGCCCCGCCGCGGCCTGGGCCCGGTCCGGCCCGCCCGCCTCTCCCGGCGCGGCCTGCGGGCCCCAGGCGGGCGAAGGCGGCGTCGGGACGGGGATGAGCCGCTTCCCGCCGTCCGCCCCGCCACGGCTGGGCCTCGCCGGGAAGTGTCGAGTCATGGCGGGGGGGCGAGGCCGGGCCGGGCCTCCCGCCGTGCCACCGCCGGGCCTAGGGCCGCCCGCCCGCCTGGTCCTGAACTACGGAGGGCTTTGTTTTCTAGACCCGTCCCGGGCTCCTCCTGCTCGCAGCGGTCCTCGGGCCGGGGCTGGCGAGTGACTTGGCGCTAGCCGAGGCAGACATGTTGTGCCGGGCATGGCCGAGGCGATCGGCGGTGTTTCCGTCTCGGGTGTCTTGCCTCACTCTTCTTGCCTCTACTCAGTTACAGGCTGAGGATCATCTTCCGTGCTCCTCAGAAATGAGTAACAGTGTCTGCACGCAGCCCACGTGCATTTTGAGCGGAGCAAAATAGAATCCAAAGATAAATGTTCCTAATACAAGAATACTCGAAGTGACTTTTTGAGCTCGCTGGAGTCACTTTTGGTCTTTTTGGTGCCTTTTGATGTTATTTGAGTATGTTTTCCTCTTCTTTTGCGACTCCTGGAATCTAAACCTGCTTGGCCCTGCCGGGTCAGTTCCAGGGAGATGTGCCAGGAATTCTGTGTCTGCAGTGGAAGTGACATTCCCAGACCTCAGTTGTGCAGCTGAGTGAGTTAACAATGTTTTTAAAAAGGGATTTCTACTTTAGCAAAGTTCTTCTCACCCACATAGGAAACAGCAAAAGTTAGTTTGCAGCTGGAGCACGGTTACTTTTTTGATGCCATTTTTTGTCACAGCTGCTGGCAGCCATCTTGCCAAACCGAGCCTCAGCGTGGCAAGAAGCATTCCAAAAGCTAAGGGAGTGTGGTTTCTGAAGGGGTTCCTGTTTTCCTCTCCCAGCCTGCCTGAAACAGTGTTGAAAACTTGGCTTCTCCACAATGGGTCTAAACTTCCCCCTGTAGTTGTCTTGTTTCAGTAAGTGGCCGCAGTCACCACGTACCTCGGACACTTCACTTGGGGATAAAAACGTTTTATGAATTTTATTTTCTTTAGCACCTACCTGGGAAAAGCAGTTCAGTCTGTAACTCAGATGTTCAGATTGGTAAGAAATTGCTTGTGGGTTTTATCTGGGAAGTGATTTCACAAGGATGGTCGTAAAAAGTCACGCCAGTGCACAGAAGACATGGCTGATTTCACTTTCGTTACTGCAGCTGGAATACTTCTGGGAAGTGACTTTTTGCTTATTTTTAGCACAGACTTGAAGGGACAGCTTGTTTTCTTACCTTAAGTGGGGCTTTGGAGTATGCTTGTAATTTTCAGAAGGATCACTAATTGGTAATTACTTTCTGCTCTGGCTCTTCATACCCTCCCCGGTGATGCCTCTGGGCATTATCACTTCCTGAACAAGGGGAGCTCTGACACAGAGAGGAACCACGGAGTGGTGTAATTAAGTCCATGAAGCCGTGTCAGGGGAGGTTTAGGTTGAATATCAGGAAAAACTTCTGAAGGTGGTCGGTCACCGAAACAGGCTCCCCAGGGAAGTGGTCACAGCACCAAGCCTGACAGAGTTCAGGAAGCATTGGGACAATGATCTCAGGCACCGGGTGTGATTCTTGGGGCTGCCTTATGCCGGGCCAGGAGTTGGACTTGATAATCCTGATGGGTCCCTTCCAGCTCAGGATATTCTGTGATTCTATAAGTTGTAGAAAGTCTCCTCGTTCTCTCATGTGTGAAATGGGGCTGTTGAACTGCTTTAATGAGAGAGAAAAGGAGGCTAAGGGAACCTGTTGTGGTTGGCCTTTAGGGCTAGTACGTATTTGCTTCAATTTTATAGATGTCTTGCACTTTATATGCAGGCTTGACCATTTGCTGTGCTGGTGTTTGTGTCCTCACTTCTGGCTTCTGTCTAGGGGCAGCTTAATGCAGACCTTGAATTTCCTTTTAATTCCGAAACAGCTCTAAAGCTACGTTTTGTGTTCAGTTTGTCTCTTTGTTGAGTCAGGGAAAGAAAAGGGCGAGAGGGAAAGTGTGTGAGGGAGCTGACAAAAGAAGTGTGTCAGGGAGGTGATTTGGAGGGTTCACACCATGCTCTCTGACCAGTAGCTCATTGAGGAGCTTTAAAAATTACCTGGGTTAGCTTTCTGTCCCTGTCCTTTCCTGAAGTTTCCCAGCAGGAGTAGGAAAGTTGGCAGGAGAGAGTCCCAGCCCATGCCTTAGGCTTTCCTGTTTGGTATTTTCTGTTCATGCTCTCCTTCCTACAGATGAAGGGGTTTGTCTGAGCAGGGTTGAGGTGCACAGATCTCTTTTGCCCTGTTATTTCAGCTGCAGCATGAGGAACCCCTGGAGAGATGCAATGAGGGCAAATGATGATGATAACAGTATTGTAAATAGCTGTTGAAAGATGGGTAGTGCTTGTCTGTCCAAAGCCTTACCCTTGTCTGCAGGAGGAGTAACATCATTTTCCTTCGTAGCTGACATGTAATTTTGTAGCACCTTTGTTTTTTCCTCTGCGGAACTGTCAGGTCAGAGCACTGAAGCTGACATTGCACATTTAGCTCCCTAGATGCTCTTTCTTGGAGACTTTTATTCTATTTTTAATGCCTCTAAGCTTTTCGATCGTTTTAAGTGTATCTGGTATTGATCCAGCCTTCAGTTCTTAGAGAATTGTAGGTTTCAGTTCTTCCATACTGAAACTTTTTTCTCTTATTCAGCAGAACCAAGTGGATTCTTGCTGTGTTCTTCAGCACTGCTGTATGTCAGAAGTTATCCGAACTTTCTCTCCAGATTTTTACAGCTTTTGGATTGTAGACAGTGTTAATTGAAAAGCTTCCACTTTTTACCCAGTTCCTTTATCATTTATTTTTCGTCATGTGTTTCAGGCTGGTTTTCAGGCTGGATAGCAGTGCCTGCATCCCAAGTGACAAACACTTAGTTTCAGTAACAGTTCACGTAGCCAAAGTCTGGCAGTGATTTCTTATCAAAAGACCTTGGGATGTGCAGAGGGATGAGTTACAGTCACACTCTGAATAACCCAAATATGAGTGTTGTGTCTCCCTGGTGTCCCTTAGCTGGAATCTTGAAATCTACTAGCTGGAATAGTTTCCAGTGGCCAGGAGCTAACGAGGAGGCGAAGTCCTTACAAGTAGGTTGTTGGTTTTATGTACTGTTTAACTGTAATCTGCCCTGATAATGTATGTTCAGTTTTCTTATTGCTCTCTCAGTTTTTGTGGAAATCACAGACTTTTTAGGATTTGCAACAAGACCACATTTTTAGATTGAATGTGGCATTTATAAGCCCTTTCCAGGATGTATCCATCAGCCTTTATTGTGTCTTTTTTTGCTCAGAGAGTAGGTCTGCAATGTCTTACCTCTTGCACTCTTTAATAAAGAGAGGAAAAAAGGTAACTTTCGTAATGCTGGCAGTCCAGGAAAGAACGTGTTTTACAACTTGTTTTGTTCGCTTAAAATATGTTGCCTGTCTTCGCAACATGTTTTCTGTGTTACCACAGTTTAAGGGAAGCTTGAGAACCGTTTGGAAGCAAGCTGGGTGCCCTCACAGGCTTGTTTGGTACTGTTTCCCCTTTTACGTGTCAGAGAAAGGAGCCAACACTGAATAGCCTGTCTTGGAAAAGCCTCTGTCTTGAGGGGAGGAGGGACTTGGGTAACATCACACCATAGACATGTCACCCCTCTCTGATGGACTCTTAAAAATGCAGTGGACATGCCAAGTGCTGCCATTTCCACTCAAGGTTTGGTTTCTTCTGGTCATTCTATCTCTTAAAAGGGTGAGATGGAGCCAAAGTTATGACTGCCAGCATTGTCCACAAAGCTCCCTACTCTTTGTCAATGCTTGCTTAGGACAAAGGAAGACTTTATTTTTCTTTATTTTCTTTCAGAATCAAGTCAGACTGTGCAAAGTTTTCTGTTCTTACCTTGGACACTGGCACAGCCACATACTTGGAGAAAGTAGTCAGGTGCCCACTGGGGGAAGTTACAGTACTCCACCCCTATTGTGTGTGGCTAATGTACAGCTTCCAAGAGCTCCTCAAGAACAAGTTGGTTCAATTGTTTGCTGTATTAGATTTTGAAGGAGAACAGTTAATCTGCCTTTCTTCCATTGCCCTGATGTTTTTCTTGCTCCATTTTGTCAAGGCAAATGAATGATTTCTTGTATTTCTTGTGGCTTTATAGGCCAGAGCTGCAGTGACTCCTGTGAAGGTATTATGGAAAAGTGCTGAAAAAATCCCAACACAAAATCATTTTCTATGAGCACTTGAACATTTCTACGGCTTGTTTGGTTTAATAAACAGGTCTCGGCAGGCTAAACTCTTACAACTCTTCCTGTCAGGGTTACTGCAGCATTGTCGTTTAATTCCCCTATTTATCTGGGATTTGACACCAAATAGACTTGAACTTCTGTTTTGTTGGCAACAGTTACATGTGGTTTCAGATGAGTCTGACAAATTCATTGAGGCAGAACATCTTACAGTCAGCAACATCTCACTGACCACTTCTTTTCATAGATAGCTTCATAGCTGTATCCAGGTGAAGCTTATCGGGTTTTTTTCTGACAGAAAATGTCATCCCTTGAACTCCTGCAACTGGTCCCTGGGAAGCAGTGTTCTCCTTTGTGCTACAAACAAGTATAGTTTATGAAAGACCAGACAACAAAGAGACTTGGAGGAAGTGGAGATGAAAACGGGGTGGCTGGACAGGGCCAGTATCACTCAGGCTCATAAGCTGTGTTTTCTCTCCCAGCTCTAAAGCCGATGACTTGTCGACTGCTATTCTGAAGCAGAAGAACAGGCCCAATCGGTTAATTGTTGATGAAGCCATCAATGAAGACAACAGTGTTGTGTCACTGTCCCAGGTGCGTCATCTGTAGAGGCAAAGCATTTAATTGGTAATTTGCAAGCTGTTGCTGTCTATTAACTTGAAATGTAACTTTGCAACATGAATACAAGTGTTTGTGTCAGAAGCTACAGCTGTTACTATGGAGGAAGGGTTGTCTTGTGTCCTGACACTCCTCCTTGATAAAATGTTTGAGTCTCGGTTTGTAGGATTCATTTGAGCTCGTGCCCTTCCTCTAGTTTCAGGATTAGCTCTATACCACTGTAGTGAAAGTCTCTGTCCTCTGGATTTAGTATATCACTTCCAAGGTGTAATTTCCAAAGTCAAATAACTCTCCTTCAAATGCTTGAATTCCTGTTTTTTCAAAAGCTTGTTCTAACATTTTGCTGTTTACAGGCAAAGATGGATGAACTGCAGCTGTTCAGAGGAGACACTGTCCTGCTCAAAGGAAAAAAGAGGAGAGAAGCAGTCTGCATTGTTCTGTCAGATGATACCTGCTCAGATGAGAAGATTCGCATGAATAGGGTTGTTCGCAACAACCTGAGAGTGCGCCTGGGTGATGTGATCAGGTGAGGACACAGTGTTACCAGTGGAAGACATTAGCAACATCACACATTATCTCATTGTATCTGAGCTGTCCTATTGCAAAAACAAGTTAAAACCTGTTAGAAATGAGTGCCAGAAAAAAATGGAACAGCCAAATAGCAAGATTAAAAATCCCCCAAGGATGTTTCTATTCCAATTTTTGTTGTAAAAATAATTTTAAAATTAGGAATGCTGAGATTTTGTTGTGCAGCGCTTGCAGGAAGTAGAATCATAGAATGGTTTGGGTTGGAAGGGACCTTAAAAGCAGTAGGAAAACTTTGAAGTGTGGATCTCTGCTTAGAGGAGACAAGACCCATTCT
The DNA here is from genome assembly GCA_014706295.1 of Lycocorax pyrrhopterus obiensis. Lineage (NCBI taxonomy): Eukaryota > Metazoa > Chordata > Aves > Passeriformes > Paradisaeidae > Lycocorax > Lycocorax pyrrhopterus. Next base: position 8,064,472 of record JACSVZ010000014.1, on the reverse strand, counting down.
GTGATGGGAATGGGTAGAAGGGTAGCACGTGAGCATTTCCTAAACATAAAAATGGTAGTTTACAGATTTAAATATGGCAGGGCTGTCAGCTCCTCCTGCTGAGCATTGTCCTGATATGGAATATCCCACACGTTCTGAGAAAATAAGAGCTTGGGTTCTGACACCAGACTTTCTGAAGTGGTATCTGTAATAATTTTTAAATGCAAAATGTGTTTCATACAAACTTAGTAGATGAGAAGAAAAAAGGCTGTTCCACCCATCCCTCTACCACTAAAAATGAAAGTTTTAAACACCACTGTAGTTGTTCAGAATGGTGCTTTGTATCTTTGGATTTAAAATAGAGGTGAATTCTTACTTTAACCTGATGTGAGATTCCTGTTGGAGTCTCTTCTAGCATGACAGCCTTTGCTCTCCTCTTTGTTAGCACTATGTCTGTAGTGGTTCTCAGCCTCCCAAATGTGTTAGCAATTGTCTTGACTCACTGTGAGGTCAGGGAATTTTCACACCACTTGCCCTCAAAGTTTTTCTTGCCAATCTTTGAGTGCTTATAGTGTTACCGTGTCCTCGTTTCTGCCAAAATCCAGATTCACGTGCTAATCGCTTCCTGATTGTAGTCTGTCAAGTGTTTTCCTTCTGGGACAGTATGTCTTTTCCTTTACCCTTTTGCTATGTCCTCTCTGTAAAGCATGTGGTAAAAGAATCTGTTAGGAGTCTCTAACGAAAGTCACGTATGAAAAGCTGCGTGCTCAGCTGCAATTCCATGCAGGCTTTTCCTAGTTGGCGAAGCCAGTTTCTGCCACGGCTGGATATTTTGAGCTGTCGCTACAGTAGGCTGTTGTGCTACACTGCAAAATAATTACTGTAACATGTATTTAAAAAGGGGGAAGGGGCTCTCAGCCTTTAACCTAATTATCAGCCCCTACGAAGTGGGACTGACAGACACCTGGCTGCAAAGGTGTTTACCCCTGGCTGGTACTGCGAGAGCCTTTGCTTGGAATCAGGTTTGTCAGCAGTAGGGACTCTGGGGACTGTAGTGAGAGAGAGGAAGGAACAAAGTGTTTTCCCCAGCTCACTTTTCCTTGCAGCTGGTTCTGCAGTAGCTTGTTGAAATAAAAGCTACCTCATGACTCTCACAGGCCTTTAGGCTGCATTAGAGATGTGTGACTGTGGTGAGGGGGTCTGCAGAAGAGCAGAAGGGTAGGAGGAAACTATGAAACTCTCCAGTGGTCTTGGACAGGGCTGAAAGGAGTGAAGGCAAGTGTGTGTTGTGAAGACCAGCTCTTGATGGGTGTGATTTTTCCTCATCAGCATTGAAATATTCTTTTGTTAGTAGGAAGTCTTGCCAGGGCTTTTGATGGTCTTTGGATGTTCTTTTGTGGGAAGGGGCATGTCTTTTCTTTCCAGGTGTAACAGTGAGGTGCAAGTCCAGCATGATGTGGCTAACTGGAGTTTTCTTCTGTTGCAGCATCCAGCCTTGCCCAGATGTGAAATACGGCAAACGTATCCACGTGCTGCCAATTGATGACACAGTAGAAGGGATCACGGGGAATCTGTTTGAGGTCTATCTCAAGCCCTACTTCCTGGAAGCTTACAGACCTATCAGGAAAGGTAGTAATGCCTGTCATTGAAGTCCTCATGGCAGCAAGTGTGAGCTAGTCCTGAGACTGAATACAGAGAATTTCTAGAAGCTTGTACAGATGTCTGTAAAACATTAGTCCCGCATTTGTAGAGAGAGATTTTGCTAGTGTTGATTTAAATTTTTCCTAATCTTCAGAAGGAGTGATTGCTACTGCTGGCTGGCAGAGCAATTAGATAGTTCTGCATTTTTTTAGCTACATGAGATGGGAGAGCATCAAAAAGGCTTAGGTGGAACTTGGGAGAAAATGTCATTAAACTAAGTTGCTAGCACATGATGTAATTGGTGAGTTGCCTGCATATTAATCAATTGGCTGGGTGTATGTTGTGCTTATCCAGTTTCATCAGAGTCCATCCTTCATTAATGTGGTAATTGAAGGGGAGTCAGGTTCAGATCCCCACATCTGGAGTGGTAGAGTTGGCTGCTGTGCAGTGCTGAATGGGGTGACATGTATACAGCTGCCATAGAAGTGATCATATGCAGCATTATGTAATGGTTAACATCATACAATTTAATTAATTTCCTACTCTCATCTAAAATCAAATCACCTTGAGCCATACACTGGACTTTTCCATCTTCCCACATCACCCGTGAAGTGTACCCAGGTCCTTGACTGGCTTGAAAAGCAGAACCATGTGTGGGTTTGCCTTTGCCTGAGGCAGCAGTGACCCAGACTGTTTCTCCCAGCATATTATGTGCATTACAGGAACTTTGTCTCCTTATACAGTGTGTAAAATGCTGACTGGGGATAGGGCAGTCACCAGGTGGCTTTTGCTAAATGTGTGTCCCAAAGTTTGCTGGTCCCACCACACTTTGCTCTCAGTGTAGTCATGAACAGTCCATTGCATCATTTGGTTGGAGGCTGGTGCGTGATAGGGAATGCAGTACACCCTCTCAGTGCCGTGCTTTGCCTCTCCCTCGCATTGGAGTTGCCTCAGTGCCTGATATTTTGTCATCAGATCCAAAAACCGTTTTTTCCTCTTAGGTTATGAAATAATGTGGAACAGGCTTCCAGTGTGCTAGGCCAGGTCCTGGCACATTGCAGTGATTTGTGTCTCTGGATCTGCCAGCATGACAGCACACCTTTTTCCACATATTTACTAGTTTTTCAGGATTCTACACTTGTTCAGGAGTGAAATTCCAAAATGTTGTAGGTAGTCACTGGACAGCCTGGACACTTTCCCATACTATTCCACACACTTTGCCACTCATGACTGTTGGTCCTGTAGACACATCCCTGGGTCTTAAATATATTAACCTTAAACAAGACCTGAACCACATTCAGCAACGTGCTGATTCACAGCACCAAGCTTGCCAGAATTCCAGAAGTATTTGGACAACACCCTCAGGCACGTGGTGTGGTCCTTATGGCTGTCCTGTGCAGGAGCAGGAGTTGGACTCAGTGATCCCCATGGGTCCCTTCCAACTCAAGATATTCTGTGATAAGAACCAGACTGGCTTCAGGTGTGATGAAAGGATATTAAAAAACTTTAAAATGCTCAAGTGCTACTGTAACCAGCTTGGTGAAGGAAGACCTCGCGAGGGAGATGTGGAAAAGGTGCAGTTACCAGTAGTTCCCAGTGGGTGGCTCCCAAAGTACAGAGTGGATGGCAGTGCTCAGTTCACTCATCAGATTCCTCTCAGGACCAGCGATTCCATCGCATCCGTAAGCCACTGCTGCAAAGAACAACATAAAGATAACCTTAGCCCGGGCGCCAAGACAATAAACCTCACCACAGGGGACACCTGCACCGAGTGAGGTGTTAAAAAACGTGCCCTGAGAACAAGCACGAATAAACATAGTCACCAGCTACTGTTATATACTGGATGCTTGTAACAAATTTGGTTTAACATGCTCTGCTCAGATCTCTTATTATGCCAACCCTTTGTCCCCATGCTGGGTGCCAGAAAAGACTGTTGTCCTTTGACCCCAGCATGTGGCTAAGTATCACACAGCCACTCATTCCCCACCCAGCCGTGGGATCAGGAGATCAGGAAAAAAGAAAAACTCGTGAGTTGAGATAAGAACATTTTATAAATTGAAACAAATTAAAATATAGTAATAATAGTAGCAGTAATGGAAAAAAGGGGGGATGAAACCCAAAAAGACAGGCGTTGCACAACACCTGAGATGGTTGCTCACCACCTGCTGACAAATGCCCAGCCTGTCCCTCGTCAGTGTGTGATGTCTCCCAGTGAAATCCCCCTAGTTTATACACTGGGCATGATGTTCTATGGCATGGATAATCCTTTGGCCAGTTTGGGTCAGCTCTCCTGGCCGTGCTCCCTCCTGGCTTCTTGTGCACCTGCTCACTGGCAGAACACGGGAAACTGAACAGTCCTTGAGTAAGGGTAAGCACCGCTGAGCAACAACTGAAACATTAGCGTATTATCAACATGATTCTCATCCTGAATCCAAATCACAGCACTGAAACAGCTACTAGGGAGAAAATGAACTCTATCCCGGCTGAAACCAGTACAAGTATACCAGCTGGCACCCTGACTAAGTTCACTTCATTAGAGTAATTTAAGGAATAACTGGGAGGCTGAGTAGAAAACCAAATGCACTTTTGGGGTTGTGTTCATAGCACTTCTGCTGTAACATAGATGAAAGTACACTATTAGACACAAGTTGAAGTAATCCAGGTCTGTAGCCCAGTGCAGCCAGGAGTTGTAGTGCAGTTTTATATATTATTCTGCTTCTGGAGATGAACAGTTATAACTAGTAGCAACTAGTTATAATGAATTCAAAAAGAATTTTTATTATGTTAAGGCTTTTTGCATGTTCCAGAAATGTTAAATTGAAACTGAATAGGAAAAAAAAGTGATTTCTTGCCTTTGTGTTTTGTATTTGGGCAGGGTGTTCTTTTCTATTGTTTGCTGGTTTTTACTGGATGAAATTTGAGAACTGAAACAGTGCTCAGGCTGTCGCAGTGGATGCAGCTCCTGAGTTTAACATGCAAAGCAGTGTTATAAATGCCACAGTGTCTGCTGGTGTGACCTACTTCCTTGAACTCTGGGGCTGCTGGTCGTACAGGGGTTGACATTTTGCAGGTGTGGGTTGCAACAGGCCACTGACTGATGTGTGGGGTTTTACAGGTGACATCTTCTTGGTGCGTGGAGGGATGCGTGCAGTGGAGTTCAAAGTGGTGGAGACAGATCCAAGCCCGTACTGCATAGTGGCTCCGGACACAGTGATCCATTGTGAGGGAGAGCCCATCAAACGAGAGGTGAGCAGAACCCTGCTGTGTGGTTCTCCTGCTGCACCTCCTCTGTCCGAAGTCTGTTTCTGGGACAGTGCTTGAGTGCAGCAGTGTTTGCAGTTCCTGTTTTGACGTTTTGTCTACTGACTGTAATGGTTAGAAACTTTGGTTTCAGGAGATGAGCTGCTGCTGGAGGTAGTCAGAGAAAGGTACTTCCAGTGTCTTCCTCATATGCTGAAAGCACCAGGGGGTAGATTTGCTGATGAGATGCCATGCTTTGGCAGCAGCTGCTTTGCATCTGCTTCCTGATATCTCATACTGTGCTTGGATGCATCTTTTAATTCCAGTGTTCCCTTGATTCATAGCAGAGAGAGCTTACAATGCTGCTAAATTTCATGCCGTGTAAAAAGAAAGTAACAGGCACTTTTTCTGAGAGAAATTTGAAATCCCCCAATGGTCGACATTAAAAAAAAATAATTCCCCAGTCCATTAAGGTGTCTAGCCTTGAGTGTTGCAACCTTGTGACTGCCTACAGGGCTTGTCTGACAGGTCTTGGCCACCTGACTGTTACAGAGCAGGAAATCTCAGGGAAATGAGCTAAGGTGGGTGCATACTTCCTAGAATAAGTACCTTTTTCTCCCTGCAAATAGGGTGAGTGCTGGTTTGTTGTTAGCTGCCATCTGAAGAACTCACCTCTGTGACCTTTGTGAGACTGCACCTGGGCACTCCATGAATCCAATTTGGCCTCTTCAGGCCACAGCAGAGATAGATAGGAGTAAGTTCAGCCAAGGCCACGAAAATTATGAGGAGCTGGAGGTCAGGAATGAATGAGGAGGGACTGGGATCAGGGGATGATGCAGCCTGGAGAAGGGAAGGCAAAGGGACAGACTTGATGGGAAGGGGTAGATGACCGGGCTCTTCTGAGAGCTGTGCCCAGGGACAGGACTGGAGGCACTGGCATGAGCTGCATCAAGGGAAGTTACCAGTAGATACTAGGAAAAATGTTTCTCCCAGTCCTGGAGCAGAGCTCAGAGAGGGCAGAAATCTCCAAACTTGAGACCTTCAGTGCTTGTTAGGTCCAGCCCCTGAGTGACCTGCTTGAGGTAGGTAAGGCTTAAACTGGGTCCCTCTGAGATTCCAGGCTATGTTATTATTGTAGTGTGGCCTAAATAACTGAGGCCAGTTGTCGCTGTTGTTGTACCGCGGCCGGAGAGAAATTACAACACGAAGGTCCAAGTCCAGGAAGAGAATAGAATGGCATGAGCCCTTTATCATTCTACAGACCGTTTGTATACCCTAGCATACTTGCATGGCATAAGGTCATTGGTCACTGATCATCCACCTCCCGTACTGGTTGGCTAAAACCCACAACACCCATTTCAAAATATTTTTCCAGTCAATATCACAACAATACTACATAACAACTGCGGGTGCAAGATAGAGAGAATTAGTTTACAAAACCGTAGCACTGTTTTTCATGGCTTCTGTGAGAAACGCAGAGCTCTCACAGAATGCTGCAGAAAGCTGGAAAATTTCTCTGCCCAAAGCTTTTCAGTATCCACAGCCAGTAGGGGTTTGGACAGCTGAATGAATGGATGCTGTGAAGGAAGAGTTGGTTACAACTAATCTTATCCATTTGTCTGGACCTTAACATTCTGTGCTAATTGGAGTCAGTCTCAAAAGGTAACACAGCACCTGAGTAACTGGCAGATAGAGTGTGCCAAATAGTTAGACATAGCATTTACTCTAAGGAGTAAGTATATTTTATACTGACATTGTCTCTTGTTACTTCCATTAGCCCCACCAAAGAGTCACAGAGCTTGTTTTGTGCTAGAGTCTGTAGGGAACCTGGCAGCAGAGGCTGTCATTCCAGAGGGTGGGCTTCAGTGAAGTCTGAGTACGTGCAGGCAGTTCTCTTTTTATGTCTGGGAAGACAAAGCTAAGAAACAATTATAGAAGACATCAGGAAGACTTGAAAGGGAGAATCTCAAGACAGGCAAGAAATGTGTAAAAAGCCATATTCCTGGCTTCTGTAGACTGGGAGGGGTTGTTGAACTATTGTTTTCACTCAAATGTTTGGTGTATTTCCTCCTGGGTAGGATGAAGAGGAGTCGCTGAATGAAGTGGGCTATGATGACATTGGTGGCTGCCGGAAGCAGCTGGCTCAAATCAAAGAGATGGTGGAACTTCCCCTCCGACATCCTGCTCTCTTCAAGGCCATAGGGGTGAAGGTATGTCCCCAATATGCAGGTGGATAAGTGGGCTTGCCCCGGGAAATGTCTCTCCATGACAGAGGTTTAGGAGGTGTTGGAGAGGGGAATAAATAATTTGTGGTGTGGGGATTTTTTTTTTTTTTTTAATGCTAGTGTTTGGAAAGTATTTGCTTATGTGTTCTGGACACAGACTGAAACAGTGGCAGCTTGTAAAGCAGAGTGATGCTTTGAATCAGCGCTGCCAGTTACTGGCAAGGTTTTTGTTGTGTGTTGTGTGAAGTAGTAAGGGTGTTGATAGCAATGCTGGGATGGCAGCTGTTGCATGAGTTTGCATCACAGTTTCAGACTGGCATTATCAAATGCTTACAAATTCACTGTGAAGCTGCTTAAGCAGTCAGATACTCACCACCTAAATCCCTTGCGTTTGTCCTCAGCCTCCGCGTGGGATCCTGCTGTATGGTCCTCCTGGCACTGGTAAAACACTGATTGCCCGAGCGGTGGCCAACGAAACGGGGGCCTTCTTCTTCCTGATCAACGGTAAGTTTTGTGGCTGCTTTGGCCCCAGAGCTGCTGTGTGCTCATTCATCCATCTTACGGTAAGGAATGGTGTTAATAGGGCTTGTAGAGCCCCACCGTCTTCCTGACTCCTTCCTTACCTCTTTCAAGCATGCCTGTGGGGATGCTTGGAAGCCCTTTGTGTGGAAGTATCTGTCGTGGCACTTCCCTGAAGCTCGACTGAGTTGTAGCAGAGTGCTTGGAAGATTGTGCTGCGACACGGGGATTTGGAGTCTGTCTGTCCATTTATGTTGGTGAGGGCAGAGCTGGCAGGGCTTCTGGCTTTGCTCCCACCCTGTTCCATTCAGAAAAGAGGCTGCTGTGGATTCCTCTTTCCCCTCAAGTAAAGCACAAAGACCTCTTTTGTTTCACAGTACAGATTTGGAAGGAACTTCCCTGAAAACTATAATGAGATCCTTTGGACTTAGCTACAAGTGACAGAACTCCTATTGATAACTGTCACCTATAGCAGTTGAGGTGGCTACTGGTTGATATCTAGTAAGGACCAGATTCTGAATTTTCCACACTGTTCTTCTGTCCCATTTTAGTCAGTGCTGGAATAACAGAACATTTTTACTGAAGGAGTGCAGCTTTTCTTCTCTGATTTCAATCATGTGACAGTGACAGCAAAGGACAGTATCACACAGCACAGCAGTGACCAGCAGTAGGGTTGGTGACTTGCTTTTATCTCTAGATAGTGGATGTAAATGGGCTGGTTTTAGCCATATGTCACCACTGTCATATACTTCCTCAAGTGTGTGGAAGCTATCACTGAATACTAATGCACCAGCCGTTTCTTTATATGGTTGTACATCTACTGCATAATAAAAATAACACTGTCAGAGTTAGCGATGCATTCGCTGCCTGCTGGCCCCAATCCTGAGCTGCAGGCAGTGCTGTAGACAGAGCTGATATGAACTGGTGAGTTACCTGTAATGAAATACTCGAAGCACCTGCCCACACCTGTGTCTCTGCAGCTGGCAACTTTGTGTGCCTGAGGGTCAGGTTTATCTTTCTTGAATCCTTTAGAAGCGTATTTTCTCTTCATTACCTCTGCCATCAGCAGGCAAAACCTGTAAAAACAGAATAAATCTGTAAACCTGCACTAGTGTTCAGCAGTTGTAGATGTCAGGGGAATGCTGTCCATCCATTTGGGATAAATGTGCGTACACGCTTTTATTTTGTATTTAACCTTTGAGAGGAGATGGGAGTTGTGTTTTTGTTTGTTTGTGGTTGTTTGTTTAGATTTTTTAAACTAATTTTTAGGATCATACAGAGGTAAATGTATACCTGTGTAACGTAAGCTAGAGATGGCTTCATAGATCTTTTCCTTCCCTATCCTGGTAATTCATCACCTTACAATTTGGTTGCTTCTCTTGCAAGCTAGGACTGGCATTAACTGTGTGTGGTGGCACATTACAGAGAAGCTCACCAGGTGTGAAATAGGGTAAGGAAAGAGACAGCTAAAGGTAGCTCATTGACTAGTGCTGCATTCTCTTAAAGTGGAAACACCAAAATAATGATAGAAAATAATTCTGCATGCTGGTCTTGCCTTTCAGCTGCAGATTTAGTGAATTTGATTGATAGTATTTGCTTAGGCTTGAAATACAGCTTGTCCCATGTGGATGTTGTACTAAAAAAATTCAGCTGCGTGTTTTTGGGACTAGCTACCTCTCTTCTGAGTGCCACAGTACCACTATTTTTTAGGTCCTGAGATCATGAGCAAGCTGGCTGGTGAGTCTGAGAGCAACCTGAGGAAAGCCTTTGAAGAAGCAGAGAAGAACGCTCCTGCAATCATCTTCATTGATGAACTGGATGCCATTGCTCCTAAGAGAGAGAAGGTAAAGAGAGCCAGTAGGAGGTAAATTAATATGTCCTTTTTTGGTAGCAGCTGGCATGAGTCTCTGCATTTGACTACAGGGTGAAGCAGCATTTCCTTAACACCCGAATTCAGTTGGACATGAGAAGGGTCAGATACAGTTCACGACGTTTGTTACTGTCTTGTGGCTGTTGTATCTGCCAGCTCTGATGCAGTGCTGGCTCCCATGCTCTTTGTAGAGCTGTTGGTCTCAGCACTGCTTTCTCTCCCCGCAGACACACGGGGAGGTGGAACGTCGCATCGTGTCCCAGCTGCTGACCCTCATGGATGGGCTGAAGCAGAGGGCACACGTGATCGTGATGGCAGCCACCAACAGACCCAACAGCATTGACCCAGCGCTCCGGCGATTTGGTAACCGCCGCTGCCCTCCCTTCCCCGTGTGTCACACACTTTGTGACAGGCCATGCTTCAGGGGCCCCAGATTGAGCAGAAATTCATGCTGAACATTTTCTATGTGTTACATAAACTACTGACTTGTCTCCAGCTCCTTGCTAGAAATTAATTTCCAGGTTTGCAGCTTTTGATGTCATTTTCTGTGCCATGTAAGGTGAGAGCATGTAGAAATAAAATAATACTTTGAAGTGGGAAAAGTGTGCTAGCCTCTATTACGTGAAGCTATTTCAGGACACACTTAAGGAGGAAATGCCTAAGGGGATGTTCATGCATTAGATTGCAGAAGGCTGTGAGTTACTTGATTTGTCTTTCTTTTAATAATGACAAGTACAGTAGTTTCTGAGACTCAGGTTTTCAAAACATGGCACTGTGAATGAATGTCTGGTGTATGACCAGTTACAGTCTGTAATAGCAAACCTGTCAAGTGTATAGGGGAAATAGCCTCTTGAATGTGTAGTGAGCCATTTGAAAGCACAGCTGTGGCTGGAGGAAAAATAGAGGTGTGCATATCTTAGTGAATATTGCAGTGATACCCTGTTTTCCTCAAGTGTTTTACCACTTGGGTACTGCTGTGAAAATTCTAAAAAATTATATCTCTCAGTATTTCTGGGCTCTTGTGGACAAGGACACAAAGGCAGAGGTAATCAAAAATGTCTCATGGTATATTGGTTCAGTGAAGCCTATTTTCCCAAAAATGAGGCTCAGAAAAAATTACTAAATGAGCAATTCTCTGTGCTGTATAATCCCCAGCTCTTACTATTAGTCTCACAGTTGTCTCACTTACCCTAAAAGCCTAATGCCTTTCCTCCTTCTCTGATCTGTCTCTTCTACTGTGCTGATAGATGCTGCAGGCAAACCCAAAACTCAGCCATTTCCGGAAATTTTGTGGAAAAAATCACTTTGTTTAGTCAGAGGAAGGCAGTAGCTGCAGCTCCTCTGGTGTGCAGAATCAACAGCTCAACGTGTGTTTGTACTCCCCAGGTCGTTTTGACAGAGAGGTAGATATTGGTATCCCAGATGCCACCGGGCGCCTGGAGATCCTGCAGATCCACACAAAAAATATGAAACTGGCTGATGATGTGGATCTGGAACAGGTGAGTAGTGTGCCATTAGGAAAGCTTGTCTCCTTCTCAGTGCTCTGTTCTGTAGTGGAAGAGTTGTTAAGGCTTGGTTGTACAAGTGCAGTGGCTCAATTAGGACAGCATGAAACTGCATGAATGTGTGATCTCTGGGGTTCCTTCTGACCAGTTTACCAGTGACCAAAAGTCCTCACTCACTAGTTAAGAGTGGCATATCTAAGTGAAACAAATACATATCATTCCAATCTGGAAGTGCCTTGCCACTGTCGTCCTGGGTTTGTTGGCTGTGGCATTGCGTTTAAAAGTACAGCAGGCCTGAAACAGCTCACACACAGCTGGCTGAACATTGTGGTGTCACTGGACACCACCTGTAAGCTGGATGGTTTCTGTCATCTCTGTCTTGAATGAAGAACTGCAGTCCTCAGGGTTACCTTTCTGCACACCATCTGAATTCCAGAGGCAGATTGGATCTGTAGTAGGCAGTAGAAGCACAGTGTCTTTGCCTGAGTGGTAGCACTTGTCTTGAATGTGCAGCAAAGTCCTGGTGTTGCTGCCCTCCCTTCCCAGTGAGAGACCAGAGCATGTGTTGCCCTTGCTTGTATCCCTGTGAGTCATGGTCAGTGCTCTGCTTTCAGGTGGCAAACGAGACCCATGGCCATGTTGGTGCTGACTTGGCTGCTCTTTGCTCAGAAGCTGCTCTTCAGGCTATCAGAAAGAAGATGGATCTCATAGACCTGGAAGATGAAACCATCGATGCTGAAGTGATGAACTCTCTGGCTGTGACCATGGATGACTTCAGGGTAATGCAGGAGTGCCCCTCATTCTTCTGGGTGCAATTAATTGCTTCTTTGAAGCAAGAGAAAGTAACATGCTAGAATTCATATAATACCATTTCTAACAACAGTGGGCTCTGAGCCAGAGCAACCCTTCTGCTCTTCGGGAGACTGTGGTGGAGGTGCCACAAGTTACCTGGGAAGATATTGGTGGCCTAGAAGATGTAAAGAGAGAACTCCAGGAGCTTGTACAGGTAAGGCTTTACAACTGATTTTTTGCTTAGCCAGCTTTAAAAATTATAATAAAAAAATCTAGACTGTCTTCAGTTTCCTGACTGGGCTGCAAACAGAGTAAATGCAGAGGCTTTATGGCATCTACTTGTAATGGACTATAAATACCATGCCGTTCCATCTTAGTGAACTTGGGGAGGAAGGTGCTGGAAAGCAGCATCAGGTTTTCCTGAGCTGAATCTACAGCGACATTTTATGTGGGTGTTGTGCAACATGCAGAAACAGCCACAGTTCTGCCTCTTAAGTGGAGACCAGCAATGCGGCCACTGCTGAGAATCGTCTTACATGGTAGGTTTATCTGCCAGGCAGTGGATGAAGATGATCATACAGAGAGCTTCTGAAGGGCTCCCCATCAGCCTTAGCACAGGGACAGGTGAGAAGTAATTGTGAAGCCCTCTACAAAAGGAAAGATCAGGACAAAATGTTACAAACGGTCTGTGGAAACTCCAGATGTATGCACTGGCATGGTTCGGGTTTGATACATTCCTGCTTTCAGCTAGCACTGTAGAAACATCCTGTCTGTGAATAAAAGAATCTAAATTTTCAGTCTAATTTTCTGATGTTAAAATCATCACCTGTCTTGTATCTGACCTCATTGCTGAGGATAAAGGCTCACATCAGACACCTTGCCTGTCTCTGGAGAGCAGAACAAATAGGTTCGGTAATGAGCTGTTCCCTTTTGCTTCTGCAGGGCAGAGTGAAGCTGAGGTTAAGTGTGCTGGAAAATACTGAACTGGTACTTAGTTCCTAGAGGTAAATAGGTTGTTCTAGGCACTGTTCCAAACTAGTGTCCACTTAAAAACTGCAGTGGCACCCGGCAGGATCTTGTGTTTAACCCACCAGAAATCTCAGGTGGTGCTTCTGGTAGAACCAAAACTGACTCAGAGAAAGGTGTCCCTTCCCATGGCAGAGGAATTGGATTGTATAATCTTTTGAAGGTCCCTTCCTACCCAAACGATACTTCCAAGATAGTCTGTTCTGGCTCATCATGAGAGGTTTTTGTTTTGTTCTCCTTCAGTATCCTGTGGAGCACCCAGACAAGTTCCTCAAATTTGGCATGACCCCATCAAAAGGAGTTCTGTTCTATGGGCCACCTGGTTGTGGTAAGACACTGCTGGCCAAAGCCATTGCCAACGAATGCCAGGCAAACTTCATTTCCATCAAGGGGCCAGAACTGCTCACCATGTGGTTTGGTGAGTCTGAAGCCAACGTGCGCGAGATCTTTGACAAGGTAAGTGTTTCTCCTGCTCCCTGTGCTATCTTTGTGCTGAGGTACCCCCAGAACTTTGTCTCCACTGCATCTGTCTTACTGGTTCTTGTTTGTGTTTTCCCCACTTGAACCGAGAGCAGGAGCTGCTTTCCTGGGGGAATGAATCCTCTTCAGCAGCATAGCTCTTAAAACTGTCTTCTGTGACTGCAGTTGGCATCTGTCATTAGAGGGTGATAAATTCCCCAGTGCCTTTGGCAGAAGCTATGGTTAGGATGGCACATGTAAGCTCCACATCCCTGAAAACTTAGATTAACACCTCATTAACTGTCACCATCTACAGATTTTCAGAATCTCCTGTGAGATTTTGTCATGCAATATATGCAGTTTAGAAAGGAGCTTGCTCCTGCTCAGTTGTCCCATAGTGTCTGCATGGATTATGCTGCGAATCTTTGTCCTTGTGGTCAGGGACGGTGCTATTAGAACAAAGTTGGCAGGATAGTAGAGAAGAATTTAGGTGGGAGGGAACCTCAGAGACTGTCTAGTTCAGTTGTTTGTCCAGAGCAGGGAGATAACTTTGAAATTTCATCAGCTCAGTGCATTGAGTTCTGGACATGGGTGAAGGGTGGAGAATCCCTGACCTCTCTGGGCTTGTGTGCTGGTGTTGGAGAGCTCTTATTGTGAATAATTTTTTTTCCATATTTCTCACTGGGATTTTTTCAGCAGCTGTTTGTGCCTATGGTCTTTCTTCCTTTCACTGTGCACTGTGAAGAAAGATCCAGCTCCCTATAACTACACATTAGGTAGCTGAACGCAACAATTGGATTTCTCCCTTCCGCTGGATATATCTCACCTACTTGTGTGCCTGAATGCCCAGCTGACATCCTCAAGTCTTGCAGGGAGAGTTCTAGGCCAGCAAAATGGCTCAATTTTTCACTCTGGGCATTGGAGTTGCTACTTTTCTGCCTGGTTCACAATGTTCCCACTTTGGGGAAATCCAACTTGTTGTTCAGGAGAATTTGATGGAGGGGTTGTGTGGCAGGGGATTGCTCTGGAGCAGCTCTTCCAAACTCTCCTTGTGAAGAGCTTCTGGTACTCCTGAGCTGTGTTAATGGTAAGGAAAGCTTACAATGAAGTCAGTGTGCTCCTTGTTGGGCAGTATTAGCATGGAATAATGGTGCCCACTGCTTTTTGCAGGCTCGCCAAGCAGCCCCGTGTGTGCTGTTCTTTGATGAGCTGGACTCCATCGCCAAGGCCCGAGGTGGGAATATCGGCGACGGTGGCGGTGCTGCAGATCGTGTCATCAACCAGATCCTGACCGAGATGGACGGCATGTCCACCAAGAAAAACGTCTTCATCATCGGTGCCACCAACAGGCCAGACATCATTGACCCAGCCATCCTGCGCCCCGGCCGCCTGGATCAGCTCATCTACATCCCCCTGCCTGACGAGAAGTCCCGGGTTGCAATCCTTAAGGCCAATCTGAGGAAATCACCAGTTGCCAAGGTAGGATCTGCGCCCTGACTGCTTCTGCCTTGGGTTTGCTGTGTGCTGCTCGTGTGCCTCACAGGCTGTGGACAGCACAGAGGTCTGGAGGCTCATCTGTATAGTAGGATAGAAGAGGAAGCTGGAGCTCTGAGATTAGGTGTCAGCAAAGCTGGAAATTGGTCTGCAAGCACAGCAAGACTTTGTCTCATAGTGGGGTTCTGCTCACAGTGCAGGATCAGAAAGGCCTATTTTGGTGAGGTGGAAAAGATTCTTGCACTCTGGGAAAAAAATAAGTGTAGAACACACAGACGGGAAATAGGAATCGAAGAGGAACTGTTGCAGTGTGTTGTTGCTGAACCCTGTAGTAGGCAAGAGCTGGGTCCCTTGTCTGGGAAGAGGCAATAATGCAGCTGAGAGTTAATCAAAGAACAGCAGATATGAAGTGAAAGCCCAAGCTTGCCTACTTAGGTGCTGCTGAGAAGGAAAGTTTCAAAGGAGGTTGCAGTAATACCCTCTCAGTTGAGGGGGAAGAGAGGAGGAGGTCGGCTGTCTTGGTATGCCTGTGCCCCATCTCTATTCCCAGTCTGATGGTGTTTTGTTTGATTCCTCATGCTGAGACCTGAGCAAGTCATATCCTAAATCTGTAAGTGCAGAGGCATTTACAGCCACTTTGTGGATTCTTGGTGGGTGTGAGGAGCGTAGCCGGCTTTCATGTGTGGTTAACTTTTCCTGAAAATGAGAATCTTAACAGCTGATTTTTCCAAAATTGGCCATAGTTAAGGCAGCACCTTGTTACCCTGGAATCTGACGACACCTCTCTGTCACTTGAGGATGTGAGGTGTAAAGGAAAGCCTTTCTTCCGTATTTTTCTCTAGGATGTCGACCTGGATTTCCTGGCTAAGATGACCAACGGCTTCTCGGGAGCTGACCTGACAGAAATTTGCCAGCGTGCCTGCAAACTGGCCATCCGTGAATCCATCGAGAGCGAGATCAGGCGAGAGCGTGAGAGGCAGACCAACCCTTCTGCCATGGTGAGTGGGACACTGAGCTCTCCCTACCCACATGTGAGGTGTGATGTGTTCCTCTGTCATCCTCGGGGATGAGTGGGCTCTTGTACAGAGCGTGGAGCTGGAGCACTTTGTTCCCATCTTGTGGGAGGTTGAGGACCCTCCTGGGATGCCTCATGGTCAGCATTGCTCAGGAGGCGCCTGCTGCAGCCCTGACTCATGCACACCTCTCCAGCCCCCGCCTTGGAGGGTGTTGGGAGCCTCCTGACCTGGAGGGAAGCTGTGAGCAGCTGTTGGGCCCATGGAGCTTGGGCACACAGCTCACCTGGTCCCTCTGTCCTGCTGCAGGAGGTGGAGGAGGACGACCCGGTTCCCGAGATCCGCAGGGATCACTTTGAGGAGGCCATGCGCTTTGCTCGCCGCTCTGTCAGTGACAACGACATCAGGAAATACGAGATGTTTGCGCAGACCCTACAGCAGAGCCGTGGCTTTGGCAGCTTCAGGTACCTTTGGGGTGTGAGGGGTGGGCAGTGTGGCTCAGCCAGGCCCAAGCACAGCACTGAGGCAGTTTTCTGCTGGGTTCTGGGCAACAAACCTCTTTTCTACTGCACATCCCCATTCAACCCAGCATGTAGAGCACCACTACATAGTGCGGCGGGTGTAGGCTGTGCTGCAGGTCAGTTGTAGCTGCTCTGTTAGTGCTCCTGAAGTCCCTTTTTTCCTTCAACTCAAGCAGCAGCCAGCAGCCATGAGCCCTTCTACCTTCCCTAATGCTTCATCCCATTCCTCTTTGCCCATCCTAGTTGTCACTGGGGGTTGGCGCAGAGGGAGGGGATGGTGCTGAGCTGCCAGGAGGCTTTTCAACAGCATCTCTTCTGTCCTGCACTGCTGCACGCAGGTTCCCGTCAGGCAACCAGGGCGGCGCCGGTCCGAGCCAAGGCACAGGAGGTGGCAGCGGGGGCAACGTGTACAGCGAAGACAATGACGACGATCTCTACGGTTAACTCGCTGTCCTCGGTGGACCAAACTCCACATCAGGCCACGTTGTACAGGGGAAAATCCAATGTTCAGTGGACTCTTGGCTTCTTCATTCCTCAGTCAGAACAGTGTAGCTGCACGTCAGACTTTGTACAGGGAATGTTTTCTGCAAACACAAATCCAGACCGGTGTTCAGTTGGGAGGCAGACAGTGAATTAACAAGGAGGGGAACTGACTTAATTTCTGAGAAATTTCTGTTCTAGTTTATGTGGCAGAATCAGCAGCTTTAGCAAAGGGTACAACGCTAGCCTGTATTAAAAAAACAAACCCCCACAAAAAATAATAAAAAAAAATTAATAAAAATCCCACAAAACTCTAGCCAGGCCCCAGCAGTTCCTTTGTGTGGTGATGGCACTGTCTAAACCCATGTCTCTGGAGTGCTGTCTGAGCACTCCTTGCTCCAGTGGAGCCCGTCTGTGCGTGTATTCCCCTGCTGTGGACAGGGCTGCTCTTCATGCTTAACACCTCTTAGCTCTGTTAATGGAAGCAATGGGTTTGGCAGGGTCTCTGCCCTGCCCTGGCTTGGCAGCAGGAGCCTGGCAGCAGGTCCCTGGTGTTGCTTCTGCGAGGCTGGCCATGAGCTGCCCGGTCTCCTGCTGCTGTGGCTCTGCAGCGAAGGACCTCTCCAACAATCCCCGTCTCATCCAGGTGTGAGGGGCACTTGGGGTGTCTCTGGGGTTGTGGCACAGTGTGACACCACTGTGGCTGGGGAGAGAGGAGCTTCAACACATTCCGTGTGTCCCAGTGGCTTTCTGATGCTTGTCTTGGATCTCTGGTGCCAGCTGGCCTTGTGTTGTGACGCAGACTCAGTAGCTGGGTTCTGATCATGGTTTTTCTTCCTTTTCACCTGTTCTGACTCCCTGCCTTGCTGCTTCGTTTTTTCCCCTTCTGTGAGCTGAAGGGTGTGCTACTGCTGTACTCGGTTGTTTTATGTCAGGGAAGCCCTGGGTCCTAGGGAGCAGGAGCAGGGCAAGAGGCTGGATACGGCTGAGCCCTCAGCCTGAGGGGGGCAGTGGCTTTAGGATGCACAGAGCAGCTTTTAGGGAATGCAGGAACGGAGGGTTTCTGCAAGGAGGGTAAAATGCAGTTTGTGTGGCAGAATGTTTCCTCGGGCCTTTGGGGCTGAGCCATGAGGGGGAGGGCAGGAGTTGTGTGGGGCTGGGCTGTGGAGTTTCTGTCCCAAAGCCTGGCATATCTTGGAGAACTCCATCAAGCCGTTTGTAATTAAGGGGAGAGGATTTAATGGCAGAAGGATGGGACTGGACGGGAGAAGGGGCTTGTGCAGAGCCGTGGGGATAAGCACAATGAAATTGGGAACGCTGCGTTTAAATAGCACAACCTCCTGTGGGGGAGGAGGCGGTGCAGGCCCCGGGGGCCCGGGCTGGCAGCTCACCTGCGCTGTCCTACTTGGGAGCTGTCTGCCGGCACCACCGTCCCGTCCTCACACCACCTCTGCTGGGGAAATCGCCACTGCCGGCTCCAGTGGGGACACTTCTGGCAGCGGGGCTGAAGCTGGGAGGGCCGGTGCTTCCCCTGCCTCACTCCAGCCCGTTTTTGGGTTAAATATCATCTGCTCTAGGGTTGCTTCTCCTCCCTGAGCTCTGCATGGACACAAATACCGGCTTTGCTTTGGCCACAGGAGAACTAGACCCAGGTGCTTTCTGCTGCCCAGGAAAGGAGCTCTCCAGGACTCCCCAAAGTGTTCCACAGCTGAACAGGGTGTTCTTCCTCCCTGCCAGTGTGAGAACATCACCACCCAGCAAGCGAGGGGCAGATCCATCCTAGCATCTCTGTCTGCTGTGGAGGCTGGGGCGAGGAGGGCATGGGATGGTGGGGTGCCTGCCCCCGCTCCTGGCAGCCCGTATATTCCCCACTGCCTCTCCTAGTTGCAAATGCTAATTAAATCCAGTAGAGCGGCTGGAAAACCTCCTCCTTTCTTCCCTGCCATCTGTGGGACATGGCTCCTGGTGGGGGGACAGCACCCACAGGATTTCCAAGAGCATCTACCCCTGCTCTGAGGCTGTGTAAACCTGGCTGGGGGGGCTGAGGGTGTCCCCAAGATCAGCATTTACAGCCCTCTCTGTGAACCTCAGCAGCCCCAGGCAAGCAGTGAGTATCGAGGGCTGCATTTGTCCCCAGCCCTGCCCCTTTCCAGGACCCCTCCAGCAGAGACCTCGGTCACTGCAGGGCAAGAGCCTTTCTGCCCTCCTCCCCTGCCCAGATCCTTGCTGGGGGGACTGGGCGGCTCCCAAAGACACTGTGGGGAGGAAGATGCTGCTGGCTCAGGCTTGCCCTGGCTGGTGTGGGATTAATGATGGGAAAGCTGAGGGCGTCCCCTTTCTTTGCTGACATGATCAGCAGCTTCCTGTGCCCCCTTGGGTTCCACCTGTGGCCCCAGAGTCCCTTCACTCCCTACAGCCAGGCCCCATGGGGACCATTGGCCTTGATGGGAGCCACAGTCCTGCCACACTTGATGCAGGATGGGAGACCCTCTCAGGCCACAGTATTGGGGTTAGAGGCTGGCCCCTGATCCAGGAGACTGGGACCCTCCTGCACCACCCCAAAACCCTCTAGGCCCATCAGGTGCTCCTGTCAGCAGAGGGCCAGGGGTGACCGCTCTCAGCAGGTCCCCATCCTGCTCCAGACCAGGCATGGATGTGCTGTGGGCATCCCTGCTCCACTGGCATCACTGGCCCCCAGGACATCCCTTCCACCTGTGCCCCCCAGCCCATGTGCATCCTCTCCCCATGGCTATCGTTGTCCCAAGGGTGTCCCTCATCCATGGGCATCCCCTGCACAATGGATGTGCCTTCCCCGTTGACATTTCCTGCTCCATGGGTATCACTTCCCCATGGATGTTCCTACTCCAAGGGGAACAAGGATGTTCCCCTCCTGCGGAGGTTTGAACCCAGCTGGCAAATCAGTACCACTCAGCTGCTCATTCCCATCCCACCTGCCACAACGCCCCGGTTTATACACTGGGCATGGTATTCTGTGGGATGGATAATCCTTTGGCCAGTTTGGGTCAGCTTTCCTGGCCATGCTCCTTCCTGGCTTCTTGTGCACCTGCTCACTGGCAGAACACAGAACACTGAAAAGTTCCTTTGTCCCTCCAGAAATATGGATGGGTTCTGCCCTGTGTATCTCCATGACTCTAGGGTGCACTGTGTGGGACAGAGGACAGAAGCAGGGCCCTTCTAGTCCTGGTCAAAAGATTTGCCACTCACTTCTTGTAGAAATGGATTAGGATTTCTTATAGAATCATAGAACGTCCTGAGTTGGAATGGACACATCATGATCATCAAGTCCAACTCCTGGCCCTGCACAGGACACCCCAAGGGTCACACCCTGTGCCTGAGAGCGTTGTCGAAACACATTTTGAGCTCTGTCAGGCTGTGACCACTTCCCCAGGGAGCCTGTTCAGTGCCCAGCCACCCTCTGGGTGAAGAACCTTTTCAACCCAAATCTCTCCTTCACAGAGCTTCACAGCTTCATTCTTGCCATAGGATCAGGAATACCATCAACCCTTTGACTCTGCCTGGGAAACTACCCACTGGAGACTGGGCAGCGAATATTCTGGAAGAACCCCCATTTTTGATTGTTTTCCTTTGCAATTCCCATACCTGTGTCTCTATGGTCAAGGTAGGTTTTCCTTCCCACGTTCTTGTGTCGTCTCCATGTTCTCGCAGGTAAAACCACAAGGTACCACATCTCCTCCCTCTTCCCTAAAAGGAAGCCTGGGGGAATGGAGGGCTTCCGAAGACGGAAAGCAGGAAGGAATTACAGATATGGATGCCCCATCCCTAGGAATGTTCAAGGCCAGGCTGGATGAGGCTTTGAGCAACCTGGTCTAGTGGAAGGTGTCCCAGCCCATGGCAGGGGGCTTGGAATGAGATGAGCTTTAAGGTCCCTTCCAACCCAAATCTTTCTATGACTGATTCTGTGAAAGAAGGGAAATTTAGAAAAACATTTCTCCCATAGTTTGACTCTCCAAGGAAAAAGGCCAAAGGTGCAGTTATGAACAGTTCCCAACAGATGGCTCCCGAAATACAGAGGGGATGGCAGTGCTGAGTGCTTGTATCAGATTTGTCTCACAAACAGAGATTCTGCTGTACCAATGGATCCGTGGGCTGAGGCCAAGTGTATGAGATTGAACCAAGCCAGGTGTCGGGTCCTTCCCTTGGGTCACAACAACCTCCTGCAGCTCCAGGCTGGGACAGAGTAGCTGGAAAGCTGCTGAGTGGGAAAGGACCTGGAGGTGCTGGTCAGCAGTGGCTGAACATGAGCTGGAGTGTGCCCAGGTGGGCAAGAAGGCCAAGGACACCCTGAATGTATCAGCAATGGTGTGGCCAGCAGGACCAGGGCAGTGACTGTCCCCCTGTGCTGGGCACTGGTGAGGTGACACTCCAGGTGCTGTGTCCAGTTCTGGGCCCCCCACAGCAAGAAAGACACTGAGGTGCTGGAGCGTGTCCAGAGAAGGCAACGGAGCTGGGGAAGGGTCTAGAGCACAAGTTCTGTGAGGAGCAGCTGAGGGAGCTGGGGGTGTTTATCCTGGAGAAAAGGAGACTCAGGAGAGACCTGATCACTCTCTACAGTGACCTGATAGGAGGGTGTAGCCAGGTGGGGGTTGGTCTCTTCTCCCAGTGAAATCTCCATAGCATTTAAAACATGTGCATCATAGAATCACAGAATGTTTGGGTTGGAAAAGACCTCTAAGATCATACAGTCCAACAATTAACCCAGCACTGCCAAGCCCACCACTAAACCATGTTCCTAAGCACCAGATCCGCACATCTTTGTGGAAACTTTCAGGGATGGTGTAGATGTGGTGCTTAGAGACACCTATAAGCCACTAGTGCAAAGAACAACCCACCCAGGCCCCAGGGAGGATAAATGCCACCACAGGGGACACACAACAAGCAAGGTGCTCCTGTGAGCACATGAACAGGAACTCTTCAGTGCAAATAAAACAACTTTGTGACCAGAAACTATTAAACTAATGCAGCAAATGCTCATGACAAACCTGGTCTAACACAGTCTGCTCAAATCTATTGTTGCTCTATCCTCTGGGCCCATGTTGGGCACCAGAAAGGACTGTTAATGTTTCACAACTGCCATGCAGCCACTCACTCATTCTCCCCAGTTTATACACTGGGCATGATGTTCTATGGCATGGATAATCCTTTGGCCAGTTTGGGTCAGCTCTCCTGGCCGTGCTCCCTCCTGGCCTCTTGTGCACCTGCTCACTGGCAGAACACGGGAAACTGAACAGTCCTTGAGTAAGGGTAAGCACCACTGAGCAACAACTGAAACATCAGCGTATTATCAACATGATTCTCATCCTGAATCCAAATCACAGCACTGAAACAGCTACTAGGGAGAAAATGAACTCTATCCCAGCTGAAACCACCACTTATTCCATAGCATTTACATCATGCCAGGTCCTCCACTTCCCAATACCCCATCACCTTTCCTGTCTTTTGGTATCAGTCTTTTGATCCCTTCCACTGCCTGAAGGGAGCCTATAAGGATGGGGAGAGATTTTTGACAAAGGCAAGTAGTGACAGGACAAAGAGTAATGGCTTCAAACTGAAAGAGGGCACGTTTAGATTGGATTTCAGGAAGAAATTCTTTACTGTCAGGGTATGAAGCACTGGTACAAGTTGCCCAGAAAATTTGTGCATGCCCCGTCACTGGCAGTGCTCAAAGTCAGGCTGGATGGGGCTTTGAGCAACCTGGTCTAGTGGAAGGTGTCCCTGCCCATGGCAGGGGGGTGGATTGAGATGAGCTTTAAGGTCCCTTCCAACCCAAATCATTCTTTGATTCTGGGGTGACACAATTCCCCCTGTCTACGGACCACCCTCCCTATGAAAGTCCCTTGAGGCTGTTGAATCCGTGATTTGGGCTTCATCTGTCCTAAGAGTCTTCCGGGGCAGGAATGATGGTGTGTAGAGGTGTCACACGCAGAAACCAGTTCTGATTCCATCACTGCTGGGCTTGGCTGGTTTCATCA
Source organism: Lycocorax pyrrhopterus obiensis (assembly GCA_014706295.1). Lineage (NCBI taxonomy): Eukaryota > Metazoa > Chordata > Aves > Passeriformes > Paradisaeidae > Lycocorax > Lycocorax pyrrhopterus. The sequence continues at coordinate 8,041,697 of JACSVZ010000014.1, read as the reverse complement.
AAGAGAGAGAGTTGGGTTCAGACCCCCAAATTTGGAGAGGTGAGGTACCCAGTGAGGGTGACGGGAATATAGTGGCCATGGAAACTATATGCAGTGTTACGTAGCAACTAACATCATACGGTTTAATTCATTGACTATTCTCACCCAAAATCAAATCCTCTTGAGCCATACACCGGACTTGAGAGATGGGCACAAGGCCCATGGGTCTTGCTCTCATCTCCAGTCCCTGTGCATTACTCCTGATGGGAGCATTGTGCAAACATTCCCTGGCATCAGCAGGACTTTCCACGGGTGCCAGTAGTGCCTCTGGCTCTCACCCTGCCCCAGTGCCCTTCTGAGATGGGCACTGCTCTCCCCAGCCTCCCCCTGCAGCCCTTCACTGACCATCCCACTGCCCATGTCAGCCATGTCCCAGAGCCCCGAGGGGACAGAGCCCCTCATCAGCATCCTCTGCTCCCAGTCCTTGGCAATGAGGTCAGCACAACTGAGGCCATGCGCGAGGGGAGCAGCCACTCATGACCAAGCAGGTCATGTATTCATTCCCATCCCCTCGTTATCAGGCCCTGAAGGTTCTGTGCACCAGGCACCAGAACAAATACATTTCTTCTTCCTCTCCCTGCCAGCCCCAAGGGTGCCTGGCCAGGCTGGTGGTGACAATGACCCTGGCACAGAGCCCTCTCCCCACTGTCTACTGGAGCCCAGCCTGGCACCTCCCATCACAACACACCCCAAGGAAGTGTATTTTTCAAAATACTTCTTTATTTCTCTCAATACTGACATTACAAAAAAAAAAAAAAAAAAGAAAATTACAAAAAACCCCACTATAAAACATTCAGGTCTCGTTGAAACCGAGAAAAACAAATCAGCTTGCGTCTGCGCGCTGGCCTGTCTTCTCGCTCACGGCGTCCACCACATTTCTCCACATTGAACTCCACAGGGACCAGTGGAGGGAACCAGTGGCCTCCCCTCGCTGGCCAAAGCGGGCGATTGATTCAGCAGCGCCTCACGGGTCTCCTCGCCCCACAGGGTAACACTGCACAGCTGTACCCCCAGCCCCATGGACACCCCCCGCACAGCCCCCCACCCCAAGGGACCCCCCACTTCAAGTCAGTGAATTCTCTTTTTTTTTTTAAGAAATTTAAAAAAAAAAAAAAAAAAGGATTCCCAGTGTGGGGGGGAATATTTTGGCAGGGGTTTTCTCGGCAGTGCTGCGGTCAAAGAAGAGCTGTACAAAGCCAGGTCGAACGCGCCTCCCGCTCCATAGCAGCCCTTTCCTGGGAAAAAAAACCGGCATGAGGCAGAGTGGGCCAAGAAAGGTAAGAAATATAAAAATTCTCCTGATGGAAATCCAAAGGTTTTAAAAAAATACAGTATTTGAAAATGGAGCCACTAAACAGACTGCCTCATGCACCTCCCAGCTCCGCCCTGATGTCCAGAAACACCTCCTGAATGAATTGTCCCTGTAGAAAAATATATACACACGCCTCTCTCTTCTTATTAGAATCCCTAATTTGACCTGAAACACTAGTGAAACCCACAGCTCTGCTCACGCTTGGCTCTGCTTTTGCACCCAGATTAGTGCTACACGCACACACAACCCCACTGCGGGGGTTTGCTGTTCGTGTGGCTGAATCATCCCCCTTTCAAAAAAAGCCTGGGTGCATCAGGCCAGTATCCCCAATACAGGCAGAGAAAACCCTTACGAAGTTTATCTAATGAACTCTATATATATGTATTTAAAAAATAAAAGCAGCAATGCAAACTCAACACATCTGAAAAAAGAAAGCTCCACCCTGGGCTTTCCCCCCTCCTCCTGCTGGCTGGGGCCCTGTGGGCAGCAGGTGCAGGCAAGTGCTGCCCACGGGCACTGGGGACATCCCCGGGCAGGGGCAGGAGGCTGGATGGACCATCCCCACGTGCTCCGTTGTTTGGCACAGCCGAGGCTCGGTGTAGGCTTGGCACAGGAGAGCGGACCACGGTTGGACTTGGTACCGTGGCCCCAGGTGAGAAATTGTCCGGCTACTGGGGGGGCCACCGCAGGCAGGAGTGATCGGCACCGCGGTTCAGCCGGGACCCCAAACAGCAGCAAGTATCAAAGAGGGGAAGAGAAAAACCAGCAGCGGGGATGCCAGATCCTGCGGAGTCCTATTTACACTGCGCCGGACCCCGACAAGTCCAGCTTCTTGTGGGAAGAGTGGCCTGAAAAGCAGGTGACATAAAAAACCCACAACACGACGCACCTCCCCAGGCAAAGGGCCCACGGCTCTCGCTCATGCGAGGCAGAAAAGATGGACCTCTGGGGAGAAAGAAAAGGTGTGGCAGCTGGGAGAGCTGCGGCGGACAGGAGTCTCCCCATTGTTGGAGTAAAAAACCGGCCAAGAAGGATGGATAGGGGGTGGGTCGGGTGGGTTTTTTGAGGGAGAAAAGTAGTGTGAGGGATTGGATATTTTTTTTTTGCATTTAAAAGTGCTGTGGCACCCTGGCTGTGTGCGGGCCAGGTGCTGCGGCACATGCGTTTGGAGTATTGCTGCTTCGGAGGAGAGTCCCTGGGCTCTAGGAGCATGGGAGGTGCTGCTTGAGGATCTGTCTCGTCTGGGGAGCTATTCTGTCCGGGAAGCGGATTTTGAACTCCACGATCAAGTCTCCTCGCTGGCTGGGGGCCTTGGGGAAGGGCAGCCCCTCCCCGCGTAGTCTCTTCACTGTCCCTGGCTTGATGATATCATTGCAGGGAAGCGGGATCACCCGTCCATCGATGGTGGGAATGTTCACGGTGCAGCCGCACAAGGCCTGAGGGAGGAAGAGGGGACAGGCCATCAGATGGGGTGACACCCCAAAGCATCCCAACAGCCACACCCTGTCCCCCCACCGGCTGCTCTCTGGGTTGAACCACCCAGCTCCCTTCGGATGCTGCCCAAGAGCACTGGGTGATGCTCACCAGTGCAAGCACAGCTCTCTGCTGGTGCCAGTCCAGTCCAACCACTATGAACTGGGCTGCAGGAGCCGTGCAGGAGAGGGGTGCCCCAGGAGAGGGGTGCCCCAGCCCTCATGCGGGGAAGGACTCCCCTCCCGGGCTGCCCAGAAGGCACCACCAGCAGCGCCCAGCCACCCACAGCAACAGCACAGGCTAAATTTAGCCCCTTTCCAGCCTCGTCGCCCAGCCTCGGGCAGCCGAAAATCCAGCTGAGATCATGAGATGCCGCCACAGCCCATCAGCTGTCACCCTCCGGAGCACAGCAGCTCTGCCCAGTGCTGGGGTTATCTATAGCACAGCCCATGTCCCATGTCCCATGTCCCATCCCCGTCACCGACAGCCCCCACAAGGCTACGCCAGCATGGGACAATGCTGTGGCGGTGGCACTGAGCTTCCCTGGGAGCTGGGGTGCTGGAGGGGCTGGTTCCTGTCTCCCATCCCACTGCATGGCCAAGAGCCAGTGTGGGGCTGCCACCCTGCTGTACCCCAGCCCCCGGCAGCAGCCACACACCGGCCTGCATTGGCGAGCCACGTGACACGGGAATGCAGCAAGAAAATCCTTGTGTCCTTAAATAACTCAGACAGCTCTGTCGTACATGTGGGCAGGATCGTCTCCAGGCTTTCGGCAAGGGCTGAGCGAGAGGACTGCGGAACGATGCTTCTGGAAGGGGGCAGGGGGTGGGGGGCTGCTGAGCTATAGCCTTGAGCTTCCATGTGGGGGCTGGCACAGGTTTGTCCCTCTGAAATGGGTCCTGGGGGTCTCAGCCCCCCCAAAGCACCCTGCAAGGGGAGTGGAGGAAGATACAATTGCTGTTTCTGGGTTAGGTGAGGGAATGTTCTGCATTCCCCTCCCCAGAAAAAGCCGCCAGAGGCAGAGCAGCAACAGGCACCAGGAGAAACATCTCATGATGGCCGCTGGCTCTGAGCTGATGGATGGGGCTTCTGCAGCTGAACCAAGCTTTGAACCAGAGGGCTTGCAGTGATATCTGTGCCAGAGATGGTTGGGTGAGGGGAGAACAGGGGAGAAGGTCCTGTCTCCTTGCATGGCTCATCTGCACAGGCCTCCTCCTGGAGAGGGTGTCCTCCAGGGATGAAGTCTTCAGCCTGCCGGAGGATGCCATCATCAGCTCTGCGTGAGCAGCAGGTGCTTGGCTGGTCTCCAGCAGGCTGGGGGGAAAACAAAGGACAATCTTCCCACATCAAGGAGCTTCTGCTGTGCACCGAGGCAAGGAAGCCAAAGCCCTCCTGCTCGCTGGTGCCCAGTGCTGTGTGCCATGGCTGCATGTGCCCACGTGTGCCAAGGAAAGGACACCTCCAGCCACAAAATGGAAAGGAGAACAAGAACACCCTATGGGAACACGTGGATGGGGAAAGCAGACAGAGATGTGAGCACAAGCGGGCGGTAACAGCGAAGGCAGACAGGAACTTAATGTTTCCTTCCCAGAGCCAAGACGCAAGAATCCGAGGCGATCGCTCCTCTGCCGTATGTCCCTGTTTTTCATTCTTCTTGCTCAACTTTGCTGGCATTTGGGAAAACGGTTGCTGAAGTAACACCAGTAACCGCGGGAGCTACCCCGCATCCTAGAAAGAGGCTTGGTTCATCCCTGGGGATGAAATCACCCTGGGTTTGAGTGCTGTGCTGTGCGAGCAGAGCTTTATCTAGGTCAGTGTTGGGTCCTCCTCCGCTCGCAGCGGAGCCACCGGGGAGGACGTCGGCATCGGCCGCGTCCCAGGCAGGATGAGCTGAGACACGGGTGCTTCGAGGAAGGTGACACCAGGTAAAGGATGCAAAGCGGGATGGTGCCGAGGGCAGGCATTAGGCAGCAGCCAGGCAGGCACGACGCCCTGCCGGCAGCGCTGCCTCCTGGCAGAGGCAGCTGCTGGTGGAGCCCTGAGCCTCCTCCCTCCCACGGCTCCCCGCTGTGGCACACGACCCTGATTTTAAGAAGGACGACAACGAATCCCTGGAAAAGCACTCCTACATCTGTGATTCTGCAGCAGACAGGTGGCAAAAAGCTTGCACTGCCCTGGCCAGGCACCCGGCAGGGCTGGGACTTGAGGGCTGGGAGGGACCTCCAGCACAGCTGAGAGTGGGGAGAAGCACCCATCACATGCCAGCTTTTCTGATGGCACTATGTTCTCTCATGGCAGTGGCAGAGACTAAAACTCAGGCCAGAAAAGGCAGCCTTGCAAGGAGGAAGGTGCAAGGAGAGCACCCAGAGGCTGAGGAGATTGAGAAGTTGTGCTCTGTCACATATTGAGGTGGTAGCATACAGAATTGGAGAGCTCCCAGCATCTGCTCGTGCTCCAGAGCACTTAAGGAACTTCTTTTCCTGGAAGACAAATTCAGTAGAGTATCACACTGCCCTGGCAAGCAGCAGGCTGGGGATGACAGCCAGACCAGCAGCTCCATGAGGATGCCCAGCATGCTGGGTTTGTGGTGGGGGAGGTCAGAGACCAGAAATTCCAGCTGAAAGAGATGAGGAATTTGCCTGGACCAGCAATTTTCTGCTTTGTGACTGCATTGTGCAAACCCACTGCCAGCTTGCAGGCCTTGCTCTTGGAGCTCACAGGTGTCCAACACTTCTGGTGCAACAGTACGTGGAGCTGGAGAAGGTTTTTCTGGTTGCTGCTCAAAGGTCAGCTCCAGGCAAGAGTCCCTTCAGCCTGAGCAGTGCACAAACTTGGGCTAACATGGTCTGGGCATCAGCACAGTCAGCTCAGGGTTAACTTTACTGATAAGAGGAATGAACAGAAGGAAATATCTGAGATATGGCATGCACAGCTCCATAAATAAGGCAGTCTCTCCCGAGTATTTCTGGATCGGCCAGGAGAACCAGCTATTGCAGGAATAAACCTCTGCACTTTGCACTGTGAGGGAAACTCTGCTCCTGAGTCTGCAGGTTAAGTGGAGTGGAGTTTGCTTCAGGAGTGCCCAGCTCTGCCTGGCCCACGTGATTTTTGCCACCAGTACACCCGGTCACAGCCCGAGCTGGGATGCAGAGCCATTGCAGAACTCTCCTGACTCGCTGGCACACTTCACAAGATCACGTTTCCCTACCTCAGGTCTGGCCCATTGAGCTTATTTCTATTAAATGCATTTGAGAACATAAATCTGCCTTCAGGAAGGAAAAAAAATCAGCTCATTAAGAAGACAGACAGCGTCTACCGTCTGAAAGGAACAGCAAATGGCAGCTGCCAAAAACGTCAACGTTAAATGCAGCTGCCAGCTGGGATTTATTAAAAGGTAGTTTTACAGCAGCGGTGGCGAACAGCACATCGTGTACTGAGGTAATCTCCCCTTTCCTCTCCCACCTTTGCGCAGATTGCCGGATGATCTGATGCATCCAGCCCTGCTGTGACCTCCGGGACCGGCAGCCTGGAAGTGTTGAGTTTTAATCATTGCCTGGGTATTTAATTTGTTTGGTTCCTTATCTAGGAAAGCCAGAATCAAGGAAAACAGCTAAAGCACTGGTCAGGGAGGGTGAGGGATCACTTTCCTCCACGTGATCCCACTCGCTGCCCACGGGCAGAGGCACCCGGTGCAACCCCAGGCAGTAACTAAGCCACAGCAGGCTCAGCTACAGGAAAAGCAGGAATCAGACGGATGCCAGCCAACCTGGGTTTTCCCTTGTTCCTACAGAGGATGTTCCACATGTGAATACCCTATGCTAAAATAGAAAAACAAGACATATGGAGAAGAGAGAAAATGGATAAATACTACCTGTATTGGCTCAAGAAGTGAGGTGTATTCAGCAGGGACTGCAGCGTCCGTGTCCCACATCCAGCAACAAGGTCAAGAACCTCCAAAACCAAGACCAAGTTGACTTCTGCAGCTCCTTTCTTGTGACCTACCTGGTCCTTCCTATCCAGAGTTGCCCCAAATGCCATGAACCAGTGCCACCTCCCATCCCATGGGATTTACCAGCCGTACCCACCTCTTTAAGACTGATGTTTGCCGTGTAGATCACATTTGTCCCGTCCCTCTTGAAGTGCGAATGAGGCTTGTCCTTGAGGATGAAGACGATGTCTGCAGGGATGTTGTCTGGAGTGGCATCCCCTTCTTTGGGGAATGTGATTTTGGTTCCCTCCTTCCAACCTCGCTTGATGACAATGTTTAGGATCTTGTCCTCAGTCCTCATGGTCCGGCCATCAGCGTTGAGCCTTCTGCGAGTGATCTTCATCCTCTTGGTGGATCCATGGTAGATCTCTTCCAGGGACACCTTGAGCTCGTGGATGACAGGTGGGTCTTGGACCTTCCTCCGCGTGTGCAGGGACTCCTGGTGCCGCCGGTGAACCCCATTAATGCCATTGAAGCCAAACCGGCCAAAGGCACTGAAAGGGTCGTCGTCGTCATCCATATCCATGTCTTCCTGGTCAAAGCCATTGAACATCCGGGAGCGGCTGCTGGCGAAGAAGATGTCGAAAGGGTTGGAGCCTCCGAAGAAGGACGCAAAGGTGGCATGGGGGTCTCCATGGAAGGTGTAGTGGAAGGTGTTCCCTGAGCCACCTGAAGAGCCACCTCCAGTTTTGAGGCCTGGAAGAGAAGGGGGAAGAGGAGACATGAATGCTCCCTGTGGGGGAATGCTCTGCTGGGACTGCACTGCCCAGGTGGGAGAATGACCTCTGCCACCTCCAGGCAGTTCTTCCACCCTCTCCTTGGGTGTGCAGATCACCACCTCCAGCCCAACAACCATGAAGGCACCATCTCCACCCACAACACACAGTCCTACCCCTACACCCTGCAAGTTCAGAATCCATTCAGGTTTTGTTCCCTCTATCCTTGCTGAAGGAACTCTTTCGTTCACTCCACCCAATTCACCTAATTTTAATTTAAAACATATCCTGATCAGCCCATCTCCATTTTTCCCCATGAGCAGGCTCTTTCCTGTCCCAATTTCCTTGTCTCTGAGACTGGATATTAGGAAAAAATTCTTCAAAGAAAAGTTGGTCAGGCATTGGAACAGGCTGCCCAGCAAAGTGATGGAGTCACCATCCTTGGAAATATTCAAAAGGTATGTGGATGTGGCACTTAGGGACATGGGTTTGTGGTGAACGTGGCAATGCTTCATTAAATGATCTTAGGGATCTTTTCCACCCTGAATGATTCTACGAGCAGGTGGAGGTGAGCAGACCTCCAGGTTGGCATGCAGCTCCCTGCATATTGGCTGCATAAAATGCCAGGTAAGCTCCAGGTTGGGATCATTTGGCAACCCTTCCCATGGGAAACTCCCCTGCCAGGTCCCAGGCTGAGCCTTACGTCACTGCAACTCCTCCCAGGTCCCAAGGAGTCAAGGCACATGACAAGTGCCCCCCAAAGAGGTCACACATGCTCTGCAAGGCTATTTTTGACCAGGAGGGTTGGGAAGGGTTAAGCCAAGCCTAGCTCAGGGACTATTTTCAGGGCACACCAGTGACAGTGAAGGACAGTTTCTGACAGGCTGTCCTTTGTCCCAGCCCCCCACGCCCCTTCCACAGCAGGACAAGTTTGGGGGTCCCTTCTGAGTGCTGAAGTCAGTATTCTGGGTGCGTTGAAGGGGCTTTTGTGCTTCACCTTGCCTACACAGAATGTGGGACCCAGAAGCTCCTCAAAAAGCTGACCTCCGTTGCTCAAAAAAATGGGAAACAAAAGGTGTGGGGGAGTCATGAACCATGAAAGGTTCAACTCTGATGGGGCATGGGGGAAGATGGTCTTTAACTTGATGGGGCAGCAAGGGGGACGCTCTTACCCTCTTCCTTAATTCACTCTTATTTTAGATGCCTGCAGGCGATGGGGATTTTGCCAAATCCCCAGTGAGCCCCATTCCTAATGGACTGTACAGCCAGGAGGTTTCACCTTTAATCCCATGACGCCAGCCTGAGTGGGGTCCGATTTCATTGAGGCCTCCCGGGAAAAGCTGGTTTCCCACTTGAGACAGTCTCTTCTCATTTTACAGGGCGGCAAATCACTGTGCCTGGTGAATCCATCATAGCCCTGACATAACTAACGGGTCAACAATTAACCCACTGCTGCTTAATCCTGCCGGTGGCTTGTGAAGGGATGCACCTGCCTGAGAGAGGAGCTGCCTCTTCCACCCAGCAGCCTGCTCCTGCCAGACCTCCTGCTCTTTTAAGCACCCAAGTCCTGGGCTGATTAATGCAGATGCTATTCGGCACTCTCCTCGAATGGGGTTGCGCTCTTCCATCTTCGACTAATAAGGCTGCCTGCGTTGGAGCAGCTCTCCTCCTCCTCCTCCTCCTCCTCCTCCTCCTCCTCCATGCCAACCACCAGACAACAGCAGCCGCTTGGTTTCAAAACAAGGGCCTATTACTTAAATTGGGAAAAGCTTTGAATCCTGTAGGTCAGCCTGTACCAGGGAGGACAGTGGGACCAGTGCCCAAGTGCAAGGGGAATGTGGGCAGAAGCAGTACGTCTCTGCTGTGTTATTTAGGTCATTTAAAGAGCTGCTAACAAACTACCCCAGGTATGACACAGGAGGTGAGCTCCTTTCACTTCCATTTCTCAGCTGGCACCTGGAGTTTCGGGGCAGAGAGCAGGGAGAGCCCAGCCACCCCAGGAAGCAAGGTGACATTGCTGGAAAAGTGAAGCAGCCTGGGGAGGAGCAGGATAAGAGGCGATTTCTGACACCTGTGGAGCCTTCACTCTCTCCAATTCTTTGGAAAACAATCCCATTTCAGGAGTAGGCACGAAACACTGAAACACCTCTTCGTGAAAACCCTCCCTTCTCCTCTAAAACTGATTTGGACTCCACATCCTTGCCTCCCAGTGGGCAGTGCTTATCCCCTTACCTTCCTCCCCGTACTGGTCGTACACAGCTCGTTTCTTGGGGTCACTCAGGACATCGTAAGCCTCCGCAATCTCCTTGAACTTCTCCTCAGCATTGGGGTCTTTATTCTTATCGGGGTGATATTTCAGGGCCATTTTCCGATAAGCCTTCTTGATTTCATCTTCGTTGGCGCCACTCTGGATGCCCAAAATCTTGTAATAGTCCTTCCCCATGACGGCAACGCTGCCAGGAGCCGAGTACTTATTCCTGAAAGGAGAAAGACAGCTCTTCGTAAGGTGAATATCACACTGGAGCAGTTGGGGACAGGACCAGCACACACTTATCACGGAGCCGATGCTCCCTGTGTCCCACAGGCCAGCAGCACCAGAGCCGGCTCAAGTCCACGCTTCCCAACAGAGGTCAGAGCCCCGGTGCCAGAATGTGTCCCAGCTCTGGTTTCACCCCGCTGAGCCCCACGGCAGGGATGGACAGACTCATCTCTGAGGCTGACAGGGAGAGAGAGCCCAAGTCGGGGCACGGCGCTATTATAGAGGCCACACCACTGCTAACGTCAGGCCGGGACAAAGTCTCTGTCCGTCCCCCCCTGGCTGAGTCAGGAGGGCTGAGCTATGTCCAAATGTAGCTGCCTGCCTGTGTCCACCCCCTTGCCTTGTTCTCTCCCAGCTGGGGACCTGAGACCCAAGTCGGGGTGATGACAGCAGGTTTTGGAGGCTGAAAGCAGTGGCAGGGACCACGCTGTGCCTTCACCTTAAAGGAACTTCAAACATTTTGTTCCTGAAAGCAATTGGCATTCAGCTGATAAGCGCCTCCGGCTGTCAGAGCCATAATTTGTATTTAGCGGAGAGAGAACGGAGCCGTTAGACAGAAACATCTTGTGATGGTGGGAGGGCTTTTTTCTTTTTTTGTTTAAAAAAAACCCAACACTTTCTAGCCTGACTTGCACTCCCCGAGAGCCTCCAACTGGATCTTGCAGTAAGCCAGGAACTCAGGGCTCACTCGCTCCATCGCGCGGGGGCCGAGGCTGTGCCCATGCCTATACTAAGGCATGGAAAACCCGGTGGCTGTAATTCATCCCCCAGCCACCGCTGGAGTCGCAGCCACCCAGGGAGCAGCCAGGAGAGACGGCAGGGCTGCTCCTCCAGGCAAAAGCTAAGAAGTCCCATGCTTCTCCACAGATGTTTCCCACTGCTCCTCGACTTTTGGCTATCTGACAGCAAACACCTGATACCTCGAACCTCAGGGTCTGGCTTGGCCCCTCTCACACTCAGTGCTGACCCTGTTTCTCCCAGGTACTGCCCCAGCAGACCTGCACTCCCACTGCTCACATCCTGCTCCCTGCTACAGTCCAGTTTTCACCTCATCCTTGCTCCAAATACACCTGAGCCACCTCAACTCACTGTGCCCCTCCAGCAGATGGATTTTGGCATAGGGTGTGACACTTGGCCCTTTTCTTCACCATCATACAAGCTACCAGATGTTCTCCCCATCTTTATTCTATCCATGACCTCCCACTGGAGGTCACAGAGGGACCCCCAACCACCACAGTTCAATCAAGGGTGGCTATGCTCCGCTAGGATCCATACCTGGGTGCTACACTGAGCCCCTGGCAGCCACATCAAGCATCCAACACTTGCCTTGGGCCATGCCTTGGGCAATGACCACCTACAGGGGCTTGGAAATTGGCCCCACATTTGGCCACCTCCTTCCAAACCACCAACTTCTGCTTTTTTTTGCTCCAGCCATGGAGCAGGTGCTTTGCTATAGATGGGGAGGGGGGCTAAGTCACCCCTGAAGAACCCAGTGAGGGGAGATGGAGGCATCTGCAAACACTGTACAGCAGCTCAGGGGGCACAGAATAGGGGGAGGAGGTCCCTGGGGGCATAAAGAGCATCTGACAGCGTCTCCCGTGGCAGCTCCCGGATGCCAGCACATTTCCATACCAGCTCCTACGTGCAGACGCCAGCAGCACCCAGCCCACGCAGGTGCTGGGGGATGCTCTGCCCCCAGCCCACACCCACCTCCCCATTTACCCTCCCTAAGTGGCAGGGGGGCTGCAGGAGACCCTGGGGTGAGCAACAGGCAGGAGAGCCAAGAGCTATCCTGTCCATTCTCCCCCCAAGGGTCAACCGAACACCCTGCTTCCCCATAGCTACCTCCAGTGGAGGGCAGGGGCTCCCTGAGACCAGTACTGGGACCAGGATTTGGCCCTGTCTGGAGGTTGCCAACCCTCCCACAGCGAGAGCAAACCAAGCTGTGCTAAAGACAACCCCATCACACCCTAGCTCCAGCAATACACAGGTGACAAACCTTCAGTTGTCGCTGCCCAGGGACCACAGTATCTGGCTCGGACGTCACGCAGCCCAACCTGACAGCACCACTGGGACCCCCTCACCTGGCCAAAACCCCACAGCACTTCCCATGAAAACACATCCCATCCTGGCAAAATGCTGCCCCCACCCACAAGATCTCTGGTCTTGCCCAACGAGAGATCTTTGGCCAGGGCAGGGATGCCCGATGAGGATCTCTGACCTGACCGGGGACCCCTTCGGCTGGCTGGGCATGGGGAGGGGGGAATTTCTGTACCGAAATGCATCCCGGTGCCGCAGTTTACCGTGCCAGAGAGGACCAGGTGCCGGCGGGTGACCCGGTGGGTTAAGGCACGCTCCCGAGGCTCAGCTCACATGCACAATGGTGGTAAAACACGACTCTGTCCCCGCAGAGCCTCCCTCCTTCCCTCCCACCTCTCTGGGATCAGCTGCGCCTTGCCACCGATCCTCTCCCCCTTCTGCTCAGTCATCCTCTCCTGCCTTCCCATTTAACCCCCTCGGGAGCGGTGGGGGGGTTTCAGGCAGGCAAGGCATTCCTGCACTGCCCTTGCAAACTGGATGCCTTCAGATAAGCCACGGCCACCCTGCCTTGGAAAAAACCACAGGCATTCCCCTGCCCTGCCGAGCCAGCCCAGCCTCCATCCTCCTTTTGCAACCACACCAAAAGAAAAAAAAAATTAAATAAAGAATAAATCTTTGTTCCGGCCCCGCACATGACATCAGCCCGAGCAACCGCTGGGCGAGCGCGCCAGCTGAATAGCGATCGTTTGACATAATCCCTCCGCTCGGCAGTCATCTAAGGGAACAAACCCACCCTGGCAACGGCACAAGGTTTTTTTTTTGTTCCATCTCGGGGTGCAAGGTCACCGCGGGATGCCAAAGACAGGCACTGATGGTTTAATGAGGACACAAGGTCGAGAGGCGGAAACCCACTTACCGAAACTTTACGAACACATTCATAGTCCAAGCTGTCATTTTTAAAGGCTCTAGTTTTATTTTAAACATCGCGGCTGTCCGCAGGCGGCGGCAGGTGCTGTGTGCCCGGCCGGGAGGCACTGGAGGGCGGGAGGAGGGTGTCGGGGCGAAAGGTGCCGGCTCGTGCCGGGGATGCCGCCGCCGCCAAGGGATGCTCTGCTGGCGAGTCCCCCCCTCCACCTCCTCCGGCACACCCAAAGGGCTGCTCCTCGCCAGCCCGGCAGCCGTGGTTGGCTCTGACCTCGCTCCCAGGTTGGCTCCGAAAGGGCTCCGAAAGGGCTCCTCCGGTCGACGCGGTGCCGCCCGGGGAGCTGCCGTCCTTTGTGTGCTTCCCAGCCGCGCACGGAGAGACCCTTCAATGGAGTCACTCGCCGTGCCTTAATTTTCCTTTTAATTGGTTTCTCGACGCTTTCTCGTTAAATCGACAGATTAAGACACTTCTGCTTAATCCGTCAGCTCTGGCATTCCTCTTCCCCGCTGCCGCAAGGCACCCAGCCGCCCGGTACCGTCACGTCCCCCACGCAGCCCCCGCCGAGGAGCGCAGGGAGCGCAGCCAGGAGCCCCCCGGTGTCCCCAGAAACGACTCTGCTGACGCCCAGGGCTGAGCACCCGCCAGGCGAATCGGGTAGGGAGAAAAGTAGGGCGGCGTTGATATGGAAAAAAGTCACGTTAACCAATGTGCACCTCCCCAGCTTTTCCCGTTCGGATGCATGGGGGTCCCTGTATCCCCCTCACCGGGCGCCGGCACCGGTCCCCCTGCAAAAGGGATCTGAGTGCCGCACTCCCGCCCGGCGTCCGGCGCTCCCCGTGGCGGCAGGGCAGCGGGACGGGGACGGTGCGTCCCCCGAGCCCACGGCGCAAAACCTACTTCTGAGAAGTCACCTTCAGGCGCGCCAAGGAAAGCCAATGCCACCGCGTTCCCCCGTCTGTCACGGTCACTTGCGGGCCACAGAGAGCATCCTCTCCGGACGCCCTACACCGAAACTGGGCAGCCGTACTGGGGACATCACCAGGCAGCTCCTGCATCCCACCCGCGGCAAGCGAAACGCCGGGCGGACGACAGCCCCCATCCCGCTGCGGCCCCAGGGGTTGGGGTCCCGCCGAGCTCCGAGCCGGGTGGGTTCGGCGAGGCGCGGGTGCCGAGGCAGCGCATACCTCTCGGCGCGGCTCCAGAAGAGCAGGATGGCCGGCATGGCAGCGTATCCCGGGTTCAGTCAGGGAGCTGGTGGGGATCTTGTCGCGCCGGGGCAGGCAGAGCCACCCGTGCCCGTGCTGGATGGCAGCCGCAGGCAACCAGGCAGCAATGTCATGACTACCCGCAATGAATCATCCCCTCCCCGAGCCCCCACACGCACCGCCCGCCTCCCCCTCCCCACCGACAGCCCCACTGGGGTGCCGGCACCTGCGTGGGGACGGGGTTAACCCTCCCCTCGCTGCCTCTTGCCAGCACAGCCCCCGCTGCCAGCCCCGCCGGCGGCCGCCTCCTGCGTGGGCACGGATCAGGACCCCCGCTCAGAATCTCCCCAGAGAGGGTCCCCCATTTCCATACCCACAAAGTGCTGCTGGGGATGGTGTCAAGTACCACCTGCTATCACCCCTGACAGGGTCCCCGTTTCCAGACCTATCTGGTGCTGGCTCCTGGGTGGAGATGGGATCAAGCCCCTCACAGAGTCTCCCCAAGTAGGTTCCCCTCTTTTCAGACACATTCGGCTGCTCACAGTTGTGTGGACATAAGGTCAAGCCCCTCCATGCTGCCTCCCCGCGCAGGGCACCCCATTTCCAGACTCACCAGGATGCTCACAATGGCATGGGGATGGGGTTAAACCCCCTCACTGCACAGATCGCCAGCCCGTGTCCCCTGCCCAGCCCCACCGCGGGGCTAAGAACTTCATGGGGATGGGATTTATCCCCCTCCCGAGCCCCCAGGCACTATTATTTTTAAAGGCTGTCACCCACATGGGGGTTCACCCATGCGTTGTGCCCCAGCGCAGAGACCCACAGGGGTCCAGGGGTGAGCCCCTGCCATGATCAAGCCCCACTGGGACCCACTGTCCGCCCCAAGAGGAAAGCATATTAACCCTTCCCTCCCGGTCAGCCCTCCCAGGAGACACTGTCACTTAGACTGGGGACGGGGGTTAACCCCTTCCATGCTGGTCCCTCTAACTCTGTTACTGTTACCTGGGTGGGAGGTTACCAACTTTCTCACCAGCCAGTTCAGCCCCACTGGGATACACAGGTACCCCTAGCGCGGTGGTGGAGGAGTGTTGACCCCTTCCTGGCCACACCACATAGCTCAAACAGGGCACATTATTCCCTCCGAAGTGAAACAGGAGAGAGGGATTAACCCAAACCTCACCACCCTCTCCAGCCCCACAGGGCTGCACTGCAGCCCCATGGCAGGGGGTGTTAATCTCTCTCTCCCAGCCCCACTTGGATGCACTATCTCTGTTACGGAGCAGGGGGGATTAACCCCTTCCTGCCACCCCCTTCAGACCCACAGGAACACGTGGTCACCAAGTAGGGCAGCCCAGTTAACCCCGACCCACAGCCCCACCAAGAAACCCTGACACCCCCCACAGGGCCAGAGATGCCAACCCCTTCCTCCCCCACCTTCAGCCCCATAGAGACTTCATGTCACCCCAAGGTGACAGGACAGAGTGGCTGGCTTCTGCTCCCCAGCCATGAAGGAGAAAAGCGGCTAAGCTTCCAGACCCACAGCAAAACCCTGTGACCCCTTGGGGCAGAGAGGCCGATCCTACCAGCCCCCGGGGACACCCCGTCACTTCATAAAGCAGAGGTTTAAGCCCCCACATCAGGACAGACTGTCACCCCATGGGCGTGGCAGGGCGAGCGTCCCTTCCCAGTCTTACAGGGACATGCTGTCACCCCATGGGCAGAGGGGCCAATCCCCTCCAGCCCCATAGTGACACCCCGTCACCCCTTCGGGCCGAGTGACTGTCCACCTCAGCCCCATAATGACACCCTGTCAGCCCTTGGGGCAGAGGGACCGACCCTCCCCAGCCCCACAGTGACATTCTATCACCCCACAGGCCAGGGGGACTGACGAATCACCCCAACTTCATGGCAGCAACCTGTCAACCCACGGCGCAGAGAAATGACGCCGCCGTCCCACGGCAACACCCTGTCACCCCATGGGCAGGGGGACTGACCCCACAGCGACACCTTGTTACCCCCGAGACAGGGGCACTGCCGCCCCCACCCCACAGTGACACTTTGTCACCCCCCGGGACATTGGACAACACCCCCGCCGGTCCCACAGGGCCACCCCGGCGTGAGGAGGACTGACCCCCGCCCAGCCCCACGGCAACACCTTGTCACCCCACGGCGCAGACAGTGACGCCCCACGCCACAGTGACACCCTCTCACCCCCCAGGGCGGGTGACATGTCCCCCCCCATCCCCACAGCGAACCGCCTCGCTCCACGGGGCAGGGGAACTAATTCCCCCCAGCCCCACGACAACAACTTGTCACCCCGCGGCAGTCCCACAGTGACACCCTGTCACCCCACGCGGCAGGGGGACTGACCGCCCTCGCCACAGAGTCACGCCGCGGTGGCACAGGCGGGGCCGGGGTGCGGGGGTCGGTGTGGGGGTCCGGGGGCGGTCGGGGGGCCCCCCCGGCACTCACCGCTCCCGCTGTCCCGGGGCGCCGCGCGCTCGCTGGGCCGCCCCCGCCCCCGCCCCCCGGCCGCCACGTCAGGGGAGTCCCGCCCGCGCGCGCCACGCCCCCGTTGGCCCGGGGGGCTGTCCATCGACGCGCCGCGCCGCGCTGATTGGCTATCCCTGAAGGGGAGGCGGGGCGAAGGCGGCCCCAGCCGCTCCCTTGCCCGCCTCTCCCCCCCGCGCCTCCCAGCCACCGCTTTCCATTGGCTAGTTCAAGCCAGCACCGCCCTCTCGGCGCTCTCTGATTGGCCGGGCGCTGGCTCGCAGCGGCGGGATCCCCGGGGGGAATCTTCTGGAAAGGCGTGACGTCACCGAGGAGCCGCGCCTCACGCCGTGCCTCTGTGCGCTGCCGCCCCCGCCGCCCGCAGGTCCGGGGGCTCGGGGAGCGGGGGATGTGACCCGGGCCCGGGGCGGTGCAGCGGCCGTGGGTGGTTCTTACAGCGCGGGGGGCACACAGCACGCTCTGTGGGGCTGGGGGCTACGCAGGGCCTGTGCCCCATCCCCCAGGGCCTGGCAGCCCCCAGGACCCCGGCCCAGGCAGGGCTGGCGTGGTGCAGAATCGCAGAATCACTGAGTCAGTGAGGTTGGAAAAGACCTCTGAGCTCAAATCCAACCTACGACTGGACGCCACCCTATCAACCAGACCATGGCACCAAAGTGCCATGTCCAGTCTTTTTATGAACACCTTCTGGGATGGTGACTCCACCACCTCCCTGGGCAGCCCATTCCAATGCCCAGTCACTTCTTCTGTGAAGAAGTTCTTCCTAATGTCCAGCCTAAACCTCTCCTGGCACAGCTTGAGGCTTTGTCCTCTTGGCCTGTCACTTGTTCCCAGGGAGAACGGACTGACCCCTATCCAGCTACCCTCTCCCATCAAGTCATTGTAAAGAGTGATAAGGCCCCCTTGAGTCTCCTCCAGGCTAAACACCCCGAGCTCCCTCAGCTGCTTCTCGTCAGACTTGAGCCCCATACCCTTCCCCAGCTCCATTGCCCTTCTCTGCTGAAGGAGGTTCAAGGTCCTGGAAGCACTTTGCAGGGCCAGGAGGGCTGGACCCAAGGTGGGGATTGTGAGGAGCAGGCATCTGGAAGGCACTGGAGCAATGGCGCCGTGCTGTGGGAGTGCAGGGCAGTGAAGGGATCCCAAGAGCCCTGCCTGCATAAGGTGTGCCCTGCTCCATAGGGGACTGGTGGGAGCAGGTGCGACAGCAAGTCCCCTGAGGCACTTAAAAAGGACATTGTGGTGCTGGAGTCAGTCCAGAGAAGGCCAATAGCGCTGGTGAAGGGTTTGGAGCACTAGTCCTATGAGAACTGGCTGAGGAAGCTGGGGATGTTTGGAGAAAAGGAGGCTCAGGGGGCACCTTATCACTCTTTGCAACTCCCTGACAGGAGCTTCTAGCCAGATGGGAGCTGGTCTCTTCTCCCAGGCAACCAGGGACAGGACAAGAGGACAAAGCCTCAAGCTGGGCCAGAGGAGGTTTAGGTTGGACATTAGGAAGCATTTCTTCACAGAAAGGGTGATTAGATATTGGAATGGACTGCCCATTCGTGGACTCCAGGTGGTGGAGTCAACTGTCCCTGGAGGTTTTTAAGGAGAGATTGGACGTAGCAGTTGGTCCCTGATCTGCTTGACAGGGTAGTGTTTGGTCATAGGCTGGACTTGATGAGCTCAAAGGTCTTTCCCAGCCTAATTGGTTCTGTGGTTCTGTGGGGTGCTCTGACGTGTCTGACAGGGGTGGTGGGTGAGTGTCCACTCCCCAGGAACAATACCATAGCCGGATCAAACACCCAGCGTGATGGGGCCAGGGTCCTTATGTAACAGAGGGTGGCTGAGACTCTTTAGTCATGTGAGGCTGTGAGGGCTGACATTGTGTTATGCTTTTTCATCGTGTAAAAGCTACGGGACTCCAAAGCCCTGGTCCAGTGGGAGGCTCGGTGTCTGTGTTTAAAACAGCTTCTGCTCTGACATCAGTGTATCCCAGCTCCACAGCAGCTGTGGCCAGCTAGCAGGGAAACTGGGTAGCTGAGCCACACACACTGCCAGCGCTGTCCCGCTGCAAAGCCCTGTCACGCGTCCCCTTCCGAGGTGGGGGTGTGTTTGGGCTTTTGCCATGTGAGTCTCCCCCTTGATCTTTCCAGCATCCCGGCCTGAGTTAGACTGGGAGTGAGGTGGCTCCTGGTTGGAGGAACTGTCTGGACCCAGTGACCTGGATTTTGTCCTGCGAAACCTGCCTGTCTGGAGAAGAAAACCCATCTGTTGATGCTGTCGAGTTGGTGCGGAACGTGGGGACAGCATCCTGCCTGCACACCTGTCCACAGACTGAGGGGGGAAGCATCTGGTTGTGCAGGTGCTGCAGCTCGTGGGTGAAGCTGAGCTCTGGTGAACGTCTGAGGCTGTTAAGATATTTGTCCTTTTGTAACCTCTGTGTGCTTCCCCTTACTGACGGAGTGTTTGAACAGGGCGCTTTGGAGTTCAGGTCTCGTCCGTCCCTTGTGGTTTGATCACAGCATTGGTCTCCCTGTCCCGCCTGGGCTGGGGTCTTTGACTCTCCGGAGTCCCCGGGCAGGGTGTGCGTAGCCACCTGGGCTCCTCGTTTCCCACCACGGACTGTCCGTGGAGCCCCTCTGAGCTGGGAGAGTCGGAGCTCTCTGCGCACTGCCCGTGGAGCGGCTGAGTCATCGTGGTACTAAACCAGCGCTTACTGCTGCCCGTCTGTTTTGCTGTGTGTTTGTTCGGCGGCCCCGTCCCCGCGGCGGGGGGGCTCGTGCTGCGTGTCCCGCGCCGTGCCCATGCCCTGGCCTTGCAAATGCTTTTTGTTCCGGCTTTTCATCGCCGGGAGCTTTGGAGGCCCCGGGGTGGGGGAGCTGGTGCTGGCCGTCCCCGTGCTCACAAATGATCTGCTTGGTGTGCAGCCTGCCCGGGGACAAACAAGGGCTCTGGGCCAGGGGCTGGCTGCGGCCCCGCTGGGCAGGAGCGGGGTCAGGGCAGACCACAGCCTCCCCTCCTGGGGCACAGAGCGTGTTTTAACCAAAGCCGCGCCTCCTTCTCAGCCCGTCTCCCTTGCTGGCACATCCGCACCCTTTTAAAGACACGTCGGGAAAGTGCAGGGAGGGGTGGCAGGAATAATTAAAGGTACGAAGCCGTTTCCATAGATGGAACAATTACATAAACTGGCTCTCTTCCGTCTGGGGGAAGAGATGCCTGAGGGAGGCATGATGGGGAATAATAAAATCCTGTGTGGTGGGGGAAAGGAAGGTGAGCAGGGAAGGGTTGCTTGAATTCCTGTAATGGGGCATCTTGTGTCAGAAGATGCAGTGACCTTTCGAGACATGAACGCATTTCCTGAAGCAGTTTGGGATTTACCTGTGGAAATGGTGGCCTTAGGTGAAGTGGTGGAGGGAAGATGTAAGAAACTTGCCTGGGATCAAAAGGCAACTGAGCAAATTCCTGAAAAGAGAAACCCATGAGGGTGGATGAGCCCACTGATGGTGATTCTGGTGCAGGAAATCCCCAGACTGCAGGAGTGAGCAGCATGCTGTGTTCACCTGGAGCTTCAGCTCATCCCAGTGCTTTGTGCCTCACCTCCAGAAGTAGTGGGGAGGTGGGAAACTGCAGCCTGGGCTGTTTTTCTGTTAAAACATCATTACTTGGTGTCTGAAGGTTGGAGCAGAGGAGAAGGCCACTCAGCTCTTCAACCACCTACCTGAGTGCCATGCCACTGCAAGGAAGACCTTTCCCAGCTTGCTTCCACCTCCTGCAAGCTGGATCTGGATCTCCCCATGGCTGAGGGGATGGGGCAGGAGCAAGGCACTGGCTCCTTGCTGCACTGCTCTCCTATCCCACTCAGACTCCCCCACTCAGCGCAGCACGGGGAAGTCTCCAATGTCTGTGGCTGGGTGAGCTGGGGAGATGCATCTGAGGACACTGGGCTTGGCAGCAGCAAGGTTTGCGCTCTGTTCTCCACGGTGAGAGCAGCACCCACGCATTTGGTGCTGTCTCTCCTTCTTGCCTGTTCCCATCCTCAGACATGTCGCCCGCCTTTTCCAGCACCCTGAGCTGCAGCAGGAGGAAAAGGCTGCAAGGAAAAAAAATCCATGCTCAGTATTTTTTTTTTTTTTTTTTTTTTTTGGGATTAATGCTCCATTCCCTGCCTGCTGCTGTCCTGGCTGTGGTCTGAGCTTGATGCATCTCTAAGGAGATACTGGTGGGTCACCTTCCAGGACAGGCTGGGCTCTTAGTTCCTTCAGAAGCTGCTGTCTGTGCAGGGGAACACTGTCCAGGAGACATGGGAACTAGCTTCCTTGGGGTTCATCCAACCCCTGGCCTGTCCTCTGAGGAAACCACCAGCTCTCACCAGCTCCCAGTCACCCTGGTTGTGTCGGTAGCCTCAGCATGTGGTGGGCTTGTGTCTGCCTGGCTCTGAGCATGGGGTAACCCAGATGCGAATGGTCCCCAGCAGTCTCGTGCTGCAAGCAGGATCAGCCACAAGGTCAGCATGTGCTGCTTGGGGCTTTATCCAGGCTGACATTGCAAACCACCAAGGACAGTCATTGCAGCACTAGAAGAGCTTGTTCCAGCAGCATCTTCCATGTCCTTGTGCTGCTGTGTGTCACCAGAACCTGACTGGCCTCCCAGGGCGTGCGGGAGGAAGGGGTGGAAGCTACTCTCGGCCATAATGATGGTGTTCAGTTTGTCCTTCCCGGCTGGGGCTGAGGATGGTGGCCTCTGTCTCCCCCCTGCAAGCGCCGCCGGCGGCAGCCGAGCCGGCCGCTCCGCTCGGCACTCCGCACCTGCGGGGGTGGCATAATGAGCCATGTCCTTGTCTCAACCTGCCGCTTCCTCTCCCGGCAGCGTCTGTGCTGCCAGCTGGGTTATTTTTTCTTTTTCATCTTTTTTTTTTTCTTCTTCTTTTTTTCTCCTTTCTTTTTTTCTTTCCTGCCGCTATTCTTGAGTGGTTCCCAGCCGGTGGTTGGCAGGCAGCCCTTGCTGGAGACCATCTCCCGGGCTGACCTTTGCCAACCCCCTCGGATGAGCACAGCAGGGCTCTCCTGCCACCCACATCAGGTGTGCGGGTGAGATGCAAGCGGCTCTGAGTGACAGTGGGCAGCAGTGTGTGGGAGAATTCGATCTTGTCCGAGTCCCTTGCTGTCCCCACCTGTGCTCACGCTCTGCTGGAGTGGCCATATCCTGAGGGCAGGAGTGAGTGGGAGGAAAGGGCAAGCATGGAGGATGCTGCAGTGCTTTTTCTATGGTAGAGCCTCAGGAAAAGAAAGGTTCCACTAGGCAGATCCTGCCTTTGGACACTTTGGTTTGTCCTGACCTAGCCCACTGTCTCCCTCGCTGAACCACCAACACACAGGTCTAAACTGGGCATGCAGAGCGCATGGAGGGGGAAAGCCCCTTGTGGAGCCATCTCTGCCAGCCCTGTATCCAAGCAGGTGAAAGAGGAGGGGCAGTGTCCCCACCCCGACGTAGCATGCTGGAATGTGGCAATTTGTCCCAGGTTGCTGTGGGAATCAGCAGCAGGCATGGGACTAGAATCTGGAGTGTCTTGACTCTGGTTGTGATTCTACCCAGCAAGGCAGGACGATGATAAATGAGAGCCAGCAGCACCCCCACAGCCCCCGCCATTGTGCTTGCCACTCACCTCTGACCTCCACATCTCCCTGGAAGGAAGGCCGCTGTGCCAGGGAGCCAAATAGCGTCAGTCACCCCCGGGGACCCATCTGCACGTGGAGGACGCGCGCTGAAGTTTGGGTTGGCTCTGTTTCAGCTTCCAGCCTTTGCCCTGCTTTCGTCAGCAAAATTGTCCTGCAGCACTTGGTTCCTCCTGGGCACTTCTCTCCCAAGTTACATTTTGACAAAGCTATTTAGTTGGTTTCTCCTGGGGACGTCTCTCTCTCTCTCCAAGTTACATTTTGACCAAGTTGTTTCTGCTCTGTGTTTGGGTGTCAAGCACACTGAGCCATTCTAGTCTCTCCAGCCAGCCCATCATTTAGGAAATTTTGGCGTTGAAACATCCTAAGTCCCTGCTTTCCAGGACAGGGGTGTCCCTAGGTGCTCCCAGCAGGGATGTTGTCCCTGAAAGTCACAGCTGGAGGTGGGTAGTGTCCAGGCTGGAGACAAACCCTGCTGCATCTGCTGGAAGTGTGTCCATCTGGTGCCTTTCTATTGCAGATCTGCCTGGCACCTAATTATTGATATGCCAAATGAGCTGTGAGGAGTTCATCAGGACAGCAAGTGGGGCCCAGCTGACTGCTGTAGGAAGCTTCATGCCTCTGTGGTGCTACCAAATCTGTGACCTCTAGAATCAAAGTAAAAATATCACAGGTGTTGTCTGCAAGGAGAGTTTTCTAAAATAACAGTCTAGCTTGCCTTTATTTTGGTCTTGACTTGTCGCTGTTGTACCAAGAATGGTGAGAAATGACACGATCCAAGTTCAGGAAAAAATCGCTTTTTAATTAATTATAAATCAGTTTATACAACTTGGTTCGCAAGAGTAGTATGGTACTATTGGTCCCTTGATCAACCACCTCTTAGAATGATTGGTGGAGGCTATACAACACCTATTTGAAAATATTTTCTTCAGTGTACCATAACAACACCGCACAACAAACTCCAAGTGCAAAGATAAAGAATTAGTTTACAAAACTGTCTTCACTGTTTTCATCTCGTCTGCGTGTGAAAGCAATGCTCTCACAAAATACTTAGAAAAAGCTAAAGAATTTCTCCGCTTCTAACTTTTTAGCATCCAAATTGACTCTTCTCTCTCGCCTACCAAACTTCCTTCCCTGTGTCTGCCCTGGCCCCATGGCAGGTGGTGGTTAGAGGGATGCAGGTGATGTTTTTCTTAGGGCAGAAGATTCTGCTGGTGCTGCAGTAGTGGTGGTTTTCTTCCCTGTCTACCCACAGCCCGTAACTACAATCTCTCTGATTTTGCTGCTTCCTTAGTATCCCATCTCCTTATGGATAGTGGGCAAGTGAAGCTCTAAAGATCCCTGTGCAGAGGAGAAAGCACAGGGTTACGATTCCCAAGCACCCCCTCAGGAGTGCTAGAGGATGCTGAGGTGGCCCTGTCTTGTCTCTAAAAGTAAAAGGAGGCATGTGGAGCTGCCTGACTCTGGGCATCTTGACTCAGTTTCATGGGGTTTTGTGAGTCTCAGCCCAGCCCTTGGACTTGCCACTGTGCTGGTTGTGTGATAGCTCTGCAGATCTCCAGGTCACTGTCTGCTCCTGGCAGGGAACAGTCTTGCCTAGAGCTTTTCATCAGAAGCCCAAGACACCAGCCAGTCTTGACGCTGAACTGGGAGGGGATGCAGTAGTGAGTGAGCTGGGGATGCTGGCAGGGGCTGGCTGAGCATCTAATGCTCTGGCTGGAGACTGTAGCAAGGAGGCTTTTCCTCTCTGCCTGTTTCTTGATTGGAGGCAGAATAAGGGGAAATGGGGCAGGGTGTGGAGGTGGTGCTTGAAATGGGGAGTTTAACAGTGTGTTATAGGTCACCATCTGCAAGTCAAGTAGCTTTCTCATGTCCCTCTGATCCAGAGGGCAGTCCTTGGGGATTTCAGTTGGATCTGGCCTCTCTGGGTGCCTGTCATGAGGTATCTTAGCACAGTCATCCTCTCCTGCCTGGCAGATGTGTCTGTAGTGGCTGCTCTCTGCATGTGTTTTTGCTGGATGCATTGCTCTTCTCCTTGGGGAAAAGGAGATGGGTCTTGTCCAGGTGGCGTCAAAGGTGTCAACTAACCTTCCAAGATGTTCTGCTCCTTCCACACTTGCTCAGCTTGGAATGGGGCTCCTGCTCATCACCTCTACCACTCAGGCTTGGTGGCAGAGCCTGGGCTTGGGGCTGAGCTTGTCCTCCTTTGGAACACAGACATGAGAGGACATGCTGAGAGCAGAGCGAGCCCCGCATTCTCCTCTCAGCCCAGGCCACAGGACCAGACAGGGGGTTTGGCTCTTCCCCAGCACCCACCAATGCTTCCCAGCAGCCTGTGGAGGTGGGCCTCCAGAGAGGCCAGATCCCTGGGGATGCAAAGATATCTGGAAGCCCTGCACAACTGACCAACTGTGTGGCCCACGTGTGGAGCACTGGGGCTCTCATTCCCAAAGCCATGTCCATGGTGAGAACTGCAGAAAGGATTCAGCCTGGCACGGGGTGCCAGACCCCAAGATAAAGCTGATACACCCAGGTATCAAGTACATACAAAGAAAATAGATCCAAGCCTGGTCAGGGGTGGTGGTGGGTGAAAGTGAGACTTTTCAACCCCCCACTTCTGATTTGCTGGGAGAGAGAGCATGGAGAGGGAAAAGTTACAGTGCTATGTAATTATGGAGTAAATGAGGAGAGCAGCAGCGTCTCCACATGAGAACAGGATAGAAGAATTAATGCTTCAGAAAATCAGTCCCAAACTGCCTGCTTTTTTTCAACTTTCAGTAAGGGCAGAGGCACTGAAAGTACAGCCCAGAGGATGGGGAGTGGGAGGGAGGCGGAGAGGAGAAATTGCTGCTGCTGGAAAGGAACAAAAACACGGAAGGTTCAATGTACTGGGCCTGGCGAGAGAGGCTGAGCTGCACCATGGACACCCGGGATTGCTGCCACACAATGATGGTGGCAGGGTCCTTCTTTGGCAAACCACCTTCTTTATAAAGTGTCTCTCAAGCTGGTGTGGAACTGAATGACCTGTGTTTGTGGTGGAGGAGGGTTCAGCGAGAGAGACAGCAGGCAAGGCCAGGACAAACCAGCAGTCTGGGCACATATAGGTCCCTGTGTCTGGTCTCAAATTCTAGATAAGGCTGAGGAAAAATATGAATGCTCAAAAGTCAAATGGGAAGAGCAGTCATCGAGGGTGTGGGCACAGACAGGGCACACAGTGGGTGCTGATGCTTTTGCTTCCTTGAGGTGTGTGTTGGGCGTCTGAATTCCTGGATCACTCTGAGGTGAGCACCAATACCCACTGCAGGAAATGTTCCCTGTCCAAAGCAGATGTTGGCACATGTCTGTGCAATTAGAGGGGGAAATTGAGCTGGGTACCTGTCCTGCAGGTCCTGGGGTACCTGTGGGTGCATCAGTGTCTCACTCCCATACGAGGGGAGGGAGAATAGGATTGGGGATGTGTCACGACAACTGAGCATCATGGATGCCAGGATCTGTGACCTGGCTCTGGGTTGGGAAAGGGTCCCATGCCAGGGCACGATGACATGCTCATGAATGCCACACACACTGTGGCGGCTGCCACTGCAGCACTGCAGGTTGGTGCTGCTGAGTGAGTGGGAGGGAGGTGGAGATGGGATGTTTTCTTGGGCACCTCGAGGGACTTGAAGTTATTCTAGGAAAAGTAATGAACTGAATCCATTCCATTTCCCAGCTTAGTGCGGTGGCTTGTCCCACACTCATCTGGAGTTATGTGAGGACACGCCAACAGAACGGGGTCGTGCTGGGGTACAGACAGGCATCACTCTGCCCTGCTGCTGCCTGGCCATGCCTGTGTGTGCCCCGTGTGTGCTGGGACAGCAGAGCCCATGCGTTGTGGAGTGTGTCGGACGTGTGCACACTCATGTGGGCACAGACTGCATCTGCCAGGGGTTGCACACTGGGGTGTGCTGTGACTCCCGTGGCACCTGTGAGCCTGTGCATCCTGGGGAGTGTTTGCTGCGTGACAACCCCAGGCCAGACCTTTCAGCTTAGTGATGGAGGTTTCTGTCCATGCCCATCCCATGTGGATGTGTCAGTGGGCATTCACACACTGCCTGCCATGCACATATGTAACCCTCGTGCCATGCATGCGCCAGGCCCTGCACAGCTCCTGCCAGGTCCAGCTCAGGCTTTTTGGGGTGGATTGACCTGTGTGGCCGTGGTGAGGGTTTTTGCTACAGTAGCATCCCTGTAGAAAGGTCTCCACTGAGCCATGGGGACAAAAGTGGCTGGGAATGCTTTTCTGTGTGCTAAGGAGGTATGTCCCATGTGAGAGTCCCTCGATTTAGGACCAAAAAGTGACAGGGCTTTCCCCCCTGCTGGGATATGGGACCCCCCACCATGCCATGAATCTGCCCCAGTCAGGGTTGCCCTCCTACGGAGCTGGGGTTCTCCTGGCAGGACATGCACAGGTGCAGACTGTACTTCAGTTTGGAGAGGGTGGTGAAGAAGGCGGCTGGGGGGGGCCGGAATTCCTGGAGGTCGTAGGGATGGTCGCACGTGTCTGCCACACATGTCTGCCTGCGCGTATGTTTGCATGTACGGGCAAAGCTTCCGGAGAGGGTGAATGAATGAGGCAATTCACTATTTCAGCTCTGGCTCTGGCGAGGCTTTTCCTTTAGAGGCAGGCGTGTGCCGGCGTGTGGGCTTCTGCCTGCGTATGTGCGTGGGCTCCTGCCTGCGTGTGCAGGTGGGCATGGAGGGGGCTTCGGGAGATGTTTGCCACGTCAGGGAATTCACTGCGGGGGCTGCCGTGCGCCCCCGCAGTGCTCGCTGCCTTGTCTGCATAGCGCAGCGTTGTGTAACTTCCGATGCCCCACCGGATCTCCTTACCCGGCAGAGTGGGATGTTCGGGCTGCCCTCCCTGCCTGCTGCCGAGCAGACTTCCCCTCATCCAAATGGGATGAGGAGGGCAGTCCTAATGTCCCATGTGCCTTTCCGCCTCACCGCAGGGGTATCCCTGAACGACAGGCCAGCTACGGCAGACGGAGGCACTGGCTGCAGGCGAAATGCCCTTGGCAGCCAAAAAACCAGGAAGCATTTTCTCGGGTCTCACAGATTTGTGCCCCTCAAACCAGGTGTTTGCTCTGGAAGTGGTAAGGGGGGACATGGTTCTACCCCCGTAGGGACCCTCAAAGGGCATCTGCCTGCTGCCGTGGCTCCTCATATGCCAGGACTGTGAGACCTGGGCTGAGACCCAGCAACTCATTCATACAATGCCCGGCAATGGGGAGGGGAGAGGCTGGCAGGGTTCATCATGTCTGGTGCCCAGAACCCTTGGGAGGTATCCAAGGGAGATGGGGCAGCTTTGTTGCTCTGGGAAGCAGAAGGGGGGATCTGCCTGACATTTTTATCTCTCTACCACCGCGTTGCCATGCCAGTACTGCCGTTTCCATGCCAGTACAGCTGTTTCTATGCTGGTACTGCCGTTGCCAGGCTACGCCGACGGTGTTGGAAGAGGACATCAGGTTGCTTTGAAGATGAGAAGGTGGGAGATGAAACCGGGGTGATGCTGTGGCTTCTGAATCCCAGCTTGCTGCCTGCCCAGGGACATGCCAGGCACAGACCATCTCAGAGGGCGCTGGGCAGTGACAGAATTGTTGCTGCCTGTGGGAGTTGGTGTGATGGGTGGAGGTCCATAGGGCTGGGTCCTGGCAGGTCACTGTCCTTGCGGTGCTCACCCAGTGTTGCCTGGGGCTCCCCTGGCATTTCTCTCTGCTCCCCTGGCATTGCTCTCTGCTCCCCTGATATTGCCTGGTTCTCCTCTGGTAGTGCCTGGTGCTTCCTCAGCGTTGCCCAGTGCTCCCACACCATTGCCCAGTGCTCCCCTGGCATTGCCCAGTGCTCCCCCTGCCATTGCTTAGTGCTCCCCTGGCACTGCCCAGTGCTTCCCTGGCACTGCCCCCCAGTGCTCCCCCTGGCATTGCCCCGTGCTTCCCTGGCATTGCCCAGTGCTCTGCCAGCATTGCCCAGTGCTCCTCCTAGCACTGCCCAGTGCTCCCCTGGCATTGCTCTGTGATCCCCTGGCACTGCCCAGTGCTTCTCTGGCACTGCCCGGTGCTCCCATGGCATTGCCCTGTGCACCCCTGGCATTGCCCTGTGCTCCCCTGGCATTGCCCAGTGCTCCCCTTGGCACTGCCCAGTGCTTCCCTGGCACTGCCCTGTGCTCCCCTGGCACTGCCCAGTTCTCCCTGGCACTGCCCAGTTCTCCTTGGCACTGCCCAGTGCTCCCCTGGCATTGCCCAGTGCTCTGCAGCATTGCCCAGTGCTCCTCCTGGCACTGCCCAGTTCTGCCCCAGCATTGTCCAGTGCTCCCCCTGGCACTACCCAGTGCTTCCCTGGCACTGCTCAGTGCTCCCCTGGCATTGCCCACTGCTCTCCTGGCATTGCCCTGTGCTCCCCTGGCATTGCCCAGTGCTCCTCCCAACATTTTCCAGTGCTCAGGGTGATAGAGGGATGACCTGATAGCAGCCTGGTATGTTCATGGTGGTATTTTAGCCAATGAATTTATACAGTCATCAAATAAAGAAGTTAGGATAGTTGACAAGCCCTGTTGAATATATGGTCATGAAATCATACTGGGTTATAGCCCCTTCCTTAATTTCATTTCCTGCACCATCTTGGGCTGTGGTCCTGCTCTTGTAGCCTATTATTAACTGATGGGACTTCTGGCTGCAAGGATCGGGGACTTTCTGAGCTAAAAATGATACACCCTAGCAAACATCCTCCTGGGCTGGATGGTCTGGAGGGCACAAAGATCACTTGGGTGTGCTCTCCATGCATGGAGCAGCCTGCAGGCTCCCACACCTTCATGTTCTGACTGGGTTGGGATGTTTGTACCACAGTTATGCTGCAAAAATCTTTGCAAAGTGGGTAGCAGGGTGGCAACCTTCAGGTGAAGGAGGCACGGTGGCCCAGTCGAGGTATCAGCTTGAGTTGTGTCTGTGTGTACTTCACTTCCTCTTCATCCTCATGCCAGCTCCTAAAGCACTAGATGATCCCACAAAATAGATTTGGGTACCTGTTGGCTTTGTGAGTTGGTGAGGTCGCTTCCTTCCTGGGAGAAGGGATTGGTCCCAGATGATGCCCCTTGGTCTTGGCATCCCCTTCTCCTTCCTTTGATTTTTGTTGTGCGCCAGGTGGTTACATGAGAGCCCAGCTGTGGGCTGGGCCTCAGAAGAGATGCCATGTAGCGGGGCCATTTCTCCACCCTCTGGGGCCTGCCCTGTGCAGGCAGCTGCTGGGTGTTTTCCCATGCGTGGGAGGTATTGTCTGTCCTGCAGCGCTGATGGTAGGTCTCCGAGCCAGTGCCTGGCTGCGGGATTGGAGCCAGGGCAGGACACTCCCTTGGCTGAAAAGTATTTTCTCCCCAAAACTGAGCCAGCAGCTTCCAGTTCCCCAGCTCTTGTGCTACTTCTCACCAGTACCTGGTGTCCCTCCAGCAGTGAGGGGGAGCATTGCCAGAGCATCCCACCTAGCCTCCACCTTCCCTCCACCCATCTCCTTCCAGCCCCCATCCCTCCACCCCCATGCTCCAGCCTAAGTAATTCCTCCTCTGCCTGGCGGTGTGCAGACTGCTCTCCTGTCCTTCCCTTAGTCATCACTCTGCCAAGCAAGACAGATATAGTTTTGTGCGGCTCCTCGCGGATCAGTCACTCCAGCCCCCAGATCATTTTCCTGCTGGGTCATGGCATTCTCCATGCCGAACATGAGGTGCCTCCCCACTTTATTACTCCCATCCTTGCTGCCAGAGCCCCAGGCCCCACTCCTGGGGGGTGAATGGCCCCATTGATGCTGCGTGAGTTGGCAGATACCCCAGATGGAGCTCCGTGTCCCCAGTCGTCTCAGGGCTGGGTGCCTCTGCCTGTGCCAAGCAGAGTGCTCATTTTCTGGAGTGGCTCAGGTCCAAATCCCTGCTTTCCAGGTACTCTGGCTGCTTTCCTCTTTCCCTGGCCAGCAGGGTATGTCTTGGCCCTGTTGAACTCCCACGTTAGATGCTTTCTTATCAGTGCCCCATGACTTGAGGGTGAGCTGAGAGGACTATGTGTAGTGTCTTATGGGTCCAGGGGCGCATCTCAAATGAAGAGGGGGTACTGGGGTGCACAGCACACATGTGGCATGAGGAGGGATGCTGGGCAACACAAGGAGACGCATGGCACTGTACAGCTGCCCGCTCTGCTACCCAGAGGGACCATCAGCAGCTGCTCCAATGTCAGCCGTAGCATTGTGGGAAGGCAGGTCCTGCCCTTTGCTGTACCCCAAATAATTTCACTCTCTGCTTCATTTGGCAGTCAGTGGCCCCTGCCACACCAACCCTGGTGCTTGGTAGCAGCTGCTAGGGGACAGTGGGATGCAGAGAGGAACACAGAAGCCCAGGTCTGGAGCCAGCTCCCAGTCCCACTGTAATTCCAGGGCAGTAGGATCAGGAAGATGAGGAGGCAGGCAACCAGTGCTGTTAGTGTGTTGCTCCTGCATGGCCTTGCTCCGAGGCAGGAGGGGACCTGGTCACCCTGCCTGCCTGCTGTGTGGGTTGCCAGGATGAGTCACAGCAAAGCTGCTGCGGGAACAAGATGCTTGCCATGCCCGGCACTGTACTGCGCTCCCCCTCATCCCAGGGCCTCCTCTGCACCCTTTGCACCACGCAGACACACCGTGTCCCCCTGCACAGCCATGCTGTGCAGAGGGAAGTAGGAGAGAGTGTGCTGGGAACAGGAGGGAGTGTCTGGCAGCCCTGCACTGTGTCAGGGTCACGGAGCCAGCAATGTGAGGGTGGCGGGAGTTGGTGGCAGTGTGCGGCTTGGAAACCATGCACAGGCCCTGTGTGGGCTCCTGTGGGTGGCCTAGGCCATGTGCATTTCCCGGGAGAGGAGCACACCCTCTCCATGCTGGAGTGCCTGTGGGGCTGTGTCCTGTTGGGGCAGCTCACCCAACAGCTGGCAGTGGGCTGGATATGTGCTGGGAAGGGGATGTCATTTCCCCGCTCAGGTCCCATACGGCTCCATCCAGATTGCCCTGTGGACCTGAGCAGCATGAGACTGGTCCTAGCAGGTGCTGGTGGGCATCGCTGTCCTTACCCCTGCCACCACACCTACTGCCAGGCTTCATTTCCATCACTTGAACAATCTTCCCAGCTGGGTTGCAGTGCCGGGTGTGGTCAGACTCTGCGGCTATTTGGAGGGTCTGTACAGTGGCTCCGTACAGAGGAGGTAGTGCCCAGGGCTCCTGACACAGGACAAAGAGAGGAGGGGGCTCCGACTTCCCGTGCAGCTCCTGGGGAAGGGATGTTAGACCCGAGGGAGCCCTGAGTCAATCCCTCTTCTCCAAGGCCCAGGGTCTCCCACCTCCAGGGGGCTGCGGAGAATGGAGCCCATCCCTGCGGGAGCCTGGGGCTGTCCGGGCTCAGTCCCAGCTCCCCGGGCAGCGGGTGTGGTACTCCATTCACCAGCCACGGGCACATAACCAGGGAGGAGGAGGATCCTACGAGGCAGAGGTAGGAGTTAGAGCTGGATTTGGGGCAGGAGGGGCACGGGGTCACAAAACAGCCTATTGATTGATTGAAATGATTTCGGGGTACTGAAATGAGTCCCTGCGTCCCCCCTCCCTCCATCCCTGCATGCCTGCATGCTCTCCGCGGATTCCCAAGTAGCACCTCCGGCTCCCGGCGTGGAGCAGGGGCGACACCCTGTGGTCACCACTCTGGTGCGGGGGACACGCACACTTCTTACCGCCCCTCGCACCTCTCCCCAGCCCACACAACGGCAGTCCTCCCTCAAGTGTCCCCAGAGAGCCCTGGTGTCCCTAGGGACCCTGATTCGGGGTGGAGGGATCAGTTCTGGGTAATCCAATCTCCTCATCCCAATTCTGCGCTTCCAAATCCTCTCAGGTTTCCCCCCTCATTTCCTTGCTTGCATCTGGGGTGATGTTGCTAAATGGGGACATCTTTAATCCCTGCTAGGCATTTACTCCTGCTCTGGTCTGGGAGGGGAAGGATGTTTGGGGCCACCAGGGTGTCACTGCCTCCAAGGGCTGTGGCTGCTGCAATCACTGTCACTGTCACATCCTGCCCTGAGCACCCCCTTTTCTTGCCAGTGGTCTCTGACTGGTCCTGTGGCAATGATGGGATGGGGCTCTGACATCTTGTCCCAGTGATAGCCAGTGCCAGGGCTCATAGTGACACTGTCCAGTGTATCCCTCTGGTCACCTTTCTCCCCTCTATGTCAGCATAGCTCTCCTGAAAATTGTCTGGCTTTGGTGTGGGGCTCACCATGGTCACTTCCCCTCCAGGACACACCGGACCTGAGGGCACCTGGCCAAGCCCAGGGGAGCCCCAGGGGCGTGCAGAGGTGTCCAGACTCAGAGGAGGTACTATCCTGCATCCTGGGGTGCAAACCCAAGTACTCATCTTCCCCACTAACAGAGTTTCTTTGAGGGGGTGGCAGCCTCGTGCAATGGTCCTGCAGGGTGATGCTGGACTGGAGCCCTGGGGCTGGAAGCCCTCAGTGTCCACTGTGTGGCACTTGGTGGTGGGTGACAGATGTGGGACAACAGATGTGTGAGCTGCACAGGCACCGTCACTTCAGCAGGGCTTGGGAGGGTTGGGCTGGACAGTTTTTTTTTGCCCCAGCCTTAAATCCCACACGAGCATCCTGATCCTTTGGTATGGGGCCTCTGGGATGACCATGGGGACGTTTGCACTGCTGTTAAGGGAGAGGTTTGCAACAGCACTCAGTTTGCACCAGGATTCCGAGAGATCTGGTGAGAGGTTTGCACCAGCATGCAGTGAGCAGATTGCACAAGTGTCCAGAGAGAGATTTGTGCCAGATTTTGGGTGTTTGGGAGGTTTTGTACCGTATGCAGGGGAAGGTATCCCCCAGCATCTGGAGACAGGCTTGCCCCAGCATTAGGGAGGGCAGTCTGTAGGTGACAGAGGCTTTCTTGGGACAGTGTCTCTGAGGTCAGCAGTCTTGAAGGACCAAGTGATATCAAAGAGGAGCCACAGCAACACCTTGCCCATTCCCCCACCACATCTTCCCGCTTCTGCCCAGAACTCGATGCTGCCTATGTGGAGACATGGCTGGGGCGCACTCTGCTGCGTGGCTGCCACTCACTGGGGATGTGTAGCTGTGTCAGAGCTGGGAAGCTGGTGCTGCAGTGGTGACAGCAGAGCCCTTCAGGACACAGGCCATCATGGCCACCTGCGGCCCTTGTTACCCAGCTCCCCGGGGACACCAGCCAGCTGTGTGCCCTGGCAGGGGTGCCCGGCTGCTGCAGGGAGTGACAGGGTAGGCGGGGATGGGAGAGCTGCTTGTGCCTTGTTCCCCACGTGAAGAGCTGGGTGCAAAGGGGGGTTGGATTAGGACCTGTGAGGTTCTGCGCTCTCAGTCTGAATCTTGTAGGGTTTGAGGGTGTGGCTTTGGGGTGCTGGCAGTGGATGCCCTACTCCCAGGGTTCTCAAGCCTGTGCTGTGCACCAGCTTGCTCTTCATCTCCAGCAGATGGAGCAATAACACAGTGATTTAACACCATCTCGCCAGGCGAGGGCTTCCCTGGGCTTCCCTCCACTGACAGAGCCCGCATCATCACCAATCCACGACATCCCATCATCAGGCACACAACCACCGTCAGCTCCCCCTTCCTGCAGATGTCCATCCTCTCCCCCAAGGTGATGAGTGCCTCTCCCAGGTGACACAGCTAATTTTACGGCTTATCTGGCTCTCAGAGCCTGAAATGCTTGCCGGATTTTCTCTGTGGGTGAGCTGGACACCACTGCTGTGGTTTGTACGCAGTGGCATCCCACTGTGACCATGGGAGTGGGCTCAAATGTCCAAGTCAAGGTTTCAGCAGCAAGCTCTGTGTCCTCACAGACCGAACAGATGCTGCTAGGGCAGCATCCTCCCTCCTAATTCCCTCCCAGATCCTCTTCTCAAATTCCATTCCCCTCCCAGCTGCAGCATGGGCACTGTGCAAGGAAAGTCCCCCCCAGGCCGGTGAGCCCCCTTTGCTGGCAGCCTGGTTCCCAAGGACCATGTGCTGCCAGCAATAGCTGCATCTTTTCCTGGGAGCTCTGTGGATGTGATTAGCTGGAGCATTCCAGCCATGGGGACCACTCTCCTGGGGAACTTTGGTGTCTCTGTGGGATTATTTTGCTGCAGACAGCCTGTTCCTAGCATCCAGCTGTCTCCAGTGCTCAGTGCTCTGTTCTCAGCATCCAATGCCTCTGAAGGCAGGAAGCACACTCATCCCAGTGGAGGGGTGTCCCTTCCACTGCAGCATTTGCAGTGGTTCCACGATCCACTCTCCTTACTGTCTGCTTTTCTGGGAAGACATGCAGCACCCTGAGCTTGCCGGGTCCTGGGTGCACCTGCTGGCTGCCTCCTGTCACTGCTGTGGGACACTCTGGGGACAGGAGGCCAAGCTTGCCTGATGGGACAGTGACCTGAGCCTGGGGTGGGGTTTTGAACAATAGGCAGCTGTGGGTCCCCAGAAATGCCCGTGGCAAAGCCAGAAGCCCTGTAAGCACATAAGACAGAGGCTAGCTGGACACAGCTGTTTAATGAATGTATCTCAGTACAGATAGGGAGTTGCAACCCACGCACCCACGGCCGCCTCCTCGCCATGGCTCTGGCCACATCTCGGACCTGGCATCCGAAATATCCCCATTGGCGCTCTGGCCACATCTCGGACCTGGCATCCAAAATATCCCCATTGGCCTGGCATGCCAGGGTGGTAGAGGAAGATGTCGTGGCACTGGTGCGCCTCCTGGTCTTGCAGTGGGAGAGACCCTGGAGAGGGGAACTGTGCCCTGGCTGGGGGAAGGGGGATGACTGGGATGATGCCCACAGGGCATCGGGGATGGAGGTGAAGGAGTGACCAGGTTGCTGCAGGTGCACCCCTGGTCTGTGTACGCCCCGGGGCCCCCTGGCTGAGCCAGGGCACACCAGGCAGGGACAGGCTGAGGGCACTGTGGGGAAGGGATTAGAGGGGCAGGAGCAGCTGCTGGGGCTGCCATGGGACCTGGGCATCCCAACCCCTGGAGTGTTTGGGGCAAGGTTTCTGGGCTCCCTGCTCCTTCATCTGTGGGCTCAGAGCATCTGTCTACCTTAGGGCTGCCAATGAGGCCAGTGAATGCCTCACCCCTGCAGCTGACACCTGGGGGGGCTCTGCCTCCTCCTCCTCACCACAAGCACTAATGCTCCCAGCGAGGTGAGGTTGCCCACTTGATGTGGTGAGTAGAGAGCAGGACTGAACAGGATTGGTGTGGGACCAGAATGGCAAGCAGATGAAGAGCATCCCCTGGAACCAGGGGTACAGGAGGGGATGAGGGATGCAGGGGAGTGCTGCTGGCAAGATCAGATGCATAGGAGGGCTCCTTTACATCTGACCCTGCCTTCCCATCCCTCTGTTCCCAGTGCTCCTTCCTACACCATCGCTGTTGGCATTAAATAGTTGGTCGCCAGCAGGGAAGGGTTGAGCCATGCCAGGGAACAGTCTCCCAGACACAGCCACGGGCCGTGCATGCAAGGATGGACCTACTCGGCCCAGCTCAGAGTAGGGCACGGATGTGAAAGACCCCAAGGGGGGTCAGCCACGTACCCTGAGGATCCACCATGCTGATGAGCTGAGACACTGCTTGCCACAGACCTGTGGGTGCTGCCTGTGGCATGCAGTGGCTCAGCCCCGTGCACTGTGGGAGGCTGGGGGCACACGGGTGCTCTGGGTTCCACTGTCACCCCACAACTACCCAGGGCAGACCCTGCTCTGTCCGCAGGTCCCTGGGTGCTGTGGGGACAGGGATCATGAGGGCAGCATGTTCCCTGCCCCTCGTGCCCCATGGTGGCCCTGGGAACAGGACCCTTCCCCACTGTGGTCCCTGCAGGGCGTGGCGAGGGGCGTGGGGACACGCCCTGCCCCACCCTGCTTCCCTCCTCCAATCAGAGACCCGGGACCCGCTCCCGCTCCCTCAGCCAATCAAAGCCCGGCACCCATCCTCTTCACAGCCAATCCGAGGGGGAGGCGGGGCAGAGGGCAGCATGGCCGCTTCCCCACCAGCCAATCAGCGCCCGGCTGTGCCCGCGGGGGTGGGGGGGGAGGGCGGGGCAGGTCACCATGGTGGGCGTGGCACATGGCCGGGTCTAGGCGAGGGGCTGCAGGTGCAGGGCTGCGCTGTTGGGGCGCGCGGCCAGGATGTAGGCGACGTTCTCCCGCAGGAATCCGAGCCAGTCGATGCTCCTGCAGGCAGATGTGGGCTCATTGGACACCCTGGCAGTGCTGCTCCCCCAGGGTCTCCCCCCAAAATGGGGGTGTCCACCACCCCCCTAACCATCCCTGCCTCACCTGGTCTCCTCCTGCTTTGTGGCTGGCAGGATCTTCTCCGGGCTCTTGCCGTTCCTGCTGCTGGCGGGGCTGCCCTCTGAGATGGGTCCCACATGGCTAA
This sequence comes from Lycocorax pyrrhopterus obiensis, assembly GCA_014706295.1. Lineage (NCBI taxonomy): Eukaryota > Metazoa > Chordata > Aves > Passeriformes > Paradisaeidae > Lycocorax > Lycocorax pyrrhopterus. The sequence continues at coordinate 8,004,829 of JACSVZ010000014.1, read as the reverse complement.
TGCTGTGGCAGGGAGGACGGTGTTCGTCATCCCCACTCCTTGCACCCCACATGGTGGTGGTGGGGGAAGAGGGTGCTCAGGGCTGAGGGGCCATGGAAGGGGAGGTGGCGGGAAGCGGGGGCAGCCATTTATGTGCTGAGCCCCTTTGGTAGGTGTTGGGGCCGTGTTGGGAGTCCTGCTGGGATATCACCCCTACACCAGGGTGGGCATCCAGCATCCCCTTACCTGACATTGCAGGACAGCATCTCCTTTTGGTGCTTGCGGAACCAGGTGTGCCGGGCCTGGCGGCACTCGCCCTCCCCGATGAAGCCATCGTTGTCCTGGTCCAGGGCCAGGAAGGCTGCCCGTGCCCGCTCCCGCTCCTTGGGTGTCAGCAGCCGCAGAAGGGCATTCTAGGGGGTCAGAGAAGGAAAGGTGGAGCACTCATCCCATGGGAACCTCCCTCCTTACATGCCCAAAGCTGTAGGGGTCTCACCCTGAGTGCCATGGCCAGGGGTGCAGGCCATGGGAGTCAGCCCCAGGTGCCAGAGCCATGGGGTCAGCTGTAGGAGCCAGCTTTGGGTGCCATGACCATGGGTGCTGGTCATGGGCACTGACCTTGGGTGCTGTGGCTGTGGGTGCTGGCCCCAGGTGCCACTGCCATGGGTGCTGGCCATGGTAGCCAGCCCTGGGTGCTGTGACCATGTGTGCCAGCCATGTGAGCAAGCCCTGGATGCCACAACCATACCTGCGGCCGTATTTTCTGCAGCAGCTGGATGGACTCGTGGGAGAGGAAGTCCTGCCACTCGATGTGCCCCTTCTTGTCGGGGTCCAGGGCGTTGAACTGCAGGGCTGCCTGCTCCTCCTGTGCCTCTGGCATGGTCCGCTCAAACTGCTGCTTGTGCACTTGGTGTTTGTAGTGCAGGAAGTCATCCAGGGTCAGGCAGCTCTCTGCAGGGGACAGATTGGCTGTGCTGTGCCCAGGAAGGAGGGGGAACCCACCTCCCCAGCTGCTTCCTGCAGCCATCTGGGACCTGCTGCATGGAGGGTACGCACCTGGAATGATCTTGCAGTTCTTCAGGGTCTCCATCAGGCTGTACATCTCTTCCTCTGTCAGCAGCAGATTAAGGTTGTCCTGGGGTGGGGGGCAGAGAGAAGCCATCAGGAAAAGACATGGGGTGGAGGGAGCACACCTCTGTATGGCAGCATTGGGATCGCTTGAAAGTGTGTGGGTGCGGACACCCAGAGAGTGATGTTGTGCTGTGTCACCCAAGGGTGCTGCAGTGGAATGGCTCCACGCCCCTGGGCTTTGGCCATTCCAGCTCTGACACAGCATCTCCTGTACCTATGGTGCCACATCCCCCACCAACGTCCTGGGGGGCTAGCTGCAGGGGCGGGAAGGTGGCGAAGGGCCACTGTCCCCTGTGTCTGGAGACCTCATCAGGCCAAGGTGGGTAGTGGGAACTGGAGAGCAGCAGGTCCCCTGTTGTCCCAGACTAGGCTGTGAGGTGGGATCCTGCTCATGTCCATGTGGGGCACAGTTCCCTGGGGAGCACCCACCACCCAGCAGTGGCCTGGTGTCCCCTACTCCAGGCACTCACGCAGTAGTAGCAGCTCCAGCCCGTCTCGGTGTGCGCCGTCTCCGTCACCTCCACGGCGCTGTCCTTCTGCAGGTATCCCATGCGGCGCAGGCAGCCGTCGTGATACACCCGGGGGCAGATGCGGCAGGGGAAGAGGCTCTCAGCCGTCCACACCTCGCAGATCTCACACATCTCATCATTCAGGATCTGGGGAGGGATGGGCAGATGCTCAGAAGAGGAGTGTGGGCAGGGGCTTGGCTTCTCGATCTGGGCAGTGCTTTGCAGGTGGGGGTGGATGCTGAGGGGCAGAGAGGACAGGAAGATGGGAATGTGCAGGGCTGGCATAGGGAAGAGGTCGTAAGGGACATGGCTGGTAGAGTTAGAGGAGGTTAGTGGGTATGTTCGTGGGGATGAATGGTGGGTGGATGAGTCTGGCTGTAGGGTTGGTGCGGCCATGGGGTTGTAGGTTCTCTGGGGTGCAGCATGGTAGGTGTGGGTGGCTGGACTGTAGGGTTGCTGGTTAGTTAGATTGGCTGGTCTTTAGGGTTACAAGTGTGGATGGATAAGCTGTAAGGTTTTCCACACATTTCCATTTCCACTTCCAAAGAGATACTAACCTGGGTTTATTATCTGGGTACCCTGGCTGATCTAGCCTCAGAGTGTGGTTGGACACTGGAACAGGTTCCCCAGGGCAGTGGTCACAGCACCAAGCCTGGACAATACTCTCAGGCACATGGTACGTTTCTTGGGGTGTCCAAGAATCCTGTGCATGGCCAGGAGTTGGACTTTGATGATCCTTGTGGGTCCCTTCCAACTCAGGATGTTTTATGTCTGTACAGTGCTTTATAAGGCTGTAGGTGGGCTGGGGTGTAGGCTTGTTGGGTGGGTGGCTGGATGGGTAAGGCTGTGGGTGTAGATGGGTAGGTTGTAGGATTGAGGGCATGGGTGGATAAGCTGTTGGGTTGTAGATGGGCAGGGGTGTAGGGGCTGCAGGTATGGAGGGGTGGCTTGAGTTGCGGGCTGGTTGACTGTAGGTGGACTAATATGTAGGTCAAGTTGTCCTCTTTTCCCCAGACCTAGAGCTGTCTGTGCCCAGCAGTGACTTCTCCCTTCCAAGACACCCCAGGGTCCCTCCAGGGCACATCCGAAGAATTTGCACCCCCCTCTCCGTGTGGCACCTCCGCCTGGCCACTGGCACCCTGCCCCACTGAGCCACCTCCATAGGGCTTTGCCATGCCCTGCGAGGCTGTCACAGCCTGGCAGGCACTCAGGTGCTTCTACAGCCCTGGGCTCCCCCGTGCACCTCCAGCCCTGTCCCCATTCCTCCCACACCGTCTCTGTGGTTCCAGCAGCTCACCTGCTCCCTCTGCTCCAGGCTGATGTCCGGGGGCTCATCATCGTGGAGCTCCCTCTTGGGCCGGATGAAGGCAGGTGGCGTGAACCTGTTGGCCCGCTCAAACTCCTCTGGCTCCACGCCCCGGCCATCCCGCAGCCGCTCCCAGGCTGCCTTGCTGGCACTGCTCTCCTCCGGCTGGGAAGGTCCTGCCGATGCTTCCTCCTCTCCCTCCTGCACCTCCTGCTCCAGCGTCCCCTGGCGTGCGGTTCCCGCCTCCGCCCGGCGCCGTGTCGATGGCTGCTCCCGCAGCCCATCCTTGAAGGCTGACACGGCCAAGCTGACCTTCTGCACCCTCTCCACCGTCTGCCTCCTGGACATCAGCACCCCCATGGCTCTGCGGTGGGAAGGAAGGTGCTATGTCCCTGACGCCAAAAGGGTGTCCTGGTGGTTTTCCCCCAGCTGTGTGAGGAGCAGCTCAGGGCAGGCAGAAACGGGGTCTTTGTGACAAGCTGGCACTGGGGTTATGATGGTGGCTATGGGGAGATGGATTCCTGACCGTGGAGGGTCTGAGTAGGTGGGGGAGTGGGACAGAAGGCAGGGAGATGGTTTGGGGGGTGCCTCCCCACCCTTGCTCTATAGACTCCAGCTTAACAAGAAACACATCCAGGCCTTTCCCATGCCAGATCAGTAACACCCAGAGGGACTAGGACCAGCTGTAACCCTTATTCTTTCGTGCAACTCCTTTCTGTCTTGAAGACAGCCTCTCTGGCCAGTCAAGGGTGAAAGATGTCCTCCCTGCAGCTCTGCCCAGGACTCGGTCATAGCAGGTCTGGTGCTGACCCCTCACCTTCCTTAAATTCCTCTTCACTCACTTGCCTTTCTTGCACTCACATGCTTGTGTGTGTGCTGCTGCTGTGATCACTGGGCATCCTGCAAGGAGCCATGTGGGGAGGCTGGGCCAGCTGTAGGAGGGCTGTGAGGGTGCGAGAGGGAAAGGGAGCAATGCATGGGATTGGGACACATGGGTCCTAAGAAGGATGTTTGGCTTTAATACCAAGGGAAGATCACCTTAGGGTAAAATGGGGCGGCCAACAGCAGCAGCATTAACAAGTTGGACTCTGTCTCACTGGGTGTGAGCTGAAGCTGGGAAGAAGCAGGATTTGGCCTCCAGTGTCGTGGGGCACAGCATCACCCCACGTGGGTCCAAGGGCTTCCCTCGTGCCATGCTGGGGTTGCATTATGGAAGATGCTGCCCAGGGCAGTGGTGGAATCACCGTCTCTGGAAATGTTTAAAAACCATGTAGACATGGCACTTAGGGGCACGGTTTAATGGTGGCCTTGGCAATACTGGGTTAATGGTTGGAGTCAATGATCTTAGAGGTCTTTTACAGCCTTAATTATTCTCTAATTCTATGCTGCAGCACAGAGGCACTTCCAGCTGGTGCCCAGGGACCAGGAGGCAATGCGGGGAGATCGGAGCAGCAATCTCCTGCCCCGCCAGCCTCAGCAGGGAAGTCCCCAGGTAGCGGGATAATTAGCAGCACGCGTGCACACGCCGGGATCTCACTGTCTGCGGGAGGACTCGACACCGCGGGCACTGCTGTGGCAGGGAGCCTGGTCAGGGTAATTACAGGTACCCCGCAGCAGCAGGGCCGAGCGGAGCGGAGCAGAGCATGCTGGCAGGCGGCAAACACCACTGCGTGCACACGCATGTGATTTCCCAGCCTCTCCCCACCACCGCGGGACCATCTGCCTGCAGATTCCCACGCGCTGAGTCGGGTACGCAACACGTGTGGGCCCCGTCCTGCGCGTGGGGGTCCCAGCAGCGTGCGCACGTGTGGGCTGGGGTATTTGCACCTGTTGGCCGCAGCGCCTGGCTCGGAGCTGGTGCCCGGCATTCTTCAGCTCCCGGGGCTTTGCAAAGGTGGGAGCGGGGCAGAGCTGGAGGCACGTGTCCAAGCCACAGCAGCAGCATCTCTGCGGCTGTGCCAGTGGGAAGGAAAACACCCAGGTGTTTCTACCTCCTCGCCGTGCCACCACCCTCTGCCTGGCTGGCTCAGGATCACGTCTGCCGTGGTCAGGATCAGCTCTGCTGCTGGGCAGCATTGCAGCTCTGCCTGCGAGCGAGAGAGTCGGAGAAGTCACAGGGAAATCCCCCCAAGATCTGCCTTTGCAGGTCCCTGCACCACCGAGTGTTGGCCAGATCCAGGCCTACTCCTGTCCAAGAAGCAGGGAGGAGAGGGTCCAGAGGGGCTAGGCTCACAGAGAAGAGTGAAAAGAGGGGTGTGGCCCACAGCACATCAGTCTCCCTGGTACCCACACTGGTGTTCCTGATCCCAGCGTGCTGGCAGCTTGTCCCCACGGTGCTGCTGAGCTCTGGGTGCCCCAGCCCCAGCCACCCTGCAGTGCAGTGGGGCAGCCCAGGCACTAGAAGCGTGGCTGGTGTGTGGACTTGCTGTATTCCACCCCCCCAAATCTGGTTCCCCTGTGTGTTCATGTCGTAATTACCTACCTGGACTGTGCTGCTGCTGGAAGATCCGAGCCTACCTCCCTGTTTCCTGTCCTCTCCCAAGCCTACCCTGAGTGCCTTCTGCCACTGGCACCTGTGTGCCTGGAGCCTGGACAGTGTCACTCCTATCATGACTTGTGTCTGTTCTCAGCTCTGCTGGCCTCCCTGCCCCTGCTAGTGCTGCACAGCTGGACCCTGCCTGTGCATCCGGGGTGAATGGTTGCACCCTGAACTCAGTCTCCAGACTCCACAGGCCCCATTGCTCCCCAGATACCCCAAACTTGCTCTGAACTCTTCAGACCCCTTTTTGCCTGTGCCCCATACCCTGCCTGACCTGCCTGGCTTTGTGGGGTGGGACTTCACCCTCACATAGAACCTGGCCTGACTTGCAGTTCTGCCAGACTTGGGGAGTCCCCCTTCTCCTGGGGAGGGAGGACCAGGGGCAGTCTTGCCTCACAGCAGCCCAGACACTCGAGCAGCCCCTGCGTCCCCACATGTCCTTGGGGGAAGGTGCCTCCAGTGCTATTTGTGTCCACCCCCCGAGGCAAACAGAACCACCACCTGTCTCACCGTGACCTAAGAGGTGCGGGGGCCTCGACCTTGCTGCCAGGCTGCACTGTGGGGCTATTTTTAGGTCGCCCCCACAGAGGAGCTAAATCTGGGCACAGGCAGGAGCTGCCTGCAAACACCCGGCTCCACTGAGCCCTGCCAGCGCCGGGGAATGTCACAGTGGGTGGTGGGCACCTTCCCAACCCCTTCCCTTCCCTTCCCTTGCCCCCAGCCCACTGCACCCATGCCCTGATCCTTGGGCAACACCCGCACCCCTCACTCTTCTCTTTTGGATTTGCTCCTTTCTGCTTTGTTCCCGCAGCAAAACACTGAGCCAGAAAGCACTCCATCCTCTCAGCACCCATGGACACATCTTTCCCAGCTTCACGCTCCTCTCTGTGTGGGGGAAACTGAGGCATGGAAGCAAGGCTGGTGCAGCTGGAGTGAGGATTAAGCCTGTGTTAGGTGGGAATGGGGAGAGAGCTGGTGGCTAGCACGGAGGCACCCCGGGAAAAGGAAACAGGGCAGAGCATCCAGATGCAAACAGAGCCAGTGGTCCCTGCATGGCTGCAAAACCTCTCTGCCATGGCGGAGCACACGTGGCTTGTGCAAGGGTTACGGGGTGCCAGGTTAGTGGTGGGTGCGGGGTGGTGGGTGACACACAGGTGGGCGTAGCGCGGCACAGCGGGGGCGGTGTGGTGGCTGGGAGCGCAGGACGGATGCGTTGGGGAGCAGCTCAGGGGCGGTGTGTTTGTTAGGGCTGGATGTGTTACGGGGTGGATGAGGTGCGAGGGGTGGATGTGTTTTGCGGTGGATGTGCTACGGCGTGGCTGGCAGTGTGGGGCGGGTGTTATGGCCCTTGGGTGTTGCAGCGGTGTGGGCATGGGGTGGGTGGTGGCTTTGGGTGCAGGGGCGTTGCAGCAGCTGTGGGAGTGGGGTGATGTCTGTGGCAGCTGGGGGTGCGGGACGGGTGCTTCTCGGGGGCCGTGGGTGCAGGGTGAGCTGTTGTGGTGCACAGTGGCGGCCCGGGGAGTTGGGGGTGTGGAGCCACAGGGTCTGTAGGACTGACTGTTACCTGCCCCACGGTGTGTCCTCAGTGCAGGGCCCTGCCAGCAAATGAAGGGTCAGAGGGTGCTTGGGCTGGTTCACCCCTGAGCAAGATCCATGGCACCCCCCTTCAAGGGTCTGCGTCAGGGTTGTGCCTGGAGCAGAACCCCATCCTGTGCCAGGAGTATGCTCCCCGATCATGGGGAAGGATGTGCCTGGTCCCCACAGGCTGCCAGGGGGCCAGGCCTCCTCCCTGCCCTCCCCAGGCTGCTGGGGCTTTTGCCCTGCAGTGCTGTGTCTTACTTCGAGCAGCGTTAGGGACCCTGGGGGCAGAGGGGTGGGGTACCAACCGGGAGGACAACCCCGGGACATCAGAGCCCACGGCTGCCTGGTCCCAGGGCTTGGTCTGAAGGGCATGAAGCAGGGCTGGGAGGAGCTGCCATGGCTCTGGCATGGCTCTGGCACAGCCCTGCACACCCTGCCAGTTGCTGCCTGCCTGGGGTGAGGGGGACCAGGCTGCGAAGGTAGCAGGCTCTGCTTAGGGGACATTGCATTCCACCTCCCTGAGCTGGCTGCAGATGGCCAGAGGGGTCTGGCAGCATCCCCTTGTCCCCTCTCCCGGGCAGACAGCACATGCTGGAACTGTGGGACTGCTGCCACGAGGTGATCCATTTGCCATAGGGCAGGGAGATCTGTGGCTTGTGGTACCCTCCCACCCTCTGCAGGGCTGTGGGAGTCCAGAGGGGATGTGGGGGGGGGGGGGAGGCAGAGGTGGCAGGACCCCCAGCTGTGCTGTGTCCCAGTCCTGGGGACACCAAGCTGGTGGCAGCTCTCCCTGCCGGATCAGGGTGCCCGTCCTGCCGCGCTACGGCAGATTTTATAGGTGTGTCGCACTCTTTCATCTCCCAGAGGAGGATGAAAATGCCGTGACAGCAGAGTCCCTTCCTCTGCAGCAGACACAGCTCCTGCCCAGCTCCGCACTTCTCATTCTCCTCTCTCCCTCCCCAGCCCCTCTCCCCAGTATCCACATGAGGACCCCGAGGGCAGGACCCTCTCACCCCATCCTCATTCCCACTCCCAGGCATCCCATCCCAGGAGCTCTGGTCACCCTCCCTGGCACCAGAACCCCGGGGCCAGTGGGGGAACCCACCCAGGGGTGACACAATGTACGGACAGCCCACGCCACGCACCCAGGAAAGCACCCACAATGGCAAAAAGAACCTCTTACCAGGATCAGAGTCGGTCTGGGAACACAAGCCCTAGACAGCAGTCCACACAGTGTCCATCGCCGCTGCCTCTGGCCACCAGCCCCTCTCCACCCGCGGGCGCTCACTGCATGCCGTGCTCCGCGTGCAAATCCCTGTCAGGGGATGGAGCGGCGAGGGTGGTACCCGGGAAGCCAGAGCCGTGCACTTGCTGCCGGAGGATGCGGGAGGCAGCAAGATGCTGGGAGCGGATGCCTGTGTCTAGCGTGCACACGCACACACACACACACACACACACACACACACTCTCTCTCAGAGGAAGCAGGGAGCTTGTGACTGGGGCTGAGCAGATGCAGCCTGGTTTGCTGTCCCTGTACCAATTGCTGCCCGAGCCCTGTTAAAAAGCTCTCCGAGAAACGAAGATTTTTTTTAACCGGGCTGACGTGTGCTGGAAGATACCAATAAAAGCTTTCCCTGCATCTCCTTTGGCCCCCTGGGTTGTACCGCCTTTCTTAGAAAAAACCTCAAGGATTACAGAGATGGGACTGCATCCAAGGATGAGCAAAGGTCTCATCTGCCCTCGCTGCAGGGTCTTCCCCAGACCAGTGCCCCAGTCAGAGGCTACCTGTACCTGCTTTAACCCAATGCCTGCTGGTCAGTGTTGCAGGCACGCTGTCCTTCCCACACTACAGCGAAGCAGGGGCACAGTGGCTGCTGGCTACATGCAGTTCTGCGTGCCCAGTGCAATGCAAAACCCGGAGTTTTCGTTCTTCTAGTCCCCAGGACTTGATGTATCACCTGGGTGGACACCACAGGGCTGCAGCATGGTAGGAAGGAGGTGATGGGGCAGGAGAGAGGATGCTGGTGGGGAGAGGAGGGCACAAGTCTAATGCAGCACCTCTGAAGGTAGGATATCTGGTCCACATGCATCCCCAGCTGCCCCACATCAACTTGGTGGAGATGGTCACTCAGCCCCCTTATACCTTACTGGAAGGTGCCACTGGTAAAGGGCTGTGCTTTCCCCTTCAGGAATAGACAGCTCTGCATGGGGATGATTTAGGGTGAAACAGACTCTGAGCCCTCCTAGGAGCAGCTTCCATCCAGGCTTGGGATTAGTGCTGAAGGTAAGAGCAGAGGGGCCTGGGCAGTGGGGATGCTGTAGGGCTGCCCTGCTCCTTGGCCAGGCTGGATACAGCAGGTCCTATCCTGACAAGGGGAGAGGGAAGCTCTGCTCAGCTCCACTGCACTGTTCCTGTTCCCAGGATACTGCTTGGGGGAAGCCCCACATCCCAGCCTGACATCCTAGCCCTGCCAGCTCCTGTGTCCTCCACTGGGCAGGTCCTATCAGGTTCCAGATCTGCCAGCCCCACAGAACTGTGGATGTGTGGACAGCAGTGAGCAGCAGTGGAGAGGTGGGGATGTCACCTTTCCTGTGAGAGCATGGGCAGCATGGAGTGGGAGATCTGAGATTAAGAACCAGTTGATGACTGAAGCTTCCCAGCTTCTGGAAGATGGGCAGCACCATGCCTGAGGTCTTCTACACCCCTGAAAAAACCTGTGGTGGTTGTGGCATCCAACACCCCTGGAGTGCTCTGCCTCCCCAGGAGCAGGTGACTGGGACAGGGCAGCTCTGAGGGAAACAGCTTCCACATGCTTGTGCCACATGCTGGTGCCAGGATGGTTCCTGACCCCTGACTGCTATTCCACACCCTGTGTCGGCCCTCCCTAGACTTATGGGCACTGACACTGTTCCCACAATACCCATACCTTCATTGCAGACCCTTCCCATGTCTCACTTGGGAGTAAGCTGAGACCATCTGCAGCTCATGTCCAGAGGCTGGGAAAGGCAGCATCTGGGTGCTGTGCTGGGATTTGAGTTGGTCCATGGCTCTCTTCCCCATGTCTGGGGATGCATGAAGCCAGGCTGGAGGCAGGATTTATTTGTTTTCAGTTTGTGGATGTCAGGTCCTGTCTTGCTACACTCCATCAGATGCAGGACCTTAATGAAGCCTCTGGGTGCTCTGCCCTGGCCCAAAGTGCCCCTCTGTGCTTCATCCTTCCCCAGGAATGCTTCCCTTTAGGGTGAATCACATTTTGGATTATTTGGCCTGGGGAGCATGGTGGAAAGGTGTTAGGATGACTGTGGGGTGGAGAAAGTGGATGCCAGCTGTAAGGGAGGCCAGCAGGCAACATCTTCACAGACGAACCTTGGCCCCAGAGGACCGCAGAGGAGTGTGTGGGCAGGCTGTGAAAGCTTTTAGTGCCTCTGTGGGGAGGGCCCTGCCCTGGCAGTCCCGGGGCCCAGTGCAGTGGTTCCTGGAAAAGCAGAGGCAAGGAGGAGCTCCAGCCCCATTCCCGCTCTAGTTGCCAAAGGCCTTGGGGATCCTGCTGCAGGCAGGTGCGGTGTCCCCCAAAATGAGAGCTACAGCCCGGATTCGCTTCTGCAAGGACACCCCGTGCCGGATTAAGGATCGTCTCGCACTCTTTGGGGAGGAGGAGGAGGACACAGTCCCCTGTCCTCTCCGGAAAGCCACAGCGTGGTTGGCTGCTCGCTGGAGCGGCGCAACCGGCAACAGGCTGGGGAAGCTCCTGACAGGGAGCCGGCAGCGCCGGTCTGCTGGAGGAGGGCTGCAGGGGCGGAGGTGAGAGCTGAGCTGCAGCGGGAATGTGCATTTTCGTCAGCTCCTCTCCCCGCTCCGAAATCTCGCATGACGCCCGCGTGTAGGTCACTGGCTGCTGCGGCGACGCGGCGTGTGGGCTCACCATCTGCGGCGGCTTCTGGAGCGCGCCGACCGGGAACGCCGAGCGCTGCCCCAGCGCACCCCTGCGCCTGCCCAGCCCCCGGGGCCGCGGCTGCCAGCACCCTGGGAGGGACGGGGGGTCTGCCCTTCGGTGGGGAGGGACGGGGACCCGACGTTTTGGCAGGCACGGCAGCCTCGGCGCGCCTGCGCGAGCCGGCCTTCCTGCCAGTCAGCGGGGGGTGATGGAAAAGAGAACTTGTCAAAATAGCGAGATATCTTTTTTCAGGAGATTGCAAGTTTGGCTGATGGAGATAATAGTGTTGATGCGCTGCGGGGAGGGTTCGGAGAGGCATCGACTCCCCTCACGGCAGCTGTTTCAGGAGGGAAGGATGATACCAAAATCAGCATGAAATTGGATAAAAACTGGCTGCCTGATGGGCTGCCGTGTCAGACTGCAGGCAGGGAATGGCAGAGCATCGCCCATCATCTGGAATAAACGGTGCAAGAGCAAGCCTGTGAGTGAGGGAGACCACGCCTGGCTCCCTCCGGCTGTCACAGCCCGTGACCCCCACATATGTGGGTTCCATGCAGGGAAAGGAGCTCAGGATCTTACCTATGGACCTGGTCCCAGCTGCAGACATGATCCTGCTCTCCACTGGCAACCAAGCAGGAAACCTCCCAGTGCTGGCTGCAAGACAGTACCTCCCAAGGCCACCTGCCAATGGCTGTCCTTCCTGTCCACTGACAGTCGTCCATCCCTGCCCCTGGACGTTCACACTGGCTCATTGATGACCACACTCCTGGTCATCGATCAGGTGCTGTGCAGGATGCTGATGGGTGTCCATCATGTTCCCACATCCAGACCAGATCATTGACACTGCCTTTCACTCCCTACATTGATGCAGCTGTCCTCTAGTGATCCCACAGCCTGACAGCTCAGCTGCCAATCCCCACAACCTCCAGCTCCCTGCAGCTCAAGCCAGAGGGTGGAGTGGACCTGTGACCATATGCCATGTACCCCAAAGGTTTAAACCTCTTCCCATGGGAGCTGGATCCTGAAGAATCCTAGGCTGCTCTGATACCTTCCCTCTCCCACTCCTGTCCCCAGCAATGTCCCCCCCCACCAGGGGTGTGTGTGAGGCTGCAGTGCCACTGCCACTGCAAACTGGTGATGGGGTGGTGACTGTTCCGTGGCTCCTGCTCCCTGCATTCATTCTGCTGTGTTTTTTGGGATGGTGATGGGGACAGGATCATCCCGGTTTTCCCCCTGCCCTCAGTAGCCAGAGTGCCCTAGGCAGGAGCTGCCAGATGGTGCCCAACATGGGCGCAGCCCCTCCTTTGGCCCTCATCAGCAGCCACGCGGTGGCAAACCCAAAGTAGGTTAAGACGCCGCGGATGCTGGCTGTGTGCCTCGCGGCCGTGGCACCGAGCTTTTGTGCTCTCAGTTTCCCCCTCCCATCCCAGAGTGCAGAGCTCTTGCCAGACATCGTTACTGAGCAGCCCTGTTTACACCGCCAGGGTGCAAGGGTTGGTTTCCCCCCACTCCAACTGCTTCTGTGGTATTCCAAAATCCCCCAATACAAAAGCCTGGAGTAGAACTTGTCTATCTATCTTCAGCCACACAGGACCAGGGAGTTTGCAATAGAGGTCTGTCTGGATTCACAGCAGAATTCCAGCTGCAGCATGGCCAGGCACCACTCTGTGTGGATGGGAGGCACCCCTCCTTTGTCCAGCTGCAAATTTGGTCTGAGGTCCCACTCCAACCTGATCCAACAACCTCTCCTGGAGCATGAGCGCATTGTGCTTCCCAGGGTGGTTTTAGCTCCTTCCAGGGCCCTGACCTGGTACAGAGTTGAGTGCTGCTTCCTTCTCATCCTCATCTGTATCTGCTGCCGTTCCTACCTCACTGCCACATCCCTGCATCTGCTGGGCTGAGCCATAGCTGCCCCAGATCTGCTGGACATGCATCTCTGAGCAGGCAGTGCATCCTAGCAGCTTCTCCAGCTGCTGGAGAGGAGAGGAGAGGAGAGGAGAGGAGAGGAGAGGAGAGGAGAGGAGAGGAGAGGAGAGGACAGGACAGGACAGGACAGGACAGGACAGGACAGGACAGGAGTCAATCTAAACACCTCTGCCCTGCTGGCAAGGGCACTGCCATGATCTGTTTAGGGAGCTAGGGACAAGCAAGCAGCCCTCAGGGCTGGAGGCAGAGCCCATCTGGCTGCAGAGGAGAGTGGCTCTCCCTCTCTTTTCCCTCTCCTCTCACACAGCTCATTTCCTATCTTCTCGTTTCAGCTGAGAGCTATGAGTGCTGGATCTGGCCATTGCGTCCCCCTGGGGCACAGGTCCTGTTCTAACAGCCTAGATCCAGCCTAGATCCAGTGCATGCATCCTCTCACTTGTCCACTTCCAGAGCTGTGTGCTACTCTCTGCTCCCTGCTATAGTCCTGCAGTCACAGTATGGCTGTTCCCTTATCCTGCAGGACCGGGTTCTGTGGAGCCTTGGAAAGAGTGTGAGGTGCTCAGTACCATGTTACCTTGTGCAGTCATTTGCCCACATTGCTCCTCCATGAGCTGCCTTCATGCCCATGATAAGGGAGAAAAGCTGATGTAGACCACTCTTAGGACCTGGGGAGGGAGTACAGAGAAAAGATGTGTTCTGACAGTGCCCGAGCTCCAGAGATGCCCCATGTGGAGCTGGGAGGAAGGTTCAGGGGTGAGGGAAGCAAGGACATGAAGGAGGTGGGAGGAAGCCAGCAACCCATCTCACCCAGAGGACATACTCCAGAACCTGGATCTGCAGGAAGGTGTTCCCCAAGCTCGCACTTATCCTGGGATGCCCTTCCTTGGAGTGGCAGGTCCCTGCAGAATAGCTGGGCCAGGGAGTTGTGGATCTCTCTATCCTGTTCCTATGACTGGTGGCTTGCCAAGCCTGGCCCTGATGAGATGAGGGTGCTCCCGCTGGACAGATAATAGCTGAGCAATTTAGAGCTCTCTAATCTAGGAGTACTCTTGCAGGCATCAGCTAAATGACCCTCTTCACAGGACCACTCCAGCCAGCTCCCAGACGTGGGCATCCCTCCCAGCCTGTCCCCTCTGCTCCACCTGCAAGTCCCAGAAAATTTGAGCCAGACCTCACAACTCTCCAGGGACCCTCCTCTCGTAAGCAGGGACATGGGTGTAGTCAAATAGTGAAGACTGGTGCAGGGACTTGTCCCCCAGGACACTGATGGGCTCTGGAGAGCAGGATGAGCCCGGGGAATGGGGAGAAGGATCGGGACTGTTGGTGGGGGGAGTGCTGGGTTTGGACTGCAGATGGGTGCAGGTGTGGGTTTGTAGCCCCACAGCACGTTGCAGGACATGCACTCAGCCCCACAGGAATGCCAGCCCTTCCTGCTGCCCAGCCGGCAGCCTGGCTGTCACCCTGCAGCGTCACCCTCATCCCCGCATCCTCCATCTCTGCCACAGGCCGGTGGAGCATCCTCACAGAGGAGCTTTTCAAGTGGAACGGAAACGCCTAATGAGGGCCGACTTAATTAACCAGGGCTGTCACTGGGATGATTGCTGCCTTCCTGAGCCACTCTATGAGCAATGAGGCTGTGTCAGAGGAGTGGAGAGAGGAGAGGAGAGGAGAGGAGAGGAGAGGAGAGGAGAGGAGAGGAGAGGAGAGGAGAGGAGAGGAGAGGACAGGACAGGACAGGACAGGACAGGACAGGACAGGACAGGACAGGAGTCAATCTAAACACCTCTGCCCTGCTGGCAAGGGCACTGCCATGATCTGTTTAGGGAGCTAGGGACAAGCAAGCAGCCCTCAGGGCTGGAGGCAGAGCCCATCTGGCTGCAGAGGAGAGTGGCTCTCCCTCTCTTTTCCCTCTTCTCTCACACAGCTCATTTCCTATCTTCTCGTTTCAGCTGAGAGCTGTGAGTGCTGGATCTGGCCATTGCATCCCCCTGGGGCACAGCTGGGTCCTGTTCTAACACGCAGATGGGACCTGGTGTGACCTGCAATGATCCTGGACTGCTGGATGCTGCAATCTGGACAGGGACATGGTACTTGCAAGTGGTCCGGCAGGCTCCACATTGCTTCTGGTGTCTCCATCATCCCTGTTCCCATACTGCAGCATCCTACAGACTGGCTTCCAGAAAAGGCTCGTCCCCAGCCTCTCCGAGCCTGGAAAGCCTTTACCCATGTGAGAGGCTGTGCACGCTCCCTGTTTTCCCTCTTGGGAACCTCCAGGCACCCCTGATGGGGTGATTTGGAACAGCCCCGCGGAGCATCAGAGCCCCAGCACGCCACTGCCTCTCCTCTTAATCAGCTAATTGTGTGTTTGGGGTTTCAGGCAAGGGCCCCAGCCTGGTGTTGCCATACCAACCACATCAGCTTCACTTTCAAACATTTACCAAGCAGGCTTGAAATGCGGAGGGGGGGTGAATTAAAAAAGAAGAGGAAGCCAAACAGAGGGTTGATGGAAGGGTAGAGAGTAAAAGGGCTGCCTGTGCCTCTTTCACAACCCCACGCTGAGTCCTGCAGGGCAGAAAGCTCTGATTAAAACAGCTCTTGCTGGGACTCAGAGGCTTTTTGGGGAACAAAAATATGCCCCTGCCTGCTGGAGACTGTCTGGGGCACTGTTGGGGATGGGATCATATTGGTCCCTTCAGTAAGGTGAGGGGAGGGCTGTGAGATGAGGGTGCCCAGGACCCTGAGCAGGAAGCATGGGGATGGGTGGTGGGTGCTGGCTCTGGGGATCTCTCACCCCCAAATTTGGCTGGGCTGGTGGTGCAGGCAGCTGGTGTGATGGCTTGGTGGAGGAGGTTAAAAAAGGTGGCTTGGGGTGTGATGTGGGGCAGATCTTACTGCTCAGATGGTCTGTCCCCTCTTTGTCCCCAGCCTGCTGTCATCCCAGCGTACAGAGCAGGACCCCCGCTCCCAGGAGCACTGGCCCCCCCTGGCACGTGCCTGCCCTGCTTTCTGGAGCTGGGTTGACTGTCTACCCTGCTCCCTGGCTGTCACCCTGTCCCTCCTCTCTTCCAAATCAACCTCTTTGCCCCGTGTGACCTTTCTGTGAGCTGGATCAGCCCTTCGAGCTCCTCCAGCCCTGCCAAGCAGGCTCTGGGCTGTTTTCTCATGCCAGCACTGGTATGCCATGAGCCCTTTTTTGCCTGCCAGCCCTGCTGCAGCCTCTCAGCAATGGCCTGCGTGGTGCAGGCAAGGGAACTGCCCCAGGAGGAGGAATGGAGGTGGATGTGTGTTCTTTCTCCAGTTCATCCAGCCTCCTCTGAAAACCCATTTAACAGATCAAAATTTTATACTCTGAGCCATGCCAGAGCCCAGAGCAGAGCAGATTTCAGTTACTTGCACATTTTGGGCAAAGGAGGGCCGTGGCATGGACAGGAGACATTAGCTGCTGCAGGTACACAGGGGAGATGGTGAGCAGGCAGGGCAGGTCAGAGGAAGGATGACATACCACGTAACCAAGTTTTTGAGGGTGACATGTGGCCTTTTTGGCATCCTGTCTCTTGGGATGGCCCTTGCTCTGGCATCTGAGTGCCTCTGCCCAGTTCCTCACCCCCCCAGTATCCCCTGGCTGGGCTCTTACACCCACCTGAGTGTCATGTGAGCCTGGTGACACAGGGCCATGGCCCTGGCTGTGGAGGAGAGGCAGCAAGTCCCTTTTTGCTGTTCATTGCTAAGGCTTCAACACGTAGGGCTGCTTCCCTTGAGGCCCCCCTGCTCCTCCTCCTCTGTGCTGAGCAAATCACTCAGTCCCTTCTCGCTGGCGATGTGAATCACTGCAGGCAAGGCTGCTCCTCAGGAGTTTCTTGGTCTCTGGAGAAGACCCCATGCACCGTGTTCCCTCCTGGCCATGCACCTCCTCCCTGCCGTGCTCTGCTCCCCAGAGGCCCCAGCTCTCCAGAGACCAGCGTTTGTGGAGGGAAGGGGCTGGAGGAAGTCTGTTTCTCTGGAATGAACTCTCTCCTTCCTCTCCCAGGCATCTACGCAACCTTCATGTGCCCCAACAGCCAGCACCACCAGAGACTGTCTCCTCATCCTCGTCACAAGGTTTTCAGGGGCCTGTGCTGTGCCCAATGGCCTGGGGGACCCTGCCCACACCACAGCTCCTTCCAGTGTCCTGTGGATCCCCTGGGAGTCCCCTGTCCCACCTGTTATTTCTATGGTGACAAGAGCTGCTGAAGTGGCCACGGTCTGTGGGATGGCCACAGTGGGTCTCAGGCTGGGAGCAGATGCAGAGGTCAGCAGCAGGAGTGTAGCCCAGGCTTTGCAGGGGGAGCTCTGGGATTGCCTGCACTGCCTGGAGCTTTGCAAGCAGCCCGAGACAGCTCGGCCAGCACAGTTAGCTTATCAGCCTTGTTGAGCACCTCTGAGTGGCCCAGATGGCTCTCTGCTGACAGAGTGCAGCCCTGGCAGCTCTCATCTGCTGGAGGTGGTGGGTGGGCAGACCCCCTGCCTCCTCCCGTACACCCCCGGGGGCTGGAGTGCTCAGTGCTGGGTACTGGGACTCACCCAGGCCTTGCCACAGTGCCAATCTGGGCATCAACAGGGCAGGAAGGCAAATGCTCCCTCTCTGGGCTGTGTGTGTGCTGCTAGCTCCATGGATGGAACAATCTGGGAGGCCTCAGTGGGTTGCCCTGCGCCATGGGTTGTGCTTGCTGGGCGGGATAACCTGGTGTATCCCTCCCGGATCCTGCACCCTGCCTGTGGCTTCCCCACTTTGGACCAAACACCAGTCAGGAGCTGGGACGAGGACTTCCCCGGTCACAGCTGTGCCACAGCCACCAGGACAGGCTGCAACCTCCTAGCTGCTGGCTGCTTTGTCACAAACATTATGCTTTGTTCTCCATCCTCACCATGTGTCCTTTTGACAGGGAAAAGCCTCCAAGCCATTATTCTTAGGCTGCTCTTCCCTGCAGATTCAGAGGGAGATGGTCAGTGTGACCGCCGTGCAGGTGGCAGGGAGAAGGAGTGTGGTGTCCCATGACCCTGCATCCCACCCCAGGAAGACTTGAGCTCATATGTAGCACATATGGGCTTCTGGGTGCTAGACACAAGGCTCTTTTCTGGGCAGCTTTGTCTGTGAGCTTTACATCTGCTTGCAACATTTCCAACGGCTTGATTTACTGTAATTCCTCTGGAAAGCAACTTTTGTGATTGCCAGCCTGGAGATCTCAAGCTGGACTTAAACAACAGGATCCTAAAGAGGCCATGAATAATTGAGCCTAATAAATATTAATAACTGTGGCAGGGCATGTAATTGCAAGGAGTGTTCTGGAAACACAGCTCTGCAGGCAAATGTACACTCTCGGCAGGCTGGGGCAGAGCCCAGTTAACACTGGTGCTGCTGAGCCATGCAGAGCTGTGCCTGGCCACCAGCCCTGCCACCTTCCCCTGGGGTTAGTGGTGGCCGGGGGCAGGGGATGCTAGCCACTGTGTGAGTTTTCAGCTGTCTGTATTTAGCAGAGGGTCTCTCTCCCATGACCTGATCTCCCATTGAACATGAGCAGACTTGCAGCATCCACTGCATTATTGGCAGGGATGTTGTCCGACTCTGAGCCATCCTCATCCCTCAGGCATCCCAGAGGACCTGGGACACCCACTCCAGAAAGTCCTGCCTGCTCTCAGGCACAGACCATAGGAGGAATGCCCCAAACTGAAGTCAGTCTATGGATGCTCCTGGCTCTTTGTCCCCACATACTGGATCATTTTTCTGTGGCCAGATTTCAAACAGGACTGTCCTATGCATCACAAAAATGGATGCACTGCAAAATATGGCTCCCAAGGCCATATCAAGAAGGCATTGTCTAAGTTTTGTACGACCTGACAACTCCTCTGAAGTTGGGATGAGTGAAGACAAGACCGAGGGAAGGGATGTGCATGGATTTTCTATTTGTGACAGGACAGTGATGGGGAGTGCATGTGGCCACCTCTCCTGACTGAGGGATGTCCTACAGGGAACAACTGAACTTGTCACTTGAGCCTTTGCTGAGCCATCGATCAGAGCTTGAGCAGATGCAGGATCCTGCCCAAAGTAGCTGAGCTTTTTGGATGAAATGTAACAACAAAGCTAAAGACAAAATCCAGCTGTACTCTTGCTGAGGTGCTCTAGTCCTTCACTGGATCCCATTCCTGAAACAATGCTCATCCCTGTGGCTGTGCCAATACCTGATCAAACCCAGCATTTCCCAGTCTCATCTCTGCTTTTCAAGGCAGGTGAGGAAAAGGAGTCAAGAAGGAGTCACAAGTGCTTGCATGGAAGGGCTCAGTCTGCAGCAGTGCTGTGAGTGGGGTTGAAATGTGTACATGGAGGCTTTGCCAGAGCTTTCTGGGTGTTGCCATTCAGGGTGGGGGCTTGTGGACCTGCCCCTTTGCAAGAAACCATTGGCTTTGCTACCTGATGCTGAGGGTGTGATGAAGGCTTCTGTACAGCATACAGAGGAATGGAACAGAAAAACCCCTGAGCTTAGGGCAGGAGCTGGGGGCAATTTGAGTAGGACACTGCCCACAAGTTTCTGCTTGAAAACTGCGGTGCTTGGACAGCTGAAGGCCTGTGAATGCTTGGCAAGGGTATTGTATCCTCTGCAGGAGCTTCTCCCACACTGAAGAAGTGCTTCTTTTCCCCAAGCTGCCTGGCTGTTGAGACTGCATCTTGCAAATGCGGTTTCAGACAATAACAGCTTGCAATTATGCAGTGCTTTCAAAACCAAGATATCCTGAATTTCGTTAACGTCTTTGTATAAAACTAGCTGAGGCTGCTTTTGGGATGCAAAGCTCCAGCCTGTGCGGAAACGTCGCAGCTGGATCACCCAAATCTTTATTCTGGAGATGGATCATCCTGAAGGAGATTTTAGGGCGTTGCTGTCTGCCTGGGACATACTGCCTGGGCTCAGCCAGAGCAGAGGGTGCACAGAGACATCCTGTGGTCTCTGCCCCCTCCCTTTCTGTGATTTCTGTTGCAATATGGGTGCAGGAGGAGGGCTGGGTGGTGGGGATTACCCGTGTAGGAGTCAAGGGGCTCTGTGCTCTCTGGGGGAAGGAGAGATGTGACTTGGTGAGGATCAGTACAGGAAGTGGGAATTGCTGTAAGACCCATTATGGGGCAGCATCTCATTTCTCAGCGTGCAAAGGGCAAGCAAGGCTTTCCCAAGGGAAAGCTGTGCTGGACTCCAAGGGTCACCACCAACAGCTCGACAGCTGGTGGGTGGCCTGTAATGACTGAAGCACCTGGAGGCTGACACAGGGCTTTCCATCAGCAACAGGGATACCCACAGGAGATGAACCTTCAGCCAAGCCTCAGGTCCCACTAGATGAGGGTGGCTGACACCTGGCATGGCCTCAGTGCAAAGGGATTAGATAAATGTGAACACCAAGACCCTGGAATTCATCAGGGGGGATGCAAAGCGCAGCCCTGAGGTGCAGTGAGCCCAGGCAGGGAGCAGAGCACAGAGAGGCAGCAGCGGTGGGAAGGACCTGTGTGTTGTCGTGGACACTGGGCTGAACGTGAGCCAGGAGAGCACTCTTGTCGTGGAAAAGCGAAACCACATCCTGGAATACATTAGGAGGAGAGTGTCCAGCAGATTGAGGGAATTTATTATCCCCGCTCCTTGGCACTGGGGGGGATGCACAGATCACGGAAGCTGTTCTTGCATTACTCCTAACAGCGGCTCTCCCCCAGCTTCCTCTGTTGATACCGGGACGTGAAAATACAGATGATGATACAGGGGTTACTGCAGGAGCAATGAAGGAACTGTAGTGTTATCCCAAGGCACCTGGAGCACCTACTTGGGAAATAGTCTTTCCTAAGTCCCACATAGTTCAAATGACACATTTGGGAAAACAAGGATCTTTACACTAGCATATTAACTTGTCTCTTGGATGAAAAATTAATGAAAAACTTGGCTGTGAAGAGCCTGGTTTTTTTTTCTGTGATAACAGGTACCTCAGAACATAGGAGTACTGATATGCTTCCAGTTGCTCTGAGCTGCTGTGCCATCACTCTGCAACTGAAAGGCAGTAATACTTCATCTGCTGTCCTGCTTTCAGGATACTGCCTCAGCAGTAGTTGAAAGTGTGAAAAAACGAGTGGTCAGCAGCTTGGCTGACCGTTGCTACGTGCAGTGCTGGAGCTCTTTGAGGAAGCAGGCAGCAGAAATCAGTATTTGCCAGGGGCTGACTGCCCAGAGTCCGCGTTGCACGGAGAGTGCTCACATCAGTGTTTTCTCAGTCCTTTTTTCTTTCCAACTGTGTCCAAAATTCAGTATTCCAGATAAGATCCATCTGTCATGGATAGGCACATTTGCCCCCCAGGGTTAACTCAATATCCTGTGGTGAAGAGGAACCCAAATAATTTTGGGGGTTATCACTGGTATCTCTGCACTGGGTGTTGCATTTTGTGGGGTTCCTGAGGCAGGTGACACGGGGGTGGGGGTCTCACTGCTGGGTGAAGCCATTACCACGCTGTCAACACGTCAGAGGTATCCAGCATCATGTGGCAAGGCTGGAAAGGAGGCACACACCGGAGAGACGGTGACATGGGTGGGCTGGTGACAAATGGCTCTGGAGGTGACAAGCCTCATTCCACAGGGAATTGAGGGCAGGGCTGCACGCCCTGGGACAGCTCTGCTCCCAGCTCCTGCCTTCATGGGTGATTGCAGAGCATCAATCCTCAAATCCGCTCCACTTCTCAAAGCTTTTAAGCTCCCTGGGCTTTACTATGCTCAAAGGCAGCTGCATGAAAGAATATTTTCCCTTTGTAAACAGATGCAGCGACCTGCTTAGCATCGATCCTGTGAGGCAGGGCTTCAAATTCAATTTGTTTCCATCATATCTGTGAATAGTTTGGTAAATTGATTTATGAGAATAAAAATGTATTGACAGTGATTATAGCTGATAAACATAATTTTAAATAATAAGATGAGGCTTGCGATCATTGAATTGTTCACCTGAGGGATGCAAAAAATGTACAGTAAACAGCATTTTTCTAAAACGTCACTTAAAGCTCTGGCCTTTATTTTTCATGAGATGACTCCAATTTCCATCTCTTTTTCAAGGGAGGAAGCCCTGAAAAAGTCATGGAGTGCAGCTGATGATCCCTAAACCTGCAATTTATGCGACTGTTGTAATCGCCGCACAACCGTAACTGATGAATATGCATCACATCATTTCTATGCGTGGCAGAAAGTAACCTACTTCTGTCCCCTAACAAGCTGTGGTAGGTCTGGCTGCATATTCCTGATACTCTGTGCCCTCAGTGGGGCTGTGGGATTTCAGGGAGGGTGGGGACAGCACGGGAAAACCCTGAGTCCAGACCTGGTCTGCAGGTTACCATATCTATCTATCTCTTCCAGTGTGCTGATCTGTTCCTGCCTCCTCTTCAGACCCACTGAAGGCAGGGTTTGGGGGACAGTGAGGCAGCAGCCTTCTTAGGGTGGCTGGGAGGATGGCGGCCACCCCAGCCGTGCTCCCAAATTAATATCTTGAAGCCGAAGCCTCAGAGATGTGATAGACACAGAAGAATGGCCAAGTGACACTCTAATGAGTGTTAATGGGAGGTAGGAATTAAATCCTGCCGGCTCATTAGCAAGGGAAGAGGTGCCATCTGCTATGGCTGGCAGGTTCCCTGCCACAGTTTGTGGAGGGGGGGCTACTGTTTCTGTGGGGATGTGGGGAGGCAAGACCCGTGCCTGGGAGGGTCCGTGCTGCTTTGTGTGTGAGAGCCAGAAGCCAGTGCTGGGAAGTATTGTGTGTGAGAGCTTCCTTTGCCCAGATGGGATCTGCCTTGGCAGTAGGAAGAGTCCCTGTGCACTCTCATTTTGTCCATGGGCCCCTCCAGCCCTTTCCAGCCTGGCCAATAAGGCAGCAGGAGTGGTAGCCAAACTGGCAAGAGGATGAGCTTTGATCCTGCCAAAGAAGGATGACGGCCTCTCTGTGAGTGCCCACTACCTGGACTCTTCCCTCCCCGCCTGCTGGCAGTGGCACAAGGATGCTGGCTGGGCTCTCCAGGCACAGCCAGTTGCCTGCAGGTCCTGCTTGCCCCCAAGCCCTTCAGGGCCAAGAGATTTCGGGCTGCAAGCCAGGCAGCAGAGCTTGAAGAGCTGCGACTATTTCTGGGGAACACTGTGTGTGAGATACTTCTCCTGGATGGAGAAGTTGCTTAGGGTCTCCTGGGTTGCCTCTGGTCCTCCCAGCCCCTCCAATGCCTTCTGCAAGGCAGCAGAACCTGCAGCAGGACCGGCTTTGATCCTGCCCAAGGAACAGGACCATCAGACTGATCCCACCTCACCATGCTCATGCACAGTTGAGGACAGGAGCCAGCCTCGTGCTACTGTACCTGTTGTCCTCTCAAATCTGGAGCGGAGCCAGGAGACAAGCGGCAAGCACACAGCAGGAAAATAGCTGGAGATGAAGTTGTGACCCTTTCTGAAGCAGTGCAATGGTTCATGGAGAGGTTGCACTGGCTGCTGCCCAAATGCCTGCAGGTGGTGACTGGCCCCTGTGTCCAAAGTGCCTGGCTAAGCCAGAGCAGGTCACACGTCAGCATCCCTGCGAGACTGACTCATGCCCTGCACTGCATCCCTTGCCCACCCAGTGCCCGCTGACTGTCATGGCAGTGCTTCCTCGGGCTGCAGTGGGGCTGCTGCCTCAGCCTGGGCCACCAGGCACCTCTGCTCCTGCTGCTCCACAATTTGTCTTGCTCCTTCCTCCAGCCTGGCCACTCCTGTGGAGAGCAGCTGAGCCTCACTCCCCTGACAGCCTGAGAAACATGGACCTGACCCAGGGAGAGAAGTCCCTGCAGAGCTGGGGTCTGCCTGCTCCCTGGGATCTCTGCATGGCTGCAAAGCCCCTTGAGCCTGGACAGTGCAGGTGGCACTGGGCCAGAGGGACTGGAACTGTGTCTGTGGGTCATGCTTGTGCTGGTGCATGGGTTCATTGGTGTGCTCAGCAAAAAAGGGGGAGCAGCTGCCCAAAAGGAGCTGGGTGGCATGAGCAGATGCAAATGGGAAGCTGAGAAGTATAAAATTGTGAATACTTCTGGGAAATACGCATGGCTGACCACAGCCGTGATGATGATGAGGAGGTACAGCAAAAACACATCCTCATCTTTTAAATCTATTTCCCAAAAGAAAGAAAACGCTGTTATGCAAGATGCAGAAAGGAAGCAATGTCTGCATTCAGTGCTTGGGAAGAAGTAAGGAAGACTGAAATATTTTCCTGTTTATCAGGCACTATAGGGGATGCTAGAAGACATACACCAAGGGCAAATATTTCAAAAGTATCTGCCCACATAAATTATACCCAAGAGCCCTGTAAAAATGGGCTGAGGGATCTTAGCTGCAATAGTCTTTATTTCTCTCACAACTGGAATTTCCCTGGTGCCCCCAGGAGGTGCTGGGGCTGACAGACCTCTGCTGGGTATCTCTCTCTGCTCAGGCATCCACGTTCCCCGAAGCACAGAACATCCCTCATGTGAGTCAGGCCCACAGAGATGACATGGCTCTTACTACAAGCATCTTGAAAAAAGGCTGGCTACTTGCTCTTTCTGGGAAAAGCACGAGCAGGGTAAACCAAAGCCGATGCAATTCCCACGTGAGGTTTTAAAGGGTAATGGGAACACAGCCCATGGGAAGGGGCCCCCTTTGTCTAGCTCTCCACTTCTGCCTCCTCCGTCCTTGTGATAAGAAGCTTGTGGAGAGAGATCACTTCTCTCTCAATGTGGGGACACCCTGTGTCTTGCTGCTGGGAGACAGCACCTCTTTTTGGTGTGCATGGATTCTAATGGGTCTTTTCTTTTCTGTAGCCCTTTGGAGGTTTGATCACGAGTCTGCAGAACTGTTCCTCACAAAGAAAACATCCTAACAGTGCTTAGTTGCTGCTTCTTGCCAACCTGCCACACAAAACCGGTCTCCAGAATAACTTCCAACTTATTTTGTCGATTCCACAGCTTTTTACAGCCATTTCTGGTCATTTCCTGTGCTCTGAAAGGTATTCCAGGTACACTAAAAATGCAGTGGTGGTGGGAGTCCCTGTGAGAGTTTGGAGACATCAGGTTGTCCTGAGCTGGGGAGAAGCAGGAAGTGGCTCGGGACAGTAGGCACCAGGAGCCATCTGCGAGGAAGTGACACCTGCCAGGGTATTCCTCCAGGACCAGTTCTGGACCTGATGACGTTCAGCATGATAGGAAATGAATATTAAATGATTGTAGATGAAATCTGCAGGCACAAGGAGACAAGCAAGGAGCTA
Source organism: Lycocorax pyrrhopterus obiensis (assembly GCA_014706295.1). Lineage (NCBI taxonomy): Eukaryota > Metazoa > Chordata > Aves > Passeriformes > Paradisaeidae > Lycocorax > Lycocorax pyrrhopterus. Next base: position 7,979,632 of record JACSVZ010000014.1, on the reverse strand, counting down.
AAACATTGCAAGACCGGGCATCTACACAGCCACCAGAGAGACCTGGGGCTGTGAGAAGCTCATCTGATGGCTCCCTTGGGCCGTAGGCTTTTTGAGACTGAGGAAGAATGCATCCTGCAGCTGCTTCATTCCCGCAGACATCCAAAGAGGCAGGAAACCTGGTCCTTTTCTGGATCTGTTGTCTGCAAAAGACCTCCTCCACTGCTTTGCCCTGTGAGGTTTTGGGCAACACAGAAACGTGGGGCTGCTGCTGTGCTGGGCATCACTCACAGGTTCTCTGAACACACAAAAGCTGATCATCATTTCGAGGCTGCCAGAGCAATTGTTTCGGCAACACCACTGAGCTGCTGAGAGGCAGAAGGGCTCAACTCTTTCCTGCTTATCTCTGGAAGTGATTGTTGTCCTTTGCTGGACATTACTCCCTCTCATTACATCACATCTGGGTGATGTGTTCAGGTTTCAGCCCCCTCAGTACAGGAGAAACATTGATAAACTGGAGTGAGTTCAGCAGAAGCCACTAAAATGGCTTGGGCTGGAGTTGCTGCCCTGCATGGAGAAGCTGGGGACCTGGGCTTGTCCACCTGTGAGAAGGGATGGTTTTAGGGAGACCCAAGAGCAACTCCCCAACATCTATGGGTGGATTATTGAGAAGATGGTGCCAACCTTCTAATGGAGGTGCACAAAATGGGGGGCATGAGAGAGAGCGATCTAGCTTGTAGCATAGGAAAATTACCCCCATGGGCACAGTCATGTGCTTGAAGAGGGGCCTGGAGAGCTGGAAGGATCTTCAGCCTTAGATGATTTCAGGATGCAGGCGGGCATCCTGTGCAACCTGGTCCAGCCAAAGTGGTTCCGTGATTCCCTGATCCCACTGCTGTCCCTGCTTTGTACGGAAGGTTGGACCGAGACCTTGTTTGGTCTGCGAGTTCCTGAGGTGGATTTGTCACTCCGTGAAGGTGTAGGAAGGAGAGTGGGGAGATCAGTAACTGGAAGTGGTCTTGCGCAGAGGGAGCCTGAAGGAGGGGTAAGGGAAAGCTGGATGCTTGGTGGGAGGACAGCCTGCTCTACCTCAGGCCTGCTCTACCACCAGTCCCTGGTGCCTGGTCTGAGACTGGGAGAGAATTGGTCTTGGCAAGGACCTGCTTGGAGCACAAGACTCTTGGATCTGGTGGAGAAAAGCAGGACCAAACAGCGTAAGGAGTCAGACAAGCTTGGATAAGAAATAAAGCCAGTATCTATCATATCCTTCTGGATTCGGACTCATCCAACATGCTCTTCTGCCAGCTCCAAAGGAGATGGGAGAGGGGAAATTAATGGAGCTGCTTGGAAAGAGTCTGCAAATGCTTTGGCCTCACGCAGAGGGCTGTGGAACAAGGGTCTGAGAGTGGTGTGGGGCCGGGGGGTCCTGAGCAGGGCTGGGGGCTGAGTTGCTCGGGTGCCGGCAGCCAGAACTGCCTTCTAGGGGAAAAACAATGGGATGCTGACGTCTGCATCAGGAATGGAGCAGGGCACGAGGTTACGCCTACGCCTCGGAGGAAGGAGGCTGTAAATCAGGGAATGGTAGGGTGCACAGGGCAGGGAAGATGTCTGGGCTGTCTCAGCATCTGGTGGGACCTGTGTTCATCGGTGATTAATGAAGGAACTGCCGTGTCTGGATGAGGTGATTAAATGTGCACAACAAAGCCACCAGGCACCATGGCCAGCTGGCAGGGAGAGCCTGGGGCCGAGCTCTCTCATCCCTGGATGGAGCGGCCGCATTCCCCCGTCCCTTGAGGATGGTCCCTGGCCCTGCTCACTCCCATACCCTTAGCCTGGCATTAGCTGGCCTGGCTCAGAAGCCTGCGGCAGAGCGTGCAGACAATCTGCCAGCACATGCAGGGACGTTACAGTGGTGCCACTGCATCCCGAGCATCACTTCAGGACAACACTGTCACTCTGCAGTGATAAAACAGGAGGAACCAATGCAAGAGAGTTTTCTGAAGCTGCAGGTGACACCTGGTTTCTTGGCTGAGAGACCAGGGGCTGCAGCTATGGAGAAACCAGCAGGGAAAAGGGACAAACAGAAAGGCCACTGCAGTTTGTCTCTTCCCAAGAGTCCCAAAGGTTACAAAGTTGGGAAGTCGTGTCTGTGTGCTCTCCTCTGTGTCTTTTCATTCTTGTTTGCCTCTCACCCACGGACAGTTACTAACCCCAAAAGCTACTCTATCTGATCGTGCCCCTGTGATTCTCCAGGATGACTTTGTCCTCCCAACTAGCAAAAGCTGTAGCCTATCTTGCCATGGCTCAGGGAGAGGGTGTTAATCAGTGCTGTGAGTTCCCAGTGTCCCGTGGCCATCTTGGGGTCCTCTGTGCTCCTCTGGCAGCTTTCCTGACTGGAAAACCCATGTTTTTCAACTTTCGCCCATATGGCTTTCAGGAACATTCTCATTTAAAACAAAACAAAACAAAACAAAACAAAACAAAACAAAACAAAACAAAAACCAGAAGAAAAGTAGAAAAAAACAATTGCAAATACTTTTAATGTTTCTTCCCTGATTGTGTTCCTCAGTTTAATCAATTTAGCTGCTTGTCTCAAAATCTCCCCTCTAAATCTGAGCTATGTTTCTGGTTGAACTGACCAGGTTTTGAGTCCAAGTTGTTCTGTTTGTATTACCAGCAAAACTTTGGGTTCTCATGCCTGGAAGATATCACACTGGGAACAGCTGGACAAGCTGAGGAGGGGATGGGATCTTCTGTATCTGGGACACCGCAGATGGGGCACTCGGGGTCCCTGCATCTGGGTCATCAAGATCTCTGGTCACCTTGTGCCCTGCCAAAATCCGGCTGTGCCTTAGCCTGAGCTTCGTGTGTGGCAACAGTGCAAGCACCGCCTGTTGCCGGCCTTCAGAGCTACCCATGGGCAGGCAGGGGAGGTCCTGGCATGGCTGCAATCAAGGCCAAATGTAAACTCCCCCAGCCTTGTGTTGTGCTGGCCTTGGGGAGAGTGAGGGGGCTGGTGGCAGGGAGAGGAAGGAGAGAAGGACAGACCTCCCCATTTGACGTGCCTGGAGCTTGTCAGGCTTGTTTGGGTCCCTGCACTGGCAGGAAATGGGTTGTGAGCTCTGCTCCTGCCCTGGTGTCAGCATATCAGCCACTCTGTGTCCCCAAAGCACATGGGCATCAGAGCAGTGCACTTCGTCCCACTGTCACACTCTCACAGGTGAACTGCTCAAGGAAACCTCTCCCTCACCCCAACGGCAGCAATACCTTCTGCACCATGCTGGGGGAAAACATCACATTTCAACCACCAGCCCCTCTTATGGGAGCATCTGTCCGCTCTTTCCTGCCCAGCTCACCCTCATGTCCATCCCTCAGGACTCAGGGGTCACGTTTCTCCACTGTTCATCCTATACTGCAGTCCATCAGGAACCCCAGATGGCTGCATTCCCTTCTTTCTCCATGCAGTCACAGCAAGGCCAGCTGCAAACTGCTTGCTTCATGGAGTGGCAAACATACAGATGGTCTGGGGGTCCAGAGTGATCCCTCAAGCTTGTAAGTGGAGAGAGGACAGCCTGTTTCCTTAGACGGACAGAGGCTTTGACTTGGGGAAAGGCTGCAGAAGCCTCAGCACACAGCTGGACAGATGCAGGATGGCTTTTCCTGTTGGCTGGGGGTCTCTGGGCCCCAAGGGTTTGAGGCCTGCAAAATCCAGAGTCAACAGAACAATTGAACAGCTCCAGGCAGCATCTACTGCCTCCAGGCACAGGGCAGCACAAGGACAGGGGAGTCTGGCTGGGAGGACTGTGATGGAGGCTCCACTCTGCCCGGAGCTGGCTGCTCAGCTCCACTGAGCCCTGGAGGATGGGGGGCTGCCCCCTCCCTGAGGGGTGAGAGTGTTAATGTGCTCGGGAGGATGGAGGGGATGTGCGACACCGGGGCCCAGGCTTCTGATGAGATGTGTTATGGACATGAATCCTTTCTGACAGCTCTGGCACCTTTTCCCCAGCCTTGCTGTCTCCCTTTCCTTCCCCTTTGAAGGGTGTGTGCCTGGCCACTCTGTGGTTTGCAGTGTCCCCAAGCCGGTGCTTGGCTAACCCGCCTGGGTTAGCACCGAGCCCTTCCTGGGAATTCCCTTCACAGATGCCACAGGGTTTATTAGCCCATGTGCTTTTGTGCCCGAGTGTGACTGCAAAAGCTGCTTGCAGAAACAGGCTGGAACTGTTTGCAAACCTTCCAGGCTGGGTCTTTGCCTTAATCTCTGTGATTAGCTCAAATGGAAAGGAACAGCTGGGCAGCTGGCGAGCCGGGGAAGTGGGACAAACATATGCGAGATCCAAAGCTTCCCAGAAATTGCAGCGTTGAGTTTAGTGACGAGGGACTGGAAGGACAGCTCTTTATGTGGGCATCCTCACAGTGGGAGAAGGGATCAGGTAGTGTGTTTGCCCAGCAGATGCTCTGGCATCCATGGATGAGCAGGAGAGCCCTGGAGAGAAGAAGGTGTGGGTGCCACATCTCCCCTTGTTTCTTGTTTGTCTGGACTTCAGCTTGAACGGTTTGGTGTTTAAAGCTGCAGGAGACCACTGGGTTGCTCAGTCTTAGCCCTGCACAGTGCAGACCACAGATCACTGCAATTGCTTTGGGGCAGGAGGTGTTGCTGCCTTCATGGAGACCGACAAGGGATGCAGCTGATTCCTCAGTGGACTTGGGGTGGGCCTGGGCTGCAGGTACACCAGCTGTAGCCTTCTGCAGCCATCTCTTCTTGGCAAGCCTAAGGCCAGCACTCTAGAGTGTCTCACAGTCCAGGGACTGTGGTGGAGGTGGATGAACCCAGCACAGTGTTTCAGGGAGGTCCTTAAAGGGAGGTTTGGGGGTACAATGTCAGATGGGCTCCACTCACCCCAGAAAAGCTCTTCTACTGTCTCACATCACTTTCTTCAGCATATATAAAATGTCTGCTCCAGCAAAACATTATGAGGATAGGCACCAGCCAAGTCTCAGGACAGCGGGAATTTCCAGAAGATTTAGAAGAAAATGTTATGCCAGTGTTTGACAGGGGTACAGGGGTGACTAGAAAGATGGTGCACGTGTCTGGTGAGGCACTTAGTCCCCAGCACTCACCCAAGCTGCAGGATGTCTCTGGAAATCAAAACTTTTAAAATAAGACAGAATTTTTTCTGGAAGTCTCTGTGTGACCCAGCAGATCCTAAGGCAGATAACATCAAGTGGGAAGGGAGAACAACTTGACCTTCAAGAGCTGCTTGGATGTTTGGAGCATTTCCCTTATCTTTGAAGAGCTCTTGCCAAAGCGGCTGTGTGCGATCTCAGCTGGACACTCCACTCGGGCTCATTATCCCTAAGAAAGGCCTAATTTTTTAGTTCCCTGTAGTATTTGGACAATTGGAGATTTCATTAGTTTCCAGGAAGATCTATTATCCCAGGCAGCGAGAAGCAAACATCACGGGAAGGTGAAAAGGCACTTAACGAGAGACTGGGAGGAGAGTGGTGTGTTGGGGCTGATGGCAGCATGCTGGGGTCCTGTTGGGGTCCCCTGAACAGAGTTTACTTTCCTGAGAAGCTGGAGACAGGCAGAGGTGTGAGGCTGGACATCTTTTTGTACCAGCCTCCCTCTTTTGAGAGTGAAATGTCTTGTGTATTTTCAAGCACCTGTGCATTTGTGCTCCAAACCCTGCTCCCCAAATCTGAGCAATCTTCACGTGTGCTGGTGCTGTCCTGGCACAGGGTGAGGTGGTCACACAACTTCTGCAGCAGCAGGGAGAGTCTCTCACACCAGGTGTGTCCAGGGTATCCTGTCACACTGTGGTGTGGCCGTGCTGAGGATTCCATCCTCATTCCCTGCTCCTGAGTGCTGTCACCCCTCTGGCAAGGGCATATGTGGGGCTGTTGGGGTCCTACGGTTTGGAAGGGGAAATGAAGGTGGTGCTCCAAAGAAAATCCTCATGTCAAAAAAGGTGAGGTGCCCCTTTTATGGTTTTGGAGGTACGAGATGAATAAGGGGAGCGTCTGTGTGGGGTTTGAAGCTCCTTATCTGCAACTCTAAACCCCACAGCACTGCCAGCATCGTGGATAACCATGCCCTCTGTCCACACCCATCCAGAAGCAGCAGGAGATGTTCTGAACTCTGCTCCTTGCCTCTCCTACTCTGGATTTTAGCTCCAACACTGAGTTTCCATCTCTGGCCACAAAGCTTTGGCTGTTGTATCCTGAAGGGGATGCTACATTGTGCAGTGAGGAGGGAAGAGAGTTTGGTTTCCCAGGATTTTAGTGCAAAGGTCCCTACACTCTGGGCAGCTGGCATGCAGCTCAGCAAGGGAGTCGGCCCTGGGCTTGCAGACCCCTGGCAGTCCTGCTTCCAGAGGTGGCAGCACAGGGTGAATTGAGAGAGAGCAGGAACATCCCCAAAGCTTTCAACACTGCACTGGCCCACAGTCCTCTGATGCTAGTTTGTACATCCTCCGGCTCTCCCTCCAAGGAGGCTGTTTTGCAATGCTGGCAACTCTGACAGAGACCTTCAGCACTGGAGCAGAGCCCTGCGCAGATGGGAATTAGAGCCATAGCCCTTGTGATCTTTCTAGGAGTGTAAAATTCCCTTCCTGATTACAACCACAGTCAGTCACTGGTGGGAGACACAGGGCATAATCTGGTCTGAATCTCATCTTGGCAACCTTGACCTCCTCCAGACTCCTGCAACACGTAGGGTCTGTCTGCAACCAAGGTGTCGAGACAAGACCCATAGAGAGAGGCAGGAACGGGACCCCTGTTCCTAACACGTGGATTTAGACCTTTGGAGTGCAGAGTGTGTGCTTGGGTGTGTTCAGAGATACCCGTCAGCTGGGCCACCAGAGACAGACCAGCCTGGAATGTCCAGGGATGTCCCTCTGTCCAGTGGGAACATGCCACAACAGCCCTCAGCAAAGGGGAGAGGGCCAGATTCTGAGCCAGCCAGAATCTGATCTCTGGAGTTTGCTGTGTGGCTGCAGGCAATGTGTGATGGTCCAGGAGCAGTGCGAGGGGATGGAAATTCCCTTTGGGGCTGGGGATCACTTGAGTGGCTGTTTACAGCAAGGGAAGAGCTGTATGGCCAGAAGCTGGGTGACCTCCTGAGACCATCCGCCTGCCAAGGCTCTGGAGACACATGACAAGGATGGAGACAGAACACACCAGTCCATCACGACAGAGCAGTTCTGGGCTGTGGGAAGTACCAGATAGGCCAAAGCAGATTTCTCTTTCATCCTTCCAGTTTAGAGAGGAAGGATTTTGGCTCTTCTTCAGAAGATATGCCAGCTTCCTCACTATTTTCCAGGTAAGATCCTTTTTCCAGGGCAGCTTTGTCCTGTGGAGTGAGAAGTGGCTCATGATTTGGGAGCACAGGGGTACAATGGACATTTGGGTCAGGTTCATCCTGAGCTCTGACCTGATGGCACCACCTGAAAAGCCTTGGGCTGCCTGGGGATTTGGAAATATTCTCCCGTCTCCCCAAATTACACCTGTTCTCCTTCCCTGGGAAAGCTGTGAGTCCTAGCTGCCCATTGTAGGATTTCTTTGTGATGTACTAGATGGAAGTTGTACCTGATGTTTCTTCTTCTGTGGAGTGTTTGTCATGGAAACTGGATGTTGTACCCGTGAGAGAGCTCATTGTCATTGTTGCTGTGGGGAACAGACTGTTTGCCATGGCCAAACAGAGTGATGGAGAACTGCTCACAGCCCTCTGGCCTGGCCCTGCAGCTTTGAGATGGCAAATGTGCTTGATGAATATTGTCATGGGACAAATCTGGTGGGGCACTATGTGTTTGGGTACCTGTGAAGGCTGCACACCACTCTGCTACCCCACTAGAGACACCTATTAAAGCTTCCCCAGTGCCATAAACTGAGGTTCTTGCTTGGATATGAGCCAGCAGCACAGAATCATAGAATGGTTTGGGTTGGAAAGGACATTAAGGATCATCTCACTCCAAACCCCCTCCCCCATGGGCAGGGACACCTTCCACTAGACCAAGTTTAGCAGAACCCCATCCAGCCTGGCCTTGAACACTGCCACGGATGGGGCATCCACAACTTCTCTGGACAACCTGCGCCAGTGCCTCACCACACTCTACCTAATATCTAACCTAAACCTACTCTCTTTCACTTTGAAGCCATTCTCCCTTGTCCTGTCGCTACATGCCCTTTTAAATTGTCTCTCTCCATCTTCCTTGTAGGCTCCCTTCAGGTACTGGAAGGCCACAATTCTTTGGAGCCTTCTCTTTCCCAGGCTGAACAATCCCAGCAGAGGTGCTCCATCCCTCTGACCATCTTGGTGGCCTCCTCTGGACTGGCTCCAGCAGGTCCCTGTCCCTGCTGTGCTGGGACCCCAGAGCTGGATGCAGTGCTCCAGGTGGGTCTCAGCAGAGCAGAGCAGAGGGGCAGAATCCCCTCCCTCCCCTGCTGCCCACGGGGCTCTGGATGCAGCCCAGGACACGTTTGGCTCTCTGGGCTGTGAGTGCCATGGCCGGGGCATGTCCAGCCTCTCACCCACAGCACCCCCAAGTCCTTCTGGGCAGGGCTGCTCTCGGTCTGTTCGTGCCCAGCCTGTGCTGATACTGGGGGTTGCCCTGACCCAGGTGCAGCACCAGCACTTGTTAAACCTCATAATATTCCCATGCGTACACTTCTAGAGCTTATCTTTCTGGATGTCATCCCATCCTTCAGGTGTGTCCCTCCACATCCTTTTTTCAAGGCTTTATCCCTTTTTTTCCTGAAAGGTTGACTCCAAAGCTGGGTGATGTCAGCAGTCCTGCCTCGATGCTCGTGTGCACAAGGTCACATCAGCTCCAATGCCCTGCTTGTGATTCCCCAGTGTTTGTGGCAGACACACATTTTGTAAGTAGAGGTTGTTTTGGCCACTGAAATTATTGATACTGAACATACTGATGGACAGCAGGGCTCTCTGGGCTGTGCTTATAGAAGAGGAATGGACTTGATCGACCATGTTGATGATAGCTCCTGGCCTGCAGTCAGACAGGCTGAACATAACCATTGCTCCCATCTTTCACATCTATCAAATTAAATCTCCCTGACTGTTGTACCTTGACCTCAGTGACAGAAGGAGGTTGGCTCTTGCAGTTCATGCTGACCTGAGGCTTCCACAGTATCATGGGCAGAGTTGGAGTGAGCTATGAAGCACTAACCATGGGATAGAAAAGTATTCATGTGACATATGGCAGATGTACTGGTTTTGTCTGGGATAAAGGCCTTTTTGGCACCCAGTGTGGTGGTTTGAGATAATGACAGATTTGATTGGAGCGTGTTAGACTGAATTTATATCTGTTACTATTATTTAGCTGCCACTGGGCAGAGCTCCTGTGCTTGCCATGGGGCTCGCTTGCCTGGCTGTATACTGGAGCCTAGTGCTTCTCAGTGGCTGCTTTTTGCTTTAGCAGCTTGCTCCAGTGCTGTGCAGCTTGTCACCTTCCTCTGCGTTGCCTGGGAACATTCTGATAACATCCATGCCAGTGGGCCTGGGCTGGCAGATGGCCAGGGCATCGCTGCTGTTCCTGTGCTGCTGTACTGGGCAGGCTGGAACTCCAGTGTGAACTGCTAGAAAAGGGACTGTGACCTGCAGATGAGTCCCTGGAGCGTGGGTGTGCTGCACCTCAAAGTGATTTTGGCCATGGGTATGTCCATGTTGCAGCAGACACTCAGTGAAGCATCTGTGGCCGTGGATAAGGCTGTGCTGGAACACCTCAAAATCTCTGGGGCCATAAATGTCTGCACATCACAGCAGGCTATCCCCTAAATGGATTGTGGCCCATGGATAAGTCTACAGCAGAGCAGGGGCAAGGGGAGGGGTTCATCACAGTGTCCTGCTCGAGAGACCAGGGATGGAAATTGTCACCTTGCATTGTGGTAACCTGGATTTGAGTGGCATGTTGTGGGAATTACTGTATCGGGAACCCCCGAGCCAGTGAAGGATGAGCCTCACAAGAAGCAGCACAAGTGCAGCAGTGACCCCATCTGAGCTGGCTTTGGTGCCCAGCGACTCCACCCAACACACCCCCTCTCCCGCCCCAGTGACTGCCATAACAGATGGAGCCCAAAGGCATGGACTAAGTGAATTTGATGGTCATTTTGCAGATGTTTTACAGGGATGGCCAATACACTAAGGATTGATGCCTGTTTATAAATTAAAGGATGGGAAAGGGGACAGGTGATAGTTAAGGAGGAGGTATTGGGTGGTGTGGGACCTGAACATAACCTAAATAGTATCAAATAAGGGGTGAGGATAGAACTGGTTTTGTCCAGGAAAGAGTAAATTTTCCTCAAAATAGCTCATACGGTGCTGTGTTTTACATTTGTGATCAAAAACAGTGTTGATAACACAGGCATGTTTTTGTTATTGCTGAACAGTGTTTGCATAGTCTCAATGCCTTTCTTATAATTTGGGAGTGCATGAGGAGTAGGGAGTGGACGCAGCTGGGACAGCTGACCCCAACAGATCAAAGGTGTACCCCATACCAATGGTGTTGTGGTCAATAAAATGCGGGGGAAAGAAAGAGGAAGGGGAGATATTAAGAGTTACAGCATTTGTCTTTCCAAACAGCCACCACACGTGATGAAGTATTTACTTCATCAGCATGATGAACGCTTTCCTGGAAGTGGTAAACACCTGCCTTCTGATGGGATGTAGTGAATTAATTTCTTATATTGTTTTTCTTGTGCATGCAGCTTTTGCTTTACCTATTAAATCTTCTTTTATCTCAAGCCATGAGTTTTCTGACTTTTACCCTTCTGATTCTCTCCTCCACTCCACTTGGCAGGGAGTGAGTGAGCCATATGTTTAGCTGCTTGCTTACCCACAACAGCTCATCAGCCTATTTTAAGTTAAGGCTGTGTTACCCCAGGGCTGTGATGGGAGGGTGAGGCCACTGCTGTGAGTTCACAGAATCACAGAATGGTTTGGGTTGGAAGGGACCTTAAAGATCATCTTGTTCCAACCCCCCTGCCATGGGCCTCCCACTTCCACTAGACCAGGCTGCTCAGACCCCCATGCAACCTGGCCTTGAACATCTCCATGGATGAGGCATCCACAACTTCTCTGGCAACCTGTGCCAGTGCCTCACCACCCTCACAGTAAAGATTTTTTTCCTTGTATCTTATCTAAACCTACTCTCTTTCCATTTGAACTCATTCCCCCTTGTCCCCAGTTGTTGGTGGGACGTGTTCAGCCATGAACTTAAGAGCAGGAAGAGATGGGAACAGGCAGAACAGTTTTTGTGTCTGGAAATCCATGGGGAGATTTGGATCTGGTCTCAACTCCTTACTGAGTAGAGAGAGAAACCCAAAGGGAATGGGATAGGCCACATCTGCCAGAGCTGTGTCCTGAGGGGCTTCAGGGGCTATGGTATTTGTGTAAGGGATCTGCTGTTCCATGGGAGGTAGCTGCAGGCAATGGAGAGAGCAGCATAGAATTATACAATCACAGAAAAATTTGGGTTGGAAAAGACCCTCTCAATCCAACCCCTTTGCCGTGGGCAGGAACACTTTCCACTAGACCAGGTTGCTCAGAGACCCATCTAGCTGGGCCTAGAACACTGCTAGGGATGGGGCATCCACAACTTTTCTGGGCAACCTCTCCCCCTGTCTGCTGATAAATGCCAGCTGTACCAGCTGGTCTCACAAACCTCTTTCTTGCCTCTGTAATCTTGCCTTGGGTCACCATGTGGGGTTTACAATGCTGGCAACTACCACAGGGACCTTCAGTCCTCAAGCAGAGTCCTGCACAGTTGGAAACTGGGGCTGCAGCCCTCATGGTATTCTTTGTGACTGTGACCACAGTCAGCCAGTTCTGGAGGACATGGAACAGGGCCTGCACTTAGTTTGGCAGCCATGAACTCCTCCAGATCTCTGCAGCATGCATGGCCTGCTCTGCTGCCAAGGCACTGGGATGCAGCCCACCGGTGGGTATGATGGTGTGTCTGCCCTTTGACCTGATGCCTGAGCCGGATACCGTCAAAGAGAATCTCTCAAACTGTCTGGGTGACTTTTCTGGAGCTGCCATTGCAGCCCCCCATTCTGTGGGGCCTTGGCAGGCGGCTGCTGCCGGGAGGTGTCACGGCTTCTGGCCCTGCAGCTCTTCCCTCACTGTAAACAGATACTTGCCTGATCCCCATGCCCAAAGGGAATTTCCAGCCCCTCACACTCTTCCCAGCCCATCACACACTGCCTGCAGCCACCCGCTGAACCACAGATGCTGGCTGGCTGCGGTGTCTTGAGCTGTGTCCCAGCTCCAAACAATGTTTTTTCCCAAAGTTTAGGCATGTGTCCTCTGCATCCTCTTGGATACACCCATTTGATGATGGCCAGGTCACATGGCCAGTGTCGACTCCCCAGGTCCTTGGTGTGCCTGGGCCAGTCCCTGCTCTGTGTGTGCCTGGGAGGAGGTTGCTCTGCATCGTGCAGGTCTCCTTGGCGGTGCAGGGTGTCTCCTCTGTGTAAATCGTGTTTGCTTGGTGCCAAAATGACCCTCAGGTCACTCCTCATGTCTTCTAGCTCCGGCCTCATGGTGAAGCCAGATGTTGCCAAGTTCTTAAGGCTCTGTTGTTCTGCCCTACTGCTCTGAATTACTGTTCATAGCCAGTTATAATTAGGTTTGGAGTACGTAACTTTTTCTTATCTTTTAACTGTATCCGGGCAGGAAGAGAATTGTCCCCTGCATAGCTGAGCTCCCAGAGCACCCCTATCCACTTCCCTCTCTTCCAGCAGCCGTTTCCTTTCCATTCAGGCTGCTGGGAACAGCTCGGCCAACCACTATTCAGGTGCCCTCCTGGCAGTGGCGCTCCTTGATGCCAAGCCCTGATGCTCACGGCCCATGAAACTGGCAGGCAACACGGTGGGTCTCTGCCTGGTCTTGGTGCCTGACACCTCCTCCCACTGTGGGGCTTCATCTCTCTTCGCTTTCTCTCTGCTGTTTGCCTTTTCTACTGCTGCCTGGGCATTTGGCATCTGCTTTCTTGGCTGGGGTGTCTGGCTGAGCCACCACAAGGACCAGAGCCCTTCTCTGGTGTTTTCCAGTCTTGGCTGAAGCACATCCAGTTCCTAGTTTACAGCTTGCTGTAATGTCTTTCGCAAAATCTCCAGAGCCTTCTCGATGTTTTGCTTCATTTCCCTTTGGCTGTCTTTAATTCCTCTGTCTCCACACACACAGCCCCCCTCCCACCCCACTGATGAACTCACTGAATGTGTCAGCTGCTGTTTACTCTGGAGGCTGGTTCAGGATCTCCATCGCATGAAGCTGAGCTCGTGCCAGAAGAGTGGGGCAGAGCGGGCTTCCAGGTGTCTGCAGCGAGGCTCTGCCTGGTGTCAAAGTCCGACACCCCAAGACAGAAGGAGCAGTTTCCTCTCCAACAACACTCAGAACAGCTTTTTTTCCCCAGCAGCTTCTCAAGTCTCTGCGAATTCACATGCCAGAGCGATGCCTTCGCATGAAGCGCACGGAGCTGCGCATCCCATCCTGGACAGTGCCTGTCCAACCCACCCATCTCCCATCGCCCAGAGCTCCAGCTCGACTGGCACACGCCTGCCCTGCTTTGGGAGCTGCTGCTTGCTTTGCCCTGAGAGGATTTATGACTTGTTACATCTCCACTTTCAGTGAAGGCTGGGTTGGCGCCAGTAGTTTCCACTGAGTTTTACGTTTCCACAGGAGGACCCATGGGATTTCTGGATGGAGTATTGATGTACTTCCTTTATTGATGGAAGAGGGAGGGTTGTGCCTGTGGTTGGTGGAAGGGATGAGGACTCGCTGAGAGGGACTGTTTTTGGAGGGTTGTGCAAACAACAGTTGAACCTCTCTTCTTTGAAGTGTCTCCTGCTCTCTGCCTTGTCCCTTTTCCGACACAATTATTGGCCACCCCATGGAGGTTTCCACTGTGCCACAGAGTGACAGGCTCTGAGCCATCACCCCTATATTTTCTGGTGACGTAGTGCACACTCACAACAGCCACAGCCCAAAGGATCCCATGTGCCTGGATCAGGGCGGGCTGAGAATTGAACAGTGCTGACCACATATTTTCCACGGGGACACAAAACACCTGTCTTGCCCAGTCCCTTGGTTTTGTGTCTGAGCAATCACTATGGGCAGCACTGCACATCCCTCAGAGGATGCTGTGGGGAGAGAGCACTGTTCCAGGGTGCAGGATCCGCTCAGGTCCCTCTCAGCCTGCTCACTTAGCCCCTGAACATTTCCAGCATCCTGTCCCAAACCTGAGCCACTCTGCAGCCATGCTAGCAGCCAAAGGGTTAACCCACACCCGGCTGGGAAATCAAATTTCCATCTGGAGAAACGAAGAGTGTGTGTGTGGGGCAAACTTTTCAAGGCTGAAGACCCTCTCCCAACCCAGCTGGCTTCAGCACCCGTGCACTCCCGGGGAGTTGCTTCCTTGCCCTTCCCAGCATGTTGTGCTTACCCTGCACTTCCCATCGGCCTCGCTGAAGGCCAGGGACGGTGCAGCAGCCAGCAGGCAGCCTGCCCGGCTCGTGTGCCGCCGGCTTCCAGCAATTCTTTCCCGTGTCCCAAGAAATGTGTCGCTGTTCGACATTTCTATACGTTGTGCCTGGCAGCCCCCTCCTCTTCCCAGACACGGGGGTTTTCCACGCTGGGATTTGCAAACTACCTCTGCGCAGGGTCCTGGGAATCTGGGCCTCTGCAGGAAGGAATTTGCTGGTCAGCGGGTTGAACTGAGCTGTGCGACCCTGTTCCTGTCAGCAGTGACTTTAACTGGGAGGCAGCATCCACAAGGATTTGGAAATTCCCAGTCCCACTGGTTGGCCCCTCTTGATGCCTTCAGTTTGAGTAACTCCTGCTCCCAGCCCCGAGCTGCCTGGGGAGCAGATCCTGCAGTCTGGTTAAGTGGGACAGAGCTGGGGGCTTCCGCAGGGCTGATGGTCAGCCCAGGTGGGGATGAGCAGAGGGCTGAGTGCTCAGGAGAATGGATCTCCTGGCAGTATGGGTTGAGATGCAAGGAAACTCTGATGCCAGAAACCAGAGAAGAAATCCACAGATGAACTCCAGGCCCTGGAGCCCCAGTGCAGGGTGCAAACTTGGGAAGCATTTGGGATGGAGGCTTGAGAGAGCCCCTACAAGATGCCACGGTGGTTTTACTGCCTGGGAAAGGATCACAAGCAAGGCAGCGAGGCAACCTTTGCTATGGTCCTGCTGATTCTATGCTCTCTGTGTGAGGGGACACCACAGCCTCTGCCTAGGACACCCTCCCCTCTTCATATACTGTGGAAGTCCCTCCACCACAGGGATGCAAAGGGCGGGATGTAGGCTGCCTGAGCACGGGGGTAGCTGGAGGCACCGTTGTACAAAGGCCTGTTGCAATGGCTCTGTACAGTGTCAGACACAGACCCCGTGCTCAGAGAGGGATTCTCTGTAGCTGAGACACCTCAGAGGGCACCCAGCCTGGTTATGTATCCTTCCCTGGGTCTGCCTCCATCCTGCACTGGTGAGCTACAGGAAAAGGGTGGTGGTTATAGGAGCCCAGGATGGTGAGAGGTAGGTTTATGTGGGTGCATGCAAGAAATTGTGTCTGGCCAGAGTGGCTGCTGGAAGCCTCTGGTGTTTGAGAACCCTAAAAAGCCTTGTCTCCACCCCCATGCTGTCAGTTCCTCTGTATCCCAAAAGCTCGGTCATCCCTGCAAACTGGGATGCTCACTCATCTCTCACTGCCAGAAGCTCCCTGCTTTCTCCCTGGGCTGGAGGAACAGGTGACAGAGCAAGGCACATCAAGAGGAAGGAGTGAAGGGGGATGCTCTGAGGGAAGGGAGGCAGAAGGGGAGATGGGGATGGACCCCCAGACTGATTTCCAAGGGACCCTGCTGCTCAGGCATGCAGATGTGTCTGCAACAGCCAAGTACCCCTTTCCCTCCTGGGAGCTCTCCAACCACCTTCCTTGGAAAGAGTGAGAGTCTGCTCATCCAGATGCTTTGCTAGAGGTGCAAATCACAGCAACAGGGAATTGCCAAAGTCTGATGCCTTTGGGAAGGGAAACGCGTGCCCTGACCCTACTCAGCAGCTCGGACTGTGTTTGGAGCTGGCCTCTGTCCAGAGGTTGCTGCTGCGGTGTCTTGAAAACACTCAGAGAGCCAGGGACTTTCCAGGAGCCTGCTGCCATAGTGGGACACAGACTAGGCAAGGAAGAAATCTAGGCTCTCTGCTGGGACTGCAAAGCTCTCCTGGGCTCCTTTGCGAGCAGAGGGAGTCCTGTGGTGGGCTGGTCTGTGCTGGTGGCAACTTGTGACATCTTCCCTCCTTCCTTCTACGTCATGTGTCATGATACCACATAGGCTCTGGGAGACACTTGACCAGGGTGGATGGCTACAGGATCAGAGCTCCCCCAGCTTCTCCAGCACAGGGGCAGTGTTCCAGCTGTGCCATGGGTGGGGATTCATCCAGGTACTCAGCACCTGGGCACTGCTGTCTGGGCAGGTTGCACAAGTAAGGGCTGAAAAGGCACTAGGTACCAGCATGGCTCTCCTTTTCCTGCCCTGTCCTGATGCCACCAATGCTTTGGGATTGGAGGGGTGGGTGACAGCACACAGGATGCCTCTGGGGACCCATTCCCCATGCTGCCAGGTACCCTGGGAGATGCACCTGCAGACAACCTGCTACTGCCCATGTCCCATGCCTGCTGCTTGCCCCAGGCTCTGCTGCACAACTCCGCACCAGGTTCTGTATTGCACAAATGTGTGGGGAGCTGCCTCCCCCTATCTGGGTGCTGGGCACGTGGGTACCCCCCCGAATGGGATCTCTGTGCATTGGTGATGGAGGAAGCCCCAGGAGTGCAGCCCTGGCACACTGCCCCAGGCAGTCCCAGGGGAATTCTGGTCTCCTGGCCCAAGAGAGGGCTGCATGGCAGTTGTTGGTGATCCATGACTGCAGCATTGCCTTCTCCCTGCTGAAGGCAACAAGAAAGTGGGCACCTTACACAGCTCTGCCTTCTACAGCAGCTGGGACTTCGGTCTTCTCCTGGGTTATTCATTGTCCTTGATGACTATTTATCAGGGTCATTATCAGGAACTGGTGGAAAGTCCTGGGGTTAAAACCCAGCTGTCAGGCAGCGGGGCTCTCGAAGGAGTTTGACCCCCACTATCATTGGTTAGACCCCATGAGGGCTGCCCATCCCACTGGGGCTCCCAGGACACAGCTGGTGTGAGCATTGGGACTGGAGCTAGCCAAGGAGCTGGAGGCCAGGGTGAGTGAAGAGGGGCTGTTAGCAGTGGGTGGTGAAGGACGGCAAGGCAGACTTTTTGCTAGTGGGGGGTGTCCAGGGGCTGGAGTCATGGTGGGACATAATCTCTTCTCAGAGGGCCTCTGGAGCATGGTGAGAGGCAGTGACACCAGATGCATCACAGGAAATTCCAGTTAAATAGTGGGAGAAACGTTTTTAACTTGGGCACATTTCAAGCACTGGAACAGGTTGCCCAAAGCACTTGTGAAACCATCCTTGGTCTCGTCCAGACTGTGCTCTGGCGATTACCTGAAAATGTAAAGGTGTCTGACCATCCTTTCCTGAGCAGGAGTGGTGTCACCCTGGTTGCTCAGGGCTTGGTCCGGTCACAAAGGCCATCTCTTTGGATGGCTTTTGTCACCACAAGAATTTCCTGCGGGGTCCTGTTCAGCTCTCTGGATTCACTTCTGCATAGTCCCCATCTGTCCAGCTATGTCCAGCTGTGCAGGGTCCTGCCACTCTGCCTGTGGGTTTTCACGTCCTTGTCAGCACATTCCTTCAGCTAGTCAAGGTCCCCACTCATCCTCAGCTCCTCACAATTTGCTATCAGCACCAAAATATGGTGGGCGGTGCTGTTTCCCCCAGCCCCATTGCAGTCTGGCCCTCACACATCCCAGCCCTACAGCTGTATTCAGCTCTGTTCAGCTGGGGAGGTCCTCGAGGCAGCCAGATGTGGATGGGGGCTCAGGGGGAAGGGCTGTGGGCTCACCCTGAGACACTTCCCACCTATTACTTGTGTCAGTGGTTTGGCTTGGAAGCAAATCACAAGGTGGGAGAGCAAAACAGGTTGACTCCTTGGTTTCTTTAACAGCTTGGCTACTTTCCAGGGTCCCTTTCAGGGGAATAAACACCTGACCCTCTGAGAGCAGGTAGTGGCAGGTTGTGAGACTGTGTAGGAAACTGGAGCCCACAAACTCATCTAGCTGTGATGGGAGCTGCATCTCCAGCATGTCCCCCACCTGGCACCCCACGCCGTGATGGGCAGCTGGGAACAAGACAGGACGTGTCTGTAAAGGGGGGCTCGCAGCTTACAGGAATCCCCCACCCTCTACTTCTGCAGCCCTCGGCCGGCTGGTGGGCTGCCTGCCAGGCTGTCCGAAAACGAAAGCAAGGAATCCAGCGATAAATAGGAGCAGCCTCAGCACGAGGCAGCAGTGCGTGTTCTGCTCCCCAGCCTTGCCCTGCTCAGCACCCGAGGCAGCACCATGGCTCTCCGCCTCTTCCTGTCGGTCCTGCTGCTGCTGCTGGCTGCCACCCTCCTCATCAACCAGACTCAAGGTGAGGGACGAGGAGCCCTCCTGCCTGCTCCTGCTGATACGGGACAGGGCGTGCGGGTACTCAGTGGGGTGTGTGCAGAGTGCTGGCTGGTGAGGGGGGTGTTTCAGTGCATTGGCGTGTGGGGTTTGAGGTTGTGTGCAGGGCTCCGTGTGTCTGTGTGCCTGTGGCATTGGCTTGCAGTTCTTGCTCGGCTTGGGAGTGCGTCTGTGTGCATGTGGCTGGTGGAGCCCCGAGCTCAAAAGAACAGGCAGGAGAACGAGGTTCAGTCCCTTTTCAAGGAGCTCATCTCTGCCTCAGTTTCCCTTACACCACTCTTGGATGTGGTGTCTCATATTGCTGGGGCCAGGACTGACCTGTAACTGGGCACTGGGGTTGAGAGCTTCCAACCCTATGTGCTGCCCAGGACCACTCCCATCAGCGACACCAAGCAAGCCCTGTGCTGTCAGCCGGCACTCTGTGCTGAAGGTGTCCTGACTCCCTGACCATCCCAAATCCCACATCCCCTCCTTGCTCACAGGCATTGGAAGCTCGGGCTACGACTGCTGCCTGAACCACAGCCAGAAAGTCATCCCCACTGGTCTGGTGACGTCCTACCGCCTCCAGGGATCCGAGTCGGGATGTTTTCTCCGTGCTGTTGTGTGAGTACCCTGTGGTGGTCAGGACCACTTGGAACAGTCTGGCTTCAGACAAACCCTCCCCTGTCCTCCCGCTGCTCCCCCCCGCAGCTGCTTTCTGCTGCTCACCCAGGTTCACCACCAAGAGGAACAGGAAAATCTGTGCCTCTCCTGATAATGACGCTGTCCAGAAGTTGATGCAGCGCCTGGACAAGAAGGCCAAGAATGCCAAGAATGCCAAGAATGCCAAGAGTGCCAAGAACGCCAAGAAGGCGGCACAGACCCAGCGTCCCAGGGGCAGACCCAAGAATCAGGGGCAGACCCAAGGATCAGGGACAGCAGCGCGTCTAAGTCAGGCCTGAAGAGGTAGGTGAGGGGGGTCAGTAGGGTGAGGGTGCTGCACCCCATTCTAGATCCTTCTGTGTGGGAGGGTGGGCATTCAGCTCCTGGTGCAAAGTCTGGGAGAACTGCCAGAGCCATGGCTGGAGCATGGAGGCACTTAGGGAACCGCTCTCTCCTGGTTTGTCCTTGCCTTGAAATTAAATTTGTTTCTGGAGCTGCTGAGATAAGGCAATGCTTAGGGATGGGCAAGGCAGGTCACACCAAGGAATGGCCCCCATTTGGGGTGGGTGTTCTTGCTGAGACCCTCTCCATCTCACCCCCTCCTCCTTGCCTTTGTTAGGACGGATGCCTTCCCACTGGTGACTGACCCACGGCCCGGCAATGGCAATGGACGTACACAAACCACACACCCACCCACCCGCCAACCCCAGGGCGGGGATGGGGCAGGCTGGGGAGGATTCCCGCTGCCCCAGAACCTCTTTGTTGCTGCTATGCCTGACACAGAGATCCCCCAGCACCTGCAGTGCCTGGGTGTTCTCAGCAAAGCAGGCACCCAGGTCCTCACTTGTCCCATGGCCAAATAGGTGGGGACCTGGGAGTGGGAGCTGAGCCATGGCCCCTAGGGGGAAGTGGACAGGCTTCCCACTGAAGGGGAGTTATTTAGCCTAGCAGGATGGTCGCTTTTCCTATGACTTTTTTCGGGGGATATTATACATTTGTATTTATATTTGAAAACTGTGCTTTCATTCAGTCTTCCTGAAAGGCTTTACTTCTCTCTCCTTGTGCTTCACAAAGTAGCCCTTATGCTGCAGGCTAGATTTTCTGGAAGGTTTCTCTTATTTTTTTACCAAATAAACCATGGCTGCATTTTATTTTCCTCTCATCTCTTTGCTCCTTTTTGGCTTGCAAGGCTGTGGGGTACTAGGCAGGTCCCAAGTCCTGTGGTCCTTCATGAGCTGCTTGCTGGGTGCTTCTTTGCAGAGCAATTAATAGTGGCTGAGATGGGGAGTTTTGGGGTAACCGTGTGGCTCTATGTCTGGGCTGTTCCAGTCTTTCAGTTTTTATGGTGCACTGTTGCATTGTAGTTTGGATAAAGATAGCCACAATTTGTCCCTTTGGTTTTTTTTTTTTATTTTCTTTTTTAGGTACAACATTTCCATGAAATAAGAACTAATTGTTCAATTTAGTGGAATTATACCCTTTTAGCTCCCCTGGCTACAAAATTGCAATGAAATCAGAACAAATTGTTTGGTTTAGTGGAATTTTACCCTTTTCTTTCCCCTGGCTTTTCTTGTGTTAGGGATTCAGACACTATTAAGACAAATGCTTAGTTTTTGGGGAAAAAAAGCGCCAGGAACCCTCTTATACTTATTTACCAAATCTGAAAAGCCCACATGGTGAAAAACACATGTGAAGCTGTGAAGGTGGGGGAATAGAAGATTTCAAAAAATTCGTTGTAGACATCCTACAGCCGTTTGAGAGCGTCTCTATCCCAAACCTTTAGTGAGGGAAGTCACTAAGTGGAGGACACCTTTAGGTGAGACTGCCAGTAGAGGTGGGACAGACCTCTGGGACAGGGCTGGAGGGGAAATGGCATCTCCCTGTACTTGCAACTCACCCTCCTTGGCATGCTGAGAAGGAGCAAATTGAACAGCTGTACTAGAGCCACACTGCTATCTGCTTGCAGAGATTTTGAATGTGGACTTTGGTCAGTAAAGGTCTATTAAGTCATATAAATGCAATAATAGGATTTGCAGAGCTTAACAGTATCAGCAGGGGCTGTGTGTTTGTCGGAGTAAAGCTTGTAGCTGAGTGTTTCTACCAAGTACATATATCTGGCTTGACTGCTTTATTAAGAGGGCATTTAGGTCTATTATTTTAAGGCTGTGTAAAGTAACTGTGAAGTCCAAGATACCGACTCTGAGCACGGGACAGGCACTGATCTGTCTCCTTGCTGCCGCCTCCTCCACACGGAGCACGGGGCCATCTGCCAGAACGGCTTTTGGACAGGATGTGTGGCAATAAAATGTATTCTTTATAACCAAACTCACTCGTTCCGGCTGTTGTGACAGGCTTTGGTGGGGTGGGAAGGGCTGCATGGTGGGGTCCTCTCCTGCCCCACACACCATCATCCCCCAGCTCCAGGCTTTTGCAGTGTTCCTGTGCGATGCATCCCTGGGGTGCTTGGGCTGGGAGCTGCTGGCACAGGGAAGCAATGCAAGTCCCCTCTCTTGTAGCTGTGTTGCCCAGCAAGGTGGAGACATCCTGGTTGCTTGTCTGACCCCAGTGAGGGGTTCTGAGGTGCCAGCAAACATGGGCACAACACTGGCTGGGACACAGCATCTTTGCTCATGGCCAAGCCTGTCCCTCCAACTCTGACCGAACCTGGATGTGCACTGCTTGTTCAAAGCAGGGGCTCTGTGCTCCTTGCTGCTTTGGGATGACAGCAATAAAACAGGTTATTCATGAGGCTGTGCTTTGCTGGGAGCCTGGGAACTGACACCTGCATACAAGGAGTCAGCTTGGGGTGCTTGGGAGGGCTGGAGGCAACCCTATATTTGATGGGGACACACTGCATCCAGGGCTTAAGGTTGGCCCTGCCTCTGATGAACTCCTTGTGCTAGTTGTGGTGTCAGGGGATTGTGAAGTGGTCACAAAAATTCCCTAGAAACGAGGTCCAGCCCAATACATCTGCAACTACAGACAACTAAGCATGAGAAAATGGCAGGAGCGAGCCAGCATGTGAAACATGCCCTGGTGTCTCTGTGGCTGTGGAAGTGAACGCTGCACAGAAGAGCTTTTTCCCTTTAAATGCTAGGAGGCCATTAGGCTAAAACAGGTTAAAATGACATGCCTGTGGTGGTGTTCTCATTTGCCCTAAAATTTACCAAAACCCAGGGTCTGGAAGCACACTGGAGTTTGTCCCATGCTCCGGAAGGTGCACATGAGCATGGACACAGATGCACAAATGTAACCCCGTGTGTGCCTGTGCCTGCACACACACAGGTGCTTGCACTCTGCTTCCAGCTCTACTGCCAAATGCTGCTCCCAGGAAAACGAGGTGGCAGGGTTACTCTCGAGGCAGGTGTGAAACAGGTGGCCACAGTGCTGCTACGGTGAGATGGCACCAGGCAAACACCTCAGAGGAGATTCCCTGTCAGAGGTGATGAGCTGCGACCTGCAGCACTCAGCGGGCACCAAAATTCCTTCTTCACAAAGGGGCTGAATCCACGGACCCTGGCTGGGACAAGAGATGTGAAGAAGAAGGTCTAAGACCGTGCAGCAGTGAAGCAGCAGGAAGGAATTAGCACAGCTGTATGCCTGGGCAGGGCAAACCTACTGCTTTGCCCCATGTGCCAAGATGAGGCAGTGCTGATGAAGTATGTGCTGGGGCAGTAGGTGGGCAAGGGCTGTACAAAAGCCCAGCTAGACATAGAATCAGTCTGCAGGGAAGGAAAGAAAGTTGCAACAATGTCAAGCTGAGCAAAAAGTTAGGGAAGCTCAGCCACCCTGGAACAGAAAGGCTTCAGTGACAGCAGAGAGCAGCCAGGCGAGACAGAAAACAGAATGCAGCCAAGAAAGTCTTGAGCCCAGGCCAAATGATTAGCTCAAGTCATTAGCTGGTGCAGACGATGCTCCAGGGGTGTGCCGGCAGCGGAATGCTCTGGGCTGTGATGCCAGGGGAAGCTCCAGCAAGGCTCACCTGGACACAGGCACACCAGATCTGTCTCTCCATGCCGTGTCCTTGCCCAGCAGCAGGAGCTGTCTGTACTGCAGCAGCCTTATGGGGGCCAAGGGCTGCTTTTGAGGCTGCACGGGTGTTAGAGGGGCTTTGGTTTCCAAACAAAGCTTCAAGGTGTTTTTTGGTGTTCTCTCCACCAACACCGCTCTCTTGAGGTCTGCCATGGTCTTCAGAGTAGAGAGGATATGGGAGAGTGGCTGGTGGGCAACAGGGGCTCTCATCCTTCCTGCCCCAAGGTATTTCCCAGTCCTGGCCATCTCCTGGCACTCATTCTGTCCTAGAGGGCACAGCATAGAGCTTCCTCTCAACCCTTTTGTTGCCTGTGTGTAACTCCCGAGTGTCCTCCTTCCCCCACCTTCTGTTTTGCTGTCTGAAGACCCTTGGCTTTGGTGTATATCATGCTGCTATTCCTCCTTCCATTTCCCCAGAAACCAAGATCACTCTGCTTGTCTCCCATCCTTGTCTCCCCATTGCAGATCTGCTCCTGGGCTGCGGAAAGCATCTGCTCTACTCTAAGGATGTCATGTGGTGGGGCCAACCTGAGCCCTGACCCAGAGCTGCAACAAACCAAGAACTCCACAGTCTCCCTGCCCATTGTCAAAGAGACAACAGAGCAGTGAGAGCAGCCCCCAAGAGTTTGTTCTGTCCCATATGCTTGTAGATCTGTCCACAGGTGAATTTGGTGTGCAGCCTCACCAGGCATCCTTCCCTGTCAAGCCTGATGCAGGAGATGTCAAGGAAATTGCTGTGGGCTGCTTTTTGTGCAGGTCTTCGAGCTGTCCCCAGCCATCCCCTCTGAAATCCCTGGAGAGGTTGCAGAGAGGAAGGCAGAATTATGGCAGAGAGTCAGGGCTGGGGGCATCCCACCTGGCCACTGCCATCTCCGTGCTATTTGCAGGAAGCATCTGGCTGGGAAACTGCAGCCCAAAGGTGATGCTGAGGGATACATGTGTTTCAGGGATCCTGGGAGATGGTCACTTGCCTAGGAGTGTAGAGCAAGACACAAATGAAGGTTCTTAGATCTGCTGCTCATCACTCATGGTGACCTCTGGGCAAAGCCATGACTCAATATTTTTTCCCCCCTTATCTCCATTTAAATTAGATTGACTGTGTTCACTCAGCTAGAGGAGATCCAGTGGGGCCCTGAGCCCCACAGTCTGCTATGGCCTCAGTCCTTGTGCTACACCAGGACTGGGAATGTGGTGGGAGCTCTGTGAGGCTGCCACGAGCTGGGCGTTGCGAGAGGAATTGAAGCAGCTGCAGTGCTTGCCCAGTGTTTCCCAATGAAATGAAGGCAGCCAGGCCAGATCCCACCCCAGGGAATGGCTGTAGCTGGAACTTGCTGAAATTCCCCCTTCGCCCTTTCCAGCTCCATAGCTCAGAGGTGGAAGGCAGACCACTACCAGACAGCCTGGGGAGCAGCTGTCCTGGGGGCTCCTGCAGGCCGTCAGGTGTCCAGGAAGGCAGCAGCATGGTCAGTGCTGCCTGAGGAGAGCTCAGGGGTAAAGGTGATACCCACATGGTCCCTTTACATTTTCATGGGTTGGATTTCCCACAGGGATCATTTGTCCCTTCTGATTTCCACTTTAATTAACAACTGCATTATCGAGGTTTCTGCAGGAGTGGGTGCTCATGGATGCTTCATGCTATATCCTGTGGTGTCCTTGGGGCTGGAGCTCTGGTGCTCCCTAATTGCTCAGGAATAGGTTTAAATGAGTCAGTGCATACGACGCTCTTCCCTCATCCCCACCAAATCCCCTGCCTGCTTGTGCCTCTGGGGACCCTGGACCCTGAAGCATTGCTGTCTTTCCCATCTACACCACCTCTTCTGGTCCCTGAGGCTCAGTCTTGCGAGGGGGATGGGTGACCTTCCTGAATGCCACAGGGATGCGCTTCAGAGATGACTACGCTTTTCTTAGAAATCCTACTGACCCCAGTAGAGGGGGGAAACCCATCACATTCCCCTTTCACAATGCAGGAAAGGCGGAAAGCCCCTTTCCTCACTCTCTGGTGTTCTTCTTGGGGGCAGAGGCATGTGAAGCAGCTGTGCTTTCACCCACTTGGCTCCCAGACAACTGTCATGAGGAAGAACAACCTCCCTTTCCTGCCCATGTAGTTGGAAGGGGCTGTGGGCAGCTCAAGGGATGGGGGTCCCCTGCAGCCAGAGGTGGCTAAGAGGTTTAGTCCCAGATGGAAATATTCCCAACTCAGCGTGCTCCTTTTGGTGTAGAGCCAGTTGGGAGCCAGCAGCAGGCAGGAGAACCTTGTGCCAGGGAAGTGGTGGCTGGGGACACCCCTGCTTGCCATGCGGTGCAGGACCCAGCAGTGCCTGGAGGGGAGTCCCACAACATGGGACTCCCAGCACCCCTTGGTTGTGCTCCAGGATCTGTCAAACACACTGAACATGCAAGGAGGTGAGGGTTTGCTGCCAGGCAGCATCCCCAGCACGCCTTGCCAGTGGGTCAGGGCTCTGCTCTTGGGACCCACTCTTTGCAGAGGGCTCCACACCGTCAGACCAACCCCCAGTGAGGAGCTGGCTCTGGGTTAGGAGCAGTTCTGGCCACCAGCAACCAGGAGCTGTCAGCCTCCCTGCTGTGACATCTTTGGCAGCGCCCTGAGGAGATCAAGTAGAGACCAGGCTACAGAACCAGCCTACATCCCCAAACCTGCAGGGAGCCCAGGGCTGATGACGGACGCTAATCCTCCACCACCTAAACTCGCCTTCTGCTGGCTTGTGAGTGTCAGCAGGTGCTGAGTGAAGTTAAGCCGGCACATCCTGTTTGTGCTACTCCTCCTGCCCACCAGCCCCCGCCTGATCCCTTCCCCACAGCGCTGGCTTGCCAGGGCACAGGAACAGACAGAGGCAATGCTTTCCTGATGGAGTAGATCACCCCACATATCAGGCTGGTGCCGGTGCCGGTGCCGGTGCCAGTGCGTGCATGCAGCACCATGTCTGGTGGCATGGCTGGAGTTCCCTCTTGCTTCTTGCCATGGAGTGGGGAAGGGGCAGAGCCTCTCCTACTGTTGAGAGGAGCAGAGGGACTCACTGAGGTCTCTGGGTCCCAGCTCTGTGCCTTGTATGCGGGTAGGTATTTGTCCACAGTGCTCTCCACTGAGGTGCAAGGATGGTCCAAAGCCTGAGCAAGGGAAAAGGTGCAGGCATAGAGACTCTGCTCCAGACTTTGTTCACCCCCGTTGCAAAATATTTTTCTTGTTGTCAGTGGGAATTTATCTGGGTGCATTTGGTACCTTTACATTTGTCCTGTCCCTGGGCCCCTCACAGAAGACCCTGACTCTGGCAGCTCCAGCCTCCAACCCGCTACAGGGCAGCTGCTGACAGCAGTGAGCCTTCCATCGTTCCTTCCCTGAGCTGACAACCCCAGTGCTCTCTGCTTCCCACAAGGGACAGAAGCAGCCTGGTTTAAGGGACATCACTGCAGGTGGCACTGGCACTGGCACAGTGGTGAGTCACCATACCAAGGAGAAACAACCCCCGTCCCTGTGCTCCTGTGAAGATTCAAAGCAGGAGCGCTGGTCCTTGCTCTCGGCAGTGCCCACGCAGTGGGTGAGCTGCTGGCACCCTGCGCCTTGCACACAGCCTCCATGGGGGATTTCTGCTCTTGCATGGAGAAAACTTGTTTACAGGAAGATCTGTAGCTGCTTTTGGCCAAGAACCCATTTTCTGGGACACCTGGGAATCAGGTTGTCTTTTGACCTGTGAGATCTTGGCCCTGGAGAGGAGCGTGCTGACTGGGCTCTCCTCTCTCTGCCAGCTTTGGATATGCCCCATGCAGGCACTGGGGAGGGCAGGGGGAGACAGCCAGGCTCCAGAAACCAGATGGGGAGACTCTGGGGGGGAGACAGACATCACCCCAGTAGCAACATATACCCCAAAAATGGGGTTGAGGCAAGTTCTACCCCACATTGCATCAGAGGGTTGAGCCCATGCAATATTTAATGCAAATGTCCCAGAGTTGTCTTGGAGAAGAGACTGGGAAATGTGTGGGGTGAGATGCCCCATGTGTCATCCCAGGGCCCTGGGGTGCTTTCACAAGGTAAAGGGACCCTGGAAGTGCCTGGTCCTGACCAGCAACACCTGCCTGAGTGCTGGCGGAGAGGGCAAGAGAGTGTTTGGCTACAGGACCACGGAACAGCTGGCTGCAGGGAAAGCAGCTGCTGGGATGTTCGGGAACTGCTCAAAGATTAAAATCCAGCCTGTGGCAAGACTTGTTACAACCTCCCAGCCTTTTCCAAAAGAAAGTGAAAGTCATGGGCTGGAAGGATATATAAGCAGTGGAGAGCAGCAGCAGCAGAGCGCAAGGAAGCTGTGCAGAGCTCACCTCTCCTGCCTGGAGCTCCATTGCCTCCAGCCCATCCTCTGCCAGACCCAGCAGCAAAATGCAGCGGCTGCACCTTCTCTGCCTCAGTCTCCTGGTGCTGGGACATATCCTGGATGGTAAGAGGGTACCTCTCAGGCTGCCTTTCCTGCGAAGGAAGAAAGGGAGAGAATTCAGTTTCTTCTCTCTTTTGCATTTCCAGCAGACTTTTAGAGGGACACGTGGCTGGGGCTCTATCACAGCCCTCCTGCATCCTCTTCTTGTAACCTGTCCCACAGGGACTTGGTCCTGCCCAAAGTCCGTACAGGAGCCTGCAGGGCTCTGGGGCTGGGAAGGTGTGTTTGGGAAAGGCCATAGTGCAATCCTGCCTCCCAGTGCCCTAGCCCAGCTTGCACACATTGGGCTGGGATTGCCTTGGTCCCATTCTCCCCAGTACACCGAGGGAACATCCCTGTCACCCTGTGGTGTGGGGCAGCCTGGAGGCAAATGGCAGGGCTGGGAGCCAGAGGGAAGGTGTCTGTTAGGGCAGGGCCCATGTTGGAGGGGCTGTTGGTGTTGGACATGGGGTTTGCACAGGTCACAGCTGTCTGGGTGGGTGACATTAGAACCTCTGCTCTGTGGTGGGAAGCTGGGACGGGTCCAGATGCCTTGTGGTGTTGCACCACACCTTGCTGCTGGGGGCTACAGACATCCGTGGGCGCTGCCAGCCTTGTCAGGCATTAGCAATGAACACAGCATTTGCTGGGAGGGTGACTCTGGATTTCCTTCTCTGCAGGGAAGCGCAGACAGGTATGTCCTTCAGCTGTCACAGGAATGATCTGTGCGGGGTGGGCTGGTGGTGGGGTGGCTGCCAAACCTATGATTGCTTCAGTAAATAAAGCTGAAGTCGTCCCCAGCCCCTCGGGAGTGTGTGTCTGTATTGTAGCACCCTGAAGTGGGATAAATAAAGACCACTGTGTCCTGCCTTGCTAGCTGGGGTGCAGGAGGGACACAGTCTTGCTGAAGGGCTGCCTTCTGCCTGTTTAGTGTTCCCCTTCTCCTTTGCTTTGTGTTGGAAGGGGGCAAAGGGCTCCTGGCACCAGGGTGTGAGCGCAATAAAGCTGGTGCCTGTGTGCCCAGCCGGGGCAGTGTGCGACAGCATTCCTGCAGGCACCGTCTTGCCGCAGCCCCTTCCCCCTCCAGGGAAGCTGGGAGAGGTGCAGCTGGCCTCAGCCTGCATGGTGTGTTCCTCCTCCAGTGCATGGCGGGAACAACGTCCTGGACTGCTGCCTGCGGACAAGCGAGAGGCCCATCCCGCGGTGGATCGTGCAGGATTACTGGCTCCAGCTGGTGCAGGACGGCTGCGACATCCCTGCTGCCGTGTAAGAGCCCACGTGGTGATGGCTGAGGGACAAGGCCTCGTGGTGGCCCAGGGATGGACCTTGCAGGAAGGCAGGGTTGGAAGCAGAGCAGGATGGAGGAGGGACATTGAGCTGGATTTGAGGGCGAAGGAATAGGGAGAGTGGTGGAAGAGATCCTGGAGGTCCAGAGGCTCAGCCGGAGGGGGAGCAGCTGAGAGGGGAGAGCATGGGACAAAAGCCAGAGAAGAAAGTCATCTAGAGATGGGGGAGGGTAGTGAGGTAGGCATCGGGTGAGAGCTTGAGCTGTTCTTGAGCATCCATGGGGCGTCCTGCTCACAACATCTTGGTTTTTTCCCTCATGGGCCTGGCAGATTCATCACCACAAAGGGCAAGCGCCTCTGTGCACCCCTCCAGTCCCCGTGGGTGATTCGTCTCCGAGAGAGGCTGGATGCCAGCTCTGCCCATAGGGTAAGGACCATCCCTGTTCTCAGCCAGGTGTGAGGTCACCCACGAGGGGGGTTATCCACTGCCAAACAGGCTTTTTCAAGTGTGACTGGGCTGCTGGGAAGAGCAGGGACATGATCTACTGAGCCATGGATAATTTGTCTTGGTCTCCATCCCTCCCCCTTCCAACTGGGACCAGTCTGTCTCCTCAGCAGTCCCTCTTCCATCCCAAATAAATGCAGCCCTGGGGCTTGTCATTCTTGCGTGAGCCTGGCGTGTGCTGTGGCAAATGGCACTGGGAGCAAAATCCCTCCCCACTTCTGTCCTGCAACCTTGGAGCCTGCTGCTTGTGCAAATTCATGGGGAGGGCTTGTGATGAGTTTGGTGGCTGCTTTGCAAGCCCTGACAGGTCCATCCCCACCATGGCTTGTCCAGCAGAGGAAGCGACTCTGGGGAGGCTCCTGCCCCGAGGAGCACACTAATACCAGTTGGATTTTTCACTTCCCCAGGCCAAACCCCAGGGCAAGTAGGTCCCGAAGAAGCCCGTGGCCGGTCCCAACAGCTGGAGTGGGACCAGCTCCCAGCTGTGAATCTGATGCCAATGGAGCCAACCTGTTTCCACCTCCAGTCTCAGGGCTGACCCTCCTTGAGACTCATGCCAATGCGTGGGGCTGGGCAGAGCCCTGTCTGCTCTCTCTTTTTCCCTCTGTCCCTGGTGTAACCCAGCAACCTGTGTCAGGCTGAGCCAGAGGCTGCTGGACTCCATCACCTTTGCAGCCTGGAAGCTGTTTGATGGACTGATCTGCAAGGTGAGCTGGGGAGTCTCAGACTTCCCTTCAGCACAGCAGCTGTGACCTCCAGCTCTAGCCTGATCCGTTTGATTTCCATTGTGAGGCCCAGCCTACAGTCATTCTGCATCTCTGGGAAGGGCTGGTAGCACAGGACAGTGTGGGGATGGAGGGGAGTGATGGAGATGTTCCACAGTGGCCATGCATTGTGCTGATCCTCGCCAAGCACAACCCAGATGCCCTCAGAAAATGCATGGCTGATGTGGTTCCTCTCTCACTCCTGGATTCCCTGCACTGTTTCCCTTCTGCCTTTCCTTTCAAGGGTAGAAATAGAGCCACTAATGTGCAGCAGGCAGTGATGTGGCTCTTATCCCCTGCCCCATGCCCATGCCTGGAGGTCATGCTGCTCTCAGGTTATTTGCTGCTAGGTCTGTTCATTGCAACAATTCTGTATGTATACTGCTTCTTTACTCTCTTTTTAAATTTTTTTTTATTGTGCTGTGATTTTGTTAAATAAAAAGAAAAACCCAGCAGGTAGTTGTCATGCCTCGTGTTTGAGCCTGAAAGCCAGCGTGGAGTGTGTGGTGAGCAGACAGCACTGCCTACTGTGCTGCAGTGGGGAGAAGGAAAGAGGGTTCATAGGGGTGAGAGACACAGCAGCTGGGCTGCAGGTCTCTCCTGGCAGTCTCTCAGCACAGGGGCAAAACAGGTGCCCTGTTCTGCACTGCTCAACCAGGCTACAGGAGCAGGTCCCCGGGGAAAGGTGTGCAGAGATGGGGTAGGAGGGAGCATGCCAGTATTGCACCATGCAGCCCAAACCACTTCAGTCTTGCCTGTGCAGATGCTGGGTTGGAGCTCCCCGTGTCTCAGCTTCCACAGGAGCACGGGACATGGAAGAAGAGCTGCAGGAACAGGAGCTTTGTCTTTGCACAGGAAAAGGGAAACTGAGGCACAGTGTGGTTGATTACTCCAGCAGGTCAGTACTTGCTGGCAGCTGGAGTTCAGGTGAGCAGAAAGATCAGCTTTTGGGGCAATGGAGGCTGCTGAAGACACCTACTCCTGGGCTTATCCATGGGTAAGGCACAGATGGCAGCCCCCCAGCTCCTGCCACTCATCAACAGTAGGCTGAGAGTCTGTGGCTGTTTGCCTCCTGAGCCCTGGGTCTGCTGTGCACTCAGACTAAGGTCTTATTGTCTCAGACTGTCCTTATGTCCCCTTTTGCCCAGGCCACATGATGTTTGAACAAAGCTCTTCTGTCCAGCTGAAGCACGGGCAGAACATGCACAAGTGGGATTTGTGCGTCCAACAGGCAGGCACCACCCTCTCCTCCCAAGCACCACTGTGTGACTGTCCACATCATTAAATTAGTCAGGTTTGGTGCGAGCCAGCATGCCTGGGCACAGGTTGGGAGTGAAATGGCCCAGGACTATTTCTGAAGGCAAGAGGGAACTTGGCCACCAGCCCTCAGGGGATGGCACCAATAGCGGGGCCGTGGCTGGGCTATTCAAGCCAAGGAGTGCCCAGGTACCCGATGGCTTCTTGCTGACACCTCTTGAATGCAAGCTTAGTCCTGTCCCTTCTCCTCCCCTGGTTGCCTGGCTGACTCAGTTGGTGGCTTGTTTCTCTTTCAGGTGTTCTCCCCTCCGGGGTCCTCTCCCTGGTATCTGCACACGCACTGCCCCGGGCTCGGATGTCTCTGAGCGTGACTCTCCCAGAGCACCAGCTCTGTCCCAGATCATTAACTATAGTGACAGCCCCAGCAATTCAATCCTGGGTAGAAGAAGGAAGAGAAGGAAGGCTGGTATGGGAAGAGAGGCCAAGACAAACAGTGTGAGTGGGAAATGAGGATAACTGGCGCTGGCTTGGACAGAAGCCTTCCTGCTGCTCGCTCAGTGACCTGTGAGGGGGCCGTGGCTGGGGAGGGGGAGGATGCTTGGCATGGATCTGCTCTGAGGCTGAGCTCCTGCAGCTGGAGCGGGTCCCTGTGAAGAGCAGGGACTGCCAGAGGGGCTTAGCCTGGGGTGGATCAGATTCATCCTAGGCTGCAGGCTACCACGACAAGGAGAACAGTGTCCTGGACCAGGGAAAATGAGGGAGAAGGGGCTTGCACTGATCTCTGGGAGGCTGGAAGCAGGTTAATCTATTTCCATAAGAGTTTGAGGGATGTCTTGGCCAACCAGCCCGTAAGAGCACAGTTGCCAAGCCCAGGGTTCCCATCTCTCCTGGGAGCAGTAGATGTGTTCTCCTCAGAGCAATGCAGCTGCATGCCACAGATCCCTGCTAGGTCCTTGTCTGCCATGGTTCTCAAGTGGATGGTGATCCAGATCCCAGCTCTGGCAGCATGCAGCTCTTACCCCCCCAGGGGAGGACAAGAGGAGACGCTGTCCTGGACCAGGTACGTGATCCTGGCTCCTGTCCCTCCTCCAGCCCTGCAGCAGCATCTCCCTCCACTCCAGAGTCCAGCTCCTCTTGGAAATCTGTCAAAAACCAGACTGGTTCAGTGCTTAGTAAACTAGGGAGTGAGTTTCTCTGATTCAAAATGTCAACGATCTCTTCAGAAGGAAGCAGCCACTTTTCTTAGGGAAAGCAGCTAGTCACTGCCATGTCAACAACCTCGGTTCCCAGCCCAAAGCTAGTTTCAGTAAAAAAGTCCTCCTGTTTCTCACTCCCCAGACATGTTTTTCCTGCTCTTTTCCTACCCTCACTGCATCCTCAGGGATGGGTGGTGCAGGACCAGAATCCACTGCAGTACAATGCAGACATACCCTCAGTAGCTCTGGAGTTAGGTGCAGGGATCACTTTGGCTCTGGAGCACTGACTGAATCACCTGTAGCCCCTTAGTCAAACCTGGGACCTGTATTTCACATGTTGTGGAGTAACAAGGTGCTGTAACTGCGAAGTTTTCACAGGGAGCTGGCGAAACAGCTGCTCTCTTGGTGACTGTGCACAAGGCAGGAGAGAAAGGACAAGGCTGCATCTATGCAAGCAAACTGAGCAGGTTTGGGTCGCTCCCTGGCTGCCAGCACTCACAGCTGGGATCATGAGAGCACTTGTGTGTCTGCCTGGCATGGTGAAAACAATCTTGGATGCTTCCCAGGCTGAGTTCAAGGGGCACCAGACACAGCAGGCACAATCTGCTGCGGTCTCAAGGTGTCTGACCTGGCACAGACACACTCAGCTGGGAGGTAGGATTGAAGGTTCCATGGCAAAAGCGGTTCCATCTGCTTCTCTGCAGCAAGAACAAGGCACCAAGGCAAATGCTACATTGGTCTCCCTTGGTGCCCTAATACCCTTTCCAGGCACTTTACTGAAACTGGTTTTGTCCCTTTGCCTCCAAAGAGATGGTGTACAGGGGCTTCTTCTGCCACCAGCATCCCCATGTGTTGCACAGGCTGCTCCTGGAGTGACTGGGAAGGAACCGGCTGCATCCTCCCCACATGGACCTGCAGGCAAGGTGAGCAGCACCACGGGGGCTAAAAGCTGTTCCCCCTCTCACAGCCTTCACACAGCTTCTTCATGGGACTCCCTGGTGCACAAGAGTCAACAGGAGTTGTGGACACGCCCTGGGCACATTTGCCAGTGCAGGGGCCAGTTGTTCCCCATTCTGGTGGTCTCCTCTCCTTGGTGCCAAGGCAAGGGGCTGCTCTCCCTTGGCACAAGTGCCAGATCCAGCTTGCAGGGGCTCCGGGGTCTGTCTGGGTTTATGTGAGGAGATGAGACATGTGGATGGTTGGGAAGGGTGGGAAGCCAGGTGAGGAAAAGCCCCTTTAGTCTTGTTCCATTTTACTGTTTGCTCTTGCCTAAACAACATGTGTGGATGATGGAGAGGATCCAGACCCGGCATCTCTCATCCTCAGGCCCCTGCTTGCTCCCCCCTCATTTCCAGCACATCATCGCCACTGCTGCTTGTCTGGACACTTTGTGCTGTGATTTGTCCTGTGGGAAGATGCCAGCACTCTTAGCCAGGCTGTGTGGTTCCGAGAAGGAGCTGGTGCCATTTCCGCCATGCTCCTCCTGCAGCTGAACTCTCTCTGGTGGCATTGCCCAGCCTGCAACTCCATGGCCTCATCCCCAGGACTGGAGCATGGGATTTCCCTGGCCTGAGCTCCTGGAGTCAAATTGAGCCCAAAACTTGTCTTATATGGAGACCTTTGTGCCTAGACAGGACTTGAATCTGCTTTGTGTTTTTAGAAGTAGCAGGAACTACAGCTCATTGCAGTGTGGGCTCAGCCACGAGCCAGGGACAGCTTTGCCCAAGTCCCAGAGCTCACAACACCCTTTGGAAAGGGAGTGGGGACCCATCCTCTCTGCCTTCAGATGCACCCATCTTCTCTCCATGCACAGTAGCAGTAAAAGCTGGAGATAAAGACAAAATCAGGAGGACAAGCAAAGAGAAGACTTAACCCGCTGACAGAACGCTCTGGAAAGTACCCATTACCCATCCCTCCGGAACAAGCAGTAGGCAGTGACAGGAGGCTCAGTGCCATTTCTGTGGCCCTCCCCACCTCTCCCTCCTGTTTGCCTGCTTAGCTGTGCCTCTAAGTAAGGCTTTCTTCTGCTCTCCACAGTGTGTGCCCAGCCACAGAAGGCTGGGGGGAACCTATCCTCCCTTCTTTTCTCAATTGCTCTGCTACCACAGCAAAATGGCCTGGATTCAGGGTGAAACAGAGCTGTTTCTCTCAGAGACTGAGGTGAGGGGTCACCACCAGCTCAGACTGCAGGGATGGGACTTGGAGGGGCTAGTAAAGATCTGGTTAGCTCTGCTTGGGATGAGAGGGACAGCCATGGGGCAAGAAAAGATGAGAAGATTTTGGACCTTCTCATGAATCTGTGAAATTGGTATGCAGCCCGAGGCTGTCTGGGATGCATTAAACCCCTAAGCATGAGAAATCTTTTCTTGTCCATGGTGAAAAGGGAAAGCCAGAAGATTGGTGATAGTAAGGCAGACCCAGGGGCTCTTCCTGCAATCTTTCTTCAGATCTAACAAGCGCAAACCTCTAATCCTGGTGTCTCCCTCTGTCTGCTTTGTCCCCTGCTGCCCAGTTTCTCCCCGGTTTCCTTGGATCCTTCTGCCCTAGATAGATTTTACTGGCACAGTGACTATTCTGTGCCTGTCCAGAGGATTTGGCAGCTGTGCTGTGTCAATGCAGATTTTCAAGGTGTGGTGTTTCACGAGCTTCCTGGCTTAGGAAGTTCACCTGCTGCAGCCTTCGGTCGTTCCTTTCTCCAAACACATCTCATTCTTTCCCACTTTCCCACAGAAAGCAACATTTTCTTGCAGATGTTATGGCTGGGAAAGCCCCTCCTCTGCTGGGATGTGCACGGACTGTTCTCACACTGCAAGCCCACAACTGTGTTTACATGGATGCTCCTTAATCCTGTTTAAATTATCAAGCTGTGACTTTCTGCTCTCTGTGGGAGGGACAATGCTCCAGAAATGTGAGCTGCTGAGGTGGTCTTTGGCAAATAAATCAAGTGCTTTC
Source organism: Lycocorax pyrrhopterus obiensis (assembly GCA_014706295.1). Taxonomy (NCBI): domain Eukaryota; kingdom Metazoa; phylum Chordata; class Aves; order Passeriformes; family Paradisaeidae; genus Lycocorax; species Lycocorax pyrrhopterus. The sequence goes on along the minus strand of JACSVZ010000014.1, from coordinate 7,944,000 downwards.
CTTGAAAGTACCTGCAACGTATAGTTTCCCACCTTTTTATTTAGCTGACACAGCTTTTGGAAAGGCACCAGGCAGCGTTTACAGTGATGGATGACAGCCACTGCACTGCAAAGAACAAAAGCAGAAGTGTCCCGGATACGCTACAGCTACAGATTCAGCCTCTTCTCACAGTGCTTGGTTTCATTTCCCAGCCACTGCCTTGTCCTCTGACCCTGCCAAGGACAGCTACCCCAGGGAATTCCCAGTGTCAGAGCCAACAGGGCTGTAGGTTTCATTGCCTGCCTGGGGTGAAAGCAGGGCTGAAATCTGCTTTGTTGAACCCTGCTGCTTCTGAAGGCTGTGTCTGCGCTGTGCAATAGCTCTTTGTTGAGCCTGTGGGATTCAGCTGGCTTCAGGAGGGCAGCAGGTCCTGGAGATGCTGTCACTCTGCTCAGCACTTCTCACTTAGGGTAGGAAGGCTCTGTCCTGTTTGCACTGCTTTGCCCCCCCTCGCAGTACAGACACTTGCAGCAGCAGATATTTTGCAGCTTGACAGAGGATGGTAGGCGGGATGCTCTCTCTACCTTGGTCTGGTTTCCAGCTAAACTGCTCACTGGCCGTGCTGCCAGCAAATCCAACACAGGTGGTTTGTTGTAAAAAATAGCATCTCCTGGCATGCCTGTGTGCTGTAGAGCTGGTGTTCAAAACTGAGTTACTGCAGACTGAAGCAAAAAATCACCACAAAGAGCCACTTGTGAGTCAGCCTCATACCAAGAGGTTCTCAGGGCCCCAGCCCAACTTGGCAGCTCGTGCAGTGCTAATGGGAGAAGTGGAGGTTGTGTTGCAGCTGCTGGGATGAGGAAAAGGGGGTCCATGTCCTGCAGCTTGCTGTCACTGCATCCCGGCGCTGTCCCCTTCCCTTTCAGCAGGGACAGCTGCTTGATTTTTCTCCGAGATTTCTTTAGTGAGGATTTTGGACATCACTCATGAGTGGTCCTGTAGTGCACGAATTATAAAAATCCAGATGGGACAGATGGACTCTGGAAAGGTGTGCACACACTTGGGAGGGTTGTGGCGGACAGCAGTGAGTTCGATCAGAGGTCTGGATGATGTGGCCTCAAACCACAGGCTGAAGGAACTTGAGACAATCTTGCTTCCAGGAATGGACGACATGGTCTCCAAGTGCACAGATATAGTGAAGAGAAAGTGAAAAGAAGTACTGAGTTTAATTCTGATAAGTCAAGAAACCACAGGGGTCGGACTTTGGGGTAAATTCCATTTAGCGGGAAGAGGCGGATGAGGAAATGCTGCATGTCTGCTGCCAGAAACTTTCACAGTTATATCAGGGCTTGTCAGAAAGCTGGAAGTAGTGCTGGCTCTGGCTCAGCATAGCACGGGTTAGATGACCCTAGGCAGTCCTTCCTAATCCTTTTCCCCCCCGTTATACTGTCCTAACAGGTTCGTAGGGGGTAAGGTGGAATTTCTCTGCCATATGCTGTACTTCTGAGGACTACATGAAATCCTTCACTTCCCGTGACCTTGGGAACCTCTCTAAAAGGTGGAGGAGGGAGGATGGAGTTATACTCCGAGGCCCCCACTTATTTGTTGGGTGCTTCATGTGAGGCTGCCTGTGGTCATAAGAAACCCTTGCTCCTGGATGCAAACCCAGGGTCTGACCTAGTGCCCATGTGAAGGTGCCTTGGGAGCACGGGGAGAGCTTGCCAAGCCAGACTGAAAGAAACAGATCTTGTGTGTCTTCCATTAGAAGTACCTTTGAAGTGGAGCAAGCTGTGCGGTGCTAATAGCAGAGTGTGAACCATCAGCAGTGAAAACCAGCGTTCTTGTTGTCACCATCTGGGCCACATGCTAGGCCTTGGCAGGCTTGGCTCAGTTTCACCAGCATAATTTGAGTTTGGGCTTGAGAAAAAAAAAGAAAGCAACCCAAAGAGATAACAGAAAAGAGCTCTTCAGGGCGAACGTGGAGCCAAGGAGTTTAGCATCAAACGCCTTTTGAAAGCAGCTGTGCAGCCTTGCTCAGGGATAAATAAAGGCTGGTTTGAAGCTGGAGAGCTAGCTGGCAGAACACACTGTTCCCATCTTGCCAAACACTTCCCAGACCACCTGTCCTCGCAGGGCTGGGTTCCCCACAGAGCTCTCATGCTGCTTCATGCTCTGGTGGAGTGGATGGGTGCATTGCCAGCATCCTGATGCTCAGCCCAGGCTTGGAGCAAGAGCACAGCTCAGGCTCATCTTGAGGGGGAAGCCCTTGCAGGGTCCTTTCTTTCTCTGGAGAGCTCAGAGAGATGGAGACCATTCCACTTCGTGGTATATCGTCACCCTTGTGATGTTTCCAAGATTTGGAGCGGCAGGCAGCTGTGAGAGTTTGGCTGGCAGGAGATGGGCACTGCCTTGGCTCCCACGGGGGCCAAGCAGAGGCCATGGTTTTGGGTTGGTGCAAGGTCTGAAGCACTGGAGTCAAGGGAGTTCTAATCAAAGCAGGCCCTCAAGTCTCTGTGCTCAGTGCTCTAACAGAATAAGGAAGGACTCAAGCAAAAAAATATCTGGAGCGAGATCAGAAGACAGACACTCTCCTAAACAAAGGAGATGCATGGCCTTGGAGGAGAAAACAGACATGTAAATAGAGACGGAGGGGGCCAACAGAAGGTTGGGTTTCTCTGGACCTCATTTGTCTTCCTTGTGCTGCAGCTGTCTAAAGTAAATGCTGGGGGGCTGTGGTGTGCTGGAACATGCTGGGGCCATTCATCATGGGCTGTGCCGGCAGCTGGGACAAATCCATGATGAGCAGAACCTTCCAGCTTTCCAGAGGGCTCTGCCTCACTTGCACCACTAATTTTGAGGCTGCAGCCTTTCTCGTGCTGCATGCAGGCAAAGGTAGGGAGAGAGGAACTTCTTTCAACACGGCATTCACCCCTGTGGATGTGACCCTGAGGTGCTTTTTTCCAAGGGCTCTGGGCTGGGCTTCAGGAGGGTCATTGCCCTCTCTGTTTCCAGAACCCCTTCAGTGCACTCTGGGAAAGAATTCCTCCTGGTCCAGATCTTTTCCTTCATTGACTATGTCTGCTTGTACTTACACAAAAGCCTCTGGGTCAGTATTTTCCAGACTGCACAGCCCCAGTTTGCTCAGTATTTCTCCCTCTCTTCCTGCAGCATTTCTCCCTCTCTTCCTGCTCTCCTGTTCTGGACAGTGTCTGTGAAGGTGGAGGGCAGGTAGTTCTGCAGGGATTTGATATGGAGCTGCTACTATGGGCTTTTTGTGACAGCCAGGAGATCGAGTCTTGGTACAGCTCTGGTGTGAAGAGGGTCTGCAGCTCCATGCCATGCTTGCATGAACCATCAGGGACAGCAGAGGCAAAGAGCCGAACAACAGAACTCCAAAGTGAGACTTTTTCTCAGCTGCTTGCAAAGGAAGCCAGAGGAGGCCACAGTGGCTGGGTTTTTGAGGGCTTCCCTGTGGAACAAAGGGGCTGTACTGCTCCAGAACAGCATTGTCCTTCCCAGTTTTCCTGTGGGATACCCCCGTCCAAGGATTTCCAGCCAGAGGCTTATCAGAAACAGGAAAAAGCCATCAAAGAAAGTCATGCTAAAGTCTTCTGGGACGGAACTGCCAAGAGGGCACAGGGGGAGCTAGGGAAGTCTCTGAAGCATGTAAGACATACCAGGCTGGTATTCCTAAAAGAGTACAGCAGCAAGGAATGGAAAGTCCCTGGCTGGCTCTTCTGTGCCTGATAAGGCAGACTGGCTCCATGCCCTGCTAAGGATTTGATCGTGCATCCTTTCTTACTGGAAACAGAGGGGAGAGTCATCAAGATAACAGTCAGAAGGATGGGAAAAGAAAGGGCATCCCACTCCAAGCATAGCCATTGTGTTTGCCAAACTCCTAAATTGTTGGAAAGGAACTATCACACTAGGCAGCATTGAAAGCTACTAAGCCCCTGAGCTCCTCTCCCTTCTCAAAAAGCTACCCCTGTAGCATTAGAAGTGCACTGATCCCCTGGAATCCCTGAAGGTCTTTTATAGCCTCCTTCTTCTTCAGGGAGGCTGACCCTGGACTCCCAGACAAATTTGGTTAGAAGCATCCCCCTCACAGCCCACCACAGCATTGCCAGGGTCAACCCAAGGGCTTCCGTTCTATGTCCATCCCTGAAATGCTCAGGCTGAAGTTCAAAAACAACAGCAGTGCTCTTTTCACACTCTCTGTGGATAATCCATTGAACTCTCAGCACAGAGCGCTGGCAGGGCACAGCCAGGAGCTGGACAAACCCACCACAGGTAGGTGCACATGGCTCCCACACAAGCCCCACCTGGGGAAGCTCCTGCACTGGTGACTCCTGGGTGCTGGGAGGGGGTGGCAGGGAAGGATGACTCTGGATTCCTCTGTGTCTGCTGATTTCTCTTACGTACCTAGTAGTGGTCTCAGTTGGAGAGACAGACAGAGCGAGAGAGCCTCTGTCCTGACAAAGCACTGCTGCTCTTGGGCTCTTTCCTTCACCCTTTGCACTGTGAAATTCCACGTGATGCCTTTCTCATCCTTTTATTCTTGTAAGAGGTATATACTGCAGCTCTTCTCAATGACCAACGAGGCTCATTAACCTGTTCTCGCCTTTCTTGTTGGTGTCCGCTGATGAGCCCCACAGGGTTCTGGGGCAGCTGCCCTGTAGTTGCTGCCCTTTCTAAGCATTCTGCTTGCTGAGACACACCTCACCCTACAGGGGGCTGGGATGAGGAATTCCAGCAGAGGTTCTTCCCTGTCCTTCGTCCCCACGAGATCTTTACCTACCCAGCATTTCTCACATCCTGAGGAAGTGGCTGCAGATGAAGGAGCTGTGAGTGCTGTCCGGGAGGGAGCGTGCCGGTCCTTTGACCTCCTGTGCTACGGGAACAAGAGCTCTCCTGGCTCTCTGCCCTGCTCTAGCAATGCTTAACCCAATGTCCCTGACTCCCTGAAAAATCCCAGCCAGCAGAAAAAGGCAGCCACCCACTGGGAAGAAGGAAGGCACCATCGGGTCTCTTCTTGTCTTTGTTCAGGCAGGCAAAGTCCAAGGCTAGCTGTCATACGGAGCCGTTCCAGGCTGTGGGTGTGTGGCAGCACATCCTGAAGATCCACGGAAACTGGCAGCAGAGATAAAAAAGCTGGAGAGAACTTTGCCTGAGGGCATCCAGGGGGGATGCAGGGCTCAGGACATGAGGTTGGGCTGGTTTCTTGCGAGCTCACCATGGTGGGTACTTCCAGTTCCTTGCAGTAGAGAAACAGCACCCTGGACCACATCTATGCTTACTATTGACTGAAAAATGCTGATGGGCCACTCCAACACATTTCAAGTATTTTGTGGTTTGGTTGCTGTTCGCGGGTTTCAGTTGGTTTGTTTGTTGGTTGTTTTGGTTTCTTTTATTTAAAAAGAGAGTGATTTCTGTGGACAGGGGTGCTTGGGGTGAACACGACAGGACTCAGAGATGGGCACAAAGAGGCTGCTCTGACAGATGCCTGCTCTTCTTCTAAATTTCTTGCAGCTGCTGCTGCTGCATCCCAAACACCATTTCTGAGGGGACAAGAGGGTTTGTGGTCATGCTGTGGGAAGATGCCCCTTGTCACCAGCATGCCCCAGAGTGGAGGAGCAGCCCCAGCAGAAGAGATTGCTCCCTGCCTGTGTCAGAGAGTTTATCAGACAGATGTAGCTGCAGCTCTGAGCCCAGGAGCACCTGGGTTGTGGGAGAATGACAATGCCGAGCTCTGCTCCACAGTGGCAACAGGCTCATCCTTTTACTGTGGCCCTGCCATGGTTTCTGTGTGCCAGTCACTGTCCTCCTCCTTCCCCGTGTATAGGAGTGGAAGAAAACTCTTCCATTCATTGTATGCCTGGTCTGTTTAGATGAGTGGATGCCCCCTGAGGGCTTCAGGGTCTAGTGCAGGTCTGAGTCTCTGGACAGCTCCTGTAAGAGTAACAGTTCCTGTGTGGCTTGGAGAGGCACATGTGATTGGCACATCCTGCACTTGAGTGCTGATGCTCCTTTTGGTGTGCAGGAACCACAGCCAGGGTGCTGAGTGCTGGCACAGGCCATGGGGAATGCCTCAGTTTCTCTTTACTTCCCTGCTGTCCTAAAACTACAGGAGAATACTGTTACAAGCCTCCAGGCCAGGGGAGCCCTGCTTTGGTCATGCAATGCTTGTCTTTGCTGGAGACGCCATCTCAAGCAGTCTGTGAGGTGCTGGGATGGGTCCACAAGCCTTGCCCCCCATAGCTCCCTTCTCACACAAACACAGAGCAAGGAGAAGGCATCTGCCAAACTCCCACCAGCACCAGCAGTGGCTGCAGGCAGGCAGTGGGAGCTGAGCACAGCTGACAGCCACATATGCCCATGGCTTGTGGTGAAAGAGCTTGCACAGGACACAGCGAGCACTGAGAGGAACCCAAAATCTCCATCCTGGTGGGTCTCTGCTACTCTTTTTCAAGGTTCCCGTGTTGGTACCTGTAAGCCGGTGTCAGTTCAGAGCTGACATCACGTCAGAGCCCTAGACACATTCCGTACTGCCATTGCCTGGCTTTATCCCTCCTGGTACCCTCCTGGAGTACTTGGGTGGTGTCACAAGGCGGTGCACGGCTGCCTGTACCTGTGAGAGGACACTGAAAGCCACTTTGTTTGCAGCCAGGGATGGGGTGAGGCTAGCCTGCTTAGCCTGCCCCAGGTGCATGCGAGTGAATACTTCCCAGCTAATCAAGGATGTTTTCCAGCGAGCTCCGAGCCATGCACAGCTAATGTCTCACACCAGTGCCATTTACCTCTGCACTGAAATAAGCTGCTGATTACACAGCAGTAGATTAAAGGACTTTCAGTATCTTTATTGGGTACAAGATACAAAAACTTAGCCTGGAAACTGTCTTCAAAGAAAAAAAGAAGTGAAGGTAAATCTGAATGATGAAGAGAGAACTTGGCACCTTATCCTCCTTTTTACAGTCTGCTCAGGTTTGCAGATTACACAGCCCCGTGTACATTTCAGTAAATACTCATGGTGGTACAACGAAGGTTCATTTCCTTGCAGAGATACTCGCAAGCCCCACACCTTGGTTTTGTCCTCTCTCTTCCTGCAGTGCCAATGATAATTTGTCCTTTGCTGCTGATGGACTGCGTGGCTTGGAGAGGCTTGGCTTGGCCACGGGCAGAGGGGCAGTGAGGAGTTGCGTTGTCTCTTTGCCGTTCTTGGGAAAGATGAGGAGCACAGGAGAGATATGAGACATCAACAGCCCAGATTCCAGAGATACAAGGAAGCTGGGCTTCCCTTGGTGTGACGGGAGCAAGACCCAACAGCTGGGTGGGCAGCACCACCCTCTTGCCCTTCGTGGGGTTTCAGCTGCTGCCCATCACCCCGACATCCAGTCTCCTTGTCTTTTTGGGGTTTTTCTTACTTTCTGGATCTGAAATGTGCTTTGAGGAAGGGTGTCAGAATTCCCCCATACATGGGGAATCACAGTACTGGTCACCATGGGCTGTGCTGGAGCCCGTGCAAAGGGAACCTGCGCTTCCCTTTGCAGCTGATGTTCCAGCGAAAGTGGCAGATCCTTTCAGGTTTTTATCTTTGAAGCGACCGTCTTCCTGAAGAAATGAAAGCATGACCTTTCAGGCATCAGTACACTTCCTCTGGGCTCCAGATCCCAGTTCTAACACTTTTATAGGTTTCCAGCCCTGCAGAGCAAGGAGCACTGCAGAGGTGAAGCAGGTCTGTAGATCACCTGTCAGGTCTTCACCAGGGATCCTCAGGCCACAGCTTAGGGACTGCTGCTTTTAAAGGATTGTGATGCAAAAAGGAAGAGAAAGAGGTTATTTTCTGCAGAACTGGGCCCTGGAGCTGAGCCAGGCTTCTATGCTTATATAATAAGAATAAGCAAACAGCAAAAATCCCGCAGGAAGGGGAGGCCACTAACCCACCGCAGGATCTAAGCTACCAACAGCGCTGACTTCTTCCTCTTTCCTCCATCCGAGGCTTTGGTTTTTGCTGGGTTCCCCTCCCGCTGAGCAGCAGCAGGCTGCTTTCCCAGCAATGGTGGCACACGAGCTGTACTGTGCTTCCTTCCATTCGCCCTCCCAATGGGCCCCCGAACCCAGCAGTTCTCCTTAGCCAGGCTGCAGGCAGGAGTCTGGCCTTCTCGACTGTCCCAGTGCCTCTGAAGACAGAGTGGTGCCCACTGCAGGGCATCAGGGCTGCACAGGTGACAGCAACTGAAGAAAATGTCCCCTTGTACTGGAATACTCTGAGCATCATTTCCAGCAGGTTTTGGCCCAGGTCAGCTAGCCTGACTCCAAAAGCAGGCATCATTCCCAACTGGAAAGCAGTCCTCAGCAGAGCTGATTTCTTAGTGCAAACAGCTGGAGCATCCTTGCTCCTCTCTTTGCAGGCCTGGGGGTTGGTTTCTGCACGATGCTTCTGCTGGGACTCTCGGAGTGCCATGGTGGGCTATTGCCTTTACCCTGCTGAAGAGAAAGGCCAGATGGGTCTGCAGAGGCTCATCCCTCAATTCTGCACACAGCAAAAGCATTTCCCCAGCTCCTTCGGCCACCTTGCCTGCTCATGCCTTTCACCCGTCACCTGCTGGGGGATCTGAACAGGCACGAAGAGGATGCCCAGCCCCACAGTCCCTGCAGCCTCTTTGAGTCTGCCACCAGTGCCCCACATCATGCCAAAACCCTGGGAAAGGCCACTGGGAGAGAGGTGCAGGTCCTTATCCAAAGTAGCTCGGTGCAGCTCCACCAGAATCACTGAAGCATTGGCACCTTCATGCTTAGGGGATCTTCTCACCTGGCAGCACGAGCTGAGGGATGTGGATGGAGTCACTCTGCTGCAGGTGGGAGAAGACATGGCTCCCGGTTTGCTTCAGCCCCTGGTTTGCTGGGTATCTTGAGACCTCTCCTGACAGGGCCCAGCCTCCAGGGATCTGAGACAGGGCCTGAAGTAAGACCAGGGCGTGGGAGGGTGGCTGCTGCCCATGGCAGCCTGTCACCAGTTAGGGATGCCACGCAGAGGCAGGAAGCATTTGTTTGGTGGAAAGCACCCCCAGAACCCTGGGCCTACAGGGAAGGGCCAGGAACACTCCCAGGACCTGGACTGGAAAGCTGGAATCAGGCACACATCAAGGCAAAGATATGACAGCCTCAGACATGGGGACTTGTTCATTCCTTGGGTTAAGAGCAGGGGTCAAACCCTCCTGGACTGGTAAATTTCAGCTTCAGGAGAGAAGTGGCCACATCTGTTCTTAACTTCTGTTCTGCTGCCTGCAGAGGCTGTGAGTTTCACCAAGGGATGGGGAAGCCTCAAGCCACAGGGGTGCACCGGAGCCCACACCATCCATGTTGCCACTGCTGCTGCCCTGTTGTCCCCATGCACCAGCACATACCAACACAAGGGTTGGCAGGGAGCCCAGCTGGAAAGGGCCAGAAGGGCTTTCTACCTGCTCGGACCGTGAATCAGTGGCTGTCACGATCTGTCACTGGCTTGCTGCCCTGAGCCACAGGCTGCAGACTGGCTCCCAACAGCTCCCTCAGATTCTATTCCCCAGTCACACTCTTCCTTTCATTTTCCAGTTTTCTCTGTGACTATAAATAGCTTTGTGAGGGACTTGCCAGCCCTTGTGGAAGAAGAGGCAATAATCTCTTCCTGAAGGAAGTGGCCAGGACACCCGAAGGATCCTTCTCACCCAGGTGTAAATGATACCAAACAATGCGCCTGGGAGGAAACTGAGGCAGAGAGGGCAGAGGAAGCTGGGAGGAGCAGGGCTCCAGAGCCCTTTGTGGAGGGAATACAGCTGCTGCCATCAGTTAATTAATGCTTGGTGGAGGGCCTGCCACTGGGAACCCCGCTGTTGGGGATCCATGGTGCTCCTGTCTGAGCACTGCTGAGCTCTGGGGCCACAGGGTTGCCACAAAAGCAGGCAGCATGCTGTGAATGGCCAAGAGTCCTGTTGGGGGTCTACAAGGAGTGTTTTAAGTGGGAGGATTTACTAGTTCCCATTTGGCAGCTTGGCACTGGAGATGGCTGCCATCCCCTCCAGCCACCCAGAGGTCTTTATTCCAGAAAATCTTGTTTTGAAAAAGCTGTCCTTGTCCCCCAGGTGAAAGTACCCACTGGGCGGACTGGAGGTCTGCAGGAGGATCTGCATCCAGCATCTCTACTCTTGGCTGGTGTTAGGAGCTGCTGATCCTGCAGCAGCAGGGGTTTTACCCTTCCACTGAACCTCTCCTCCACCCAGGACAGACGCAGCTGAGATGACACACTTTTCTCTTGACATTGCCTAATTGGCTTGATTTGTCCATATTAAACATTTACCATCCACAGTTAGCTCCCTCATTAGCTATGACACATCATGTTTAACCACACAGCAATATTGCAGCAATGCCAGGGCCAGCAGCAAACACTCAGGAAACTTCCGCACAAGGATAGTGCAGAGACCATGAAAAAATCTGGGTCTGAACCCAAACTTAAACAAGCCTGGGAATACTGCTGAGCTGGTAGAAGACCTTAGACAGGTGTGCACATCTCCATGCACAGCCTTCATCCCTGCCTCCTTTATTTACGCACAGCATAATGGCTTGCCTGTGGACCTGAGCACTCGCAAAGAGGAATTAACATGCATTTGATTCGCAAACCACAGCCTAATTAATTCCCAGCAAAGCTTCTGGGCTTCACTCTGTGGCTGTGGAAGTTCAAGGTGCTACCCAGGGTTAACCAGATGCCTCTCCTCCACGCCCAGGGTGCTCAGTCCCACCAGCATAGGGCAAGGGATGAATCTTCCAGGATCAGGGAGAAACAAGGTGGGTGGGAAAGGAAAACAATTTCAGAAATGACAGAAAAAGCAAGATGAGGAGCATGCCAGGGTCCCAGCTACCCCCAGCCCCGCGCTGAAGCAGTCTCAGGCCCGGCACCCCCAAGGCTTTTCCCTGAGGGTTTTCTCAGCCTCCTCTCACAGGGATGGACACAATTTCTCCAAAGGCTGTTTTTGAAGGCAATGTTTGCCATCTAGTGGGAAAACAGAGTCTCTGTATCTCACTTGCCTGCAGAAGGATGGGGCTTGTGGTTGTTTTGGCAGTAGTTAGGGGCCACACGCCCCCTTGCCCGTTGTCGGGCAGCGGCTCCCAGCTGGGAGTTCCGGGGAGGAGGGAAATTGGAAGAGGTGGTGCTGGTTTAGCTTCCTGCCGGCAGCTCGCCAGCCATAGATGCCTCCCTGGGTGTGGATCCCTAGCCCAAGCCCTTGGAGAAGTCCCTGTCTGAGCTGCTGCCCAGTGTAAGTGGGGAGCTGAAAGAAGTGCTCTGTAGTAGGGGGAAAAGCACCATGTTCTGGATAAATGTTGCCTTTCAGGTCAGCAAATCCCGTGGGATCTGCCTTCCAGACTGGCATCCTCCCAGGCCTCCCTCTTCCAGGTTTGCATCCTCCTGGGGATCAGTGCCCTCAGGTTGGCATCTCCAGCACTCCACTGGCAATCAGCACCTTCCAAGTCAGCATCCTCTCTGGCATCAGTGCCTTCCAGGTCAGCATATTTCTGGTGATCAGTACTTTCCAGGTTAGCTTTCCCCTGGGAATCAGTGCCTTTAAGACCTGCAGATCATCCTGGGGATCAGTCATCATCCCAGGAGGGGATCCCAGACAGATCTGACACTTTTGGCACCTTACCACCTCCCGATCCATCAGCACAGAGGTGACTATGCTGGTGCCGGTGCCTAGAATTCACGTGGAGCTCAGCTGCTCCCATGTCTGGTGGATCTTCCAGTGCAGAACAAAAGCTGGGAGTTGCTTGGCTGTGTTGTGACCCTGCAAAGCCACATGAGACTCCCAGAGGCACATTTAACTCTGGTCCATCATATTCAGGATGCAGAGAAAAGCGCAGCTGTACAGAGCTCTGTCGCCCTGTGCCTGCTCCATGCAATCCCAGAAACATGGGGAGCACTGGAGTGCCCCAGCTGGTTCAGAAGTTCCTGCACAGGGCTGGGCCATGCTGTCCATAACCTCTACTTGTTTATTCTGCCCATGCAGACAACACAGCTGATGTGGCAGTGGATGAAGGGGACCACAAGGTGCAGCTGGTGGGAGGAGAGCAGGTAGAGGGGCTGCCCAGGGGAGCTCCCAAAGCATGTCCTGCTCTGTTTTAGTCCTTGCAGCTGGAGGAGAAGATGGAGATCCTGCCACGGGGAAGGGAGGAGATATCTCCTCTGAACAAGCCACACGGCAGTACCAAGGAGCTGTAGTCCTTGTGTTGCACAGCAAAAATGTGTGCATGGGGAGCACACAGCATGTGTCCCCTAGTGCCACCGCACTCCAGGGCAGGAACACAAAATACTGGGAACTCTTGCTTGGACAACAGGACTGTCTCCAGTGCTGAAAAAAAAAAAAGGCGAAAAAGCTAGCAGGAAAATCGTGGGTTGCTGCTGCTGCTTGGAGCAGGGAGCAGCCATTTCCCAAGAGCATCAAGAGCTGCAGTGCTTGGGCAGAGCTGCGCTGCTGGCTGTTGCCTCCCAGCATCTCTGTGGCCACGTGCTTGGCATTTCTCATCTGTGAAAGACCAAAAGCATCCTAGAGGCAGGGAAGGGGCCAGCCCCAGCAACCAAAAAAAGAAACAACCCATTTCTGGAGGGAGAAGCTGACAGTGCAGCAGCAAGAGATGTCTCAGGTCTCTCCCTTCTCCACATCTGTTTGGGTGTCAGCACATCTGGCCTGGCAGGTGATGTCTCCTCTGTTTCAGGAAAGATAGGCAAGGAATTGTGAGGCCTGGGGCAGCTAGAAAGGGAGGCAGATGAAGAAGAGGGAGCATGGGGGCTCGCAGAGGTCTCTAATGGGTTGAGTGCTTGGATCTCTAGCAAGTTCCCAGGCAGAGGTATCCACATGCAGGTGAGATGAAAGCCATGGTCAGGGTGAATGCTCAGCTCTGCATTTTTAAAGCATTTGTGTTTGGATTCACTGCCTCTCTGGGCATGGTCCCTGCTATTCCTGCTCTCTCAGTGTCTGGGCAGCATTGAGATGGAAGCAGCTCCTGAGGGGGATGCAATCCCTCTGGATGTGCCCCACATTCTCCCCAGTACTCTCAGAACCTTCACTGATGACAATTCAGGCTCTGTCTCCTCATGTCAGATGTGATGCCACTTACATGAGGACTGGGTGCATGGGTCACACCCAAGACTTGTTCCCAAACACAGTCCTTGCTCTCTGCCCATGGGCCTCTCACCCTTCTGCACAAGTCAGCCCCTGCACAGTGAGCGTCTTTGATGCTTAGGATGGTAACTGAGTGTCCAAACTACCTATCCATACATTCACCTATAAATCCATCTATACCTTCCTCCCTCTGAAAACCAATCCATGCATCCATCTATACATCAGCACGTCTCCTTCCCTCAATCCATGCATCCTTCCCTCCCTGCTGAACCCCTGACTGTGTATGTACCCTTTGCTCTCTACATCACCTCACGACACATACAGATATATGTTTCATGGCCTATGTCTCCCACATTCTGCTGAAGCTGCTTTTACTTTCCTTGGCTCAGGATTTGGCCGAGAAGGAAGCAGAAGCAGCCATGAGAGGTAAGTTGAGACTGTTTGCTTCACAGTCCTGTGCAACTCGCCTCCTCCCCTGCAAAATGCAGGCTGATCCTGGCAGTGAGGCAGGGAGAGGAGGAGGCTAGTCCTGAGGGCTAGCTCAGAAATTTGGCAGGGTTGGTGGCAGTCAAACAGCCCAGGCAGAGCTGCACAACCGCCCACAAGCAGTGCCCTGCTGCAAAGGCTTCTGCCAAAGCTATAGATTTCCCAAACAAGCCCCTGCCTGAGACGTGATCTGGCCACCCTGTGCTGGATGGAGACAATGGACGTGGACCTCTCTGCATCTCCATGCTGGGGACCTTCCCTGGTGTGTAGCATTGCCTGATGGAAATTTTTTAAACCAAGTATATCCCAGGCCATGTTCTCCTGCACTTTTTTCCTGCTGAGCTCGGGCTGGTCCCTGTTCCATGCCAGGAAGCTGGACCCATCCCTGCTCCGTGTGGATGCAGTCCATGGGCTGCTTTGACCTGGCACATTCTCAGCATCTGCAGGCCTGGCTTGTACCAGCTCCCCTGGCGATCTTGGCACAGCATCCACCTTGGGGAGGGTGGGATACGGCAGCAAAGGCAAGTTTGGATGTGCCTCTGCCTACTTGGGGCAGGGTGCGTCCAGGCAGGGCTCCAGCCTGCAGCAGGAAGCCTCTGCTCGCTCAGCGGCTGTGCGAGCCACCAGAGAGCCCAAGCCTTGGAGGAAGTGCCCCGGCCCCACAGTGCCCTGGCCCGACAGGGAGGTGCCGGCACTGGGACTGGTCTCATGGTCCCTTCCTGTTTTTCTTCTCCACGGCTTGAAGACAAAGTTGATTTTGGCATCTGGATCCCTCTCCTTTATTCCAGATTGCTGCTCACCCTGGCCCTCCCCTTGCATCTTCTCTGGCCCACTGGAAAGCTCTGTTTGTCCACGTCCAGCACCAGTGCATCCTCCTCTTAGGCATCTGGGAGTGCAGCACCCAGCACCAGGCATCTTTATTACACAAAGCACAGGATTTGTGGCTTCCTTTGGGTCCCCAAGGCATGTGTGTCACATTTACAGGCTGCTGGGGCAGGGAGCTGAGCCATGGGGCATCCCAGCAGGCAGCTGCAGTGCAGGAAGGCAGGACTTTGTGGTGGCATGAGGCCCCCTTGCCTGCTCTTGGTATCTCCAGCTGCCAAACGGGTGGCAGGCCATGACTCCTTACATCAGAGAGGAAAGGGGTCACCCTCCAGGGCTGTGGGCAGCAGGATGCAGTGATGAGAACCAGATGTGCCTCTCCTGCCCTCAAGCTGCCCTGGTCACCAGAACTGGGTGTCCCCACTGCCTGGCCAGGCAAGCCCCGGCTGAGGAAGGGGACACAAGGCTTGCCACATGGGGACAACAGATCTATGGGTTCCCTAGCCAGCAGCAACACACTTCTATTTGGGGCATGCCTGGGCTTTCTGGAATTTATAAGCAGGCAGAATACAGGGGCCAGAGCTTTGTTTCACATACTCTCCCATTTTCTGGCTGCTGTGCTGCTACGTCTCGAGCAGGCATCAGCCTCTAAACCAGCACCAGATGCCAGGAAATTACTGAGTTGTTTGCAAACACCGGAGCCACAGCTATAGGAGGTATATCACCTGTGTTCCACAGCATCTCTGGGCAACCACTGCCTTGATCCCCTCCACAGTGGCAGAGGAGTGGGATCTGGTGGTGATAAGAGGAGGCTTCCAAGTGGTAAAGGCTGCCAGTGCCATGCTGGGGACTGAGAAAAGAGTGACCATGACAAGACAAGGCTGACTGTGTGACACATCAGAATGTGGGTTGGATGCTGGGGACCAGAGCCCAGCAGGGGATGGCAGTGTGATATACCTGGAGCTGTCAAGCTGTGGGATACCCCTGGGAGAGTGGATGTAGCTGCTGAGCCTGGAATGTGCTGAGTGTCCCAGTGCCGAGTCTGAGGCAGGATCTGGCTCCTTGCACCTCTCCATCTTGGTGCCCTGCCCTACCTGGCCTGTGGAGAGCCCTGCTCTGATCCAAGGACAGTGCCACGCCAGTAGCACACTGTAGAGGCTGACCCCCATCTCTCTCATTCATGGTGTCTGTGCTCGTGAGGGACACTGAGGGGCTGGAACCCCACAAAGCCAAGCATGGAGACCCCTCACGACCCCACACCCAGGGGCACCCAGTGAGGGCAGCAAGGAGCCTGTGGGCACACAACACATTGCAAAAGGCACAGCCTGCCCCAGATCTCTCCAACCCAGTCCACACAAGGACCCTTTGCGGGTGCCCCAGTGCAGGCTCCCTCTGCATCATGGGTTCACGAGCAGCCCCAGGACCCCCGTGGGCCCCCCCCCCCTGCACTGGCTCTGCTCCCTGTGCTCCACGCGTTGCTGCTGTCTGAATTTCCACCCAGCTCCATCTGGATCTCGTTGGGCTGCTGGCACTGAGCACCGGGGCCGGGAGGTGCCAACACATGGAAGCCATTAGAGGGGCCGGGTCGAGGTGCGGCAAGGGGGCCACATGCAGAGCGAGGGGGGCTGTGCAGAGGGTCCTGTCTCGGCTGTCACGCTGGTGAGGGCAGGGGACACGTCCCACACAGCTGCCTGTCCGCAGCCTCTTCTGGCACTTAGCCTCGGCATGGGTCTCTCTCAGCCCCTCCAGGCACCTGAGGAGACGGCTGAGCAGTTTGGGAAGTGCCTGTGCACCTCCTGCAAGGACCATTCCCGAGCTGGCACTCACCCCTCCCTTGGCCCAGCATCATCTGCAAAGGGGTTTTGCCTGGACAGTGCCAATGATAGCATTGGCATATCCCCTTTATTGGCATCGCTGCTCCGTCCAGCCACAGCACGGGGGATTGGGGCAGAGGGAAGGGGCAGGGGGTGTTCTCTTCCGCCTGCTGGCAGCTGGTGGGGGGTGACTGGCAGGGATCAGCACCCCTTGGGCTGGCACTGGTGCCCGGCACCCCCGGGAGCCTACACCCATGGTCCCCCTCAACACTAGGCAGTGAAGTGGGGCTGGCTCAGTGTCTTATCCCCATTTGTTTAGCAGCGCTCGGAGGTGGAGCTGGCCTGTCACCCTGAGCCTGAAGTGACTCCAGCTGGCTCCTGGTGGGCTCAGGCAGTCCAACGCTCCTGGGAGCAGAGCCTCTCTCCTTAGGATCCATCCTGCAACCCCAGGGTGTTGGGGGCTCCGGCAATGTCCACAGCTGTGGGGTGACCCAGGAGGCGTGGGGTCCTTGGGGGCCAGCAGTGGCATCAAGTCCCACGCGTGGGCAAGCGGGTGCAGGGAGCAGGGATCGGCCAGGGCTCACTACAGGATCTGAGCTTCTGCCGAGAGAGAGGACATGGGGTCAAGGGGGACACTGGGGACACTGACCTGCCCCACACTCCGCACTCCCTGCCCCACATTCCCCCCATTCCCCACCCTGCACCCCGACTCACTTGGTAGTGCCTTCAAGTGGGTGGCAGCAACCAGAAAGTTGGGTTTGGTCTTGTCCTTGCCGTGTTTCCTCACCCGGAGCCTGAGGATGAGAGCAGTGGTGGCTGAAGACCCCAAGCAGCCCCCCTGAGCATTGGGATTGCCTACATTCCCAGTGATCCTGCTCTGTGTTTCCATCCAGCTGTGCCCAGCTCAGTTTAACCTCTCCAGGGGGTCAGCTCCAGGGCTACAGCAGGAGCTGGTCACAGGATAGAATAGGATTGGGATGGGAACAGGGACTGACAGCAGAGCAGGCGCATGGCACGGAGATCCCATGGCAGGATGAGAGGGGGCCCAGGGACAAGATTCCCAGGGAGCAAAGGCACATGGAGGGGTGTCTGTGCTGACTCTGGAGCATGAGAATCCCCAGCAGCAGCCTTTGGGAAGATATTAAAAGCAGCAGCATCTTGAGGGGATTCAGAGAAAGGTCCCTTGGATCTGGGCTCATTGGAAAGAGCCCAGGCCAGGCTGGGCAGTACTGGGTGTGCTGGGAAGAGGCACTGGTGTGGCACAGGGGCAAGGGGAGCATAAACCACCCTACAGGGCATCAAGTGTGTTTTGGCAGGGACTCCAGAGCAGGGCTGGGGTATCACAGGGCACTCCATGGTGAGGGTTCAGGATGGGATGGGGACAGCAATCATACAGCCCCTCCTCCTCAAAACCCAGCCTACCAGATGAGGATGGTGATGACAAGAACAGCAGCCAGGACAAAGAAGGCAAAGATCCCAAGGGACACCAGGACGGCCATCTTCTCCAAGGGGTCACTGTGATCTGGGACAGAGAGACTGTCACAGCTGAGGGATGCCACAGTCCCCAGCACCTGGGGGATCCTATGGCAAGCTCCCGGACACTCCAGCAGCCCAGCCACACACAGGCATGGGGCAAGAGACCCTTCCCATTGCTCTCAGCCACACACATGGCACTCCTGCTCACCACCCCCAGCTCTACTCACTGATGGGCTCAGGGTTGGGAGCCTGGGAGGGCTCCTGAGCCAGGCTCTCCAGTCTGGCATCTGTAGTGGTTTCTTCACTTGCTGTGGAGGCCAGGTCTGGAAGAACAAAAGGGATGGAAACACTCACCAAAAGCATAGGCAGCACCCCAGGGACCCACAGAGAGGAGCAAGGAAGGGTGTCCTTGTGCCCCAGAGATCCCACGAGCCCAAGCGTGTCACCAAGGTGCTACCAGTGCTCTGGAAGCCCCGCTCTGTCCCAAGCCTGTGGGGGACAATCCCCAAACGCCATCAGCACAGCTGTAGACTGACATGGGCTGGGAGAGGTTTTGTCCTCCTGCAGCTCTGCCTCCCAGCCTTAAGTGGCCTGGGAGTTGAGACTCGCTCTGGTTGATATTTGGGGAAATGAGTGCCATGGGGAAGGGAGCGAGGAGGGGCAGTTCAGGGTGCTGGAGGGACTTTGGGGAGTGATGGCACAACATGGTAGGCTGTTGGGGGCTGCAGCCTGTCCCTCTCTCACCTCTGACTGGTGTTGCCCGGGCCTCGGCACTCCACTCGCTCCAATTCCCCGCATCCAGGAAATCCTTGGCACTGACTTGGACCACGTGCTCCAGCCCAGTGAAGGCATCCGTGATAACCTCAGACAGATTCACCGTCTCTACCTGTGCCAGGCAGAGGGGAGCTGTGGGGCAGGCAGGGGCATCCCTCACTACCCTCCCTGGCCCCATGCCTGCCCCACGCCTGTGCTGGCGCTGCCTTTCCGTGCACACTTACCACGGACCAGGAACGGTGGATGATGGGTCGGTACTGGAGCCGAAACCTAAGCTGGAAGTGGGGTTCCTTGGGCCAGGAGGAAGGGTACTTCCAGCTCACGTGGAGCCGCCGTGGGGCCAGGGGGATGGGCTCCACCACCAAGCCCTCCGGAGGGTCCGGCTTAACTGTGTGGGAGAGGACAGGAAGCCTTGTCACCTTGCACTGCCGTGCACAGGGCTGTAGGGTTCCCCACTGCCACCCACAGGTGCCCAGCGATGGACAAACAGCGGGACAGACAGATGGGCGGACGGGGACTCACTGATGGCCTGCATGGTGACATCAAGGAGGCGGTAGTTGAAGCCCAGGGGGTTCACCTCGGTGATGTTCAGGCGGTAGGAGCTCCAGAACTCTGACCTGTGGACGGTGCAGGTGCCGGGGCGGGACGGATCCTGCAGGCACAGCCCCATGTGCCCGTTCCTGTTCCTGCAGACAGGGAGGCAGGGTGGTGACACGTCCTACCCGCCCACCATGCACAGTTTCCAAATGCTGCCAAGAAGGAGCCATGGGAGACCCGCATGCCAAGACCCTGGTGGGGGAGGCAGTCCCTCTGGCTCAGCTGCACTCATCCTTCCAGAGTCTGGCATGTCCCTCTGGGCATGACAGAAGGGACCCCCATCCCAGCTCCACACTCCCCTGGGAGGGTCCCTCCCTGAGGAAAACCCTTCTCCCAGACTCCCAGGCTTAGGTAGCTGGCTCCCTGATGGCGACCCCGAGCTCTTGCTTTGGGGTCCCTGCTGAAGACAGCAGCAGAGCCTCTGGGATGGGGGCCAGTCCCTGGGGAGCAGGAGCAGGGTGGGAGTCAGTCCTACCTCCGCTTTTCTTCGCCTGTCAGCGATTTCTTCCTGCCACGGAGACAGATGGGAAAGCAGGTGATTAGGATGAGGGGGCAGCACAAAGTGAACCCCATCACGACCCAGAAGAGGGACAGGGGTCCACACTGCAAAGCAGCCCCCCACTCCCACGTTGACATACACGTGACAGCATGGGGGACAGAGCTAAAACCATGTCCAGCTCTTCTAGTGAACAGCCTGGCAGCAGGAAGTGGGGGTCCCAGGGAAAAGAAATGGGACCCCCTTCCCTGCCTGGGGTTTCATCACACAACAGCAAAGACACGGAGACACTTATAAAAGTAGCTCCCCTGTGCCTGGCTTCACCCTCCCCCTACAGCCCCTCAAATCTCTTGCTTCCACTCCCCCTCCCTGTGGACCTCCTGATACTCCACTCAGCCCCCTCCCCACCAAGCCCTCAGCTCCTGCAGCTTTCAGCAGGGCTGTGCTTTATGAGCTCCGTTGGACTTCAAAGCCGCCCGCTAATTTGGCTTGCAGGGATAATTAGAAGCAGCAATGCTGTCAGGGCTCCTTTCATCCCAAAGCATGCCGGAGCGCGGAGGCTTGCAGATGACCTGCTTCTGCCCCTCTGGTGCTGGCAGAGCTGTCAGCAGGGAGGGAGCCTGCCTGTGCCAGCCCCCCAGTGCTGCTGAGACCCCCACTGAGAGCAAGCAAATGCCTGGTGCTCTGTTCATCCCAAAACAGGACCTGATCTGGGTGCAGCATGCTCCTTGGGGAAGAGGGGAACCCAGGGTGCGTGTGTGGGATGGCCAGATGGATTTGGTGGTTAACCTTGGCTGTGACCCAGAGCTCACACCATAACTCCTCCAATCCATGCCCTGTGGGGATACTTCACCTGTATGTGGTGATGTATCTGGTGGGGAGGAAGGTCTCCACACTGGAGGTCCAGGAGCAAGAGAAATTCTCATAGTCAGACGCTCTGCAGGACACAAAGGGGACTCCAGGCAGGTCTGGGGTCCGAGGGAAGCAGCAGTCAGCGAGGAGTCCCCCATCCTGCAGCCCATCCAGCACACAGGGATGCCTGTGTCAACACAAAGCCCCCTTTTGGCAAGCCCCTGGCCGGGGTGCACACACACCACCCTCCCCCTGGAACAGCCCGCGCTACTCACGCCCCAGACGCAGGGACACAGTGTGCAGGAGGCCGCCGTCCTCGCCGTGGCAGCTGTATGTTCCCATGGAGGCCAAGCTGGCACGTGGCAGCACCAGAGATCCCTGCTGGACGGCTGAGCCCTCTGGCAGTGCCGTGGCACCTGCTCGTCTCCATTGCACTGGCGAGCTGAGGAGGAGAGACCAGGCAGGCTGCGTTAGGGGACAGGGAGGGGAGGTCACCCCAAGCCCACCCTGTGAACCATCCCATTGGATGAATCCCTAAGTGTGCACGGAAAAGACTTACCCGGCACGGACACCAGGGCATGACAGGGTCACGTCTGTCCCCAGCTGTCCATACTGCACGCCTGGAGGGACACACATCCCCAGATGGGTGTTAGCACTCCATGCCACCCCACGCCAGGGCTGGGGGCGCAGGTGGGGAGCCCCTGGGGCTGTACCCCACAGTGGGCACTGGCTGTGGGGTCTTGCTTCACACAGATACCACCATGGGGGTCTAGTAAGGACTGGTCCCCGCTGGGGCTGGGCAATGAGCAGACACAGGGGAGCACTGGCCACAGGTTGTGTTCCATGTAGACCTGGTAGGTCTGTTCCTGTCTGGGGGGAACGGGGCGCCCTCAGGGTCCTCATGCCTGGGACATGGTGGGGGTGCTGTATGGGGGGCTTGGTGGGGGTCTCACCTTCCTCTCCCCAGTCTTCAGGGATGGCAAAGGAGGCTGATGCCAGGGCTGCTGCGAGGAACACCATCACCCTGCCCAGGCCTGGGATGGAACTGTGCATCTGGAAGAGGCAGAGAAGGGGAGGAGAGGGTGTTATTCCCTTCAGTGGGGCAGCTGGCATGGTCCACAGCCCACAGCATTCCTGCAGGACCATGGATTCTCCATCTCACTCTCATCTCATCCCATCCTGCTGGAGACAGAACAGGGACTGAATCCCGGGACCCCAGCTGGGACATCTGGCAGTGTCTGTGCCACAGTCACAGCTGGTTCCTGGCTGCTGAGCAGTCCCCACGCCTGGAGCAGGGACGCAGAGGGCAAACACTGACCAGGAGCTTGGGGCTGTGTGGGTTGGTGGGATTAAGGGTTCTTTGCCATTGCAATCCTGTGCTGGGAGTCTTGGCTGGCTCCCAGCCCCAGGGTGGTCCAGAGACCTGTGCATGTGCAGCTGGGGTGGGAAGGGTCCAAGGAGAAATTCTGGCCTGTATTTATGTGGCAGGTGACAGCAATCTGATCTAAACAGGTTAACACAGCCAGGGAGAGCAGGGCTGTGATAGCTCAGGTTGTACCAAGTCTCACATCACTGCCCAGGCCTGCATCCACTGTGCGGCTGGTCCATGTAGGTCTCCATTTGTGGGAAAATGGCCCTGAAATCCCTTCCTCCCACTCACCACCTCCCGCTCACCACCACTACTCTGGGGTGAGAGGGGCAGGGGATACAGAGTCAGGGATGTGCACCCAGCTCTTCATGGGTCAAGCCCTGCCACAGACTGGAGTCTCCCTGCCAGCATCAACCTTTCCATCCCAACCTACACCACTGTGCCACATCAGCCAGTGTCACCCTGGCCAACACAGCCAGCATTGCCTGTCCTGCCCTATCACCCTGTCCATCACAGCTAGCAGTGCTCTACAATATCCACCCCAGCCAGCACCCTTTCTGTGCCAGCCAGCACTACCCTAAAGCATCTGGACCCTCCTGCAGAGTCCTGCATCAGCAGGACATATCAGCCAGTGTCACCCTGTCCCTCCCAGCCACATCACCCTGTCTGTGCCAGCCAACATCACCCCAGGGCATCCATCCCGGCCAGCATCATGCTATCCCTACCAGCAGTGCCACACTGTCTCTGTCAGTCAGAAATGAATCATTTCTCCCTAGAAGACCCCCCTGCCCACCCCTCACGAATGGACAGGCCTGTTTATTTACACCCACACCACTGGGCTCTGCTCCCAGCTGCAGGCAGGGGCTGAGGGCACATAAGGCAGTGAGCTCCCTGCCAGCCCCAAGTGCAGGCATAAATCTCTAGGCATAAATCTGTGTCCCCCTGGGTTCAACAGCTGAGAGACTGGAGGGAGGGATGCTCCAGCCCAGCAAAGCACCCCAGAGCAGCAGCTGGTTCCCCTCCTGTGGTCGACAGCCCATGGCCACAGACGAAACCGCCTGGCGAAGGAAACAAGAGCTACAAGGCAATCTGCTGCAGGGGGGAAGGCGTGCGGCACCCCACATCAACCCCGCTCTGAACATGCCAGGCAGCCTCAAACACAAGCCCCAAACGTAAATAATTTCATGAGACTGTCATAAGCTTTTCCTACTAAACCACCCTAGAAATGTTCCCAAGAAATATCAGTTAAAAGGTCTCTGCCAAAACTATGCTGGTAAGTAACTGGGAACATTTGGCCTGAAAGTAAAATATTTTGGTGATGGAAAAAAAAAAAGAAGAAGACAAAAATGAGTGTATTTTGTCTTAAAAGCAGCAACCAAAAATAACTCCAAAAACCACGTGGGCCAGAGTGAAGGAATAGTTCTGGGAGGAGGGGGGGAAGGGGAGTGGGTGTATGTGTGTGTGTCAGGAAGAAGAGAGAGTGTGTTAATATACAGAGAGAAAAAATAGCTTTAAAATAAAATAATTTCTTCTCCTGACCACCCTGGCTTTTCATTCAAACACTGCAGAGGGTATCCAACACGTCTCCATAATGACCCTAGTGGTTAAGTCTAGATAGGGACCACTCACCTAGACCCTAACCCTTATCGTCCCTAACTCTAACCCTACACCTAACCCTAACACCACTCATCCTGGTGGCCAGTCCACATCCTTCCCCCTTCATCACCCTTTGTGCCAGGGTCCTCCCAGAGCTCCCCACCCTCACCCCAGCACCCCATGAGCTCCCCTGCCCCAGAGGGCCACCCCTGCCAGCACAGGGTGGGAAGGCGGCACCGAGCCCCTACAGACACACACTGACTCAGTAAATGACCCACATGAGCGCTGCCAAAACCTATCCCTGACAGAGCATCGCTGAAGAGAGAAGCAGCAGGGCAAGCCCTTCCTTGCCTGCCCAAAAGCCACAAACAACAGGGGAAAGAGCCACAGAGCCGGAGAAGACCCAGAGCCCTCGCTGGCTCCAGGTGCAGAAGCAGGGCAGGGGGCCACAGGCTGCCAAGACAGCCTGCCCAGAAAGGATCCCCTTATTTTCTGCCACCAACCTCCCTGGCCAAGGGAAAAACAGGCGTGCAAATGAACACAAGTGTGTGAGTGGCCAGGCCCACCTTCCTTGGTGGCTCCACGCCCCCACAGATGGGCACACAGGCAGAGAAAACATCCCTTGATGCTTGCACCAGCCGTGACACATTCTGGGGACACAGAGTCCCGACACAGTGGTCCTGGAGCCAAGATGGGACAGAGGGAACAATCAGAGCTTTTCTTTTTCCCTTCATGCTAATCCTGGACAGAGAGACGCCTGCCGCCAGCCCGGGGCTGGGTGACATCCTGATGCCATGGCCAGGGTAGAGGGACCCAGCTCAGCCTGGGGGCATGGTTCGGTCCTAGCAGGAAGGGCAGCAGTGCCAGACCCTGCTCCCTCAGCATGGGATGCTCTTGTCCCTGGCATGGCCAGGGTCACCAGGCAGCCTGTGGCACCTGGGAATGTGAGCCAGAAATGCAAGGAGTCACTCTCCATCCCTCCCTGATCCTGCTGTTCTGCTGGGCACCACTTGAGCTCATGCAAAAGTTTTTGGGCAGTGGTGGGGAGAAATCCTGACATAAGCCCCTTCCTGCATGCAAACTGAAGTGCTGTAAGCCAAAACTTCCCTCAAAATCACGGCCATGTGCACTGGTACCGATGTCCACGTTGGGTGTGACAGTCCCCTCGGCACAGCTGCTCTGTGCCATACTCTGCCGTGGCCTGGCAAAGCCCAGTACAGATTCCTGGGGGAAGCCAACTTTCCATTGTGCTCGGTGCTTTGAAAGACATTGGGTTTTGTTTTCTTAGCGTTTTTTGTTTTGCTTCATTTGAAGTCGCTCTTCAAAGCAAATGGGCCGCACACAGAGCTGGGATGGTGGGGACAGGGACAGAAGCAGATGACACTGTGCCTCAGGGCTGCAGATGGCAGCGTGGAGACGTGGGATGCTCCCCACGGAGCACAGAAAGCTGGGGTGCCTCCTAACCTCTTCCCAGGGTGGTCGGGGGCAGCATTGCTGCGACAGAGATATGGCAAATAACCCAGGAGCACTTGGCAGCTCTGCCTGCCCTGTGCCAGGCCCTGATGGAGTCACCCACCTGCAAAAAGCAATGGGCAAAGGCCCAAAGCTGGCTCTAATGCCCCAGAGATGGCACCAGTCTGTACTCCTCCTGCTCCTGAGCTAGGGGACCATCCCTGGACCTGTGCTACCAACCCTCCTCTCTGCCAGTGACAGCCATAGGAAACGTCCTACGTTGAAATGTGGCATTTCAAAGCAGCAGGAATTCCTCTCTCCTTGTTTCCCTGTGGGGTTGGGAGCAGTACACTGCTAATCTCTCTGCTCCTGGCAGGCCTGCAGGAGCACCATGCCCTGCTCTGAGGAGCCATGGCATGGTCTGAGTACATCCCTGTGGCCACCGATCCGCCCAGGGACCTGGAATTGCCCCATCCCTGCAGCACTGGTGACTTCCATCATCGCTGCACGAACGCGCGCCTGCGAGGTGGGGGAGCATCAACTCCACTGATGGATGGTCCCCTGCAACAGCCACCCGTCCCCTGAATGCTGCTGGCACCCTCCCTGGGTGCCCAGAGAAAGCCCAGCAGTGGGTGCTGGAGGGAAGCATGTCCCCCACCACCTCCAGGGCCACCAGGGCCGTGCACCATCTCCAGGGCTACCAGCAGCACCTGAGGCAATACCTTGCCCACCTTGGGCACTGCGGGTGTGATGCTCTGCGCACTCCCCTTGGGGACCTCAGAAAGTGCTGTTTTCCTCTGCACCACTTCAGTGGGGTGCATGGGCCCCCATGACTGCTGTGGTGGGGGTACCATGCCATGCTGGGCTGTGCCAGAACACACACATGCACAGCTGGAGCCAGTGCAACCCCAGCACAATGGAATTACCCCAGTTAAACCAGTAAAACCAGTTGGAGTCTTCCCCTGTGAGGCCAGTGCAGTCCAATAAGCCTGGTGCACAGTCTGAACACAGGACTAAACCCAGTATAGTCCTGATGTGGGGCTTAATTCAGGGCAATGCCAATATGGGATTATACCCCACTCAGCCCAGGAGAATTAAATCCCACTCAGCCCCGGAGGAGAATTAAATCCAGAGCAGTCTAAATGTGTGGCTAAACTCAGCCCAGCCCAGGAGTGGGGCTAAACCCAGCTCAGCCAGAATGTGAGGCTGGACCTAGCACAGGTCAGACATGTGGTTATGCCATCCTAACGTGGGGTTAAACTTGGCACAGCTCAGGAGTGGGGTTAACCCACAGCTCAGTTCAAACACAGGGTTAACCTCAGCACAGCCTAGTCATGGGGTTACACAGTTCAAATGTGGGGCTAAACCAAATGCAACCCGGGAGTGGGGTTAACCCCAGCTCAGCCCAAACACAGGGATAACCCCAGCATCATCCAGGGAACCAGCTATCTCCACAGCCAGATACAATGCACATCTCCATCCAAACTACACCAATCCCCTCCAACATCCACTGGTGACACTCAGCTGGCCACAGCCCCACCGGTGTCCAAAGCCAAGCCCAAACCCCTCCATAACCTGAGGGTCACCTCTCTCCTCTGTGGAGCCAGCAGCTGCCAGCAGTTCCTGGTGCTGGGGGGCCCCTACACACCTCAGCATGCCAGCAGCACCATGGAGGTCAGGCTCTGCTCTTACCCCAGCCGGGAAACTCCCACCCCAACGCCCTGATTTCCGCTCTCCTCTGCTCCATCCTGCGGGAAGAAGTCTCTGGCTCCCGGTCGTAACTGGAGGCATCGGCAAGGGCCAAAACAGCGAGGGCTCTGTTAGCAGCCAGCAGCCCTGACACTGTGCCAGCTGGCAGTGCTGCATTCCGAGGGGGGAGAGAAGGGGCGCCCCCCTCTCCATCCCCATCCCCACACTCCTCTCTCCAAAGCCACGTGCCAGAGACATTCCTAAAAATAATCTCCCGGCTGTAAAGAAACCTAGCAGTGCTGTAGCTGTAGTGCTGGTGGGTTTCTTTACAGCTTGGAGATTATTTTTAGGGTGGAGGCATGGAAGTTGGTGGGAGAGGGTGCTGCATCCCACTGTCCTTGGCATATGGTTACAGGACAGGGATGGGTGCAGTGCTGGATCTGGGGACACGGGTGGGACCTGCCAGCAGAGAGCTGGGCCACCCTGTGATTACAGCAGGGTGGGAAAGGCTTTTCCTGTCCCAGGAACATTTTGGGATTTGGGACATTTTTCTGCTCCTGGGCTCAGCCCAGCCTGGCAGAGAATTCAGTGAACACGCAGCTCCCAGTACGGCGGAGCAGGCGGGTACCAGCCTGCAGCCTGCCCCCCAGGACCATCTGCATCTCCAGAACAAAGTTCCCCCATAAGCTGGCCCGGGAGCTGATACAAGGGCGCATGCATCCATAAATGTAGGGGACAGACATACGTGTACATACCTGTGAATGCCCCAGGCACACCCAGCTCCTTCTGATGCTCCTGATGAACTCCAGCCTGGGGCTGGGAACTCTGATCAGGAGTGGGGCCCCACAGCATCCCCCATACGCGATGCTTCCCCTTCCCTCCCCCCGCTCCAAAGCTGGCCAGAGCCCAGGAGCTCAGCTCCATCCCTGAGGCATGAAGGCGCACGGGTCAGCCAAAATGCAGCAGGGCCAAAACAAACAGCTCACCTTACACAAATGCTCCCCCAGCTAGCAATTTGCTGTCAGTCCTTGTGCAAAACAAAATCCCTTTTGGGCAAGAGAGAGATTTCAGGAGTCATTAAGGACCACCTGGGCAGCCAAATAAAGCCATCACCAAGGGGTGGCCCGAATAAAGCCACCACCAAAGGGTGGCCCATTAACCTTTTGTACACCACCAGCAGAGTCCCTCTGGGAGCAGGGCAGGGGGATTGAAATTGCAGAGCCCAACAACGTGTGATGTGGGGATAATGGTGCCAGTCTCCTTCACCTGGTGGGATAACCATGACCTGCCTTCTCCAAGCTTGGAGCCAGCCCTACCTGCTTTCACAGAATCATTGAATAATTAAGGTTGGAACAGACCTCTAAGATCATTGAATTTGCTACACGGAGGCAGCTCAGGGGAGGCAGCAGGGTGCGAGGCACATGGCAGGAACAGAGGCTGGGAACACACTTCACTAGGGGCAGCATCCATGCCCCCACACCACACTTCTTGTCAATCAGATGGCAGTCCCCAAGCCAAAAGGAGGTGGAAACATGGCAAAAAGTGGGAAGACAGGGAAAACCTGGGGGCTGTAGTACAAGGACAGGGGATGGGGGCTGAGCCCTGCCTAAGTTGAGAAGGTTGGAAAAACACTGTCCGGCTCGTTTTTTGCTAGGGGAAAAAACACCCAGCCAAGTTCTGAAAGATTAAGTGCGATCGTATCCAAGAGGGGGAAAGCAGGGCCATGCAGTGAGCATGCTGACACATCTCCTTCCCCAGTGCTGGAGAGAAGCCTCAGCCCCACTCGGGGCCAGCTCTGTTTACAGCCTCCTATTGTCTCTCTTTTTTCATTTGGAGTCCCCCCCCTCCAATGTTATAGTTCAGAGTAAACAAAAGCAAGCAGCCTCTCACTCCAAACATTTCAGCCATCCCAAACTTTCTCTGGAGGGGGGCTGCCCGTGGAATTTTCCTCATCCAAAAGAATTTCGAAATGTTCCCGTTGCAGCCTGCTCTGACTGGAGGCCAAGACAGCTCTAAAATTCTTCACGAAATGCTTGAGTTGCCCTGTGCACTGCCGCAGCTCCAGCTGTGCCCCAAAGTCCCCCCCCATGCACAGGGATATCCTCTGGCTTGGCGAGAGGGGCACAGAGGCACATCCCAGCCTCCGTAATTCCCCACTGCTCATCCCATTCACCTGAAGTGAGACAGCAGGCCTTGGTGAGGCTGGATCCTACCTTTTCATATTTTAAGCTGATACTTCAGTTCTTATGCTCCAAGCTGTGCTGGTGCAAAGTACTTGGGTGCACTGGGGGGTACATGTGGCAATGCACCCCAAGAAAACACAGTATTTCTCTTTGCAGGCAGCACCTCCACAGCACCAGGCAGAGGGGAGAGGGTGCAGGGGGTGCCAGAGCTCCTCCTGGGAGCGGTCAGTGGCACCTCGAGCACCAGGAGCATGGTTTGCAGCGGTGATGCCTCCTCGGTGCTGCCGGGTCACTGCATGGGCAGGCGGACGAGGAAGGGATGGTGTGCTGCACACACCCCTGAGGATGGAGGGGGGGCACAGCATGGTGCCCTGCACACCCCTGGGAGATGGGGTGTGGAAGAGAGGACGACAGGTACTCCAGGATGAGCCAAGTGGTGAGTGCCACCGAAGTGTGCTGCTGCTCCCTGGCACACGTCATGCTGTCAGGGTGTGCACCCTGGTCCCTTCTGGGAGGTGGGACCCCAGCGTGGTCAAGCAGAGACCCCCAACAGCTCTCTTGGCTCTGGCTAAGTACAGATATGAGGTGAAACCCACGAGACCCTGGCATCAGGGTGCCAGCACTGCGCAGCCTGCTCGTAATGGGGACATCAGAAGCAGACCCTGAAACAACTGGAAGGGGAAGAGCCCAGCTGAAAAGCCACACAAAAAACCCAACAGTTGCAGGAAGAAGCACCTAAAGCTCAGTCCAGCGTGGATTTGGATGTCAATGCAAGCCACTGGAGTGGCCTGGCATGCTGATGTCCCTTGCCTGCTTTCCAGAACAGTCTCTGAATGGGTGTCACCGGATAGGTGGTCCTGCAGCCCAAAACACACCCCAACATGCTGGAGAACCCCCACATCCTCCCTCTCTGGGCACATGCAGATTTTGGGGACTGCAACCCCTTGATGAACATGCTGTCACCTCAGGAAGGCAAAACATTGCTGGTACCTGCTGCACCTCCCACCCACAGCATCCCACCCTGGATGGGCACCGAGCCCCGTGCCACCACAGCAGCACTGGCAGGGGGGAGATACCTCAGCTCCACGCCGGGCTGGAATCTTGCTGTGGGACGGGGCTCTGCCGGGTGCCCCTGCTGCCTCTGCACCATCTCCCTGCGCCGCCTTGCTGGGTTCTCCTCCTCCACGGAGGTTGCTCAGTGGTTTGGCGTGGGAGCGGTCCTACCCCCCCACCCCCAGCAGCCCCCTCCCCTATAAAGGGGCCAGGCAGTGGCTGTGTGGGGAGCAGAGCCCCCGACACAGCAGATGGGGTCTGTAAAGTGAGGCTCCCCCAGGTGTGTTTGCCTTGGCCGGGGCTCAAGCCCGTCCAATTAGAGCTATAGAAAACATATCTTACAAAAAAACGAGGGGGGAAAAATAATCCTCTCCCCTGCGCTGGGGCCCAGGATTTGGCCGGGGTTTCTCGGCAGGCCAAGCGCAGGCGATACAGGCTCTGCTGGCAGCAGCCTGGGGAGGGCGGGATGTTTGTGGATATTAAAATGCACTCGTAAAGCAGAATAAAAGGGCAGCCTTGTTTCAGAACGAGTCTCTGAGGCTTTCCCCTCTCCCGTCATGCTCGGCACCTGGCCGGCAGCATGAGCAGCTCCCCCTTCCCACAGCCCCCCCAGCCACCCCGAGCTCGCCCAAGGGCTGAGGTGCTGTCAGCGAGACCCCAGCCCTCATGGCGTGAAGCTCATCATCTCCAGGAGGGAGCAGATTTGGGAGGGCCCCCCTCTACAGCTACCCATACTGGGTCACATTACAGCTGTGCTTCTGTAAAACCCACCCTTGCACATCCCTTCCTCAGTGCCCCCGCAGCTCCTTGCTTTCCCTTGTCCACTGCCCTGCCTGCATGGAGCCAAGGCAGCCTGGCCCCAGCTGCTTGGCAGCAGCCACATGGCAGCACCACTGGTACTCCACTGCTTGGCCTCTCCCTGCCTCCCTGCTGGAAGTAAAATAGCTGGATAGTCTTTTGGTCAAGGCTTAAAATTATTCACAGGCACCCAACACCCAGTGCCCACTCAGAATAAGGCGTGCCATCGTCCCATGGGGCTTCCCACATTCCCAGGGACCCCATAAATCTCTGGAGAAGCCCTCTCCTTGGGATATCTCCCCAAATCCATCCCTGAAGCAGGATGCTGCCTCTCCACAGCATCGCCTCTGCCTCCATGCTGCCATGTGCAGCCCCGGAAAGTCACAGCAGGAGGCTGGGAAGCAGTTACAGGCACCAGCCCAGCAAAGGTGGCCCCATCCTGGCCCACCTGCTCAGCTGGAGATGCCCAGCACACATCTGGCTTCACCACTGCCTTCTGCTCCCCTTTCCCTCTCGTTAAGGAGGGGACTGTGGGCTGCGAGCCCAGACGCCCCCCCATCCATCCCTGCCCCCATCCCTCTCCCTTGCCCCGGTACTGGTTCTCCAAGCCCCCGTGCCCCTGCCCCACGGGGACCCGAGGCACATCCCATCCCCAGCCACGGCCCAAATGACTAACGCCCCGGCAAGCGAACCGGGTGCCGTCGGGGCGAGCAGGGCCTGTTCCTTGGCCGCGCTCCCTCCCCGCAGTGGTGAAATCACGTCTGGAGAAAGCCCGGGGAGTGAGGCGCCGGGGCCCCCCCCCGCTGCTTCCCAGCGAGGATGCTGCTCCCCGCCCGCTGGCCAGCCGTCCCCACTGTGCAAACCCCACATCCCAACAAAGGGGTGCTCCAGGCATGCAGCCTGCAGCACAGCCTCATACCTCATCTCCTCCTCCTCCTCCTCCTCCTCCTCCTCCTCCTCGATCCGGATCCCATAGCAGCATCCCAGCTGTGGAAGTGGCAGTGAGATGCGGAAACGCAGCAGCGAGCCCCAGATGCTCGTAAAAGTGCTCCCGGGGAGTGGGCAGGAACCTCTAATCTCCCTCTAACTTCTGTAGACCCGCCAGAGGCTGGGGGGCAATCGGGGGGTGGAGGGGGTACCCCTCTTGCTGACACACCAACCCCCCACGGCAGAGCAAGCTGGCTCATGGAAGGAGCTGGTGGCTCGGGCTGCCTGGGAGCAGCCCTGGGCAGCAGCAGAGGGGACAGTGAGGGGCGGGCCACCAGCGCTCGGCCTCGACCCGGCAGGCGGCACGTGCCGGCGGCGACGGGGGGTGACTAATGCGGCTCTGTGAGCGCCTCCGCCGGCACGGGAGCGCGGCTCCGCGTTAGGGTTTAATCATCGGCCTTCCTCCGCAGCCCATGCTCTCCCCCGCCTGAA
Source organism: Lycocorax pyrrhopterus obiensis (assembly GCA_014706295.1). Taxonomy (NCBI): domain Eukaryota; kingdom Metazoa; phylum Chordata; class Aves; order Passeriformes; family Paradisaeidae; genus Lycocorax; species Lycocorax pyrrhopterus. The sequence continues at coordinate 7,911,997 of JACSVZ010000014.1, read as the reverse complement.
CCGCCACAGGGACCCCGGGAATGTCGTCCATCCCCCCCTGGCCGGGGCTGCTGGCATGGAGCGAGCAGGGCTGCGGCGGGGAGCTGGCTGGGAGCACGCCGAGGCTGCAGCTGGGGGCTATAAAAAGCACGGCTGTGGTATGCAGCGAGGCACTGAGAGGGGAATAAAATAAAATCAGGTGGTGGATGAGTCGGGTGCTTGCTTCTGCACCAGGTCTGGCGGCCGTGCTGCTCCCCATCATCCCTTCCCTGCTCCCTGCCCGGCTGACAGCCCCGTGAGGCTGGGGCAGAGCGGAGAGCTGGGATTTGGCAAAAGGCGGAGGACGCAGGGCTGGGTTGGCAGGGAGTGGAGGGGGTCAAGGCTGGGGAAACAATCGCTGGCTCTGATACACGGGCTCCTGCCCGGGATGGAAGCATTGCAGCCGCCCCTTGCTCAGCTCAGAGACGCCAGACCCGGGCACTCAGTCTTCTGGCAGCTCGTACCGGAGGATTAACCGTGCGCTGATTGACGGCCAGAGCTGCCTTTGCCAGGAGGAAGCCCCACCATCCCCCAGCACCCGGATCCTGGGGGGACCTCATCCAGAGGGGACAGTGACGCCGCAAGCTGGGGACAGAGAGGGCTCCCCTTGGGCCGGCAGGAGCTCCCTGCTCAGGGACGTGCCGTGTTTGCACAAGTCTGAGCAGGGGAAGGTCAGATTAATTTTAAACTTGAATAAACAAGGAGAGAAGGCAATGCCAGAGCTCGCCCTTCCCCAGTAGGGATGCCCAGCAGCAGAACATAGCACCCGCAGCACAGCTCTGCCCTGCCCAGGGGTTCACATCCCCCTAAGAGAGCTGGAACAGACCCACACCCAGGGGCCTCCCTTTTCCACAAGGAGCTCCCAGCTGAGTCAGTGCTGGCAGCAGGAAGAGCAGCTCCTGCTTGATTTTGCAAGATTCCTCTGGTCTCCACGGGGAAGTACCCACCCTGGGACCCCCATCCCGCTGGGAACAGCACCAGGGCTCGCCTGTTCCCTGGCCACAATGCACAATGCGGTCTTGGGAATGAACAAGGAGGAGAAAAGAAAATAGTAAAATTGTTTGTAGGTCAAGAGGAAAATGGAAAAAAATAAAGTTTGTGTTTTTCATGCCAAAAGGAAAATGAAAACCAAAACATTTTGTTCTAAATGATAGGCCTTGTTTAGTTTTCAGTGGTTTTACTTTTTTAAAAAGGTTTGAGTTAAATCGAGCTAAATTTGTCTTCCAAACATTACCTTGGGGCAGGGAATAAAATAAATTGGAAAAAAAAAAAAAAAAAAGAAAGGATAAATCAAAACATCTCATTTGGAAAATGTCAAGAGCAAAACGCCACGGCTTTTCCAGCCTGGGAGAACCGCAGCCGGGCGCTGAACCCAGCCTCAGTTCACAACTTGCGACGGCCCCCCCGAAGCAACTTTTTTTCCCGGAAAATAAAGCAACTACTGCACCAACTAATGGCGGGCATGGCTTGTGCCCTGGTGCCTGGCTCCCATCAGGGATGTCCCCACTGCCCATGCCAGTCCCCAGGACCTTCTGGAGCATGGAGAGACCCTGTTACAATCAGCAGCCATGCGCATGAGCCGAATAAGAGCTGAGCTGCTCTCCAAAACTCCTCTTTAAATGTCTTTTCTATTAGGTCAGCATTCCTGCGTCGCCCAGGGAAGGTGGTTACGGCCGGCAGCCCGGCACACAGGCTCCTCGGTGCTTGCTGCTGGCTCTCCGACAGCAAGCAGCCTGCCCACACTATTAAATTACTGAGAAAAATGGATCGTTTCACCAAAAATTAGGTGCAGGAACCTCTCACACAGTGGCAAGGCGAGCTGGTAATTGGAAATTCATAGAACTGGCCGCAAATGCTGCCTCTGGCTCTGCTCCACCCTACTCTGGTTGTGGCAAGGGATGGTAGAGAGGCATTTGCTGCCATCCCTGAAATGCTGCCGCTGATGGAGGTGCAGCAGCCACGTCGCCAGCAGCAATGTGAAGTCTCCCGCATACCCTAGGAGGGTTAAATGCTGCTGCACGGCCCCTCTGCCCTTGATAGGTGGGGAAAATAAGTGAAAAAAGCTCTCAGAGACCTTTCCAGGCACTGGAGGAAGAAAGTTCTCCACGCATGGCTCACCATTAAGCACCCTATTGGGGACACGTCTCATGGGGACATAGTTTGGGGATGCAGCAGGACGTGCTGCCTCAGCACCATCCCATTGTTACAGCAGCACCCCAGGGGTGAAAACCAAGGTGACCTTCCCCATAGGCCTTCCTTTGCTCAAGTCCTTCATCCATCCATCCATCCATCCATCCATCCATCCATCCATCCATCCATCCATCCCAGGCGCAGCATGAGCACCACTGCTACTCCAGCTGAGACTGAGCTTGGATTATGAGCTTCTCAACATCCTCCCAGACCACTCTGAGTCCAAGCCTCAGTGCCTTGCTGAGCAGAGCCCTCCAAGGCATCTCCAGGGCAAACCACCCAGCTTCAGGAGCTGCCAGGGAACCCAGTGAAAATCTGCAGCCTCCAGTTGGGAAGGAGGAATGTGGATGTGCAGCAGATCAAGAGCTGTGTCAACAAGATACTCTGGGAGACCAGTCCCTCACACTGACTGCTCCCTGTGCCAGCACAGGCACTGGGGGGCCTCATCTTCCTTGCTATGTACACTGTTTTTTGGATGCTGGGGTGCAACGACTGTGGGCACCGTCCCAGCTGGAGAGGGGAAATGGAGCTGGGCACAGGATCAGGGAGGCCAGAGAAAACGGACACCTCCCCTGGCACAGCCATGCTCCAGCCGTGGAGCTGCAAAACTCAAAGCCAGGATGGGGTGGAGCAGCCTCAAGGGAGCCACGAAACAGCCCGGCGGGAGCCTTGCAGGAGCTAAAAAAATCAAAAGCAGCCAAAGCACCGAGGAACCCCCGGGGTTGCGTGTTGGCCCTTGCAAGACAAGGATGGAGCAATAGCTGTTTGGGTCCACCAGCTCCTCCTAAGCCTTGAGGCCTCAGGCAAAACTCATGGAAAGCAAAGACTCCTGCAGACCTCCCCAGCAGCCAGGGGCTGGCCCTGGCCCTGGCCCTGTAAGGAAGTCTGGGGAGGTGCCAGCTGGCCTGGGCACCCTGCGTGACAGCAGCTTTCGCAAAACCAAGCAGGGCCACTGCGCCTGGGCCATCCCTGGAGACCTTTGCAGGGCTGTTGCAGCACAGCTGTTGTGAGCTCTGTCGCAACACTGGCACGGCACTGGGCTGGACCACAATGAAGACCCTTCATGACAGCCCTTTCTGGTTTTCCCTGTCTATTTTTGCAGGAAGGTAAGAGCGGATCTGCGCCTTTCATGATGTTACTGAATTCAAAAGGCCCTGATGCCCATGCCAACCCCAAAAAGGGGCTGGTGATGTGTCTGTGGGACTGTTGGTCTGGCCAGGATGAAAGCCTTCTGTCCGAAAGGAAGGGGATGGTGAAAGCACAGGAAGGCAAAGGAAGGGGATGGTGAAAGCACAGGAAGGCAAAGGAAACAGCTGGACATGCACAGCCACGCCAGCCTAGGGGCTCCAGGGATGCTGTGCCAGCCCTACTGCCTCCTACGTGCTCTTCTGTGAGGACATCCACACCCCTTAGGCTGACAGCAGGATGGTAGGCAGCAGCCCTGAGCCCGGTCTGGAGCTCCCCAAGGCGGGATGACACAGCTACAACTGAGCACAACACTTGTCAAAGTCAGTGGGTCAGAAGATCCTCCCCAAACAGCTGCAGAGATGATGGTCCACCAAAGCTGGAAGCTTCTTCCTTCCCTTCTTCCCCTCAGTGTGTCGTCAGCACTGGCTTCTCAACAACGGTTGGCATTCCTTGTTTACACTTTGGGAAGTGAAACAAACCAGAAGATGCCCAAACGATTTTCTTTCCACCATCAGGATTTCATTAGATGATGGATCCCTGAACTTTTCCACCTCTCCCTATACGGCAATCTCTGTGGGTCCGTAACAATCTTCATTAGGCAGCTTCTATTTTGACTGTCTCCATACGGAAAGGAATGGACCAGAGCTGAGCAGCCTCTGGGGAGCCTCAGGCTGATTTCCAAAGTGCTTTCAGCATCCTCCCTTCTCCTGGTCAATGCACTCTTGGCTGCGTGCAGGCCTTCGCCACCTGTGTGGGCCAGCTCCATGTCCGACCATGTCAGACCTCCAGAGGTCCCTCCAGTCTCCTTGTCCTCCCCAAAAGCATCTTTAGGAAACATGTACGAGCAGGTGGATGTGATCTTCCCCTGCACAGACTCTTCCAAAATTCCTCAAAAGCCTTTCAGCCATGACCAACGCCTGCTGGAGCAAGCCCAAGCTGTGCTGATCAGATGTGACCAACGTGACCACAGTGAACAGTCCTGCTAAGATGTAGGCAAATCAGGTCTTGACAAATTTCTTGTCCCTCTTTTCCTGGATGCGCCCAACCCAAACACCAGAGTGGGAGGAAGCATTTGTCAGCTTTTTTTTGTCACGTCCCAGGCTTGTAGCACTAGAGAGAAGGAATTGCACCTCCCAGCCCAGCCATCCACCTGTACCAGAGAGCTTGGCAGATGCTCCAGGGAGTGCTGTGACCTTTCAAAAGAGCCCAAAGCTCACCCCGTCCCACTCCCATGCGAGGGTGACTGAGAGACCTGGGAAGCAGCCAAACTTGAGAGATAATTCCTATTTACACACTGATCCTTGACACTGCAAACTAATCTCCAAAGGAATTTTTATTTTTCCATGGAAAAAGTCCATGGGAATCTGGCTGTTGGAGAAGACTCAACTACAGCTGCGAGGCATCTGTGCCCTTCCCCACCTTCACAACCTGGATGGGAGAAGAAAACCATCACTGAGAGGTGCAGAGAGGTTTGCTGGTAGGAACTGAGGTCATAGGGTCATGACATCCCCGGCCAGAGAGATTTGGTGATTTTCACACATTGCGATGCTGTTGTAACCACAGGAACACTTAAGAAAAACCAAAAACTCTCTAAACATCCCAGCAAGCCACCTCAGACATCCCAGGGCTAATCCCTGATGCTGGCATTGTATCAGCATCCCAAATGCTGCTGAAGCCCCAGTGTGTTGACTACAGGGAACAGCTCCCATACCATCCAAACACAGTCCTTGGCAATAGCTTAGGCAGGGGCAGAGCCACCCTCTTTCATGCCTAAACAAGAGGAGGGGAAACAAGCTGTGAGAGATGCCGAAATTTCCCAAAGGGAGAAAAGCAGAGACACAAGCCAGCACCTGCCCCCTCCTGCGGGAAGCATCTAGCAAGGGGTTTTCCTCCAGAGCCAAACCCATGAGAGAAGAGGAGGCAAGAATCCTTTGGCTTGCTTAACCTAACAAGGAAGCTATAAATATAGCAGGGTAAACACCAGAGAGGGAGAAGAGGTCTTGAACTAAAAGCACAATGTTGGCACAAACCCACAGGGGAATAAGCTCTCCAGGAACGCATTCGGCAGGAAACCGGAGGGAGGTTGAGGCCTGTGTGAGCAGGAAGAGCCTGGAGTTGCCTTTGAACAAGAGCAGAGTGAAAAGAAAGGGTTTGAACTGAGTGCTCAGCCAGTTCATGGCAGGTGAGGATGCCACGCGCTGCCGCCATCCGTGAGGGTTTCCCCACTCAGGATGGTCCAGGTGAGCCATGTGAGAAGGGCAGAGGAGGCGGGACACCTTCATGTGGGGGCTGCAGGTGTGGGCTGCCTGAGTGCCCACCCAGCACGACAGCTTCTGATAAACCCAGCAGCTGCAAAGGGGAACTGCTGCTGCTGCTGCTGCCACGATGAAAACGGCGGGGAGACTCGCTGTGCCGTGAGTCATTCATTCATCCTTCACAAACAGGGCCTGCACTTGGCCAAGCATCCTCCTCCCCCCGCCACTGGGACAGCTTGCTGGGACAGGGAAAAAGTGGCTTATTAGATATAATCAAGTCAAGTTTTCCCCTCCCTGTGAGGTTCCTCTTCCTGGAATAGGAAGCACAAGACCAGAGCTGCTTTTCTTCCACCTTCCTGCAGGCTCTGCCTGTAGCTGCACCCTCGAGGGAGCCCTCCCCACCACCCTGCTGAACCCCACACTCCCTGTTCACCCACCGCTGGTGACATCCAGTCCTGAGCACAAGCGTGCTGTCACCAGTTAGACCCTGTCCCCCACCAGTCCCACTTTGGCTGCCAACGTCAGTTCGCAGCTCCCTGTAGAGCACATATTTTCCATATTTTTTCATTCCCCCCCAAAAAGTGCCAGGTTGGTGGGGCAGAGGGTGTATGGGTGATGAGGGGACATTGTGGCCATATCTCATTCTTGTCCCTGCCACAGGAGGGCCTCCACCAGCTCCCAGCTCCCTGTGAAGCTCCTCTCCCTGCGCCAGGCTGGGATGCCGTGTGCCTTCAGTCACAGCACACGTAACCTCGCTGCGACCTGCCCTCCTATAAACAGCAGAGTGCAAATGCGCCACCTCCTCCTGCAAACACGACAGCCAGACGTGGGGCAGTCACCTGTTGGCACACAAGGTGCTTGGCCAGCCCCAGAAGTCTCAGCTCTGGCTATGCCACCAATGCCACTCAGTCCAACACCTTTTTGTGTGCATGGCAACACATCTGTGAGCTGCTGCAGCTCTGGGTTTCTTCCCATCCATGGGGACCCGGCACAAGGCATCCTCGGGCCCCATCTCAGAGGGGTCTCAGTTTGCTGACAGTGATGTCCAAGCCAAGCTCAGCCCCATGGCCCTCTCTGACGGCCTTCACCAGCCCGGAGGCAGAGCTTGGAGGGGACCTGGTGGGTGGGTGACATGGTGGTGGGCATAGCCCAGAGCTGGGCACTCATCGCTGCGGGCACAGGACAGAGAAGCCGGGATTGAGACAGCATCCCAGGGCAAGGAGGGACAAGGCAGGCAGAGCCCTGCCAGCGCCCGCGCATGGGAAAGCGCCTCTCTCAGCGCCTCTCCTAATTGCGAGCAGCTTTTCCCTGGACCCCCCAGGAGAAGAGGGGGCCCTGCCAGGGGGGCGCTTTGCCTGGCATTCCAGTCTTTCTCCAGAAAACTCCTTTCAGAGGCAGCAGGGGTGGCAGTAGGGAATGGGGGGAAGGTGGTCTGTGGAGGCTGGAGAAGGGACTCAAACATCCCACCCCAGGAACATCAACCCCCCGAGCATCTCCGGGCAAGGCGGAGGCGCGGAGGGCGGAGAAGGGGGAGCAGCCCTGGGTACCCACAGGCAGCCGGGAGGAACAGGGAGGGCAAGTCCCTGGCAGCTGCTTTGCGAGGGGACACAGGCACACAGACATCCACACACACCCGCACAACTTTCTCCGCCCGGGCAGCAAACAGCTCCGGGAGCCGCCTGACCGCAGCCGCGCGTCCCTCACCGCGAAGTCGGGGCGGCGGCGACCCGTTCCCCTCGCGGTCTGGGGACCGGGGGGCTGTTCCCTACCTTCCTGCGTGGCGCCGCGGCTATGTGTCCATGGCGCTAGCGGAGCGGGAGCCGGGCCGGGAGCGGGAGCGGGGCCGGGAGCGGGGCGCCCGCACCGGGCTGGCTGGGGCCGGTAGCGCAGGCGGTGCGAAGCCGCCGGGGCTGCCGCCGCCGCTCCATTGGAGCAGGGCTCTGCCAATCTGCCGCCGCCACCCCGGGACGTTTCCTGCCTGTGAGCCGCCCCCCGGGACCGGGAGGGATCCGAACCCTCTGCCCGCCGCCTGCCCGGAATTCGCGGTCCTCCCCGGGGGCCCCCAGTCCGGCCGGAGCGGTGGGATGGGGATCCCACTGTGGCACACTGATGTGCGGTGCCCTCCGGAGCACGGGTGTCCCCCTGAGGCTCAGGAACCCCCCGAGAGTGCACAACCCTCCCCGGTGCTCTCGGAGGTCAGCACCTCCTGCATTCACCAACCGTGCCTGCCCGCATCCCTGCATCCCGGAGGAGTGGAGGCAGACACGTCCTGCCTGTGACTCAGTTTCCCTGGCCCCTGGGCGGGCCGTTTCTTTGGGGTTTATTATTGTGGTAGTTTATTTGATGGGGAACATGCAGGGTGAAATCTGGCCGCGGGGTTTGTGTCCCTGAGTTGAAGAAAAGGCTCGTTCCTCCTCGCAGCTTGTGGTGCGTGTTTGCATCCCTCTTTTGCAGGACGCATCCACCACGCAAGCTGCTTTCCCTTGGAAATGGGTTTCGTTTGCCATTTTATTGCTGTGAAAATTTTCAAGAGGAAAAACAATTGTTGAAAGTCTGCAACAGGAAACCAGCTGGTGAAGACCCACTGGGAAATTTCCTCTCCGGTGGCACCTGAGGCCAGGTCTAGTTAGGGGTTTCCCCTTGTGATGCCGTCGAGGCTGGCACTGCTGGAGCCCTGGGATGAACCCAGTGTTTCCCTCCCCACCAGACAAGCTGCCTGTGCAGAGATAATGGACACATCTTCCAGGTGTGCAGCATCCACACAGCTCTACTTATGCTGCAAAAACAAAAGGCTCTGTAGGCTGGCAGGAGTGAGCAGGGTCACAGACTCCCTCTGCAGCCCTACAGTGACAAATTGATCCTTGCCCATATCCAGGCACATCTGTGAACCCCAAAGCAACAAAAAACTACCTGCTGCTGTCCCATCCTATCTCTTCAACACGGCAAAAACATGCCCGTGATCTATCCCACTTCATGTGTATCCATATGATAATAAACCAGTGTTTTCCTTCATCCCAGCTCTCCCGTGCAACCCCACCATATCAGACTTTGGGAGAGGCTATGTGTGGAGTGAGCAGTGCCTGTGCTGGCTCCTGGCTGCACTGTGAGCATTGTGCTCAGTCATGGTTGAGGCTTGGTGCCCACATCGCCCAAGGAATAGCCCAATGTGGCACATCTGCTCGTGGCTGGGGCTACTGCCTCACCAGCCACATGTGGCCAGAGCCATCCTGCCTGCTCTGCAAGAGCTGGGGCTGTGCCAAGGCGGGGGATGTCCCTCCTTGAGGCAGCTCACGTGGCCTCTCAGGTGCTTTGCAGGAGGGTTCTGGTTCCACCAGCCTGCTCACATCTGCTCTCAGCTAGCGGCTCATGTGGATTTTGGGAGCCTGGGGATGTAGGAGGGGCTGGTCCTGGGCAGAGAGAGGTTTCCTCCATCCAGCTCTGAACTTTCCCCTTCCCACCTCCCGATACTGCTCTGCTCTCTGCAGCCTGTGTGAGCTGAGGGATGCTGAGCATCTTCCAGGATCGGCCAGCTCCTCTGGAAGGAGCAGAGTTGGACGAGCTGCAGCATGCATTTGGCCCTGGGTCCTCCCCCGGGAGCAGACCCTGAGCTTTCCTCAATGCCTCGTGGTGCTCGCAGTGCACCGGGAGCTGGGCTGCTTGGCGCCAGCGCTGGCCGGGAGCCACGCGCTGCTTTCTCTGCCGCTGCAGTGCTGGAGAGCTGAGCCGAGCCGAGGATCCGGGGAATCCCCCAGCTCTGCAGGGCTGGGGCCACCCTTGGGGGTGGGAATCTGAGAGCAGAACTTGATTTGGAGGGGTCTCTATTGGAGCTGGCTCTGTCAGTGGTGTGCTGGGAGGAGGGATGCAGTGGGGATCTGGAGTATGGGTCTGAGCAGAGCTAGAGAGCTGCAATGATGGGTGAAGAAGGAGGAGGTTCGACAGTGATGTGGGGTCTGCCAGATGAGCAGGGCACTTGATGGGGCTGCATGCACCCTAGGGTCCTTGGGGCTGGACCTCCCTGGCACAGGGCAGCTCTGACGTTGCAACTCTTCCCCTGCTCCATCCTCAGGCTCAGACGAGGGTCATGAGCTCCACACACCTCCCAGCTCCTCCTTTCTGCCACAGGAAAAGGACATATTCAGGCTGCCTGCAGCATCACGTCCAACAGCTGGTCTCCCTCTTGGCAGCCCAAAAGGACTGAATTTAGGGACCGTAGGGTCCCTTCCCTTTTCCTCTGAGCAGAGAGAACACCCGAGCAGATGTCTGGGGGTTATATTACGCTACCACAAACCCATGCAGGACAAGCTGAACGGGGCCATCAGGGCTGTGTGCTGCCCTGCCTCCCTGTCTGCAGCTTTTCCTGACTCGCTGGTGCTGTGTGCTCAAAGATGTCCTGAGCTCCTTTGCCAGGATGAAGCAGTCACATCCATGAACTGGGCCCCCATGTGCTGGGCTTGGTGAAGGGATTGAGAGGTTTGGGCTCATGAGCTGGAGAGCTGGAGAGCTGGGCCAGACTTGAAGTGAGATGTGTCATGCTGATGTGCAGGTGCCCTCTCATGATGATGTGCTGAGGGACAGGGACGCTGGTCCTCAGCCATGCTGGCTGAGTTAGCACTTGCTGGATTTCTGCCTGCATGATGTGAGGGGAGCAGATAGATGGATGGAAGAGGACTATGGGGAGTGGAGATGAGTGCATCTGAAATCTGTGGTGTCCTCTCATGGTTTCTGTGCAGAGGAGACTGCCACAAGGTGTGTCTTCTCATGAGCAGGCCTGGCTGATGGTGTGAAGCCTCTTCCAGTGCCCATTTCAGTGCTGCCTGTCTGAGAATGCTCCACAACCCTGTAGCCTGGGCAAGGATGGGGGACATGCCCTGGAAGCCAACCCCAGTGATGGTCCCTGACATCCCAGAGACATGGGTGATCATTCCAGAGGTGCAGGTGCCTGCTGGATGCAGGGCATCTTAGGGCAGTGGGGCTGTGCCCTTCAGCACCAGCCTATTTGCCTTGTGTGGGACTTGCCCTGTGAAGCCTCCTGCCCAGCGGCTTTGCTCTGGCTGGCTTGGCGTGTGTCCAGGCTCTGGCTGACGTGCTGTGGGCATGGCCCCGTCTGAAGTGCAGGCTTGTTGTGTGTTTACCCTGGCCAGCCTGAGGTGTACAGGAAACCAGAGAGCTCTGCTCTCTGGCTGTCACTTTATTTATTATGGTCACAGCTTGGGCTGCCCACACTGTGAAATGAAGGTAGCAAAAACCCCAAGCGCTGCAGCACAGCTCCAGCCCTGCTCTGCTCTGATTCGCACTGCTGTCCTAGAGCTGGGAGCAGTCCTCGAGCGAGATGGCAGGATGCTCAGTGCTGTACGAAGATCTTCCTGTCCGAGAGCAGGGTGGATTTTCCCAGATATGTCCAGCCACACTACTCCAGGAGAAATTCTGATGGATGCCCAGACCAATGTCACATCATAGTCATTACCTGCATTAACACCTGGATGTCCCAGCCTGGTTACATCTTCCCTGGCTCTTCACTTCTGCTCTGCAAAGCAGTAGTGAGCATTGCCCTACATCTCTGCAGCTGCTGCTTCAGGGACTTTCATCCATCTCTGTCACCCTGAAAGGAGATGTGGGAAACACTGCCCAGCTGCCACTGCAATGTGCAGAGCCTGGGCTCACTCTTTGAACCCCAGTTTTTTGTTGCCCGTGGCTAGCAGCTTCACACAGCCTGTTCCATCCCTGCTGCCACGGCAGGTCCTCGTCCTAGAGAGGACACCATGGTGTTGACTCTGGTTGCTTTAAGGGTGGAGTTGAAGGCTCGGAGGCTGCTGAGGACTGGGAATCCCTCCGTGTGGGGCTGGGGACAGGTGCCTGTGTGGGGACTTGAGCCATCGCAGCTTGTCCCACCACTGTGCAGTGCAAGCACCCAGGAGGCACCATGTGAAGCACTGCATGCTGAGAGACACGGGCAAACTCGCAGCTGAAGAGAGAAGCAGAGAGAGGCGACTTATACACATGGCTATTTATAGGGACTGCCCTCCTGCCAGGACCTGACTGGCAGCAGCAAGGGCTGGGCTGGTGTTTAGGCAGCACAGTCCAAAACCACCAGCCAGCAACCTGGGAACATGAAACAAAACGTCCCAGCCCTCAGAGGGCTCCTGGTCCCCACAGGGTCACATGGCTTGCTGGATTGCATTGCTATTAAAGGGAGAAAGTGCTAGTGAGCTGATAAACAGGGGAAAGTGAGCTAGCTCCTGAAACCATGGGCAACTTGGCAGCCCTGCTCCCAGAATAGACAGCCGGGTGCTGGAGCCTACTAAGCGGGATTAAACACTTGGTCTGAAATCACTGACACAGTGTTTTGAGTCACAGAGTTAAATCTACGAAGGGCAGAGAGAGATCTGCCTTTTAAGGAGGATTTTAAGAGCTTGATATTAGTTTTGTTGTATTTAGGCATCTTAAATGTCTTCATTTTTCACCAAAATAAAGTCCAGGCAGACTTTCACTGAAGGACCATGGCAATATTTGAGTCTGACTTTCTGAAGACGTTAAATTTAAACCAGCTAATCAACCAAAACCAACTCAGAGACATGGAACATAAGAATTTATTTACAAAGGAAAAACGGGAATGTTCTGGAGGGTGGATTTCTCTCCTGGCTCTGGGCAGCATCTCCCTGGTGCCAGCCTTCAGTATCTGGATGCTGCCCATGGAGCCGCCTCCTGGGCACTGTGCAAGGAGACCCTGCCCACGGGCAAGGCTCAGCTGCTTCCCAAAGCCTTCAGTGACGGTCTGCAGGCTGTCTTTTCTTTGTTCAGACCCCGGGATACATCAGTCACGTTCCTGCTCCTCAGCCTCATGGCAGAGTAACTCTTCATCTCTCCAGCAAATCTCAGCAGAGCTGAGATGCTGCTGTTCCTGCTGATGCAGCCATCCTTGGAATCTGCTGACGTCTGTGAATCAGGGCAGGATGGGGTCTCTTCTTCAGGACCTGCTCCTGGAGGCTTGTGGCTCGCACGGGATGGGAAAGGTCTTTATGCTGATACGAAAAGTCCCATTGCTCCTGCCCTCACAAGCCCAGATCCATGCCTCTGGAATGTGGGTGATGCTGCAGCATGCAGCACAGTTGGGAAATAGGGGCAAGATGGGGAGACTGAGAGCCCGGTGCTAAAAACCTTCTGCCCTGTTGGATCCCCGGCTCCATCACGAAGTGGTTTCGCTGAAGGAGGAGGTTTACCTCGGGGACGGGCATGGGGCCCGTGTGCGCACATCCCGGCGGGATCAGCAGCCCCCAGGCCGGGCCACGGCGTGCTCGCTGGGGCTGGGCGGCTGCGGGGGGAGACGGAGCGGTCCCCGGCGGGGCCCGGGATGCAGGCATTCTTGCCGGCCGCGCTGCTCGGCCTGCGGCTGCCCTCTCCCGGCTGCCGAACAGGGCTCAGCTTCACTTCCCGGGCAGCATCCGCCTCCTTTGGGCTCCCGGGCTGCTGCAGACTTGCGGCTCGCAACCCTCTGTCCCCTTTCCCCGCTCCACAGGACGATTAGTGCCCAGCAACTCCGGCCCGTCAAACTGGAGCTTCCCTGGGCCTTGTGTGACCCCATTTTACCGCTGAGAAAGTCACGACAGGAGCGGGGACAGCATCAGGCTTCAAATAGCCGAAGGCTGCTCCTTTCCCTTGATGACAAAGCGCGCTGGGATGCCTAATGCCAGGGGTGCCATAGAATCACAGAATGGTTTGGGGTGGAAAGCACTTTTAAGACGACCTTATTGCAGCACCCCGTGCCCTGGGAAAGGTCACCTTTCACTAGGCCAGGGGGTCAAAGCTCATCCAACCTGGCCTTGAACACTTCCAGGGGTGGGACATCCACAGCTTCTCTGGGCAACCTGTGCCAGTGCCTCACCAAAGATTTCTTTGTAACATCTAATATAAATCTCTCTTTTAGTTTAAAATCATTCTCCCTTGTCCTGTTACTATCTGCCTTTGTGAAAATTTCCTTTTTATAAGTCAATTTCCTTTTTTTAAGCAGTGATGTTGTGGTGGCTTGTTCTGCAGAAGGTGACAGGTACATCTCTCCTCCATGCTCCAGGTCTCCTGGTTCCCTGGTGCTCAGGGGCCCAGCAGTGCTCAGGGATGCAGTGGAACCCTGAAACAGTCAGAACTTTGGGGACATCTGTTAGGAGTTTTTTATTCTGAGAAAACATACCAACCAACCTCCACCCCCAACTCCCCCCAAAACAAACTCAAAAAACCCCCAACAACAACTGTCTGAAAAGCCAAGATTTTGGAAGTAAAAAATCAGGAAAACTATGGTGGAAAGGGCAGTGGTGCTGTGTGGACTGTGTCAGGTGTAGTTTTTGTCCCAGGCAGAACAGAAACATGCTTGGGTTCAGGGACAGGCAGCCAGCACAGAGGATGTCTGTGAGACAGATTTCCTGAGAGGGGCCAAGCCATACCCCATCCCCATCCAAACCTTCACCAGGATTTGGAATTTTACTGGTCTATCCTCCAAGGACGTTCCTTCAGGCAACAGCTTCCCAATCTTTAAAAAAGGATAAGCATCCAGTGGGGCACCTGGGAGAGAAGGAGCATAACAATCCAGAACATCTGCCTCTGTGGCACAGGATCATGAGAAGATGGACCTTGAGGCTAGAGGCACCGGGAGAAAAGAGGAGTTTAATATTTAACAGCAAGCATCCCTTGAGCAAGAACAGGTCTAAATGGAGAACAGACCACCCATACAAGAAAGGAAGCAACAGCCACCTCTGAGCCAGGGGGAGGTGCTATGGGCTGGAGATTTATGTGAGACAGCAGGAAAGTCTGATGTTTCCCTTCGTATCACTGGATTCATGCCTGCTCCCCGTGAGAAGTGACATCTGTGGAGCAGTGGGTGCCACTTGCAGTGGCAGGAGCAGCATGGCAGGGGTGTATATGGGGAGGAGGGAGGCAGCAGGGCAGACGAAGAAGACTGTGACCAGAAAAGAGGGACTTATGCAGTGTGTCAAAACCCATTATCTCAAGTAAGTCCCTGGAATATAGCTCATTGCTGGAAGCTGGTCTGGGCCTCTTTCTTGGAATCAGGATGAGAGGGTGGCGTGGGAGAGGGGGAAACACCCCTGCTTAGGGAATTTGTCCCTCACTGAGGGGCTGCGAGAGCCTCCCCAGCGCAGAGTACCTGCTGCAGCTGCCAGGGAGCGTCACCCAGGCGGGGGTCCCTGCAGACATCTCACAGCAGGGTGGCATTGTTAGTAACTCCATGGCTGTTCGGGGTGTCCTACAGGCTTGGCGGTAGCCGAGCAGCGCAGCCGGGGTCTGTGGGTGCAGCGGGTCGATTGGGAGGATCCTTGCGGCACGCCCAGAACAGCCGTGCGAGGGCAGCACAGACCGCCGAGAGCAGGAGCAGCGGCAGGAGCACTCGCAGCAGCCCAGAGCCTGCACACCTGCTTGCCAGCCATTCTCCGCACAGGTCCTTCAGGACCGTGCCCGGTGCTCCCCCCATCACCAGGGCGGTGCTTGCTCGGATTGAGTGGGGCTGCTGAAATTCCTGCTGCTGGCTCAGGAAAGGTTTTATTTCCTTTCCTTGTGGTGGATGAGATGCAGTGACCATCCTGATTGGGTCCATGTCACCCGAGATGTGTGTCACCTGCCTCAGGCTACGTGAATCCTGCTCATTCATTGGGGAAATTGGGTTGAAAATGGGAAAAGACGTGAGAAAAGAAAGCCAGCTTTTTGGGAGCTGCATGGGGAGCCCTGATCCCCCAGAATTTGCCCTGTGCACCAACAGGCCACGTCTCTGCATGACACCGGGGACAGGGACTGGAAGTTTTTGCCACTTCCATGCTGGCAAAAACCTTGAGGGTGCAGGAAGGGGAGATCTGCTCAGCCCAGTGCCCCCTCAGAGTCCCGTGGAGGGAAGAGAGAATGCCCAGGATGACAGAAGTCTCTCCCAGGATGACAGGAGACCAGCTTTGCTCCTACAAGGGATGGGGAAAGAGGCTGAGGCTGGGGAAGGTGACAGGGCAGAAGATGTGTGGACTGTGAGCTGCAGAGGGAGCAGCAGGTTTTTGGGACCAGCAGGCAGTCAGGAGGGTGAGAAGGTAAATGTTTGTGCAGGATCCTGCTGCTAATCTGGCAGGTATTCCTCACTGGAGACACTGTTCATTAGAGACAAGGAAGCACAGAAGGTCTTCCAATGTTTCCCAGCTCCAGACGGTGTCTGGAGGACTTTTCTCCCAGGAAAAGATCCTTGGTGGCCACTGAAACTGGACTAACTGCATTTCTGGAAGGAGAGCCAGGACTGTGTGAAGATACCTCTCAGGGCTATCCCCCTGCTCAGCCCAGACTGATCAGGTCCCAACAGGCTGTGATAGGACTGACTCTGCTCTCCACATTTGCCAAAGAATACCAAACAAAGGCACCAAATTTGGGCACTGGATGGCTGTATCCCTGACTCAATTACCGGCAAACATTTGAGAAAGACCCATTCTCCCCACTATAACAGCAGGCAGCAGCACCAGAGGGTTGTCCTATTCAGGAGCCCAGATAAGTTGTGGATGCTCCATCCCTGAAAGTGTTCAAGGCCAGGTTGGACAGGACTTTGAGTAACCTGCTCTAGTAGAAGATGTCTCTGCCCATGGTAGTGGGATTGAAATGGGGTTGTCTTTAAGGTCCCTTCCAACCCAAACCATTCTACCATTCCATGATCCTTCTCCCAAGTATGGAGGAAGTTGTTCCAGTTTTGGAGGAGCCAGCCCACCAGGAGTTCATCTACCCATCGGCCACAGATAACCTTGGTACCTGCTTGGGTTATAAAGTAGTGTAGAATTGCAGCAACTCCTCTCTGGATTTGACCTTCCTTCCTTTATGGTTCCTGGAAATATTCCCTCTCTTCTGAAAAAGTGCTCTTGGGAATATGAAGTATTTGAGGATATGGGTCTGCATGCATCTAAAAACATCTGCAAAGCAAATACCAGCCCTTTGCAGCACCGCGTGCAGATGGTGAATCACCGTCCTCCCTGCCATGATGTGCCATGGCCATTACACAGAGGTTCAGACTGCTGGGCTCAGGGATGAGGCTCAGGGACAAGGCACAGGGCATCTCTGAGAGCTGCCAGTTCCAGAAAACATCTGGGCTTCTAGAAAGCCAGGTCTGATGGTACACATAGCCTTTGGATGGGTGAACTGGGAGCACAACTATGGGCCCACGTTTCCACTGGCATCTGGAAGGGGCTGCTGTGGGGTCCCATGTCTTGATCCTCTTCCCCTTCCCTGCTCCTTGACTTTTTCCACCTCCTGCTCCACTGAAACATATACTAGTGCCCCATCCTGCAAAGCTCTCCCCTGAGGGAGCCCAAGGCAGTGGAAAAATAGACATTTGCTACTGCCTCTGTTCTTAAACCACAGCCTTGTCCATGCTAAAAGCTCCAAGGTGATACACATGCAGGTATCCCTTTATGTGCAAGTGGTTGATCACCCCAAATACCCCATGAAAACCAGAGCCACCACTCCTCTCTCAGGCAGCTTGCTGCCTGGCATAGCCTGGTAACTTTGCTCATCCCTAGGGTTTGCCAGGCACTATTCAAAGGACCTAAATGTGGGGCAAACAGCTCCTACTGAGCAGGTACTCTCAAAACTCTGGCTTAGTGTCTGAGACTGGGGAATCCATGGCTTACCCTGATCTCCCCTTCCAGGTGATTTGCAGATCACGATGACACCCAGGATAGTTTATTCTCAGCCATCTGATGCTTTCTCACTTGAACATAGTCCCGTGCTGAGGGAGTGTTCAGCAAAACACACTTCTGGAGGAGAGTCCCCTGAGACTGCAAGAGTCCATGGGATTTATCTCTGCAACTTATAAAAGTTTTACTGCAAATCTTCTGGCCCAAGCGAGCCAAGAGCTTGCTCCATAAATTACTACCAAGCTAGGGATTAGGAGCACTAAAACAGACGTACTTTGCAGCTAAAAATAAGGCACGGCACAAGCTTGAAGATTTGTTCTGCCTGGAAGTTTTATTGCACCCAAACTGTATGAGATAATGTGCAAGAAAGAACCGCTTAGCGGATCCATCTGCTTTTGGACACATTCGCCTGCTCAATCGCTCTGGAACGAGGCAATGAATCTGTGAAAGAAAGTGGAGTAAGATGGTGTTACCCAGTGCAGTAAAACTTTCTCCAGACAAAGAGAAAGGCTGCCCTGTCCCCTCCCAGCTCTGCTCTGGGGATGCTCTGTGGGCCAGGTGGTATTTGGGGTTGCTGACAAAGGAGTGAACCCCTCCAGCGCTGGTGCCAGGTGTTGCTCTTGCTGGGCTGGTTTAGCCCATGGATGTAAACAGGCTTTGAGAAAGTATTCCCCTTCTGCTAAGGCTTGGCTGTATCTCCAGAAGCGTCCAATTTCTCCTGGCTGGGTGACTGAGTGTAGCCCTGTCAGCCACCAACCAGCAGGCACACAAAAAAAACACAGTGCAAAAGTTGTAATGCGTGTAAAATTTGTAATGTAATGCAGAAATTGTAATGTCTGCAAAGTTGTTCACAGAATCACAGAGTGGTAGAGGTTTGCAGGGACCTCCAGAGCTAAATTTTGTTTAAGCAGGGCCCCCTAGAGCTGGTTGACAAGAGCCACATCCAGGAGGCCTTTGAATATGTCCAAAGATGGTAATCCACTGTCTCCTTGGTCCATCTGCTCCTGTGGCTGGTCACTTGGACAATAAAAGACTGTGTCCTATGTTCCAGTTTGTGCCTGTTCCAGTTTGTGCCCATTGCCTCTTGTCCTATCACTGGACAAGTCTCTCCCAGCTTTTCATCATAGGAAAGATGATCCAATCCCTTCATCATCTTGTGGCCCTTCGTTGGACTCTCTCCATTATATCTCTCTTGTACTGGGGTTCCAGAACTGGACACAGGATTCTAGCTGTGTTCTCACCACTGCAGCTCCCTTGACCTGCTGCCAGCACTTTCTGTAATGCAACCTGGGGTAAGTCCTTTGCAGCAAGGGCACACTGCTGGCCAATATTCAGCTCGGTGTCCACAAGGATCTCCAGCTCGTTCCATCTGAGTGTCCCCCCAGCATCCATCCATGCGTGGGGTTGTTCCTCCCCACGTCCAGGACTTTGCACTTCTCCTTGCTGAACGTCATGAAGTTCCTGTTGGCCCCTGTCTCCAGCCTGCGAGGTCTCTCAGGATGGCAGCGTGATCCTCTGGCCCTCCAGCCACTCCTGCATCAGGACCAGAGGAGGGTGAATTCCTCCTGCACACTCCCAACCTGGACCAGGGGCACCTGCGACGAGTGGGATGGAGTACTGTGCTGCAGCCAGCATGCAGCAGGGGTGAGGTTGGTTGGACCCCGTGCATGTACGGTATGGGTTTGCATGAACAGTGGATCCCTCAGAGGTGGAGCCATGCCGGCTGGTTGCATGTTGAAGATCTGTATTTTTGTCAGAGAACCTCTGGTGGTGCTGACAGTTCTGGGAGCAAAGCCCTCACCTTTAATCAGCCTCACCGGGGTCCCCATGATAGAGACAGGCTCCACAGTGTATGCCTTGGGCCAGAGGACCCTGTTCTCACAAGGAAAAGCAGGGAACAGAGTGACTTAGGGACTGCCTGTCTGTATGTCCCCGGCTCCTCTGCCACCTGTGTCTAACTTTGCATCCCTTCAATGTCACTGGGGCTGAGCTGCTCCAGCAACAAATCAGAGGGGACAGCAGACATGTGGCTGAGACGCCAGCCCAGTAGTGAGGGTCAGCCCAGGCTGGTTAATATCTGAGGCCATGTTTGCAGCAGCTTCTGAGAAGCACTGAACATGCCCCAACAGGAGCTACCTGTCTCAGGATGAGTTTGGGATGTGAACCAGGGCACAGGGGAAGGTGAACACTGAAGCAGCCAGGGGATATGCAGCTTAATTGGGCTGTTAACAGCTGTTAACTCTGTTAACTTGTCTGGAACAGAGGCAGCCCTGTCCTGTCACCCTGCTGAATGTGACAAGTGTGCTGCCAGCTTTGCTGGAGCCAGAGCTCAGGAAATGTGGCACTGTTGGACTTCAGCTGGTCTGTGCTGCCCCTCAGTGTGAAGGAGCCCAAGTACTGATCTGTGGTGGTCCCATTGGTCACATCAACAGGACACAAACATGCACCTGATGCACAACGCCACGTGCACCCTCATCGTACACCTGGGTGCCTCGTGCCATAGGGCAGAGGAGTAGGATGAGCCACCCTGCTCTGCAAACTGTCTGTGTGTGTGTGCAGGGGTGGAGAAAGGCAGCAATGGCTTTGCTGGGAGAAATTTAGCAGTAACTCAAACCACAAGCCACCTCCCCTCAAGAAAGCTGCCAAGCATCCTGTCAGCTCCTGGAGGCTGTGAGCTCCTCCTGCATGAAAACCCACTGAGCAGCAGAAGGAAGACAGGTCTCCTGCTCTCCTACTACTGGCCCACAGACTGCCACTGTAGCCCCAGTCCCACAGCAGCACTCAACCAGCTGCACAGACCCCCATGTTGGCTACAGCACTTGCTGATGCTCTGGGGATCTGCAGCCTCAGGTGTGCCCAGGTGTTCTTCAGGGCCACCACGAAAGGGCCAGCCCTGGGAACATACCCCGCACTGAGACCAAGCTGTGGCGCACGGTGAAGCCATCTGTTTCCATCCTGCAGCTGCTGTCCTTCCCATTGCAATTTACTCGGCCTTCTATAATTTATTCATCCCAGGATGCAGCTTGTACATCTGCAGTATCATTACTGGAGACGCCATTAGCTTTAAAATTTTATAAACCTCTGTGCAGGTGATAAGTTGAAAAGTTAAAGAGGGTAATTGTGGCAGGAAAGCAGGGGTATTTGCTCAGTATTCATCTCACACCAGAGATTCAGGCGCTGGGGGGGCTTTGGAGGGAGATCAGCAGACTGGTGCGAGTGAGGGAACTGCTGCCAGCTCCCAGTCAGCTCATCCAGCTGTGAGCCCATCCCTGCCGGATCCATGCGCTGGGCAAGGGACCTACAGGCATTTCCACGTGTTTGTCCCTCCCGCCTCCTCGGCCACGCCATTTCCTCAGGTCAATGAGAAGAGGGGCTGCACACCCAGATGTTTGCATCTGGATGTGTTGCTCATGCTTCTGTGATGGACTTGACAAGGGATTGGCAAGAGTTAGGGCAATCCTGAATCATCTGCCTGCTGTCTGTTGTTCTGGATGCTTCAGGTCTCTCCAGGGAGCTGGGAGAGTCTCCACCATGTAGATACTCACCACTTGGAGCATGCCTGGGTCTCCCAAGCTGCATGTCCTTCCTGCAGTCCCCTCCTGCCTCTCTGCTTCCTCACCAGGTTCATGTGCCCTCATTAAGGACCACAGCAATTAAGTCATGCTGGGCAATTTTCCTAGAAAGTTTCCACGGCCTGGGTGCAGGCATGCACCAAAGGTTTGGCAGGGAAGCAGGCATGGGAGCCTTCACTGAAGCCCTGCACCCTTTGCAATGAATTAAGAGCATGCTGATCACTCCTGGCAGCTGGAGGTCTCTGACAGCTGAGCTAGGGGGATACATTCCCTCTCCCCAAGGCCAAGGGAGATATGTGTACAAGAATGATTTACAGGCTGCTTGCAGGGAGTGATGAGCTGGAAGGCTGCAGGGAGCAGGGTCAGTGCCAAGCAGGTTGGGGCATGGAGGAGTTTGAGGGGTGCTGGGAGGGAGTGAGAGGTAGCTGAGACCAGAAAGGGACCAGAGGAGACAAGGTCCCAGGTATGTCCTGCAGTCTGCAGACAGCCTTCTCTCTCCATGCTACAGGTGAGAGCATCCCAAATCCCCCCTCCATCCCTGGTGTACCTGCAGCCCTGCTCAGTCTCCTGCAGCGTGAGGGCTTGGACAGTGTTGTCTGTCCCCAGGGTATGGCCAAGGCACAGGCAGCTGTGAGCGCTGGGGACAGGGTTTTGCTGGCACGAGTCTATCCCATCTTGTACATCTTTTTCATGCAGGCTAATGAAAGCAGGCTGTAGCTGGGTAATTTGACTTCCACCTGTCCTTTCTGTGCACCTAGTCAGTCCCTCATAGACAGCATCACTCTGCCTCTTGTGGGTTGCTGTCCTGCAGGGTGGGTTCATCACACACTGTGCAGCTGCATTATCCAAGCCCCAAGCCCCCACCTGAGCTTTGCCAGCTGTTGGTGGCAGTCCAGGTTCATGTTTCCCAGGATGCTCAGCCAAAGGGAATTCACAAACCCTTGAACAACAGGAGAGGAATGAAGCATGGGAAAGTCTGGAAGGCACATCAACCCAGCTGAGACTGACCAGTTCCCAGCTTGTCCTGCTCTCCTGTCATAGCCAGATTGCCCTTTCCTTCCCCAAATGACACCTACACACACATTAATTTTGCTGGTGCCCGTCCCTTTTCACTGTGATTTTCTGTCTCTGGTTTACTGTGGGAAATTAGTTTGAGATGGGACAGAGAAGCCTAAAGTGGCTTTAAGTAGGAAGAGGGGCTCATTCTGCTGCCTGCCTTAGGTAGCCATGGGCTGTAAGCATCATCATTCCCACGTTCACAGACCTTACACTGTTGATACCAAAACAGCTCAACCTTTCTGCCAGGTCTTCCTCTGCTGCATAGTTCACAGCAAGGACCTTTTCCTGGTTTTCCCCACAAAGTCCTGGCTTCCTGGGGAGAGGCAGTGAACTCCTAGCAAGACCTGGTCATCTTCTGCAGAGTGTAGTCCTCTTAAGGACTTTACAATCCTCATCACCATGGATGGTCCTGGACTTGACTCCATGCATTCTGGGAAGCTTTGACAGAAATACAGCCCTGCACAACAATTTGTTCTGGAATGTGAAGACCAAGCAAGGCTGCACTCAATAGCCAATTTTGGCAGCCAAAGCTAGCTCCTTGCTTTTCTGCTGCGCTGGCTTCCTTCCCCCTTTGCTGCTCAGCTTCCATCCGCTGATACACCAGGATGAAGTCTTCTCTAACTGTTCCTGACTTCAGCATGCTGCCAGGTAAACAGTGTGGAAATTAGTGGAGACAAGTAAATAATTTGTAAACAATCATTTATTCATTACTTTCCCCTCCTTTCCCTGTGCAAGCAGATTGCGAGGTGCCTCAGAAGCACTCGCAGTTTGGAGTGAGTTCTCTTGTAAGGCATTTCCCACTCCCCATGAATAACTTATGAACAGATCAGAGTGAATATTAAGGGCCTGAAAATCCTGAGACTTGGGCTGCTGAGCTGAGTGAGTACCGCTCCAGCTCCTCGAATAGACAAGATACCTAACAAAACAGCACTAAGTGGATTCACTGTGCTGTAATTAAAGGGTGTGCACATCTGTTAGTCAGTGGGCTGCCCGTCAGGTAGGGTAAGGTAGCCATGCAGCAGGGGGTGGCATGCCTGAGAGATGTGGTCTGTGATTGGGATACCAAGTCTTAGCATTTACTCTTGGGGTTGATTCACATTGCACAGTGCTTCTACTGAGCTGTTGATGAGAGGCAAACACGACCCGACCAGCTGGACTGGTTGATGCAGGAGGTTCACAGAAAAGTTTTCTGAATAGCCTCACATGTCTATAAATTACCCAAGCATTGGTAGAAGGCACGCACGGAGGGTTTAAGCCCCAAACCGACAGAGAGCACAAGGATGTGCTGACTTCAAAGAGTCCAAAGTTAAGCTTGCACTTGGCTTTAGTCAGGTGCTCTGTGATGGGCATTTATCCACCTTCCAGCTCAGCCACCTGCTTTGTGTTATTTTTTTTCTCAAAAGATGATTATAATTCACCCAGAGAAAGGTTCCCAACCCCCTGCTTGGCTCCTAAGGCAAGAATTCAGGTCAGTGCTACATGAAATGGGGGAGGTGGGCTATGGGCTGAAATCTCTTTAGCTCTTACAGAGCTTGCTCTCAGCCCTGTACATGGTGTTCCCCATGTCCCAGGCCCGGGAGGACCCACTGCCCAGGGTGGTGCTTGTAGAACTGAGGGCTATGTTGATCCTAGGTACATTTTCCAGTGTAGGCCTCAAGCATCTCCCAGTGTTGCAGCAAGGTCAGGAGCCCCCATGGCTGGGGACATCACCAGTATCCTCTCTTGAGGCGTTTGGCACAGAATCTTTCGTGTCTGAGACATCAGGCCTAATAGGGACTAGGTGATCTCCTGCTGCCTGCGTTATAGTGGCTAGGAAGTCCTGGATAGGATTTAAACCAGGGGTGAATGTGAGCCACAAAGCTACAGATCCATGTTGCAAACACCTGGGGTACCCAGCGGATGCTGTGGGTACCCCCAAAATGCCATGAGTCTCCTCTGGGCATCCTGCACCTCATCTACTGGCATGGTGCTGGTCTTCCTGCACCCCTGAGCTTCGCCATGGCAGGCTGTGTGCAGGCAGCCTTACCAAGAGCACCCGCAGAGCAATGCAGAGGGCCCCGGAGCAGGCCAGGGGACCATTCCCACTGCTGGGAATGGGACCCAAAGCAGCACACAACTTGAGGACAGCCCCAGCTCCCCCTTGCCGGGTCCCCCATGCATCTGTAGTCCCTTCCCCTCCCCGGCAGCCCCGTGCACCTGCACTCCTAGGAGGAGTGGGATTTATCCTGCCCCAGGTGCTCAGTGCAAGGGGTCAGCCCTCATAAACCTCTCCGGCACTGGAGCCCGGGCCAGCTGCCTTGCTCGCTCCCACAGGGAGAGCCTCTGCCCCTCGGGAGAGTTTTTCTGTCAGTGCCTGAGGTCATTCCCCAGGCCAGCACCCACCCTGTTGGGTCCAGAGCATGGCATGGTGGCAGCAGGGTGGGGATGGGTCTGTGCGCCCCTGGCCCCCGGCTCCCCTCCCCACACCAAGCACTTTGGGTAACCCGCGGTACGTGGGAGGCGGCATGAAGTCATTCTGGTCCTCCAGCAAACCCCTCCAGCTGTCTGGAGCCAGTGCAGATTGTGGGACGTGTCTGGTGACTGACGAGGCCTCAAATCCACTTTTGTGAGAGATGATATCGAGAGTTTTAATTTTTTTATGAGAGAGTGGTCGGGGGAGGCAGAGACTCCCAGGGCGGCTCAGAGGGGAGGCGGCAGAGCGTGCATGTGCTTGTGTGAAACACGTTTCATCCCACAGACCCCCAGCTGCAGGAGTCCTGCACAGATTAAACCAGCATCCCATCACCTTGGAGCGGCAGGGACCAGCTGGGGAGGAGGCTGGACAACAGCAGCGAACAGAGATGTGTCGGCAGGGCTCAGAGTCGGCTCTTGGATCAAACCCTCTGCTCAGTCCCTCCTGCACATCACCAAAGTCCCCTCTGGGCCTTGCTCATGGGGTCACTCCAGCCTCGGGCCCTTCCTCAGTAGATGAGTTCCTGGAAAGCTTTGTGGAGCTGGTCTCCTCCTTTCCCAATGGAGAGGCCACTGAGTGGAGTGCCTCCATGTGACTTCTTCAACATCCAAAGTCGGGTGAGATGCTGTGGCCACTTTCAGACACTCCTGATGCTCCTGGAGAAGTTGCTCTCCTGCCCTGCAGCCCCATGGGCAGTATTTGGTGTGTGCTGGTGGTTTCCACAGGAATACCCTGTCTGCAGATTGCTCTGCCACGGTTTAATCCCAGCTAACCTTAGCTCCTAGTCCTCCATTAAACCTCACCACACCATTGAGGGGCAGGTCAGAGTCACCAATGCTTTCCAGCTGGCCAGAAAATTGCCTGGTCTTTCATCAGGCAAGAGCAAAACAAAAAGTCAGCCTAGGTGAAGCCACAATGCCTGCTCCCAAGTGCACTCTGTTGGATGGGATCCTGCTGGGAAAGGACCTGGAGCAACCTGTTGGGCAGGAAATCTTAGAAGAAGGCACTTATGTGCTGCAGACTCGGGATCAGTGGCTCAGCCTGTTCCCACAGCTACCTCAGGTGACTTCCAAAGGTGGGGAGCTGGCAGCCATATGCCGTCAATGTTCCATGGCCAAGGTTGCAAAGGTGACCACCAAGGTCACACCCTGCCGTCCGTGACTGCAGGGTGGTACCTGGCTCTTTCAGTGGAAAGATCCTGTCCCCGCTTCCCACAGACAGTGGGGATGGAGGAACCTCTCCTCGAACTGGCCAGAGTGCCTGCATGCAGTGACTCTCACCCGGAAAGGAGGAGGGGGGCCGAGGCCTCTTTGTAACCCAATCTCGTCTGCATGGGCCCCTTTGTTGTTATTACATTTATTTATTGATCCCCCTTGGGAAAACCTTAGCAGTGCTGGACTTGCCGGGGCTTTATTAATGGGGATAGGGAGTGAGGGGAGGGAAGGGGGGGCCGAACAGAGCCCTCGGACCATCTGTTCCCACCAAAGGGATGGAGCAACAATAGCCATGTTTATAAAACTTCTCTGCAACTCATTGTGTTTGTGAAAGGAGAGCTTCCACATCAAAGGCCATTTCCGCTCCCACTGCTCGGGGGCCCCTCCATCTTCCAACATCCTGCGAGGATTGCCCTGTCCTGGTCCCTTCTCCTCACAGCCCTGGACACATGGTGAGGTGATAGGGGCATCACCCAGAGAGGGATCACCATGACTGGGGACACCCCACCCAAAGGGAGTGTTCATCACCTGCCCATGTCTGCTGGTCCAGGGGGACTTTCCAAGGAGAGGTTTCTCCTGGAAGCAATAAAACTCTGTCATAAGGCATTGGATAGTGTTTGCCAAGCACTGGTGTCAGGAGCGACATTATGTCCAGTACTGGAGACCTGTCTCCTGGATGGTTTCTTTCAGTCCACTAAAACAGCAGTGTTCATGAAGTTGCTTTGGTTTTCCTCAAATTTTAGATGTGGGATAAGAATAAAGGAAGAAAAACAAAAAAGGAAAGGAGTGGGGTTTGGCCACGTCAAAGCTGGCCGATGGGGTCCTTCGTAATGAAACAACTGTGTTTGGCTTTGCTTGAGGCTTGTATTAGATTATCTGTAACAATCAGACATGAAATAAAGACCATTAAACAGCGATGAAATATTTTGACTGAACCAGTATGTTGTTTTTGTCTTCCCAAACTGATCTTTATGGACAAGATGAGGGTTTAGTTCTGGCTCAAATCAAAGCCAAATGCCTTCCTGGGGACTTGGAGCTGTCAGCCATATCCTGACCACGACTTGATCCTGCAGCTGGGGACAGGCTGCTCTGGGGTGAATTTGCAGGCTGGGGGTTTGGGACATATCCAGGCTGTCACACATCTCCAGCATGACCCTGAATGATGGCATGTCACCTCCTGGGACTGCATCTCCTTCCCCATTTGTTGGTACTTTATGGCAACAATTGTCTCCATGGGGTGATTCACATGTGAGCTGGTGACTCTGCTGCGGTTTGTGACCACTGGGTGTGAGGAACAGAAACTTTCCCTAGGGATGTAGAAATATCTCAGTCCAGCTTTGGACAAAACTGAGACCTCTGGAAGATATTGCCAGCCTGCAGGAGGGGACTTTGGGAAAGGCTTGTCTCTGCACCATCTATTTGTGCAAGGACCTGATTTCCAGCTGGCAGGACAGGCATCCTGACAGCAGGCTGGTGCTGGGCAGGGTTCAGGCTGTCTCACACCTTTCAACCATCCCTTCCATCCTGGAAGGGGGAAACCTTCCCAAAGACTGTGTGACGCCTTCTCAGGAAGCAGTCCAAGTCCCTGTTGGCTGTGTCCCCTTGGCCAGGCTGCTGGAGGAGACCTGAGTACGGTCCCTGATCGCTTTTGGCAGGGCGCAGGGAGCATGCTGCTCTCTCCCAGCACTTAGCAGCTTCCCTGGGAACCACGCAGGAAAGGAGGAGAGGAGCCCAGACTTGTGGGAGACACTTTTCATTTCATGCCTAAGCCACTACTCTGCTGCTCAGCCACATGGCTCCATTAAGTCCCTCTCTGGCTGTCTTCTTTCCATCAATCACCCCATCTCCGCGAGCAGCCCAGACACCGGATCTGGGTTATAAATAAGACAATCAATCAGCGATGCTATTAGATAAACAGAGTGGCAGAAGCCAAATTAATGCTTGGCTTTTTCTTGAAAGGGAGGAAAAAAAGAGTCAATTGCTTATTAGAGGACCCTGGTGTGGTCTGGTCTCCACGCTGCAGCTGAGCCGGGTGGGCTGTGCTTGGCTGCCGCGTCTGTGTGTAGAGAGGTTTGGGATGCTGTGAGCAGATAATCCATGTGGGTCACCCTGGCCAGAGCAGGGAGGGGACTGGAGTGGACTGGAGCAGACTGGAGGTGAGCAGGGAGGCCGTAGCACTTGGGCAGTGGTGGGAGATGGGAAAACAGTGGTGGGAGCTGCCCATCTGGGCAGTGAGAAGGTTCCAGGGCTGGTCTGGTGGAGAAGGAGGGCATGAAGCTGCAGGCAGAGGTGTCTGGGCACCAGGGACACAGTGCCAGGACAGACATTGAGCCAGTCAGGATGGACATAAGGAGGAAGAGCATCACTGCTTGGAGGCTTTTCAAACAACAGGCATTCACTTCTGGAGATGAATCAAGCCCTTGTCTGGAGCCACCAAGGAATAACATAGTCCAAGACTGTCATTTGTGGTCTGCTGTGACCATCTGTCACCTCTTGTTCCTACAAACCTCTGCCCTACAGCATTGTGAGGGTGCCCAAGGCTGTTTTTACCCCCAGGGTCCCCACCTGCAGCTCTATCTGCCTCTCTGTGTGGTGGTGGCTGATTAACTCAAAGCTCCTGGGCTCACTCCTTCACCAAAGGTATCAGAGAAGAACCTTTCCTCATGGTGGGACCTTGTTGCCTGAGCTGTCGCTCCTGCCACTGGGGAAGAAAGCCCCGGCAGGAAGGCTACAATCTGCCAAAGGCATCCAGTGTACAGGACACAAAAGCTCTGTACAGGAGACATAAGGTTTTTCTGAATCAATACCCTGTGGTTTGGGGTGGACTCTTGTATTTGCTGGACTTGACACTACTGCAGGTTGAGGACTGGGGGAGTCTGGGCTCCTCCAAGTCAAGCTGACTCTGTTTACAACCCCCACCCCTCACAGATGCTGCCTTTCACACTTTCATCCCAGTGACTGCCTTTCCACCAGCTCCTGCTGCTTTCACCTCCATCTGACACTTCTCCTGTTGTGATGGAGAAGGGTATCCGCCCCTGAAGGACCCTATAATAAAGTCTACCCCTGTGCAAATAAGTAGCAGCTCTCCTCTGCCAACTGGCTCAACAGATCCCACCTGGCATTTCCACACAGCTCAGCAAGCTCTTAGCTCGGGTCTGGCAGTGCAGCTATGGGTGTGCTTTCTCAACAGCTGAGCCTGCTTTCATTCCCCATTCTCACCTGTGACTGTGCCAGACAGACGCTCTGCCAGAGCCGAAATGCATAGCACGGTACCCACTGCTCCTCCTTCATCCGCTGAAGCATGACACCCCATCAAAGGCTGCATGACGCATTCCTGTCAGCCTAATTTGTGATAAACAACGTTGGCTGTTATGCCCTGGGAGCGCCAGGCTCCCGGGAGGCTGATGTGGGAGCAGGCGGATTCTCTGACTATTGGGTCAGGGAGAATGAGGCCTCTGCTAGCACCCACCTCAGGGAAGGGTGCAGGAGGTGCAGTGATTCGGTCCCGTTCCACTGCTCAGCCCCTTGCTCAAGCAAGGGGGGTTTCTGCTTCCTCCGAGGCTTCAAGTCCAGGAAATAGCTCCTGCTTTCCAGTCACACTTCTGATCCCTCTTGCAGAGCTTGGGGAGCTCCGTGCAAGGCTGCTCTCGCATCAGCAACAGCCCAAAACAACACCTAAGGTGGGATTTACTGCCACATATGTGCTGGGAAGATGCAGGGACCCATTGCACCCGGGTGATGTATTGGATTTCAGGTCATGTGATGCACAGGTCTCTCTGAGCATTGTAATTCCCTCTTTCTTCCTGTATAGATTTATACTGCTAAGTGGATGGATTTTCTGCTTGGCAGGGATGCTCCCCTGGGACCTTCCCCGGTTTGAAACATCTCTGCACATCTGTACATAATATTCCTGGGGCACTTAACGAGTGGGCTTTTATGACACCCCTTGCTTTATGGACTGCTGCTTAACGTGGGCAGGCACCACAGAGGGGCCGACAAACGGCATCCCGGAGCCGGCGGAGAGCCGAGTACCAACTCCAGGTGCTGGATGGTGCCTGGGGCTCTGTGTGAAAGCCACTGCTCTCAGATGGCTTCTCACACAGCTGCCCCTGGCAGGGGGAGCACCACTCCCCTGGTCCCTGAAACAGCTTGAGAGAGACAGGTTTCTTCTGCTTAATAACCTGAGACAGCAAGCCTCTGGACCAGATATGGAAATCCTGAGTGGAGATGAAGGCAATCTGTCTGTCTGGGATGACTCCCCCTGGCAAGGGCTGGGCCTGACATTTTCCTCTCTGCTAAGAGCTGTCCCTTCCCCCTGCCCCAAAGAGCCATCTGCTATGGTAGATTACCCCAGCT
The DNA here is from genome assembly GCA_014706295.1 of Lycocorax pyrrhopterus obiensis. NCBI lineage: Eukaryota > Metazoa > Chordata > Aves > Passeriformes > Paradisaeidae > Lycocorax > Lycocorax pyrrhopterus. Next base: position 7,882,039 of record JACSVZ010000014.1, on the reverse strand, counting down.
TTTAGCACTGTGAATCCATAATTAGTGCATAATTAATTACCAGATGTTTTTAACACTAATGAAACATTAATAAATGACGGAGGCATGTTGTCTGGTAATGGAACATTAACCAGTGAACCAAGTCAGCGCTGCCGCCGGCATGGCCGAGCCAGAGACAGGTCTGCATCAGACTGAGCTCTCCCCTAAATACAGCCCCAACATAGTTAAAACCACAGCAAGTGCCTGGTGGGAGCAAGTGACTGGCTTGGTGCTGCCTTCAGGCTTTGCAGAGCTAAGGCTGTGGCTCCTTCACCTCCATCCTTCCTTCCTTCCTTCCACCCACTCACCCATCCATCCACCCCATGCACGTGTGCATCCAGCCAGCCAGCCAGCCAGTCACACACCCATCTCCCTGCTGTAGAGACTTAGCTGGGCCACCAGACAGATGATTTTCTAAAAAATGGAGCTTTTTCCCCAGGCATTGCTTGATGGCATCTCTGCTCCAGGTGGTGCTCACAAGCAAGGCACATGGGGGAAGGACAGCCTCCAACAATGTGCTTTGCGGCATCCACTGCCCCCACACTGGGTCCCTGTGAGCCCTGCTCTGATAGAAGTTTAATTCAGAGCATCTGGGCTAGTGACATTTTCCTAATGTGAAATTATTAATCAGACATGGGAAGTGCATTAATTGTGACTACGTGCCACCTCCAGCCTCCAGGCTGCAGTGGGGCACAGGCAGGTCTCCATCCTCCTGCCTGCCCGAGAGATGCCAGGGTGCAGCCAGAGCCTGGGGACACACGGGACTCTCCAGGGCCCGTGAATGGGGAGATGTGGCACCTCGCTGTCACAGCACAGGTGCCACATGGGGTGGTGACAACTGTCCCCTTTCCCTCACCAGGGGTTTCCAGGGTGGGCATCCCCCTTGCACCTTCTCAGGACGTCCTGAAGGCCAGCTTTCGGGTCTCCCACCTCTGGGAAGATGGTGCTATGGTCTCAAACCCCAGGGCAGGCTCCAGGGTGTGTGTGTGTGTCCCCCTCAGTGCTGTTCCCAGGTCCTCCCCAGCTCAGCCAGCACCACACACAAAAGCAGGCAGCCAAAACCTCCTGCTCCAGATGGAAGGGAAATAACACTCGGAGCTGCCAGTCATCATGAAATGAACATTTAATGAAGACAGTCTCTCCTGGTGCGTGTGTGTGTGTGTGTGTGCGCGTGTGTGCGTTGTCTCTGTGTGAGCTTAGTTTTATCCCCTCTATTACTTTTTTTTTGATTCTTTTTTTTTTTTTTATATATATACATCTATAAAAAATTCAAATACAGCATGTCAACAGTGGGAATACTAGGACGTACGGTATTAAATACTGCGCTTGGGTCCAGGCAGGGCCAAGAGGAGGTGTCTTTACAAAACAGGACTTCGGGCAGGATGGGGAGGAGAGCAGAGCAGGCATGGGGACAGCTGGGGACAGCGGAGGACAGCGGGGCACAGGTCTGCAGGGCTCCAGCTCTGAAGGCAACAGCAGAGCTATTCTGCTTTTGTTGTAGAATGAGACCAAGACATCAATGGGGGTGATTCCCTGTATCCAACATGGTTAAAAGTTTGGGGGTGATGTTGGGGTGGGGTTGGGGGTGGCGAAGGCTCCTGCAGGGTGCTGTGGAGGGGGAGGTGGAGGGACAGCTCTCCCAGGTGCTCGGCAAGGGGCAGGAGGGTTTTATTGGTGTTTCACTTATCTTTTCTTTTCCCATTAAAACCCTGCCAGCTCCCTGCTCCGCGTCGCACTTGTGAAAGCCACCAGTTCCCCCCTCCACCATCCCCTCGGAGGGGACCAAGACACCCCCCCCGATCCGTGCACCCCTCCAGTTTCGCCACACGGTTGAGAGCTCAGGGGAGCGAGTCCAGTCCTTGGGGGACCCCCTTTTGCCATAAGGGGGTGCACAGCTTGGAGCATCATTCCCCTCACCACCCCCCCGTTTTCATATCCCCTTTTCTCGGTGCGCTGCCGGGCGGGCGGCGGGCACGTCTTTGGCGTGGGGGGGTTAGCTGTATGAGTGGGGCCCTCAGCTGCGGCGCGGGGCCCGGGCTCGCTTCACTGCGCTGAGCAAAGAAAGGGGCACGGGGATGTGTCTCCTCACTCCGGGCTGGGAGAGGATTTTGCGGCTCCCCAGGGGACGGCAGCAGCTCTGTCCTCCTCCGAAGTGACGGCGAGAAGCGTGATACGTCCTCAATGTGTGCAAAATCGAAGAGCTAAGAGACTCAACCCGGCAGCGGGGCGGCGGGGCGGGGGCGGTGGCGGCGGTGGGCGGTGGGGAGGCGTCTGCGCTGGGCTGCGGTGGATGGACAGATGGAGATCTGCAAGCAGGGAGCAGAAGGGTCACAGTCTCGCTCCGAGCCCAGCTGTGCCCGGTCACTGGCGGGACACACCGTGCAGAATTTGGCCTTTTTCCACAGAGGAAATTCACCTGGGTACCCAAACGCATGATTTCCACCTCCCCCTCCCAGGGTTGGGCCCTGCCCACCCTCCCCTGGCTGCATGCCACCACCTCTCCTGATGCCACCAGTAGTGTCACACGAGATGACACTGTCAGAAGGGAGCAAAGAACCCCGTGCCCACAAGAGGCTTCTCTTTGGGCACCAAAGGATGGGTGGCATATCCTTTATCTCCCAAAAGTGACACACGTGGCTGCGCCCAGGATCCATCCCTGTCCTTGGGCAGTATGGGCACAGTGAAAGGGCATTTGGGTGTGACACCCATGAGACAGCAGCCCTGGTCTGTAGCGGAGAGGGGCACTTTGTGGCTGTCCAGGCTGTCAGCTCCATTCTAAGCCAAACTAAGGACATTTTTGAGATGCAATCTGAATTTTCTGATCTTGGACAATTTTTCTTTCATCACGAAGCAAAAGCCTTAGGTTTCTTTGCCTCTTAAAAAAGTCAGCAGTGAGGATGGGAGAGGGCTGCTGAGAACAGGACATCAAAGACCAAACACTTCACCAGCTTTGCTTGGGAAGCCATTTTTGGGATCTCCAGCCAAATATCCATCTGGAAAAGCAGTCAGACTCGGTACATTTACAAAAAACTGCAACAAAACCCCAACTGACTTGTTCTCAATGCCCTTCACCCACAGCCTGGCTGGAGTATCCCTTTCCCAACCACACTAGAGTGATGAGGGTCCCCATATCCCTGCCCCATCCCAGCACCCACCTCCTGCGCTTACGCCTCTGATTTGGGAGATACTCACTAAATAAAGAGGACACTATAGGCAGCCACGACCAGTCCAGCTGTCCAACACACTGCCACGGCCCCGCTGCCCACCACGGCCCCCTTGTCACAGATCTTGGTGGTGGGTGGTGCCATGAAAGAGGAGGTGCTAGCGCTCGTTGTCTCTGCAAGGAAGGAGAGTGGACAGTGAGGGGAGCTGGAATGCCCTGGGATTCATCCCATAGGAGCAGCACTGCACTCCTGCTGGTGTGGATAGGAGCCGGCCCCAAATTGCCCTTTTCAGTGCTATACCATGCCAGGGCTGAGGTGGAGGGCTGAGATGATCCACGGGATGGTGTGATCCATGAGACTTTCCCTGCTGTGACAGTGGACCTACTGCTTGGAGATGTTTGTGCCATCAGGTAGAACTGAGCATCCTTCTCATCCCCATCCTGACCAGCTGAGCCACTCTATGCACTAGCTCTGTGGGATTTTAGCTAAGAGGTCATGATGAGCCACTAGTGCTCAGCAGAAAGCATTCCTCACCCACAGAACACCCCAGACACAGCAGGCTGCATCTGCTGGGCTGGCTCACAGGGTTTGTCCTGCTTTGTACTGGATCAGATGCATTGTCTGTCCCTGCAGAGGGCTGCAGGATTGCAGGGAGTGCTTGGATGGACAGTCAGGCTGGGGCAGCTTTGGCCATATCCGTGTGGCCCCAGCGTGCCCCTGGCCAGACAGTCTGGGCCGATTGCGGGGGACCACGGAGTGTCGGCCTCAGCATCTTTCATTGAGACTCCGTTGAGGCGTCACAGTGGGGCTCAGCCTTGGGGTTGGGGTGTCCCACATCAGCCCTGCGTGGGTGCACCAGGCTGCACGCACAGGGACGTGTGTGCGAGGAGCACGCGTGTGAGGGACACACCTGGGCCTGCACAGGGAGCGGGCAGGTGACATCGGAAGGGGCACTTGGGTTTAGCACAATGCAGGTGGCAATAGAAGCAAGAGAAAACGCTGACAGCAGTGCTGCTGCAAGGTGTTCCTGCACTCCTTGTGGGGGTTCATCCACCTGGGAATGGTGGGGGGGCCTGCAAATCCCTGCTGCTGCCTCAATATCCAGGTGCTCTACCAGGTGCTGTTTCTAAAAGGGGGGTTTCTCTGCACACGAGTCAAGGAAACCAGTGCAGGGTCTGCTCCATCCCTTCTGGGAAACGGAGGGCTGATAACACTCATTTGGACACAGTCCCAGCTCTTTCCTAGAAACAGAGACTTGTTAACTTGGTGGGTTTCATTTTGAATTGGCATCCTTTGGAGCCACTGTGAGGGGTCGGAGGTGCGGAGGGGGTAGGATGGGAGAGGGGAGGGAGGGCTGGAGGGGGACAGCACTCCAGGGAGGCTGGAGGGGGACAGCACTCCAGGGAATAAAATCAACAACAACAACAACAATAACAACAACAGTAATACAATGCCCAGCTTCATTGTCCCACCCCAGGTACGCTGGTGAGAAGGATGCTGGACCCAGGTGAGCTGAGTCAGCATTCTTCAGGCCATGGTTGCACCTGCTGACAGGGCCACAGCTGGGGGCAAAGTACAGGGTGAAGGGCTGCAGCCTGGTCCCCAGTATTTGGGGGCTGTCCTTGGCTGGAGACAAGGCCTGCGTGGAGCCAAAGAGGAGATTCCTCAGCCCGGAGTCCTGGGCTCCTCCTGGATGAAGCCTGTTTGTACTGGGAGAGGGCTCTTACCTGTGATCTGGGCCTCCGTGGTGAGATGCTTGGGCTCCTCTGTCCAGGGGGTGGCATGAACAGCCACGCTCCAGTCACTCCACGTGCCGATGTCATTGTCTTTGGCTGCCACCTGGATGATGTACTCCTTGCCAGCGTAGGCGTCCGTGATGGTGTGCGATGTCCCATCCGACAGCTCAACCTGAGGGCAGCAGTGGGGAGAGGAGGGTGGTCAGAGGAGCCCCCGGGAGGCGTAAGACAATCAGTATATTTAGCTCGGCTAGAAGATGATAACAAGGCTTTTGCAGCACTTTTGGAAACACTAGGGCATTGTGGGCAGAGGCACGAGCACAGGACAGGGATGGACGGGGAGGGAGATGCTCCAGCTCCGGCTCCACTGAAGCTCTAGAGACCTGGTTCCACTCCCAGACTCACGGCGTCAGAGTGGAGCAGCTTCCTCTAGAGGTCACTAGAAACTCGCAGATGTGTGAGCGGGCTCCCTCGGACATGTCAGGGCAGCTGGGAGCTGGATATTGCAGGCAGTGGGTGGGGTGTGCAACGCGCTTTCAGGGCACTACTGCCAGTGCTGGGAAGAGGCTTCCCCACCAGCAACACCTCTGGCCAGCCTGCTCCCGTGCCTGCTGGCATCCCGTTGTTTTGGCTTGCATCCCTCCAGCTGGGCCCTTGGACAAGGATCAATTGCGTCCGGACTTCTTTCCTAGAAACCATTCCCTCTGTCCTGTTGTCACTGCTGTCTGAGCCACAGAAGATCCTGCCGTCCTCTCTGCTGCAAAGTGCAAGGGCTTAACCCCATTTAACCCTCCAAGGGATCTCTGGTCCTCTTGGAGCTTGGCTCAAGGACAGAGGGATACAGGTGCTCAGCAGAAATGCATCCCCATGGCGCGGACACAAGTGAGCAAACACAAGTGGCTGACAGAGGGGGAGGGCTCAGCATCCAAGTGACCATCCAGGGGTGAAGCTGGACTTGGCCTCAGGGTCCTGAGGGTATGGAGGGGACCAGGGCTGGAGTATCTGGCAGGGGCTAAGTGGGACATTGCCCTCCACCCCATCTCTGAGACAGAGGACCAACATGCTGCTCAGTTCAGTGACACCTGCGCTGCTGTGTGTGGCATGGGGGGCACACAGGGTACTCCTCATCTGCCCTGCACCCTGCCCAGACACATTTCCAATAAAGATGCTGCAGGATGAGGGGTGGTGTGGGTCTGACACAGCCCATCTGAGAGCACCAGTGCCCAGCCAGGGGCTCATGCTAGAGCAGAACAAGCATCACTTCATGGGTGGGGGCAGCTTCATGGTGTTGCCCATGTGGGGTCCTCCACATCTCCCCAGCCACCCAGGAGAAGGTCAGGCACAGAATCACACTGTCCTGGGCGGCACCAACAGCTCAATGACAGGAGGAAAATCAAAACTTCTGCCTGGTCCTTGAAGAAGACGGAAAGGAAAGAAAGAAGAGAAAGGAAAGGAAAGAAAAAGAGAAAGGAAAGAAAGAAAGGAAAAAAGAAAGAAAGGAAAGAAAGGGAAGAAAAGAAGAAAGGAAAAAATTAAGAAAGGTAAAAATTAAGAAAGGAAAGAAAGAGAAAGAAAGAAAAAGAAAGAAAAGGAAAGAAAGAAAGAAAAGGAAAGAAAGGAAGGAAGAAAGGAAGGAAGGAAGGAAGGAAGAAAGGAAGGAAGGAAGAAAGGAAGAAAGGATCGGACGAGGAAGGAAGAAAGGAGAAAGGAAGAAAGGAAGAAAGGAAGAAAGGAAGAAAGAAGAAAGAAAGGAAGAAAGAAAGGAAGAAAGAAAGGAAGAAAGAAAGAAAGAGAAAGAAAGAAAGAAAGAAAGAAAGAAAGAAAGAAAGAAAGAAAGAAAGAAAGAAAGAAAGAAAGAAAGAAAGAAAGAAAGAAAGAAAGAAAGAAAGAAAGAAAGAAAGAAAGAAAGAAAGAAAGAAAAAGGGAAAGATGCACCACTGGGGTGCCCAGGAGGTACCTGGGCCAATGCACCTGTGGGATGAGGCTGCCCTGGCAGTGTGGCTGTACACTCATGAGGTCTGGTGTGCATGCCAGATGGTCAGGGCCATTACCCCACTGCTTGCAGGAGTACCTTAAAAACAGGAACCCACCCTGAGAAAGAACCAGCCCTTTTCCAGTCCCTTCAGTGCAGCACGTGAAACACCCCAGCACAGATACAATCCCTTTGGCATGAAAGCTGCATCCCCCTCCAGGCTTTTACAGCCACTCTGGGGGATTCCTAACAAGAGGAGGGGCTTTCTTGCTCCAAGTGAAAGCCTTTCCTTCCCTATTCCCACTTCCAGGGCTGCATCCAGCCTTCCGCCCAGAATATTGGAGCCCTTGGGCTCTGCACTCTCAGCTGCTCCTGCCACCCGACCTGAGCCAGCAGGAGCCTCACATCTGGAGCACATCTGGAGGCAGGCCTGACCGGTCTCCCCACAACCACTGGGAGCAAGGGGCCTCCTGCTGCCGGCGAGGCTCGAAGTGGTACCAAATCTCAGCAGTGCAGAGAAAGGTGTGTGTCCATCTCACTGCTGCAGGTTTGGGGGCTGGATGGGAGTCCTGCCTCTCCTTGCACCACCAACTCAGCACTGACCCCCACGGTGCTGGTGGGGTGCAAACGGGAATGCCAGTGGTTTCACTGCAGGCTTGAGCCAAGCTGAGACACTCCTAAGCACTTAGCCACCAACAGCCAAAGCCCAAGTCCATCCCTACCATCCAGGGGACACTTCTCCACCGTGACATGGGTCCCACCATCAGGTCTGGCCTGTTGGCATGGGGACAGCTACTCAGGGCATCTGTCAAGGGGACCTGAGGTCAGAGCCTGCCTGGAAGGAGCCTGACATGGGGGGCAGATGAACACAGTGACCCCAGTGGGGCTCCATGCAGGGTGTCCCTGAGTTTCCAGCAAGCTGAAGAGGCTGAGTCAGCCCTGCAGTCATAGGTGCTGCCTCTTTTGTCATATATAACAGGGTCAGTTCACAGGGCTGGTCCCCAGCAGTCTATACCCATGGGGGGCTATAGGCAGGTCCCATCCTGGAGCAAGGCACAGCCTATCCTGCAGGAAAATGGTTTATGGGCCATTTCACTCTCAGGTGAAAACTGAAATCCCGTGAAGTCTGGGTAGAAGGGAGGATGGGATAAAAATAAGGAGGATGCCAGTTCCTCCTGTGGATCCTCCAACAAGGGGAGGGTCTTGGCTAAGGCAGATCCCACCAGCCCCACCAAGCTCCAGCCCTCCTCAGCCCAGAACCAAAGCCCAAGCTGGACCAGGGTCCCCAGAGGCAATGGGCTCTTGGCACGTACCGCTGCACCCAGCAGAGCTGAGGAGGCAACTTGTGCACCCCGTTCTCACAGGGACACACCTCCACTGCCCAGGCACCTCGGGATGGGTAGGCAGGAGACCCACCAGGTTGTGAATCACCAGGTCTGCTTGGCAGGGCACCTCCCTGCAGCATAGTGGCACAGTGAGGCTCTCTCTGCCACCCAGACCTTGGGAGCTCTTCGGTGTCATCCACCAATGTGGATGGCAATGCCAAGGGAATCAAGTTAAATTAATTCCTAATGATAATTAAATGAAACAAAACCTCACGGGCTGAGCTGCCAACTCCCTGCTCACTTGAGTTGCTCAGTGCTGGCTGGGTGGTGGCTTGGAACTGGAGAATGAGGACAGGGCTCTGAAAGATGCTGGGCTTATCCAGCTGGTGTATGACCCTCTCCAAGATTTTCAGCATCCTCTGAACCCCCTGGCTCCTCCCTGGGACCTGCACCAAGCAGACTGCATGCAGACCAGCCCCACTAAGGTCTTGCTGACCTGGCCAGGCTGCTTTTCCATCAGGAGTATTTTCTCCATCCCAAGAGCCCTCCCAGCCTTCCCTTGGGAGCAATTCCTGCCCCTTCCCACCCACAACCAACCAGCAGCTGAGTGTTTGTAGGTGGGGTGTCACAGGCACAATGGGGTCAAGTCTGTGCCTTGCCTGGGCAGGGGGAGTGTTCCCCCAGGACCCAGACTGGAGGATCTGGAGGACTTTCCTTGTGGGACCTGGGAGGATGTTGCCCTAAACTCCGCTTTAACACAGCAGATAAAAAGAGAAAGCACAGGCGATGTCATCCATCTCTCCCCACACACACACAGCCTCTGGATGCAGAACCTCTGAGCTGGGCAGCCACAGACACATCCAGCATTTGTCATGGTGGGGAGAAAGCCACCGGAGGAGTGCCCGTGACCCAACATAGAAGTGCCACAGCAAATGGGAAAGCACACAGGGATTGGGTCCAACTGGATACAGACAGGGAGAGACAGAACAGGGAGAAGACACACTGGGGAGGCTGTGAGGGGATGGATGGACACACAGCATCAAAGGCAGAGGGAGAAATTCCTTAATCCGTGTCCTCGCCACACAGAGACAAAAGTTGGAGGAAGGCTGTGCATGGTAATGTTTTTGGCCGAGGCAGGGGTTTGTGTGTCGCTGCCTGCCTTTGTGCACCTGCCAAAAGTCACTCTGACTGGCTGTGAAGTGCTGCCCAGATTAATGAGGGATCAGTAGCCAGTGCAATGCAGAGCTATTAGCATTGCAAAAAAAAAAAAAAAAGAAAAAAGAAAGAAAAAGAAAAGAGAGAGAGAGGAGAGAGAAATGAAAAAAGCCCTTGAATTCAGATGACAGCTTGCTGAGGACAGCGTGGGCTGAGATCCCATTCCCTGCCATGGTCACATACCCCCACATTCCTGCTTGGAAAGATTATGGAGCTGCTGAGTGCCCACCCACAGTCCCAAGCGCCAGGACAAGCACATGGGCCAGTGCCACATTGATGGGATGGGGACAGGCACTTAGGGCAGGCTGAGGGGAAGATTGCCCAGCACTTGGCTTTCCCCCTGTCCATGCTGGTCCTCCCTGCACATGTGCTGGAAGCCTGGGGACATCCACAGCAGCCATACACACTGCAACAGAGAACACCCATGTGTGCCCTCCTTCCAGTCCCTGCCTGCAGACTGGTGTCCCTGCCTTACAGTGCTTGGCACAGCAGGAGTTAAGGAAGCCATTCCCGGCTCTGAGCTCCCCTCATCCTGCTCCCATGGCCCCCAGCCCACCCTGCCAGGGTGCCCTGGCAGTAAAAAAGGTCACTGTGCTTTGTTCCCACCCAGGCTCTGCTCCTGGTGCAGGGTGACCAGGTAGCAATTCCGTGTGAGCAGGGTGATGCACGGGCAGCTCTGAAGCCCAGATGGCCTTTGGAAGGGGATGGGGCAGGGGGGCAGGGAAGAAAACCCCACCCTTCTCTGCCCTGGCAGCTGGGCTGGGGGCTGGTGTGTGTTGAAAGGAGGTGGAGGGGGAGAAGGGGGGATCAGACGCCTCCTTTTCTGCATCCCACATGAAAATGTGCTTGCTGGCTCCCCTGTGGTGGCAGTGGCTCTGTTTTCCATTCCTTGACACCTCCTGCTTTCCAGTGCAGCTCCTGGTGTGGGAAGGGGGTGCTCCACTGGCAATATGGGGATGAGGACCGGCACCCCTCTGTCCCAAGGCAGGGATGCACCATCTCTGTGTGTGGCAGGACAGCGACCACGCAGCTGTCCCAGGTGCTGTATCAAGCCTAGATGAGTCTGCCTTCCCCAAAATAAAAGGAGCACCCTGGCTATTGTAGGGTGAAGCCGATGTGCTCACAGGGCCTTTGCCACCCACAGCACACATGGGAGAAACCCTTTCTAAGAGCACAGCCTGGGTCTGCCAAACATCTGGCATTCTTGCAGCCTCCTGCTCTGGATGCTACTCGAGTTATACCGGATGATGGGGGAAATTGGAACTGGGATAGGGAGGGGACACCCCAGTGGGCTTGGTTTCACAGCCACTTTTCCCCACAGCAAAGGCGAGATCCTGCCACTGGGCTGCAATGAGCTTTGCAGGGACTCAGCTACACAAACAGCTGCTGTTTCAGGTGCCCTCACTCCCTGCGAGTGCAGGGGGATCCCAGCAGGGCTTCCACCTGTCCTGGGGAACAGGATAAACCAAAAGCAGGAGTAATCCCCAAGCAAACTGGGAAGTTTGGGATAGTCACTGCAAGTGCAGGCTGAGAAAAGATGTCACCATGAGGAAAAGAAATGTTTTGCTTTTTCCCTTTCAAAGCCATGCCTGGAGAGCAAATAGGTCTGACACTGATTACTAACAAAGGCACTCCCAAATACCTCCTCCTTCTGCAGAGCCGCAAGCACCAGCTGGTCCAACCCCAGACAAAACTTTCTACCTGGACTCTGGAATAATTAAAGGTTGGAAAAAGTGAATGACCCCGTCTTATTCTCTGCCAGCCAGGTAGTGGAAGAGCCACTCCAGCAGGGCCTGAGCTGTGCTCTCTGCTGTCACCCTCTCCTGAAAAGGCTGCCGTGGTGCTGCACGGAGCCCAGCCCTGCTGTAGGTCCGGGAGGATGAGCTTTCACAGGGCTCTGCAGGCTGGGCTGTGCCACACCAGATGCAGCTGAATAGATCCCTTCTGGCTCAAAATAAACACCATCTTTGAAAGGGGGGGCTGTAGCCACACTCATAATGGGGAATTTTCTCCAGACGTGGTGGCCCCCTCCTGCCAAGTGAGAACTGTCAGAGGTCACTTTTGCTTGTGGCTATGGGGAAGATGAGATCAGGGGTGCTGAGGGCACTCAGCAACAGCTCTAACCTGCTGGGCGCTGGCATATGCTGCCTGCAGATGCCTTCACCATGCTGATGCCTTCATCACGCTGATGCAGTGGGCTGGGGGTGAAAGCAGCTTGTGCATGGGCATGGCAGGGCACAGACACCTGCCTGGTGTGGTCTGCATGCAGGCAGGAAAAGTTAGGCTTCCCAGCACCTTTCTACCTCCTTGTAGCCGTGTGAGCATGGAGGTGAGGACATGCACGCGTGAGTGCTCTGCTGCTCAGTGGCACCTTTACAGCTGCCAGGTGCTCAGTACTTTTAGGTCACCAGCAGTTTCCAAGGGGGCTGACAGCACCCAGACAATGCCAGCCAGGGGTCCTGAACCTGCTCTGTCCCAGAAAACGTGATTTCCGGGCATTTCCAATCCCCTCTCTCCTTTGAGACACTCTCTCCTCCAGCCATGCCTGCCTCATGCTGAGCTGCGAGTGATACTATTACAGCCTCAATATTTTGCTCCCACCTATTAATTCTTTGGATTTTTCCCCCCTTCTTTTTTAATCACTGACTTTGCAGCCAGGAGGAGAAGGGAGAGAAATGCTGCAATAAAAGCTAACAGGCATGAAGTTGTAACCCAGCTTGCTCAGGGTGACCTCCCTGCCAAGGTTGCCTTGCAAAGAGGGGGAGTGCAGGCAAAGCAGCAGAGGCACGAGGGGATGCAAATGGGCACAAAGAGGCACGCCCGCTGCAATGTGACATTGCCACCACGCCGGCGGGGACGCTGCTGTGGCAGGCAGTGGCACTAATTGCCTTCCTCCCCAGCTTGCTCCATCCCTCTCCTTGCCTGTCACAGGCAGGATATGCGCATTAGCTCACACTTCCAGGCTATTTCAGGCTGCTCCAAGGCAGGAACTTCCAGCGACAGCCTGTGAGATTCACCTCTCTGACCAAAAAATGTTGCTTTGCCCTGGGAGATGAGCCTGAGCCCACCGTGGCAGCCACTCCTGATATGGGTGAGGGAGGCCAGTGCAGAGGACAATGCCATCCTTGCACCAACAAACCCAACACTAAGTATTTGGCAATACCCACAAACTTTCCATTCCTGTCCCCAAAACCCCATCATTTGCCTGGACCTGAGCAGGCACAGATGTCTGCGTGGGGATTTTTTTTTGCCCCAGCTCCTAAAATCCCGTGATGGTGGGAGCACTGCTGCTTGCACTCCCAGAGAAGGACGCTTCCAGCCTTTGCAAATGCTCATGAACATGGCCCTAATGCTTCCACCGCAGAAGAAGAAGGAGAGAACCCAACCACATTATTAGCTTTAAATATCTCATGACCTTTTACTGCAATTCTCAAGATCTGAGGCGCAGCCCGCCTCACGGTTCGTTAACATTTCATGTTGTCAGCGCGGCCAATGGGTTCAATTAGACTTCACTACGGCATCTGCAAATTGCTGGCAACCCACAGGAGGAAATCCTCCCTCGGTCTGGCCACCAGCTCTGACGCTGAATAAGAAATACCTTCTTGAGCCTTGCCACATTCCTGGGACGTGCATCGAGCAGGCAAGTGCTCAGCGCATGTGATCTCCCTCCAAAAACTGTGAAAAGGGGGGATCCTGCTCCAGAAAATGCCATGGGAAGGGAGCAAATTGGGTGCAAGACCTGCCCTGGGCTCCCCAGAGATGCTCAGGATGGTGTCTGGCCACCCGTCTGCATGTAGGGGTGAGCGTGCAGACGTGCTCGGGGAGATCGCATGTGTGAGTGTGGCAATCGCTGCTGTTGCGAGTTAACTGAAGGAGCCTGTAAAACCAGAAACAGGCTATTAGCAATCCATTAGGAAAGGGTATCCAGTTCCAGCCTAGGTAAGCCATTAGAGGAACATCTGAGAGCATTAGGAGAGCTCGCTTGGGGCCAGGATGGGGCTATAAAACAGAAGAGGAAACCACGCTAATCTGGCTTGAATTACAAACTTAAAAGCGGGAGAAAAATAAAGGATACCCTAAACATTTAATGTTTTATATTTAGGAGACAGAAGGGGAGATTTTGCCAAAAGGAGAGAATAAAAAACCTGTTTAGGCTACAAATATCCATCTCTCTTCTGGCAGCAGAGAAACCACCAGCCCCTCTTCCAGAAAGGGAGGGGTGTGATTTTAAAGCTGCTTGAGTTTCAGAGTGAGCTCGGTGCTGGTGTGGTGGAGGGGAGTCTTTGGCCACATGATGTGACGCGGCTGCATCCCCAGCAGATACGAAATGCTTGTGCCCAGGTTCAAGGGAGCTGCTGTGAGGTGGCACGATCCGGCACACGCTCCACTGCATGCCCATGTCGAAACTCATCATCATCATCGTCATCCCTCCATGATAAAAATTCCCAGAGCACATCACCGTAATTCCCAGCACAAACTGCAACATGAGAGCTGCTAAGTGGTCTGGGTGGAAAGGCACTGCTGAGCAGGGGAAAGAGACTGCAAACGGCACGCTGGAGCTCAAACCCAATTTGCAAAGCCCTGGGGAGGGGATGACAGTGTCTCCCCCACTTCTGGGTCAGCCCCAGAGATTGCCTCATGGTGTGGGACACTTGGGCCAGGCATCACCTGACTTTCTCTGGTGGAGGGGAAACTGCATTCATGGCCAGCTCACACAGCGGTGGTCTTGAAAAGATCCACTGCTCCCACCACGGATGGCTTCATCTTCTGGTGCCAAGCCCTGGCATTATTAAAATCCTGAAAGGAAGAGCCTGGAAGAAAGCAGACGCTGATTGAATCAGGCCCTATGGTATTCGACAGCTCGACATCCATCTGATCCTATTAGTGCTCATTCGGTCCTGCCTGCCGAGGTGCTGTGCATAAATCAGACCCTGCAAAGATAACAGGAGGTGGAGAGGTGAAAGAGGAGCTGCTTCTTCTGCCAAGAAACACCACGTGTGAGCAGGGCCTGCATGGATATTCTGTCTCTGGGCAGCCTCCAGTGCTCCTTCGTGGGTTTTCTCCTGCAGGGATGCTGGGCTTCCCACGGGGCTGCCAAGTACACGCTTAAAACCCACGGCTGGTGCAGAGGTGGGCTGCCATGAGGAGGCAGGGGTAGAGCTCAGCCTGTGGACCTTGGGCAGACAGGGATGTGCCAGAACATGAGGTTACCCAACTCCTCCTGACTGCTGGCAGGGACTTCTCCTCTCCCTACCCTGCTCCAAGCTGCCCCACAGTCAGCATGCAGAGTGTGTGGGCACAAAAAGCAAGGGCTTCTCTGTGCCAACAGCCTGTGGGGACAGCAAGAGCCAAGATGGGGGGCAGCTTGTGACAAGAGACCTGCACCTCCACGAGAATGAAGACTCCTCTATGCAAGTGTGGCATGTGGGACTGCCTCATCCTTTCTCAGGATGTCCCTCTGAGCTGTGACCCAACACCACCACTGCAGGACAAGAGGCATAGATGAGCTAGACTTCACCCTATCAAACTGGGTCCTCCCCTCTTCTGTCTGGATTTGGGGGAACAGGGACATCCTCGAAAATGACAACAAGTAATAAGCCAAAGAAAGAGTGCAGGGAGGCTTGGGCATGCTCCCAGCATGCTGACATTGGTGGGGTTTATTTTGGGTACGAACATCTGCATTTGCAGGGTGCTCAGCTGGGCTAAGCAGGATGAATGTGCCAATGGGGTCTGGGGTCAGAGCAGCTCCAGCTGCTGCAGCACTGCCTTTCTCTGGTGTTTGGGAAACGATTGAATTAGGCTTCGCAAATAATTCATCTGATGAATAGTGGCAGTTTTCCTCGAATCATCCACAAATCAGATTTTTCATTACCCAGCCAGAAGGGCAGGGAGTCAGAAAACAGGGCTGGCACCTCACTCACTGAATGCTTGCACTTGTTCACTGAGCAAATTATTCCCCAAACATTCTTCTCCATCCGTCAGTGATGAGGAACATGTCTCTTGCAAGAGGATATTGATTAAAAGCAGTACCCACGACTGCTGCACCTTCCCGAAATGCTGGGAGGTGAACCCTTCCCGAGCCATCCTTGTACCCACCAGGAGAGCTGGTATCTGGAGCTCTCTCTGCACCTCAGGGTATCTCTATATAGAATAAATTAACTTCTTACTGCCCAAGAGCTGCCTTTTCCAACTAGGGTGGCCCTGCCACCAGCGTCACCAACACCTCCATGTATTTTCCACCATCACTGCCTGTCTGAGAGCACTGATGGAGAGGCCACATCATCCCCTCAGGGCTCTGCAGTGAGGGGACTGACATGGCTTGACCCTGCAAATATGGTACCCTACACCCAGTGATGGAGGGACCAGGCACTCTGAGAGTGTTGAGGTGGGAGGTAGCCCAGTGGCTATCCCACCATTTTTGGGTGCAAACCAGGGTGTTTGGCTGGATCAGGCTGGGGCAGGGTAAAAACATCAGCTTTTTCCACAACAATTGCACACCTTGGGAAAAAAAAAGATGTGTTTGGCAGTTCCCATTAAATCTTCCCCTTTTTACAGAGCTTCTGCAGTTCGAGCATTTCTACCCCAGATGAAATAAAATACCTGCAGAAAACCAAAACCCAAACTCCACCTATGCTTTCTTACCCCTCTGGATGCTCCACAGATGGTCTCCCACTCCTAGGAGGGAAGCAAAGGGCAAAGAGGCAAGCAGGAAAACCCTCTGATTTTCAGAGCCACCAGCAAACGCTGCAATCTGAACCACAACCTGTAGTGCTGCCTCATCAAAAAACCCAACCAAACACAAAAAGTCACCAACACACCTTGCAGAGCCATGAGCCAAGCCTGCCATCCCCTATCCCATTCTCTCCCCAGGAAGAGCAGGCTGAAAGAAAATCCCACTTGGCTCTTTGATGCAGGTGCCCAGATAGCCAGAGCTGCCTCTTAGTTTACTTTTTTTTTTGGAAAATTCTTTATCAAGAAAAGCACCTAACTGGCTTTCAACTGGCCCAGCTTGGGCACAGAAAGGATGCTGGATGAACCATGCCAGAGTAGCAGCACCTCCTCTCCAGGCACAGAATGCTTTCCTACACAACTTGAGCATACAAGCAGCACACAGAGGTAAAAAAAAAACGAAAAAAAAGCCTGTTTGTTATCTTCCTGCAGTAACAAATGAAATCTGTCCTCCAGGCTGCCAAGGATTTCACTGACTATTTTTTTTAAAAAAACGAGAAATAAAAGTAAGAAATACGATAACATCGCAGCAATTGCTCTGCGACTGTGCTCTGAGTTATGGTGAGCGGTATTTTATCTCCAGTTCAAAATCTAAATGTGGCAGAGGCGCATTTAAATACGGTGACATTTATACTTTAAATGCCTTTTACATCTCGTTGGCAAGTTTTATATAGAACATATGTATGGAAAGTAGATAGGGGCCATGGATGAAAACGCGGAGCCGGGAGAGGCTGCAGAGCCATTTGTAGGCAGAGTGTGAGCCACAAGAAAGATGGAGAGGAAGAGAAAAGGAACGAGAAAGAGAAGGAGAGCAACAGGGTCCAGGTTGCCTGGGCAGTAAATATACATCTCTTTTGCCCCTGGACACTTGTTCATCATGCAGCTTGTTCCCAGTCACCAGCTCGCCCCTCTCCCTCCCATCCCAGGCA
Organism: Lycocorax pyrrhopterus obiensis; assembly: GCA_014706295.1. NCBI lineage: Eukaryota > Metazoa > Chordata > Aves > Passeriformes > Paradisaeidae > Lycocorax > Lycocorax pyrrhopterus. The sequence goes on along the minus strand of JACSVZ010000014.1, from coordinate 7,864,951 downwards.
GTGCAGCATCACTCACGTGTTGCCACTGGTCCAGGATGAGAGGCCGATACCGCAGGAAGAACTTCAATGGGAAAGATTCAGGGTCAGGCCAGGATGAGGGGTTTTGCCATGACACCTCCAGTCTCCGAGGGTTATTGGGCACGGGTTTGGCCACCACACTCTCCGGAGGGTCTGGCTTTACTGGAAGAGAAGAAAAGAGGGTGGCTGGCAAAGCTTTGAATGTGGCATCCTTCCTTTATGTCCCTAGGCAAAGCTGGCTGGGCTTTGCACCATGTGCTTTCCAAGAGTAGCAGCCAACACGCTTCCTTTTCCCGAACTAATTAGATGCAAATCCCCTTTTGTTGTCCAGGTCAGTGGTACGGCTGTCCTGGCTCAAAATGCCACCATTAAGGAGGTGACAGCACTGGAGACACATGGAAACAACTGGGCCAGGGCAGAGAGCATCCCTCCTACACAGGGCTAATTGGATCAGGGTGAGGAGCCCACCAAGCCCAAATCCTGCACTTCCTTTGCTCCTGCTGATTTCTGTGAGTCTGACCCACATGCAAGCCCACTCACCTCACTGTCATCTGGCAGAGTTTGGCCCTTGTGTTTAGGGCTGGGGTTTTGAGGATTCAAAGCATTGGCACATCATATTTGCTAAAGGGGAAGGATTGCCCTGGTCACCTTCCACCCTCACTGCCCTGCTCTGCTTTTGGGATATGGGGATATTTTCTTGCTACCTGACATGTATTTCAGGTGAATATTAATTGGCTGTGAGCTATGCAACATGCTTTGATGTTGTAGCTACTTCCAGAGTGCCGGAAGCTCATCGCAGACAGGCTGTGATGAATGTCACTGCCTGTTGCAGAGCAGTCCTTGCTCCTTGCCAAGGGTTTGATCAAATCCTGACAGCTCAAACTCCCAACTGCAATAGCAAAGCTGAAAAAATTTGTGTACGCCCATGTTTATCCTTTAATCATGGACAGGAAGGAGCTGGACACAGGGAGCTGGGCACACAGCTGCGCCAGAGGTGGAAGAGGGCTCTCTGTGCACTCTAAGAATAGCAATGCACATGAGTCCTCATGTCCTGGGAAGGCCCTTAATCCCCTTCCAAGTCCATATGCAGGCAAATGGATCCCTCCTGACCTGAAAATTTCTGGATTGAACAATGGTCCCCTGGCTCTGATCGCCTCGAGCAGAAGCCTGTCAAGATGTCAGCATCGAAGTCCCCTGCCAAGGATGGAGGAGGGATGGTGGGGCTGTGGGGAGCCCCCTTCTGCCTGGCAGAGCTCCTGCCCTGCAGTCAGAGGTCTTCTCCATGCTACCTCCAGGGTTCACCTGCTGTGGGTAGGAAGTGATGTCCTCACAGGGGCTTTGCTTACCCTGAGAGAGGAAGGAGGTGGTGGTGAGTGAGCTGCTCCCTCACTAGCCTGCCCGCCTGCCTGCTTGCCTCCTTGCCTGCCTGCAGCCCTGCCCTGTGCGTGAGGGGCATCCTTCCCTCACTCAAATGGGAGCAGGTGCTGATGCGTGGCCAGTCTGCTGCAAGTGGAGTCACATGTGAGCTGCTCGCTGCCATCCCTGCTCCAGAATGATGGTGGCATCGCAGCAACTGTCCCTGCACTGCCACTGCTTGCTCCTCTCAGGAGAAACTAGCCTGTGATGCTTTGAGAACACACTTTCTTGTCCACAGGTGAGGCAGAGAGGGTGCCGAAATGAAGCCAGAGCCCAACTACCTTGGTGGGACGTGTCTCCCCCGAGACACAGCCCACCACTACCTCTCTCTCCCCAGCCTCCTCTTGCTCAGCACCCTGGCACACACCCTGCTGCACTCCTTTATCACCATCATCTTCACCACCACCCTGGCTTTCACCACCTTCCCTTTGTCACAGTGGGTGCAAGGAGGGCTGGACAGCTTCCTCGTTCCCCGTGTCACTTCATGCTCAGAGGACGCTCCCAGAGGCTCTGGGCGTGGCTGGTTAGCTGGTGAGCCTGACCACGGGTGCCTAGTGCCACCACCCAGCTCCCACGGACTCCCCTCCGTGGCAGGATGGGGCACAGTTTTCCATTTGCAGCTTTATCCTCATCAGCAGGAACGCTTTGCTGGGGCTGTGCTGTGCTGAGCTACTCCAGATGGCTCTGCAATTCCTCCACTCGCTTTGAATCCCAGGGCTGGGGCTGGACATCAGCTTCCATCGACAGGGACTTGGAGTCCAAATGCATACGGAAAAGTATAAATCCAGCATTGGCTGAGCAGGCTGGGTTTGCAAAACAAAAGTCTGTTTGGCTGAACGAATGCAGATGACTGTGAACTGCAGCTCTGCAGCGAGGAAGTGGGAAGGAAAGTGCTGGGCTAGGGACGGATGCAATGGATGCTCCCTGGGGTAATGCACAGGGCCGGGCCCTGGTTTTAGTACGCCAGCCTGAAGGGATGATGGGATTCAGTTGGCCATGGCAAGTGTGTTTGGGCAGCAAAGAGAAATACTGCTGTGACTGCTACAGGAAGTCAGAAGAAAAAGTGCCCTGATGCTGAGGTGGGAGTCACCTGCCCATTTTGCAGGGATGTGACGCCTAGCCCCTCTCCTGCCAGCTGGAGATTGTTGCTGGTGCTCAGAGGAAGGCTGCCCTGGCTTCATGTGCGTGTTCCCGGGTGCTACGAGCCTTCAAAGAGCACTGCAGGTTAACGGGAAAACCAAGAGTCCCTGGTACCTCCTCATGTGTCCCTCCACCCACAGGACTCCTGCCTGGGCCAGAGAGCACAGCAGGGCCAACCTCTTCAAAACCACAAGGCCAAAACTGTTCCTGCCATGTCCTTCCACGGCAGTGGGGACACAACAGTCAGAGAGGGGACCATACCTCTGGCAGCCAGTCCAAAGAGGACAAACCCATGTGTCTTAGGACAGACCTCATCCTGCTGTGCTCATCATGGGAAACACCTGGGCTAGTCCCACAGGGGCCAGCTGAGGAGTGAGGGGAGTGAGCTGTGTCCAGCTCCCCGGTTTCTATGTGACCTTGAAGGAGTCCTTTATGTCCTGCAGACAGGGACGAGTGCTCCTCCTTCCCCAGCCTTTGTCTGCCTCCATTCAGCCTGCACATGGTGAGGCAGGGGCTGTCTGGCTGTACATCAGCCAGCATAATAGAGCCCTGTCCTCGCCGAGGGCCTGCAGGCAGTAACGTAATAAAAGCAGTAATAGTAATAATAATAATGGATGACGGGCATTAGGCTGAGTACTGGTTAAGCGGCTATAAAACCAGATGTAATATTATCCTGCAGAGCTGAGGGAGCATCATCAGACATTCCTGGGAAGGGGACTTGGCCAGGAGGCTACTTGCAGCTCTTCCCGCTTGGTTTTTGGCTGCTGTGTCTAAGCGAGGGCTTGAAGTGCAAGAAGAGCATCAGAGAGCAGCTTCTCCTTAAGGCGCTGCACGCTCACGCTTAACTGAGAGTCTTTAGCTATCCATTGCCCCTGGCTGTTGTCAGACATGTCTCAAAATGAATCTGGCAGTTCAGAAAGGCAGCTGGGACCCTGTGGCATGGAGAGGCCCGTCGCCCATCCTGTCTCTGCAGCGAGCACTAAAATGGATCCCTTGCGGCCATTAAATATCCCCTGGCATTTTCCATGAGCAGAGGGATATTAAACTTCACGTCTTAGCCAAATGTCAGTCCAGGTAATTTAATTCTGCCTCCCTAAGTAGTATGAATTGAACTGACCTTCTGCTTAGGCAACTGTATACCTGTGTTCAAAGACTCCAAATTTCATACAGACATGGGCATCATGCAGCCTCTCTGAGATGCTCTGCATCTTCATCGCCCCAGAGCTGGAGCTGGAAGGATCAGGTGACCTTCCCAAGGTCACACAAGGGTTGGGCAGCAGATTTGGGAAAGGCATCCACAGCCGTCCAAGGCCCCGTCCAAGGCTGCCTTCCTCCTTTTACTGCTGTGCGTCTTCTCATATTTTCCCCCAAGACCATACGAGCAGAAAGGTGCTGAGGCAGGATGCCGGTATTCCTGTGTCGTGGTGGTGTCCTGGCTTTCCTGGGGGATGCAAAAAACAGCTCTTGGGCTGAAACACAAGTGAGGAAGGTGGTGGTGTGCCCTGGTGGGCCAAAAATGTCCCCATGCTGTGCCAGCCATCATGAAGGAGGTGGAAGCTCCTGACACACCACCTCACTCCTCCCTGGCATCTTCCTCTGCCTCTAGGTCCTCTCCCCTACAGTCCCTTTTCCACCTCCTCCCTGGGGCTGGAGCCCTGATGTCTGTAGGGCTCTGCAGGACCTCCTCCCCCTCACCTTTATTAATATCAATACTTTTGCAGAAGATGTAATTATGAAAACAATTTCCAGGAGCAAGATGAGGAGGAAGGCAGTCCGGATGTGCTACCAGTGGGAGATGGGGCCGGAAAAGCTTTTCCAGTCATCATTGAAAATGACAATGCAGAGTGACCCTTCGCAGCGGCTGCTAATAACCAGCACGGCACGACCGCCAGCAAGGCATGTGCTCAGGACAGCAAAAGAAAGTACCAGTCATTTTCCACTCAATTAGAGACCATCTTCAGGGCGGCTGGGGAAGGGATTTTCTGCCGGGGGCTCCAGGGACGGAGAAAGGAGTGAAAAAGCAAAACCAAAGGAGGTCACTCTTTCCCAGGGGGGCTTTTTGTGTTTGCCCAGGCTGGGTGGGTGGTCTGACCCAGCAGAGGGTCTTCTCCTGGCTCAGATGGTGCTGGGAGGGAGAGCTTCCTTGCCCTGCACTGCTCTGTCCTTGGCTCCGGGTTGCTCTGTCCCCAGCAGGGCATGAGATCAGGGCTACATGGCTGCACTTTAACCTCCATGCAGAATGTATGATGTTTTTCTCTAGGCTAAGGGGAAAATACAAGGCAGGCTCTGACAACCACAGCCCAGGGATTTCGGGAGAAGCATCACACAGGTCCTGGCTGACACTGTCTCTTCATTGTAGCAGGATGTGTGCAGATGTTGCAATGTTCCCACTCAGCATTTTTCCAACGAGCTGAAGCAGCAGCTTTGCCCTGAGCCACAGGTTTTCCACCCTTCATCTAGCAAAGGGAAACCCAGCAAAACCTCCAAGATGAGAGATCATCAGGCCAGCTGAGATCCCTGGAGAACCTACTGGATACTAGATCCACACCTCCAGCACCCCGCACGCTGGGACAGAGTCCTGGATTGCAGCTGCAGAGAAGGCAGATGGAACAGACACTGAAGCTTCCACGGGGACCACAGGCAACCTGGGGCAAAACTGCGTGGCAAAATGCAGCAATGCAGGGCACTTGTTTTCACACCAGCATGGCACAGGGAGAAGCTCCACTCGGGGTAGGTGGCTGTTGTTCAGCAGCAGCAGATGCTGTAATGATCTGCTAAGCCTGTGACTGCCTGCTTCAGCACTCTGTCACCACCCTGCCTGTGCCGCTGGTGCATGGCACCCGTACCACGTCCTGAGGAGGAGAATTTCACAGTCGTACGGAACATGGAGATTTTAGGGCCACCGGACACTGAAGTGGTTACGGAAGCGGGCTGGTGCAGGACACGGCCTTTCCTATCGGCATTAGCCCATCACCCCCGCCCCAGGTGCCACCCTGGAGCCAGGTGATGCTGGGTGGTCTGACCTCTCACGGCAACTGCTGAGACGTGTCCAGGCACTCTGCACCCTTCCAGGCACTCATGCAGAGGCAGCACCCTTGCTACGGGCTGGCCTGGGGCAGCGCTGGCCTCTTCTCACTGCTCCTCTGACCTGGGCCGAGTTCAAACTGTGGGGCTGGATCCAGCTTTGTGCCGGTGCTGGGATGCCCGAGGCTTGCAGCTGGGTGTGCTTCCCCGGGGGAGCTGCCCTTGTGTGCTGGATGGAGGACCAGATTTTTGGGAAGCCAGGCAGGGCATGGGTGGGATACAGATGTTACAAAAGGGTGCCCTGAACTCCTGCAGGAGGGAATGCAAGGAACTTGGAAAATGTAGCTTAATTGCTGTCCTGGGCCATGCAGGCTGGAGGTTACCTTCATTTTTAAGGAGTGTATCTTCCACAAACACAACAATCTCCATTTAAAGGCACCCAAGTGACTGAAATTCCACCACTTCCCCGCTGAGCTCCCTGCCTTGTTATCAGCATTCCTGATGCACTGATGAACACAAGCTTCAGGTATGGACCATGGCAGGGCAGTCCCTGCTCCAAAATTGTTTCCCTGCTCTGTTCAGAGCTGGTGCTTTGCTTGATATTTTCCAGGATTTGGAGTACAAAGGCAAAATCTGGTATAGCAGTGGAGCTCCTCTTGTTGCACTCCAGCACTTCCAGGTTCTTCATGCTGGGATGCGTAGCACATCGAAGGCAAAGCCCAACCGCTGGCTGCACTTCAATTATTCACTTATTTGTTTTTCTGGTTCAGTAATTGCCACATGCAACCAGCAAATTATTTTTCAGAGTGTTCCTGAACTCCATTCTCTCCTATTTTTCCTGTTCTTTGAGGATGTCACAGCACCAGCTGTAATCCGGCTTTGGATGGTGGCAAAAGCTCCCCGCTTTGCTGTTTTTGGCACTGGATTTCTTGGTTCATGCCTGCCCTTCACAGTCAGGGGAACATCTCTGCCGTGAGGCTGGACATGGTTGGGAAGCATCCCTGTGGCACAGCCCGAGGCACGGACACCCCAGGCCACAGGGCCTGCTGCTCCCTGCCCCACATGGCACAGCCTCTGCTGTCCTAATGGGGCAGTGAAGGGGTGCAGAAGGAGGAATAGGGTTTTTAGGAGCATATTAGGTAAGGGCTGGGGGAATTTGACTATAGGAGAGCTTTATCCTAACTAAGGATGGAGGAAAGATAATGGGACATTTTAATTTCTCTTCCAATCCTAATTCTCATGGCTCTGCTTCCAGCACAAATGCCAAACCTCTCTCTCTTTAGGTACACTCTGAGGGGTAAGAATGGCAACACCATTTGGATCACGCAATTTTCACAGCTCTCGGCCCTGGCACATGGCAGCTACTTCCCCAGCATCCCAAACAAGGAGGAACTCAGCAACCATGGGCGATCTGGACCACTGGGGGTCGGACCACGCATGGCCCCAGGCCACTGATGTGACCAGCATGGAGGCTGCCTGTGGGCATCCTGCCTGGCTCCCCTGGGATGCTCAGGTGCTAGCAGGGCCATGAGAATGAGAGGGGCACAGGGAGGATGCCAGAGTGGCTCAGACCCCGTCTCCATGGATAGGCAGAATCTCCACTTGGAGAGCCAGTCCCTTCCCTGCCCCATCTCTCCGATGGACAACACTGTTTGCAGAGCAAGCCAACCCCAACACCGCCCTGGAGAGGCCAGTTGCTGCCGTGGAAGTTACCTATGGCGAACTCGTCAAAGGTGAGAGTGGTGAAGTTTTTGCCCAGAGCATTCGTGACTGTCAGAGTCACCTTGTACTTCACTGTCGAGAAGAGCTGGAGGTATCTGATGTGACACCTGTTTTTGGGAACGGCATCCTTCTCACAGACCATGTCTTTCGTGCCGTGTCTGGAAAGCAGAGGTGAGAAGAGCTGTTACCTGTGGATGCACCCCAGCTGCTGGAGGAAGGAGGCAGATTGTGCAGCTGTATCCCTGCTACGCCAGTGGTCCCCATGCACCAGCCCCTGCTGCAGCCAAAGGGCTCCTTTCTCCTGACAGGGAATTGTGTGGGCTCCTGTGTATGAGGTTTTATCCCAAGCCTACACAGAGGCTTCAGTGAATGTCCTCATGCTGGCCCCAAGGAAAGAATGGGACCCTGCTGGGGTTGGGTTTGTGTCTGCCTTGTTCCTCCCGTGAGAGGAACAAGGTCTCCTTTCTGATGGTGACACAAACCCCAGAAGATAATGCATGGCACCAGCCTGTATAAGGGCTGTGCCAAGACTCGGGCTCAGGGTAGGGAATGATGCCATGCTATGGCCAGTTCTAGGTGAGAGATGCTGCTGCTGCCTGACCACAACCAGCTTATAGCAGCAAAGAGCATGGATGTGCCAAATGTGCCAAAAAACAGCGGGAACAACATCCACTACAGACAATTGGTGCAGAGAGGATGGTCTTGGGAACCAAGGAAAGGAGACGTGGGAGATGGGGATCTTCCTGGTCCCCTCTAGAGAAATTGAAACTTCCAGTTTGTGTGTCCCTGGAACATCCTCCCCTGGGCCCATTTTTGGGACACCTATACCATATGCTGAGCACAGGTTGGACGCACTGCCCCAAGACTTCATGGCTGTACTTGAGACCTGCTGCAGGCTGCAGGGACTGAAACTCACCCCATTACACCCTTTCTTCCCAGACACTTACATGACAGAGATGTTGAATGTGTTGGGGACGTAGGTAGGAGTGGGCAGGTGCCAGCTGCAGTAGAAACCCTTTGGGTAGTTGTTGGATCGGCACATCAGCACTGGCTCCTTCGGCGGGGCTGCCAGAGAAAGAGAAAGAGTAATTACCTGCTGAGGTGGGGTCATCGCCATGTTCTGAGCAAGGGGATGACCCTCCACTCCCAGCTGCTGCCAGCTTGGGAGGGGAGAGTTTGCAAGGGGAGCCTGGCCTGTGTTTATACTGATGGAAGTATCTGGGGGTCTTTGTCCCACGTCTTCTGCTGAGGTCCTCCATGACACCTTGCTTTGGGCTGGGCTGTGCAAAGCTCACCTTCTCAGGCAGCTCACTGCCTCTAGTGAGGGATGGAGTGACAGAGAGGGTTTGCAGGTACCAGGGAAAATTGTCTTCAAGGCTATGACAGAGATGCTGCTGATGAGGAGGAGGTGCTGCTCTCTTGACCCCATTTATCTACATTGCTCACAGCTTTCTCTGCCACATCCCTAGGGAGTGATAAACTTACTGAGGGATGATCCTCCAAATGATCAGAGGTCACCAAAGGGGGAAAGAAGGACCACTGGCAAGATGGGGAGGAACAATGTGAAACCAGCTGAGAAAACGCAGCTCTGCAGGAGGACTAACAGTGTTAACACTTTTGGCATGAGGCAGAACATCCTATCCCAGGGCCTCGCCTCCAAAGAGACATAGAGGCAACAGGAGACAGGATGAGAGCATCCAGTGGGAGCAGCCTTCCTCTGGCCTCGTCAGCTGATCCTAGAGGTTAGAGGCAGAAAAGGATTTTAAACCCAGTGAAGTGCTCACACTGCACTTGGCTTTCCTGGACATATTTGCAGTGCACCCTGCTCTTTGCAGGAGCACAGCCAGAGCTGCAGGAAAACTCTGCAAAATGCTGAGGGACAGTGCATGCGAAGAATGAGATGTGATACCTTTTAGCTGATAAATTTTGCCTTTGTTGGTAAAAATCTTACCTGATCTGACACCAAAGTCAACTCTTCTTGGTACCCAGGAACTTGCATTGATTGCTAAGAGCAGCACCCTGGCACAGTGCCTTGCCATAAAATACACTCCCTGGGCTGGATGTGCACCAGGATTCCCCTTGGAAAGGCTGTCTGAACCTGTGGCGTTCCCTCTTTCCCTTCCTTTGTTTGCCCTCATCCCCATCCATCCACTGGGAATATGCCAGGATATGCTCTTCTCTCCAGGCAGGGGGTTTGAAACAAACTGAGCAGACCTGGCAGCCTCAGCACCTCTTCAGCCCCACAGCCCTGGTGTCACTGGCATGACACACTCGGGGGCACAGCTTTCTGGGGGGATGCAATGAGCTCCAGCTGCGACTGGAGTCTACGGAGACTACAGAGTCTACTACAGAGGGGAAACTGAGGCGCAGGGTTTGCGCACCCTCACTTGATAAAGGAGCCGAGTGCAGCAGAGCCGGGGAGCAGGGAGCAGGGAGCAAGGAGGAGAGGGAGAGGGAACGGAGGGGCCGGCGGGAGGGAAGGCTGTGCCGCTCCGCTCCGAGTGTTCCTCCTAATGGCTATTTCAGCCTTCAGCCGACAGACGAAGGCCAGAGCCTGGTTAATGAGCCTCCCGGTTAAATTATTCAAGCAGACCCTCCACATCAAAACAGAATGGCTGATCGCAAAGCCAGAGACAAGGGCCTGATCCCTGCTACAGCTCCATCCTCTTCCTCCCCCCCCGCAGGCTCCTTAACCCCTTCCCTGCCTCCCCTGGGCGAGGCGGGAGCAAACGCAGCATTGCCCTTTGCAGGGTGCAATGGGGGTCCGGAGGTGTCCCGGAGGGGCTGAAGGGGTGCAGGGGGCTTGGGGACAGCCTCTGGGTGCCGGGTGACCGCGTGGTGGCACTGTGGGCTAACAGCACCTGCTCGGCACCCGGCAAACCGGGCTGGGGCTGGAAAAACTGCTTGGGGATGCTGGGGACACCGGGGATGCCACCGTAGGCGGCTCGCCCACTTGCTGCTTGTGCTCAGCTGTCCCGCTCGGAACTGGGAAGCCGGGCACAAGCAGGCGGGGCTTTTCCGAGCGTTCCTGAAGTCCTGCAGGGTCCAGCCCTACCTGCACGGCCCCAGAAGCTGCAGTGCGATGCGCCACGATTAGTCCATCTGAAGATAATTTATCTCCATTGTCTCCAGTATCGCGCCGGATCTGGCTCTTTGTGATCTCTGCTAATTCCTCCGCTGAGGAGGCTGGAGCGGGCTCACTCCTCCAGGTTCGTTTTGCTGGGAGAAGGAGGGAGGGCTGCCCATACTGTCTCCTGCTTCCATCCCCACTCTGCAGCAGCCTTTGAAGATGCCCCATTTCCACAGCATTGAATGCCGTGAAAATCCTGTCCTCTGCTTCAAGGCTGGGCCCCAACTGCAGCCCCAGGTCTTTGCGTCCAGCACGCTCCACCTCTCACCCTCTGGTGTCTTTCAGCAAGCCAGAGGTGGAAGGACAGACTGGGGAAGGAGGATAAAATGATCCTCGCATCTCTGCCCTCCTGGGGCTGAGTTCAAGGGCAGATGCAGCGGGAGGGATGCTGCTGTATGAAGCCTGTCTCACCTCAGCCTCTGCCCTCTCTTTCCGGGCAGACACAAGCTGTGTCACAGTGACACTCCTGCAACTTCCATCCCTTCAGAGAGCCGTCAGTGCCACAGCCACAAGCGTCCTGGGAGGGAGTTGTCAGGCAGCTGCCCCACTTCCCACCTTGATGGGCAGAAAGTTTGCCCCATGGCAGAATGTGGGGCCAGTGCAGTGTGCCATGTGGGGCTGTGACCATGACACCACACGGGTGATCACAGCCACCACTGCCAGGCACCACAAACGAGAGGAATGCAAACCCCTTTTCAGCTGCCTTGCTGCATCAGGAGGGCTCTCTTTGCCCACCGGACCATGATGTCTTCTCCAAGCTGCTGGCAGGGTCCTCATCTCCCTATGGGAGATGGTAGCCTGCAACCTCGTTCCTCTCCCCTCCTCTCCCAGGAAAGGCACTCGCTGGCACAGCTCATGCTGCCCATCAAAGGCTCTTAAAGACAGCAAATAAAATTGCAGGCTCCAATCGATCCGGCGCTCTGTAATGCTGTCTTTGGAGGTGGGCCAGCCCATCAGGCCGACAGAGAGAGCAAGAAAGGCAGTGGAGGAAAACAGAGCCATCAGGGGATCAGCATTAAAGGCTTTTTCTGCCCTGAGGTTTTGGGCAGTGCTTCTGGGTGTGGGGTGTCCTGCTCCAACCTTCTCCATCCTCCCTCAGATGATATCCAGCTCTCAGCACCCGCCCCACGCCAAAAACAGCCTAAACAACATGTTGAGCTACTTGGGCACTTCTCCCTGGGCTCCTGCACACAGCCTCCCTAATTCTGGCAAATATTTACATCCCTGTCGCTTCATGGAGCTGCTGAACTCTGTAAAAGCAGAGCTCTTTTCCTTTCGCCACAAACAGCGCCTGCCCTCTCTAATCTGTCTATTAACCTCTTGCATGGCAGGGAGCCACTTCTCCCATGTGCTCTGCTGATGTCCTCTCTGAAAACCCAGCGTGTTTAATGCCTGGCTGTGGCAGCTTCCCAGAGGCTTGGGTTGCAACCAGCCTTGCTGCAAAAGCTCTGGGTGAGGCAAAGAAAGGCTCAGAGCTGAGCTCAGAGCTGAGCTCAGAGCTGAGCACATCCCATCTGGGCCCATGGCTCACAAGCCCTGAGATGCTCCAGCAAAATCTGGGGCTGCCATAGCAGTGAAAGCTGGTGCCAGGGTCATCATCTCTGCAGATCCCTGGAAAGACCAGTGGCAGGGAAGGAGTTGGCTTTCCCACCACACAGTGCCCCATGCTTTGCATCCATTTAACTCTGTCTCTCCAGCTTGTTGGAAATAGCTGTCACTTGGCCAGCTCCAGCACTTCTGCTCAGTTGGGGACAGCACCACGAGCAGTCCTTGAGGATGAAACAGCTCTGGATACACCAGCACAGACACAGACTTTTGTTTCCCTCCTCATCTCTAAAGCCCAGTTGTCCTCGTACCCTCAGTCCCACTGTGCAGGGGAAAAGTGTGACCAATCCATTTTAGAAACCACTAAAAATGATCTACAAGAGCTTTTCCTAGCTCTGCTAGGTCATGAGATAATGGACATTAAAATCATGACACTTTTATATATAGAAAAGTTATTTTAGGTCACTTTTAGAGGTTTCTGAAATGGATCAGTTATAATTTTCCTCTCCTGCTGAGGGCTGAACGTACTAAAGATGCCTTGCTCCACAGGTGGAGGGATACAAAAAATAGCGCCAATAAAAGTTTTAAGAGGCCTCTCAAACACTTCTGTAGGAGGTATTTTTTCTGGTGCACTCGGGGCACATTCAGGCATTGGGCTGATGGGGGATAATGAGCCCGTAGTGTGCTTTTGGGGTCACCTGCATAACTCATCATCTCGGTCTTGGGCCAGCAGAGACTCCAGGGTCCATGACAGCAGCATGTGCTTGTGCTAGAGGTACAGCTGTGACACAGCCTGCCTGCACATGGGCAGGACCCCCGTGCCGCCCCACACGGGGGGACAACCCCACAACCAATGCTGTTGTGTGGCCAAACTCCTGCTGTTTGCACCTCAGTGCCCATAGCAGGACCAGATCATCACCCAATGACTTTTTTCACACCACAGGAGGTGGGTATGTACCAACACATAAAAAAGCCACGCAAGTGAACAAAAGCAAAGCTGCAGAGGCTTGGACAGCACAACAGGAATCCACCTGGGCACGAGATGCCAGCGCTGAGCACGTGGGCACAAGAGCAGCAGACCCCGCACGTCCACACACGCTTCTACACAGATGCTTTTGTTATGCACATGCTGGCTGCCAGCACGATGTATTATTTATCCAACGCCGCTTTTCTAAAAGCCTGTTTGTGTACAGGAGGCTGGGAGGAAACAACAAAGAAAACAATGATGAATAAATCATATTTCTACTGCCAGGTGGATCAGGGGAGCATCCGTCTGCCATGCGCCACCTGTGCTGGAGTGCAGCGTGGCTGTGGCTGGGGACGGTCCCTTCCATTGACCCAAATGTTTGGGTACAATTGTGTTTCGTTGCTGGAGAAAGGCAGGGAGGGGAAGCTTTGAATTTGCTCTGATTCCCTTTGGCCATCTGTTCTTGGGTAAGTGTGAGGATGAGAAGGGTTGCAGAGGACAGCAGTGTGGGGGTACCCAGGCAGGTGATGCTCCCTGTGTTCTGGGAACATCATGCTCATAACCACCACTTCTTCAAGAAGGAAGAAGCAAGGCTTTGTTTTTGATTTGCTGTTTTTGTTGGTTTTGTTTTGTTGTTCGTTTGTTGTTTGTTTTTTTTTTTAATTAATGCAGCAAAATTAATTTGAGAGAGAATTAGAGAACCCAGGGGTGCAGGGGCACAGGGTGAGATGGGTTTGTTCCTCACCGACCTCCTGGGTGACCTGGGCAAGTGGTGGAGACAGGTTTTATGTCTGTCCCTTTCAGTCTAAGCCACCCCAAGCTTAGCAAGTGGACATTTTCAGGGGAACATTCCTTTTCCTTGAAATTAGACGCTGAAGGTATTTCCATCTGGAGTGTGAGTAACACCAGCTGAACACCAGAGTTGCCCACATTCAGCCAGCACCTAGCCCAGCCCTCACACCCAACACTGCAGCACCTCCCTGGTAGCTCCCAAAATGGGCCAGGGACACCTGCAGCTGTAACCGAAGTCCCCTGACCCTGCTGCCACCTAAGAGCCATCTCCCCAGCCTCAAAGAGCAAGAATTTATTCCCCAAGAAGGTGCTGGAGAAAAAGGTGGACTCAGCAACAGATAAATTTCTAAAAGGCCCTGTTTTACACTGATTGGGGCTCATAAACCAAGCTATGGATTTTCTCATTTCCCTTGCAGAAAATTCAGTGAGCATGGCAAGAGGCAACGCTGTAAATTTTTGGGCAACGAGAAGAGAAGAGAGAAGAGAAGAGAAGAGAAGAGAAGAGAAGAGAAGAGAAGAGAAGAGAAGAGAAGAGAAGAGAAGAGAAGAGAAGAGAAGAGAAGAGAAGAGAAGAGAAGAGAAGAGAAGAGAAGAGAAGAGAAGAGAAGAGAAGAGAAGAGAAGAGAAGAGAAGAGAAGAGAAGAGAAGAGAAGAGAAGAGAAGAGAAGAGAAGAGAAGAGAAGAGAAGAGAAGAGAAGAGAAGAGAAGAGAAGAGAAGAGAAGAGAAGAGAAGAGAAGAGAAGAGAAGAGAAGAGCCCAGCATCCCACCTTCAGCCAAAGTGGCAGGGCAAGCTCCCAGTGTGATCACAGGCTCCCCGGAGTTTGCTCCATCCTGCACTGCATGAGGCAGTGCTGTTTCCAGCACAGCAGAGCTGCTCCTCAAACCTGACCACTCTCCAGCCTCCAGAAAATTATCGAGTAAACCTCACAGCCTTGATCTGTGAAAGGAAAGAGCAAGAACAGAGCGGCTCTGGCAACCCTGGCATGGGGTGGGCTGGCTGTCTGGAATGGCAGCCTTTGCTGGAGGTGCTCCCCAAGGTGCAGGATGCTATGGGAAGGTGATTTAGGCAGGAGAAGCCATCTGGCATCCTGAAATGCACAGACCCTCTTGTTCCCACTCCCTCCAGCAGCGCTGGTGCTTGGCAGCATTGCTGTCCTGGGGAAATGCCCATCCTGCTGAGCACACCAGCACCCCAAACCCAGCTGTGCTCCTGGAGGTGACTTTTTTCCTGTGGGGCAGCATCCTAGGCTGGGTGCCTTAGGGAATGATGAACAGCAGGGATGCTGGACACCTCCACCCTTCACTTGGGACCACACCACAGCAGAAAGTCTCTTCTGACCCTCCAGTCCTCCACCAGAAACCAAAGAGCAGCTTTGCTCTGAAACAATATTAAATATTGAACAAACGAATGAAAAACCTGTTATCTGGGATAATTGTGAGTAAATAAAACATTTAACCAAACCAAATGCAGCTGTTTCCACTTGGAGCCGGCACAACAGCAGGGAAGCCAGCTCAGCTACTCTGCATCCTCGTTACGGCAGCTGATTATTGTTTTGTGTATAACAGTAGCACCGCCAGTCCTGGAGCGGGGCCGGGGCCGCGGTGCTCGGTGTGGTACCCCTGGGATGGGTACCCCGGCAAGGCGGGATGCGGCAGCACAGCAGCGCGCCGGGCACGGGAAGTTCTCTGCAGCGCTGGGGTTTGCTCTTCAGCCCAGGGAGTTCACGGCGAGGCCGGCTTTCCTCCCCCAACACCTCTGCGAGGGGATTTGCATGTAACATAAACCATTTCAGAGCCAGGTCACTGGTTCGCACATAGCCCCGGGCAGTAATGACCAAACCTCGTTACCGGCTGCTCTGGGATTGACTGTGCCGGGCCCCCGTCCAGCTCCTGGAGACCTGGAGAGCGGTCTGGGGTGAGGGAGTGTGCAGCAACCGAGGGAAAAGTGCCGTCAAAGGGGGCCTTGGGAGGCTCTGGGGATGGAGAACACATCCCTGCCCACAGCTCAGGGCTGGAGCACCCCAGGATGCCATTCTGCCATGGCCAGACGGCAGGGAAGGGGCAGCAGCGGGCTGATGTGCTCTTGGTTTTCACATTCCCAGGGCTTTCCACAGCTGGGATTTGGAGAGGAGAGCTTCATGCCCCTGCAGCTCCCACCCAAATGCTGGGCCTGTCTCTTGTAAAATGGCTGGGAAGGATGAAGGGCATGAATTACATGGGATTTTCCAGTCCCTGCCAGAATAATTTCTCCTTCCAGGGGACTATTCTCCTCGACGTGGGGCTGGATGCACTGTGCCAAGGCAATGCAGGGGGGAAATGCTCCTCGTAACACATGGGTTCCCCAGCAACTGTTCCACACCCCGAGGAGCTTGTGGTCGGTGCACGTGGGAGCATATCACAGCCCTGGTCTCCAGGGAGAAGGAGCTGCCTCCCTTGGTTCTCCTTGATAAAAGGCTTGACCAGAGCAGCCTGCAGACTCCTGACAATCTCCTCCTGGAGCTCAGCTGGAAAAGCCATAGAGAGGAAACATCCCTGTCTGCTGAGAGGGAGGGCTGTGCCTTCTTTGTTTTGGTTGTGCAGGGGGAACGCAGGGTGCTCCCAAGGGTTCTTCAGGTATTGAGGACCCCAAGGGTGCCCTGCCTTGCACTGTGTGCAGAAGAGAACTCAGCACCTCCTTCTCCCTCTTTTCCCAGCTCCAGGCAGAAATTCCCTGCACAACCTACACCATGCAATGCCCCTGCCCCCTCCATCGCC
Organism: Lycocorax pyrrhopterus obiensis; assembly: GCA_014706295.1. Lineage (NCBI taxonomy): Eukaryota > Metazoa > Chordata > Aves > Passeriformes > Paradisaeidae > Lycocorax > Lycocorax pyrrhopterus. The sequence continues at coordinate 7,848,442 of JACSVZ010000014.1, read as the reverse complement.
TTATTTAACAGCTGCAAGAAAGCAATCCATCCTCTCTCCAGATGGAGAAGACATGGAAAATACCAGGTGTGATCAGACACAACTGGGACCATCAACAGCCATGTATCCTCAGCAAAGCTGTCCCACCAGAACTCCTGGAAGTTGTATATTCATCCAGGAGGAGCCTCTGGAGGGAAGCTATAAGCACTTTGTCATGCACTGAGCAACGAGCTAACCACGAATATTACCAGCTATTAACCAGCGGGGGAGTGTGGGCTGCCTCTAACAGGCAGTGGCTCTCCAAAAATGCCTCCGCTCTCTTCATCCCTCTTGACATGCAGTCTGGATACGTCCCCTTCTCTGCTCTCCTCTTCTCCAGTGAGGGAGGTACCTGCCAGCAGAGAGGCCTCTCACCCCATGGGGAATGGAGAGGAAGAAGTAAGAGATTTCTGGCTCTCTGCAGGAGAGAAGGATATTTCTGGGCTTCTCCTGTCTGGGCAGGAGGAGCTGATGGGAATGGTGAGTAAGCAGATATATCCCCTATCCACTTTCTTCTCGCACTAGCACTGGCTTTTGCATGAAAAGTTCCTTCCCTTCAGCATTTATTGAAAACCACCCTCTCCTTTCACCCACATGTTCTGCTAGGGAATATGTTGCAGTCTGTTCTTCTGTCCCCTCACAAGGCAGACCCCATGGTGTCCTTGAGCCTGTACAGACGCTTTACCTCGCATTCAGTCAGGACAGGGGAGTTAATAGTGGACATCTGTGCCACACGGTGCACCAGGTATGTGCACAGGCAACGGAGCCATTTGCTCATCCTGTATTTGGCCATCCCGGGTGCATTTGGGTTTGCTCATGCAGACTCAGCATCCCCTGGTCAGCGACTCACATCCTTGGGGCTGCCCTTCTGCCCCACATGATCTCCTGGTGAGATGCTACTCTGCTCCTGGGGCTGATCTGCACCCTGTGCCTGTCCCTCAGACCAGGGGCCATGCTGTGAGTGTGTGAGAGCCCTGTCCCCCATAATGCTGGTGGCTTTGCCCAGCTCCATGTCATTGTCACAGTCCTGCTGGGAAACCAACTGCAGGCACCTCGCGAAAACAGCTGGGCTGGAGCCATAGGAGATGCTGGAGCTGGGTGTAGAGAACTGACACAGAAGGAGCTTCTCCCCATGCTGTTCCCACCCCAAACACCTGTGAGTCCTCCCAGCAGCAGCCAGCCTCCTTTGGTAAATCCATAGAAGCCACCTGGCCCATCCCACATGGCCCCATAATACACCCTGGAAAAATCACAGCACTGGGCCATGGTGGGGATGGAGCTGAGATGGACACCACAGGGGGTGGCTCTGGTTTGTGGTGCTATTCTGGCTGCTCAGGGATGATGATAGCCCATTAATGACAGGCATTTGGGAAGATGCCTAATTTATCATAGGAAATGAGGTCTCCACACCAGTCCTTAGCTGCTCACTCTCTGGATTTGAGAAAATACCAGTCAGAAAATACTGAGTAGGTGTGTCCCAGCTCAAGCTGAAACCCTCTCCTGTGCTGTTGGTACCTTGGGGTGGAGGCAGGAAGAGCATCAGTCTCTGCAGCTCACCCAAAATGTGCCTTTCAAGCAGATGAAAACCAGAGGAGTGTGACATTTCTGGAGGCATTGGGCTGCCATAACAGCTCAGCTAACAGCACTGCTCAGCTCAGCTAACATCACTGCGCAGTACCACTGCTCTCTTTACTAATGTCTGTTTTTTTATCCTCAGGCCTGAATCAGACCCTGGCCTCATTCTTTTCTTAAGGCAACAGGGTCCTTGGGATGATGTAAGTCACACAGCTCCAGACTTCACTGCATTTGGAAGTAATAGCTGCATCCTTACTCAGCTGGCATCAAGGGATGTCCCATTATCCAGCCCATCTGTAAAGAAATGGAGCTAAAAAAAGGCCCTTTGCTTTATGAAAATGATGCTCATCTTCCTCAAATCCTGGCTTGATGCTTAAATCCCCCCAAGCAGCAGAGGCAAACCCCAGGGCATGTTTGTGGCATGTGTGGCCAGGGCAGCTCCAGCAGCTCAAGGGGCTTGGGGAGCCCCTTCTCACTGTGTGTGAGAGTCTACCATTTGCAAAACAAAATGTGAGGCACAAACCAGTTACTCACAGCGCCTGTTTCCACCTGCTCTAATCACCACCTTTGCAAGGTTGTTTTCATTTTGTTCCCTCCCTACTCCCCCCAGATCCCCTCTGCAGCAAGCACCTCACTAAATTCCTTTAATCTCCCCTTTAGGTCATACGATATCTTTTAATTCTTTAATCAATTTTCCTCTGGACTCCCTGTAATTTATCGATGGTCTTTTAACAATGAAACCCCAGAAGCAAACACACCTTCCCTGAGAGCATCAGCACCGGATCAGTGGCAAGAGCAGCATCGTTGCCAAGTCTGCACTGACAGCGATAACCTGGATGCTCAGCACGGCTTCTCCCTCCTCACGGAGGACAGCAGCCTGTCATGCATCCTCTGACTTGCTTACAACAACGAAGAAATAACAAGCACTTATTGTCATATGAAAATATTGTTATCAGTGTTCTAATTATTTCCTGAGGAATGGTGGGAATGCCCAGCACCGAGCTCCCCCAGGGGGAGCAACCCTCCTGCACACTCCTAGCACCACGGCAGGGAAGGAGCTGTCACCCAGAGGTTCACAAACTTTTTTTGGGCAGGATGAGGGGGCCAGGATGCTGGGATGGGCACCATGCACTGCTGGTTTTTTTGGGGAACACACCACACTGTTCATGCAGCAGCACTGCCCAGCACAGCAGGACATGCTTGGGAGACTCGGGGCAGAGGAGAGAGAAAGGCACTGCACCCAGATACCCCACTGACGGTCTGGGACTGATTTCCGGCTGTGTCGTGGTCTCTGCAAGAGGCTCAGCAATGGATCAAGTAGTTTGGCAGGGAAGCCTAGAACCGCTCTTTCTTCCCCTCCCTTTCTCACCCTCTCCAAGGTCAAACAGTCCTGGACTCTTCATAAACTGTCGCAGGGGCTCCAGGGGATTTTAGGAGGCATTTGCTAGGATTTCAGCAGACCTGAAGCGTGACTTCACAGGGATGGGGGGGAAATACCCTAGAGCTTTGGAGAGAAATGTTATTAGAGTCACTGAAGGATTTTGCTGTGCTCTCTGAAGCATTGCACAGAAAATTACAGGTGAAGAGCAAGCCCTGCGGTCTGGACCTTGCCAGCAGCATAAGGATGCTACGGTGTCTGGGCTCACATGAGCCCCATTTCCCTACCATGGACCAGGAGCACACTGCAAATGCCTCCTGCAACAGGGACTCTCCTCTCGATGCACACAGATGGCTCAGAATCCTGAGATGAGGTGAGCAGCCGGGACAGGTCTGAGAGCCAGGGCTTGGCTGCAGATGAGAGCTGCAAGGATGTACTGGCAAAAACCAGACAGGGCAGAGCAGTCTGGGTTTACCTGATAGCTTGCCATCCTCTGCTGGAGCAGAAAAAACAGCTCTGACTGGGTTGATGCCAATGCAGTTAGGTCTGTCCCATGGTGTGTAAGTCACCAGCAGCACAGGAAGGAAGGCAACAGGCCTGGAGTAAGTGGGGAAATGCTGTGATGCTGCCAAAGTTTTGGTCCTTTCCAGTGGTGACATGAGGTTGAACCCGGCCAGGATCCAGCATGGGAAGATTTGGGGTTTGTCTGCCTCAGGGAGGTGCTGGAGGCGTTGCATCAGTACCTGCCCCATGCCCAGAAAGTTGTTCACGGGCATTTCTGGAGAGCAGATCCCACAGCAGCACCCACGGCTTTATGGCAGAGCAGCTCAACCATGGCCCAGCACAGTGAAACTCAAATGACTTTTGGGGTCATAACTCACACATGCATCTCGCTGGCTGTCCATCCTGCTTTCTGCATTAATATGGGGTGGAAAAGCAATAACGGGGCCAGGACCCACTGGGCAGATGCACTGTCTTTGTTTCACCCCCATGCTGATGCTTCACTTGGATCCTTGAAGAAATTTGTAGCTCGAAAGCAGCTGTCACTGTGAGCCAAATGGGTTGCAAATATATTGGCATGTGCTGTGTCATCGGCACTGGTTAATAGGATCCATTTTCCAAGGAAGGGGAAAAGGAAGAAGAGGAGGGGAATGCTTAAATCAGCAAAACAAACATTCACCACCCCTTCCGAAGAACTACACCCAAGGCAATAGATTATTTATGGAAGTTTGGTCTGGAGCAATAACCTGCAAGGGCTTCTCACAACAATGCAGCTGGATTCAGATGTCAAACCAAAATCCTTAGCACTTAATACCTTCAAAGTCTGTACACAGAATGGATGCGTTGCTGGCCCCAGTGGAGTTATTGTGAGACTTGTCTCTCATTTCACCAGCAGCCCCGTTAACATACTAATTCCTGCTGCCCTGGAACTGGGCAGGGGACCTCCCTTCCTGGTGGCACCTACACTATGCCCCAGCTCTGAACTGGTGCAGGAGCTGCCTGCCCATGTGGTATTTGCTGCAAGGCTTGGGAAAAGCGACAAATGGGAGAAAGGCATCCTGTGCCACCTCACAGTCACCTCACAGTCAGTCACCTTACAGGGAAATGGAGGCACAGAGCAGTCAAGGCACAGCTACTGAGGATGGAGAGGCTGACTGAGGATGGAAAGGCTGACTGAGGATGCCTGTTAAATCCCTCAGCCTGGAGTGCAGTTCCCTGGTGAACCCCAGGTGCTCAGTCACCTCTGCAGGCATTTGAGCACTGCTGGGCTCAACATCCCTGGGTGGCTGAGCTGCCCAAGCCCCTGTCTCCTGCCTGGCCCCAGGCAAGGCTGGGAGATCCCTCCTCGCCTGCCCAGCTTTCCTGCAGCCCAAGCAGATGTTCTGGGTCCTGTGTCCCGGGACAGATCCCGGCTTGATTTATTACTGGACGTGACTTCTGGAGTTTGTCAAAGGCACCCGCTCTCCCTCCCCTGACTTTTCCCACACCCTTCCCATTTTGTTTTACGTTCACTTTGTGGTCTCCCCACCATAGCTTGCAATAAACAGAAACTCATTTCCAGTATAAACAACTGCACACACTGCCCCAGCGAGCCGTACGACCCTGCCTTTCCCGCTCTCCACCCCTGTCTGCTTTTGGGTTCTGGGAAAACAGCCTCTTTCTTCTGCTTTTTTTTCACCCCCCCAGCCTCCTGGCCCTTTGCATTTTTTTTTTCCTTGAGATTTATAACGTGCCAGCCAGAGCTGGAGTGGTCTATCCCAGTCCACATCACGTACGTGCTATTAAAAGTAAAGCTACCAATAGATCTCAGTAAGGAAAACCACCTGAGCTCCGCCTGAGCTGAGGGTTTACGGGATGGGGATGCTGGCTCTGACATGGCCAAAAGCCTTTCAAGATGTGGGATGTCTCTCAAGGCAGGATTTAGAAGATTGAGTCATGGAGAGAAGGTGTGCAGGGCAAGTCTTGCCCTCCCCAAGCCCTGAGTGAGAAGAGATGCCAGCATGATGGGAGCCAATCCTGAGAAACTTTGCAGGAATGCCATGGAGAGCTGGATAGTCACCTCTCTGAAGGGCTGGGCTGATGCCCTCAGTAGCCTTTATCTATCTTTAGCCACCTGGAAAGGAACTGGTTGGGCCAAGCAGTCTCTCTCCACTCTTGCCATGCTTGATGGGGATCGACAGACACCTGGGGAAGGCAGATTGAATCTGTCCTTTAAACGGGGTACACACCTGTCTGCAGCCTTTTCACAGAATCATGGAATGTGCTGAGTTGGAAGGGACCCACAAGGACCATCAAATCCTGCTCTTAGCTCTGCACAGGATAGCCCCAAGAATCCCTGTGCCTGAGAGCATTGTCCAAATGCTTCTAGAACTCTGTCAGGCTGGTGCTGTGACCACTTCCATGGGGAGCCTGTTCCAGTGCCCAGCCACCCTCTGGGTGAAGAACTTTACTCTAAAATCCAACCTAAACCTCCCCTGACACAACTTCAGGCCATTCCCTCAGGTCCTGTCACTGTCACCACAGAGAAGAGATCAGTGCCTGACAAAAATGCATAAAAAATGGTGAAGGTTTTTAACACTTGGAAGAGCTCACAAAGGTTCAAGAAAACTCCCTGCCACTGGAAGTCTTTATATCAGGGCTGAATGCTTTCCTTGCAGTTCTGCTGCCCTTCAAAGAGGGATCTGCCCTGCAGGGGCCACACAGCAGGGCAGGCAGCAGCCTTGGGCCCCCAAGCCTTCCTCACATCCCACATCACAGGGATGCTGCAGGGGGTGCACACATCTGCCTTTTCTTTCCCATGGCACAAAGATATTGGGCTCAATCACCTTGTAATGCTTGAGGACAAAGCTGCTTGCTTGGCCAAAGCTCTTTGGTTGCAATTTTACTCTCTATTACCCCTCTTTTACTCTCTACTGCCCTCCTCCTAGGACAAGCCAGCCCAGGACCACCAGTGGCCAGGAGTTAGTCATTTAATTCCAGGCAAGGAGCTAGTCAAAGCAGCCAGTGGTTTAATTTTTGCTGGGAGATTAAGAAAAATGAGGAAATGAGGTGGGTTAGTGAAAATCTGAACCCAAGTGGTTTGGCTGGAGAGAATCCCAGCATTGTAAACCGGCCTCTAAGAGTGCTGGAAATACCCTTATCCCTGTTGCAGATGCTGTCTGACACCGTGTTCATACCACCACTGGCTGAGACTCACTGACAGCAAGGCTTGTGCAGCCCCAGACAGCTGGATTTTGACTGTGCTGCATCTCCGTTAGTTTTGCCCCATGTGGGGTTTTCCATGCAGAAATAAGCTCCTTGAGGGGTCATGCAGAGCACAGGAGTGATGCTGAAGGGCTGCAGCACTGCACTGGGAGCTTCACATCCACAAGAAGGTCGCGTTGATTTGGAAAAAGCCCCACACATGTCATTTACAGGGACATTAAACCTTAGTGACTGTCTCGGTGCAGAGTGCAAGCAGAGACTGTGGTACCACACAAGGCAATGGGGAGCTCCCAGCCACAGCTCCTGGCACCTGACCACTTCCATCAGCCATTCCAAGCAGGTGAGTTTGCTCATCTTGCCTTGTCCTCAGAGAGAAGCTGATGCTGATCAGGTGTGTAATGCTCCCAGGACAGCCCAGTGGGCTGGATCAGGGCTGGATCCAGGCTGGGTGGGTGTGTCCATTCACTGACTCTAATCCATGAATGCGCTGGATGGAGCCTTACACATGCTGCTCGATGCCAGAACCCTGGCCCAGGGAAGCTGTGTCCTCCCAGAGGGAGGGGCTGCTCCAGGTGGTTTGAATTCCCTCGAGCAGGAAGTGACAAGAGATCTGGCAATGCAGATCTGCCTTGGTGCAGCCCGTGCTGTCTGTGCAGCAGGTCCAGCACATGGTCTGCCCATATTCGATGGGAAAGCTGAAGGGCATGGGAGGTTTCCTCTGCAAAATGCCCAGTTCTCATGGAAGCACACGGATCAGGAGGAAACACACTAAAAACTCCACACACAAAAATCCCTGGAGTGGAGACACCCTTCTGTTACGTGCTGAGACCTTTTCTATCTTGACAGCTTGGCTGCTATCTCGCATCACGTCTCCGTTTGCTGATAGCACATGATGACACAGCTCCGTGTCGTGATGAGGGCAGCTGGTGTTGCAGGTGGCTGTACCCATGGCAGGAGAGCTACAGCCAGCGACAAGGAACTGCACAGGCCTGCCGGATTCCCTAACAACAAATCCATACCGATGGATTAGCTGTCTATGGAGACAGCTGGTAGCATTTCATCACCCCTTCACACCCCATTGATAAAAGAACTCCTGGTATGAAGGGTGGCCCAGAAACCGCTCTGCTCCTCTCCTCTCCCATGGACGGGCAGCTGAAGCTGTCCCCAGCCGACCTGAGACCCTTGGCCTTTGTGTTGTCCACCCAAGCCGAGCATCCCCAGCGCAGTTAATCACCGCAAGCGTCGGGGCAGGAGACAGCCGAGGCCGCTGAAGCCCAGCACAGTTCGCTGACCCTGGGGAGGAATGCAGCTGACTCACACCATGGGAATCTGACCTCCACGGAGGCTGTGCAACTGGGTGAGATCATGGATATCCATGTCCTGGCACTGTGGCTCCCAGCAGAGCTGCAAACAGTACTGTGTGCCCTTGTGGGTCACGGTGGGTCCAGCCTCTCACCTCACCACAGTGATGTTCTTTAGGCATCCCAGCGTGCGCTGCACATCGTGGCACAGTGCCTGCTTCCCTGTCCCTGTCCCTGCTCAGGAGTCCTGGCTCTCTCCAGTGTGATATTTCCAAATAGGAAATGCTCTGAGTGTGCCAGCTCTGCTGCCTCTGATTCTCCTCCAACTGACCCACAGGGTACTGTTAGAGCTGCTGTTATGGTGATTTTTATTTAAATCAATATCTTGAGTGTTATCCCTGAAGCGCTCACTACTAATAACCTCTCATCCTCTCAGCACGCCTTCAGTGGCGGTCAGCTTTGCTTTGCTCTGCGCAGAGCTATGAGCCCTCAACACTTCTCTGCAACTCTGTCTCTGCCCATGCCTCCTGGGAGAGAGGCTGCTCCCACCCTGGGTGCAATTCAACCCCAGCAGCAGTCACAAATACCTATGGGACTCCCAGCTGGTATTTAAGTTTCGAGACATTGTGATGGGAGGAGAAAGCCCTGAAAAATCTCATTTCCAAAAGACTTTTTTTTAAGTGCCAGCCCCATGTGGGATCTGATAAGGCAAATCCCAGAGTGTTTGGGTTGAATAGCAGGTTTCAGGTCCAGCATGTGGCTTTTGAATCCCAACATTTATCATTACTGTTGCTGGAGAGAGCGGGGGTTTCTCTGTCTGGAGTTTTTCAGCACAGAGCACGGAAGAAGTCTGGGCCACTTGGTCACCTACACCAGCAAAAAGAGGCAAGGGAACTCCCCAGGCTCTGATGCAGTCCTGCTAACCACACAGGGCACAAAGAAACACCCTGATTTACCAGCATCTCCAAATTAAAATAACAAATCCTTACCCATTTCATCTGAGCACATATAAGTCCTCTTCTACCAGAGATGAAATTCTTGGGTACAAGCATGGCTCAGCCTGACAACCACAGGGTGACAAACCTGGGGCTGGGGACCTGCCAGGGTGAGGCACAGTCCTGAGGTGACCAGACGTGGATCCCCCATGGGCACACGCTGCAAGGCCAATGCTCACTGCCAAGCACCGTGTCAGGGGTGCTGCAGACCCCTGTGGGAACTGCCCCCCAAAATAAAGCACCAGCCACCATCTCACTTCCTCTGTCTTCCCTGGCCACCCTTCCCCAAATCCCTCCTCAACAGCACCCCCCAGGCTGCAAAAGCCAAAACCAACAGGGGGAAAAAGTGAGGCGTAAACCTGTTGTTGTGATGGCAGATGGGCACGTTATGGATTTCCCATGTCAAAATAATGGATCAGAACTCGTGCTGCCACCCTGGCTCCAGAAGGGCACCGCTGCTCCTGCCCATGGTTTATGTTCGATGAAACTGAGTTAGTAGCGTTTTTATCTGTCAATTAGGAACCATGAAACAGTTATTAAATAGAGTCAGAGCCCTCCTTGCTGCTCTCCTGGGCAGTGCAGGAGACACATAACAGCCTGTAATGAAGCATTAAGCATCAGCAGTTTTGTTTCTGATAGGATTGGAAATGATAAGCCAGCGAGGCATGGCCAGATAGGGGGAGCAGGTCCCCGCCTCAGAGGACACACATGAGCAGCTGCTATGGGGAAGTTCAAGACTGAAATTTCTGCCCCCTGCCCCAGATAAAGCCTCTGCAGGACTGCCATCAAGCTGCATCTGCTTGATGGGGGAAAAGCAAGGGCCCGAATTTAATTATCTGCTTTTCCTGGTGCAGCCCTGGATGATTACCATGGAGGAAGGAGGGCCTTCAGCTGTGAACAGCAATGTTATCCCAGCCCCAAGGAGAAAAAAGGCTGGTTAAAACAAGTTTTAAGAGACAGGGACTGGGCTGTTCATGGGGAGGGAGATAACACAGGCACGATCCATTTCTGGAGGTCATTAGAGTCCAGGGAATGCTGCCACTGCCCTCCCTCTGCACATGCAGATGCCCTATGGCATCTTTCAGTATGATGCGCCCAAGCAAGGTCAGGATGTCTACTTGACCTCAGGAACTTTATAGCCAGGATTTGACACAGGGAAAGGCCAAATTCTGGGCAGAGTGATGGTAGTCCTGGGATGGGAAGCATGGGAAGGGGCAGAGGTTCACAGTTCCAGTGCCAATGGACATATTTACCTGTCTCCTTCCCACCCCTGTGTCTCAGGGTTTGGTAAGCCCTTGCTCTGCCCTGTTAGCTCTGCAGCCACACCAGCCCCAGGGGGCTCAGAATAGCATTTTCTTACCCACCCACGGCCAGAGACCCACCACCTCCCCAGCCACTGTGGGCAGGGCCTGTCTGCACCAAGGGACCACCCAAATGGGTACAAAGCAAACTGTTCTCCCAGCACCTTGCCCTGGGGAACACCACAGACCTGGCCATGCCAAAGGCTTTCAGACATCTGTGGCTGCTTTGCAGCCTGTTTGTTCACAACAGAAACAGGACAACAACAGCGGGGTTGGTTTTTTTTTTTTTTGCTTCTGGTGATTTTAAATGAAAGGTTGAGTTTTCAGTGCTTTTCCTTTTGGAGCTCCCTCTGATTTAATTAAAAACCTCATCAAACCAGAATAAAATGAGCAAAATCTTGAACACAACTGCTTAACTCTCTAACAATATACGACAAAAATTTTCATCTGGCTCTGACTTCCAGGGCATTTTTCCAAAGTTGCCAGTGAATAGCAAATCCCATTTATTTCTTCTTTCTGGGAAAACCGCTTAGGAATCTGAAGATTAGCATCTCCCAGTGCAGTGAGGGCTCCTGCTCGCTCCTTCTCCAATTGCCACCCTTTGGAGAGCAGGAAGGAAGTACACTGTGGTGTTAGGCTGGCTCACTACAAACCTACACCATCCACCCCTCTCTTCCCAGGGACTTTACAGAGTTTCAGTGATTGCAAGACACCAAGGGACTCCTGGACAGGTTGCACCATCACACCACTCTGTCCTGAGTCCTGCCATCACAGTACTCCCATGGCACAGTCTTCAGTGCCTGGCCTCCAGGCTAAGCCCTGTCCTTCCCTTCCAGCCACGAAGAATGAGAGGGAGACCTCACCCCAGCAGAGATCTGAGCTCTTCCTGCATGGAAAAATGTAGTTATAGTAACAAATTGCTCAGCGCTGCAAGGCAGTGATGGACAGGTTTCAGCAAGGCAGAATGCTGGTGGATAGGATGCTGTGAGAGGAGTATGAAGGGTACAGTGATGGGCACGCTTCCCTAGGGAAAGAGCCTCCTCACACACAGCCTGTCCTGCTGCACACCCATGCCCTGGGCATGTAGTACCAGCATGAGGCTCTCTAAACTTCACAAATAGACACAGACTTGCTGGCTGTTCACTGCTGCCAAGCCATCTCCAACACCTTCACTTCGCCAGGATGAAGGAGATGCCCAGAATACGGCTGAAGCACTTGTGCTGCCTCTCCAACCTGTCTGCAGAATAAAAGTGGGGAAGAACTTGAAACGGCAGGAGAAGCAACATCTGCTGTAAAAGCAGAGGAACCCAGGAGACCGGAAAAGCACAGACCAGGTCCTCTGAACTGCAAGCTGCTTCCTTGAGACAATGCTACCTTGGCCCCTTCCCATCCATTGGGATGGATTGGTGCCCAGAGTAGGATTTCCACCTCTGCAACACGGTGGGATGCTCATGGCTGCAGGCAGCAGAGGAGCCTGATATCACCCAGGCTGAATTTCATCCCCGCTCCCACTGGGAGCTGTGTGCAAACCCCTGGAGTGGTTCAGTACCACTGGAGCTGTCACACACAGCTGGGCTGGGGTGCAGAAGGAAAGATGCAGCAGGGACAGGAGAAATGGGAATCCCTGCTTGTTCTGAGCATATGATGAGAGGTTTTCAGCTCCCTTTCCACCCTGACTGTGCCTGCAAGGTGGCCAGGATGCAAGGCCACTGTGGGCTGCTGAGCAGAGGCACATCTGTATCCAGTACACCAATGTCAGAAGAGGGGGCAAGGAGCAACTCAAGTGGTTCTCCCTACTCTATCCCAAAGAGGATGTAAAATTAGGGCCAAAGGCAGCCCAGGGTCCTTACAAAACTCTTATTACCCTCACCTGGCTGGGAACCTTGGACTTTGCAGCCCTGCAGCAGTAGGATGTTTCCCTCACTGCACTCCTTCAGAACAGAAATAGAGGCCCCAGGTGCTCCTCGGGGATGAGTATTTGCTTTTGGAAAGCAGCCAAGTGGCTAAACCAGGGTGGAGCCTACTGCTGGTGCCACAGAGCTGACCAGCCAAGAGACAAACCTGGAGCGGTGATAGGGGAAGGAAGACCTGCGGGAGCTCTTTGCAGCAGTGGTGAAAGGGCTTTGCAAATGCCTCTATCCTACTGTGAGCATCCTCCAGCTGGCAAGAGGGGCTGCAGCCTGACCTGCTGTCCCTGCCCACTTTGCACCCAGAAGGGATTCTGGGACCGAGGGGAGGGAAGGTGGGCAACCCCTCCTCCTGCACCTCCCTGGCTTCCCCGAAATTTGCCCTAGAACAAACTCTCAGGGATTAGCACCAGCCACATCCTGGTGAGAACAATATTAAGGGATTATGAGATTAGAAATGCCATTTATGCCTAGAGGAATAACTCTAATTCTTAGCTGATTGTCTACAGATGTCAGCAATCAAAGCGCCTCTTTCATGCAAAGCCAGGGTGGTAGGTGAACATGACTTGGCCCCCTCCTAGCACGAGGAGCCAGCTTCTCCTGCTCATACGTGCCCCGGATCGTGTTTGGCAGCAGCTGCTGGCGTGTCAGTTCCTTCACGGAGAAAAGCTGCTCATCAGGAGCCCTGTGCTGGGGCTGCATCCCCCTCCTCTTGTGTCTCCGCTGGGCTGCCCACCCAGGATAAGCTCAGCTGTGCCTGCTGCTTGCAGGGTGCTAGTGGAGAGCCTGGGGGGTGGGTGCTGCTTTGCTCACAAGCAACACTACCCTGAAACTCCAGCTGCAAACTCACCACAGCCTATTTGCCACCAGCTCCTCCTGCCCTGGGCTGTGTCTCCATGAACAATGTCAACACTATGATGTGCAGGGTGCATGGCCACCCTGAGTGATGCAAGGCTTTTCCTGCTCCCGGAGGCTCAGACAGCTCGAAAAAGAGACAAACTAACCAGGTCTGACCCCAAACCTCTGTGCTGCCCCACTGTACTCTCAGCATCTGCCTTACACCCTGTTTGAGGGGCTGGGATTGTCGGGGCTGGAGCATCACTGGCTTTGTGGCACAACTGCTCCTGGGCTGGCCAAGCACTTTGTGCCAGCTCGCCTGGGGAGGCAGCTCATAATGGGGTGGCCTGGGAGGCTCTGCCTGGCCATTAAGGAAGGTAAGTGCTTCTGGGCGTGCTGTGCCAAGCTCCTGTCTGCACGCTGGAGGCAGAGTTCGTGCTGTTTGATGGCACATTATCTCCATTCGGCTCCTCATCAAAAGCTCTCTGTCAATCCCTCCTTCGAAGGAGGGCTGTGAGAGCTTTCTGTCCTTCATGCTAATGCTTACATGAGTATCTCCATCCTATCTCTCTTCTTCCTTCCCTTTCTCAGACCTGAGCCATCTCAACCCATTTTGTCCCATCTGCTTTCTCTGCCTTGCCTGTGCCCTGCAGACACCCCAGCACTGAGGTGACATTTCTCTCCTCCCAGCCAGGAGCAGGGCATACAGAAAGCCAAGGCACCATGGAGCTGGGATGGAGCAGGGTGAGGAGCACCCTAACTGGGGACATGCAGCATCCTCCGAACACCCCACATCCTCCTGTGCTGCAGGTTTTTCCTCGCAGCCCTGATCTGCACCACCAAACACCTGAGCCACGTTACCCGGTGAAAGAAACAGCAACCGCACAGCTAAATCTGCAAGACAGGGATATGCACCTTCCTTAAGTCACTGACTTGAAGGCCGTGGGAGAAAATTAGTTCATCTCACCTGACCTCCCGGGTTGCACAGGCCATTACGTCCCTCCATTACCCCTCTATTGAGCCCAATAACTCGTGTTTGACGGAACAATCTTTCAGCAAGGCAGCCAGCCTTGCTCTGCAGATAACAAGCGACAGAGGAGCCGACACGGCTTTTGGCAGTTTGTTCCGATGCTTAATCATTTTTTCTATTAAAAATATGAGCCTCATTTCTAATTCAAACGTGGTTGTGGCTCAGCTTCCAGTTATTGGCTCCAGTTATGCTTTTGCTTGCTGGTTTAGTACCCAGTATCTTCTCTGCTTGGAGGTAATTACCAAAAGGAGTCAAGGCATGTTTCCAGCTTCCCTTGAAGTCACTGAACAGACTATTTTAAGTCTTTCTCCTTTTGGCAGGTCCCCCTGGTCCCTTCACATCCTTTTTTACTCCCCTGTTTTCCCAGGGTCCTTCTCAAATAACTTCTTTGATAACATCACATGAACTAAGCAAGGACCTAATATTGTTTTTGTTGTACATATGCAGCACTTGGCAGAGCTGGCTCAATCTTGGATCCAAGAGTCCCCTTTTTGGCCAGTCTGTCCCAACACAAACTCACAATTTGGGGCACCTCCATCCTGGCACCCTCCTGAAGGAGTTGTCTTCTGTGCTCTCTGCAATTCTGGTTTTTTTGTCTTAATTAAGCCCTGGAGGTGTGTGGCAGCACAGACCTCACGCTGCCACCATTCCTGGGCTACTGCTCTGCTCACTCCGAGTGGGAATCATCCCCGAGTTCCCTGAGAGACAGGGAGGTGGGAGAAGGGGATGCCACAAAATTATGCCTGCAACGACTGTGTTTCACAGTGACTTTGTGAGCTTTTCAATGCCCACGAAAAAGCCCACTGCTCTTTTCCACTTCTGGACAAAACCCACAATGGGCCGGCACAGCAGCCCTCACACCACCATAGTAAAAATCGCATCCATGAACACGGCTTTGGCAGCTAAAAAAGTGAGTGGTGCTTCCCCTCCTGAGCCTTCAAGGGCAATGGGAGCATTGTTGGTGTGCTTATGCTGCTCCAGCAAAGCAAGAGGGGTTTGCAAAGGCCATGTATCACCACTAACACTCACAGCAAGGAACAGCATGGTGCTCTTGCACAGAACAACCCAGCAGCGCAATCACACCTGCTTTGCATTGATGTGAACAGCAGGAGTGCCCACAGTGCCAGCTCCTACCTCTATGCTCTTTCCTCCAGGAATGTAGGGGTTTCTGATTTTGGACCTTAACTGGCCACTCAAGTCCAATGCTTCAGGTCAGCAGGAGACAGGGGAATTCCCCTCTCCCAAGAATTCATGACCCTGGGAGAAAGAAAGCAGAAGCAAACCCACATGCTGGCCAGGAGAGGGAGGAGAGATGGAAGGAAGGGCTGGATGAGGAGGCTGTGGCAGAAAGGGGAGGTTGCCCATGGCTGACACATCCAGGCTGGCTGACTGTGAGCTGTCCCACTCCATGGTGTGATGCAGAAACATGCAGAACTGTGTGATCAGAGTGTGATGCTGCCCTGGGGTGGGCTGCAGTGGGTGGGAGTCCTGGCATTGGGGGTGTCCAACCTAGCACACCCCATTTGGGGAGCCTTGTAGGGTCAGGATGGTACTGAATCATCACACAGGTTTTTAAGCCCAGTTCTGTGGCTTCAGAAAATTCCTCCCCAGTCTGTGTCTTAATTTCCCCTTCTGTCTTTTCCTTTAGACTCTGACATCTGTGTTTACCACCAGGCTGGGGGAGGAATGGGAGATGGCACAGGCTCCCCTGTATCCCCAGTTCAGGACTGGAGTCCATGTCCCTGGGTTTCAGAGAGGGCAAGAAAGAAAGAGGAGGAAGAGGCTGGTGAGGCCAAAGAGCCTTTTCAGAGGGCAGCTGCACCTGGCTGGCAACTCAGGGAGGTCAGGCACAGAGGGAAGGGGAAGCAGCTTGGGTCCATATGGACAGAACAGGGATGAAGTTTGCACTGGAGGGCTGAGCAATTATTCCCCCAAAAAAGTGAATGGCACCACATCAACTGCAAAGACATCAAGAGATGACAAATTCCAGCTCATCCACCATACATACAACATATTTCACAGAACCCTGGCTCCAGCCTGCTGGAAGCAGGCACTGGCTCAGACCAACACAGGTTGAACAGCATCCAGAAAGCAGCCAAAAGGCAGAGAGCTGCTTGCAACCCCCTGCTTTCTTCCCTGACCAAGAGGACAAGATGCATCCATGACACGTGACAAGCCATGCCATGCAAGGCTGCTCCTCACAGAACATGCAGAGCTGGGGTGTGCTCAGTACAAAGCTGCTCACACTGTCCCGCTGTGGAGAGGAAAAACACCCAGGGTTGGGAATGCTCAAGACAAGACAGCCCAACATGAGCAAAAATGAAGCACCAAGGTCTGAGCTACAGCTCCAAACCTCCTCATGGTTTCTTGGCATGGACCCATTGAGTGATCTCCTGTCGTCCAGAGGTGAACCTACTCCTCCTACACACCCAAACTCAGCCACACAGGACAGCGAGTTTCCCTGTGAACCTGACTCTGGTCCAGTCACGGTTTTGCGATCCCTCTCCTCCACATCTCCCATCTGGGGCAAACGGCAGTGCTGGGGAGCCACTGCTGGTCCCTGCTGACACAAGGTTCTGTGCACACACTGCTGGACTCTGCCTTTCATGTCTCCAGAGCAACACCAAATTTCCCCATGCGGCTTGGCACATCGGCTTATCTTTGCTCACTTGCTTTTGGCAAACACCCCTCTCCCTCCCCTCCCACCAGCAGCCAGGCTGCCCAGGCTGGTACCCTGTGAGCTGGTGGAGAGAGGGGCACAGAGCCTGACATTAGCTGTGCTCAGCAGGCTGTGTATGGCTCCCGTCAGGGCAGAGAAGACCATCCTGGAGAGAAAACAAGCAGCCATCACCCTAGGGATGGTATCATAAACCATTTTAATAAGGCATTTTTCTCCCTCTCCCCACCATCCTAACTCATGCGAACACTGCCTTGTTCAGTTGGCAGCAAACGATAAAGACCCCCAGGGAGCGCAGGAGGGGGAGAAAAGGGACATCTGTTTAGAGCATTTCTACTGCATGGCTCTCCCAGGCTATTTCTATCTCTTCTTGTCAAAATTTATCAACTGCGTAATTGTTTAAACAGCATTAAAGTGCTTGGAGCAAGAGCAACTGGAAATTGTCCTGCAGTTGCCTCTGGTACTGATGCTGACAGCTCAGGAAGGGACTGGGGAGAGAAGGGATCCATTGGGCATGGGAATCCTCTGACTCCTTTTCCGGGGGGGAGACACCACCCTGTCCTGCTAACAGGAGGAAAATAATCTCACTTTATCCTGGTGCCCTTCCCTGCTTTCCAGGCCCAAAGCTCTGCTCCTTCTCCTCTGCTCCCTGTCCTGACCTGCTGTTAGCACACATTTAGTCTGCTAAATTATTTACAGCAGACGAAGCGGCTCGGGAAACCACAGCTAATGACAATGTCATTCACGCTGAAATACCCGGGACCTTGCCCTGACCCTGCTGAGCCCTTGGCTGGCACCTCACTGCCTGCCTGGGCCCCACCATCATTCCCAGCCACCTCCAGAAGTTTCAGAGAGAGATGGAAAAGCTTTGGATATTGGGAAAAGATGAGACTTTGCTGCTGCCTGTCATCTCCTCTCCTTCAGACAACAGGTATGTGACCACAGAGGATCTCCACTGTGGGGTCTTCCCACCCTGGTGACACTGCCTGGCCTGGGTCCCTGCAAACACGGGCACGTGTGGGCAGTGACAGGTAAGAGTTACGCCCTGTGCTGGTGACATTGGTGGGGTTTCTTCTTTCAGCACCTTCTGGGAAGCAAACAGTGATCTTATATAAATACCAGAGGCGTTTAGAGCAGTGGTGGGGAAGGGAAAACAGCATTCACATGTGGAGCATCCACCCCTTTGCTCATTGCCCCATGGCTGCAGTGGCAGGAGGTGGCTGTATCCCGGCCTGTTCCTCCCCTTCCAAGACCCTGCAAGCTGCAGACACACTGCTGGTGGGCGGCAGGAAGCTTGCACCAAATATTTTGACAAGGGGCACTTAGGAGCAGCTCAGATAAAATCCTTCCTGGAGCAGAGGCCAGTGCAAACAGAGAACCAGTGTATGTCCCCTCCAGTCCCCAGAGCAGTCACAGTCCCCACCCGTGGCCACCATCCCCCAGCCAAGGAGGGTTTGTCTTCTCAGCCCTAGGCATCTCTAATTCCTGGCACTGCAGAGCAAGGGCTGTGGGAAGCTGTTTAGACTGGACTCAGGATTCTTTAATTATGGAGCTGGTTTTGTCATGTTAGGCAGGATAAACAAATCTCAGGAGAGCAGAAGGAGGCTGTGCTGCCATCCACCCAGGACATGGGATGTTGGTGCTGCATGCAGCCTTCAGTATCTGTGCTAGGCAAGGATGGGGAGGGTTTTCCAGGAAGCTGCCAAGCCCCAAAGTCCTTTTTCCTTTTCTCCTCCAGCCCAGCAGCTGGAGCCAGGCTCCCTCTCAGTCCTATCCCACCAGCTTATTCCCAGCCCAGCTGCAGGAGAGGATGCACAGGGGGCCTCTGGGGCTCATTTCACACGTAGGTCCAAAGCTCAGGATCCCACATTCACTAAGAGGGTTCTTGCATCTTAAGCAGCCTCTCTCTGATGGACACTCCATCCCTGGCTCTGGCAACCCTGGAACTCTGCCACTGGAGGAGGATGACAAGGGGGTGACCACCTTCTCCCCTTCTCAGTGCCCTCGTGCTGGATGATGCTCCTGCCATGACTCCGGTGGAGCCATGAGCTCTCCAAAGCACCCATCACAGCACGGGCTCGTCCGTCAGTGCGGTTGACTGTGGGGCCACATCCCTTCAGGCTGGTCACACTGGCCACCTCCTGGGCATGCTCCTCCCTCGGACAGCACTGGCAAGGACAGGGCAGAGCTGCTGGTGCTGCTGTCCCGAGCCGTGGCTACTCATAAACGCCCCGTGACGCGCTGCTGGCCCCACCACTGCGCACTCCTCACCGTCCCCAACTCCCCCGCGGGAAAGGGGGAGCCGTAAGGATGGGAGAGGGGATATTTTTATTGTTTCTGACACCGGCTGCCCCAGATTATCATGTTTTACGTAGCGAGCCAAGGAAGCATCACTCTGCTATGCTGCAGCTGGGCTGGCTGCCCAGCCCAGCGAGGGGAAGGCAGAGAGGAGCAGCGGGGCGCGGGTGCGAGCGCACGAGTGTGTGCACACGTGGGCCACGGGGCACGGCTTCATTCAGCCCTTCCCGCCGCGGCATGCAGCCTGCAGCCCCCCGAACGGGGCGGAAAGGTCGCCTGCTGCCTGCTAACGTGTTTGTTTTTCTAGTCCGGCTCCTAATTCGATTAGGACTAATTGCATTTGAGAGCGTGGTGGGGTTTTTGGGTGGGTTTTTTTTGGCTTTCTCCTTAAAGAGCTGGGATAATAATTTGCATGCTGTTACCCGGTACGCCTTTCCAGCTCTCAGCCGGGCCAAGACCCGAAATCTGGTCGCAGGCAGCACAGTTCATCCATTGAATTTTCCCAGCCATGAAAAAACAGCATAACATGGGAAGGCAGCGACTGGAGAGCCTGCACGCCTTGTGAAATAAAGCCAAATTTCAATGAACGAAGCATACCTGCAAGCTTGTTGACACTCCCTTTCTGCAGCTCTCAGGAATCAGGGGGTGATGCCTGGCTGAGAATCACCCCAGGACTACTGCACCTACCCAGCCCCCACCCCTGCCAGCACATGGGGGAAAAAACCCCTCCATAATAATGAACCCAACAGCCCTGGGGTGCATCTCCTGATTCTGGAATACCAGCAGTCATTTAAATTTATTAGCTCCACCCTTGCTGTAGGTTTGGTCCATGTTAATGTTGTCCTGCCTCAAGCAGTGCTTGGGCACAGCCTTGGGGTTGCCCTTGTGCAGGACTATCCCCAAAGGGCAGGAGCACAGCGGGAGGGTGAAGGGGATGAATCCAAGGGACGGGTGCTGTTTCCTGCCAGCTGGCCCTGGTGCCAGGGAATGGTCGCAGTCATGTTTAACTTGTTGCTCCTGAAATAGCGTAAGTTTACATCGCCACGGGAAGGGATTGGAAGAGTTCAGAGGGGAAAAATCCATCAAAAGGGCTTTTTTTAAAAAAACACCCAAGCTCTGCATCACAGATCGCTGGACACGAGCAAGGAACTATCTGCATGCACTGACCCCAAGCCCATGTTTCTCCCTCAGCATCCAGGCAGGACCACCAGCCTGACCAGAGGCACCCTGATCCGAGGCAGAGGCATCTTCACCACTGGCTGCCAGAGCCAGCCATACTTCTGTTCTCCCAAGCTGGCAAGTCATCAGTGCCCTTCTGCAGTTTTTTCCACCCAACAAACCCATGGAGGCAGGCGGGCACACACACCAGTCCCTGGCACTGCCTTCCTCCACTGTTTAGCCAGTGCCATCACGGGATGTTCACGCCTGCCCTGGTGGAGCCAGAGGTGCACGTCTTACGTGGAGAGGTCACTACCTCCTTGTTTTGCTTCTTTATTTTGGATAGGTGAAACAGAAAAAATGTTTTAAAAATAACAACAAAAAATAGATGCAGACTTGTAGTACAACCCTCTGGTTGCAGCTGGAGACCAGCTGGGAGGAAAAAGACTTCTAAGGCAGAGAAAAGGGAGGCTCTGATTATTTATTAGTGGCCGATGTTTGATTGCTTGCTAATCAGTCCAGAGAACACTCAGGCTCTCCTGGCCTCCCCACTCACATGTGGTTCCTGTTGCTTTGCCCCTTTCCCCCTCCCTCTCTCTGGTTTTGCTTTGTTTGTTTTTCTGTTAATTTGGTTGTTTTTTCCATGTCATTTTCCGTCAAACCGCATGTTTTTTCCTCTTTCTCTCGCCAGCCGCTGCAGTGACAGACATGGAGGAAGCAGGCCAGCCTGGGACTACTTGTACTCTGCCAGTCCCTTTCCCACACCCATGGCCTGGGAGGCAGCAATGCCCATGGGGCAGGGCTGGGGCTGGCACCACGCTACAAGACCCTAGGCCACCACTGCGACATGGAAGACGACTCCACTGCCTGCATCCCGATCTGTGCCCCTGCCGCTGGAAGGGATTCTGCTGTATTTCCTCTCCCATGCAGACCCCATCCCTGCTTGCACTCCATCCCGTCAGGCAGCATCCTTTTTGGGCAGCAGGATGAATGATGAGGGTCAGATGGATGTCCGCCAGGGCTTGGGCATCCCCAAAGCAGGACAGAAGGGCAAAGGGGCAGAGGTGCTGGGCCGGGATGGAGATAAGCAGGTTAGAAAGGGACAGAGGGATGGGAGTGGAAGGAGGGTGCCTTCCTGGGCTGCCTCCCTCCCGCCCTCCCTTCTTTGCACACAAGGCCTCCCCACTCCCATGTGCACTCTCCAGCTTCTGGCAGCCTTTCCGACGCGCGTTTCCACTCCTCTCTGGCCCATTAGCAGTATTTTTATAACATTCTGTAACGCACAGAACCATGTGCCAAACCTCAAGAGTGCATTATTTCCCAACGTCATTGTTATATCCACCCCCGGGCCCTCCGGCTGCGCATTTCCAAACGCAGAGCTGTGGCTTGTGGGGGCAGCCAGGAGCCCGGCACCACGCTCCTGTTACCCAGAGTCTTGCCCTCCCTCCTGGCCTGCTCCTGGTGCTCAGCCCTGGGCTCAGGCCAGGGATGCCTGGTGTGTAAAAAGACTTCGATCCATCCCTGCTTTGCTTCTGGCCACAGATGGGCATCTGTTGCTCTCAGGATGCAAGGCAGGTGATCACTGGAGATAAACACCTGGCTGCTCTCCTGTGCTTCACCTCACACTCACCTGCCTGAAAAAAGGGGCAGACCAACAAATCACTGCTCAAAGTGCCCTGGAAGAGGTTACCCCTGGAGAAGTGCCAGCTTCCCCCAGGCCATTTTGTGCTGAGGAGGATTCAGGCCTTGTAGGTGGCTGATCTGGGACCTTTAGCGATAGACAAGCTATGGGCCCTTCCTTCTCGCCATCTCTGGGTGCACGCTATCCCACTGCACCTGCACCAGTGTCCCCATTTCTGCAGTGGGTGAGACAGCCCAGCTACCCCTAGCCTCTGCAGGGTGCTGCTGGGCTCCCAGCCACATCCCCCATGATCTGGACCTGGGTGTCAAACCCATCTTAAGGACCAGATGAGCTACCTGTGCCCTCCCTCCTGCCTGCTGAAGCACATTGATGAGACACCTTCACACACTTGTGCCTGCATCATTATGTAGCATCCTGGCCCCTTCAGCATGAAATCCCCACCCCAGATATCCTCTTGTCCCTCCATAGCATATCCAGCCAAAGCTCCCTGGTCCTTGTGGGCCAGAGCCGTTACAGGTAACGCCATTGAGAGTGGCTCAAACACAGCCCAAACCTGGTGCCGAAGCTTCCCCATCCCTTCCAGGAGCTCCCCGTTTCAGCACAATCTGATTCCCTGTAGCTATTTCCTAAGCTGTGTTCCAATTCTCATACTAATCCACATTTTCTCTGGTTTAACTCATAATTTCCCATGTGGCATCATAGCAAATACTTCACTGAAGTCAAGACAGATTACACTGACCACATTTCTGGGCTTAGAAAACCAGTTCCCTTATCAAAGAGAGCTATCAGGTTAATCTGCTGTGATATATCCCTGGCAAGCCCCCCTTGTGTTTTTTTCCCATTTTCCATTTGTCTCCATGTCTTTAATTGCTCCCTCTTCCAAGTGCACCCCGCGGCCCCACTGTGCTCTGGGGTCAGGCTGTCTAATCAGGACTGTTCCTTCTCTCAGGCACAGGAGACACGTCGCACTGGGTACCACCACTGACCTCTCAGCTGCTAATGAGCCTTGCTAATGAACAGATGTCCTCACATGGGGATGAGGTGCTCCCCAAGCCTTCAGTGCATTGTCTTCTTTGAAGGTGCCTCCACAACAGCGGATCGTCTCCACGTTTTATGCTCCCTCCTCTCCCTTAGCCTGTGCTGCCCTTGCTCTCAGCATCGCTGCTCAGACCCGGCGGGGTTCATTTGGTATCGGGCTCTGCCGAGCTTACTTTTAATCTCCCCTGAAACCTGTCTGCAGAACCAGCTCTGCTCTTCTCTCCTCGTTTGCTCTGCATTTATACGGCTAACCCTCCTTTTCATTTCCTCTGCAAGGTCTCGCTCAGCTTGACTTCTGGCAGGTCTCCCTTTATCCCTGTGCTCGCTGACCCCCACGCCAGAGCTTGCTTTCCTAATTGACACCCTTTCCTGGTCCTCGACCCTTCTCTGCTCCCTCTCCACATCCTTCCTCTGGTGTTGTATGCTCAGGAGCACCGCTGCCTTGCCTGGGGGGCACATTCCAGGTACCATCATTTATTTAATGAGGTCTCCAGCACTTCTCCACGTGCAGCCCCAGCCCCTCACTCTCGCTGCAGTCATCTTTCTTGTTGCCCCAGTAAAAGAGAAAAATGCAGGCATAGGCCTGTTTCCATTTAATTTCCCATGCAATTGAAATGAAACGAGTCCAAGATCCCTCAAATCCCAGGTTTGGGCTCCCAATGCACTCAGCTGTAGCAGCGATGCTACCACAAGGCCATGCTGCGAATCTACCACAAGTCACCCATCTCCATCTACATGCCCAAGCTCATTTCCATTCCCTCCTGGGATGCTCCCAAACCCACTCCTTTGCGTGAGTCCACGCACCTCCAGGGAATCAATCAATCATGCCCAGCAGAGCCAGGACACTTGGGGTGGGGTGGGGGAGGCAGGGGCTGGGGGTGCAGTGCTGGGAAAAGAAACCTTGCAGAGAACATCAAGTTACAATCCAGCCAATTAAATTAATTACCACTAAAAGCGTCTCACCTGATTAGTTCCTTGCACAGTTAATTGTGTTAACAACACCAGACACGCGTGTATTTATTTGTCACCCTCTCTCCTGGGGCCAGTGGCCCCAGCAGTGTCCAACTGGGCTCCTCATCTGCCGAGTGCTCAGGGGGCTGTGAGTCTCCAGCAAATGGGAACACACAGTAATAGAAAACAGCAGGACTTGGGCTCTAATGCTGAGCAATTCCCACGGGTCCCTGAGTGGATTGACAGGGATTACTATTAGCGAGGTGCTTAGCAGATGGAAGAGCCATTGCAAAATCACAGCAATGCCACAGCTGCAGAGGAGGTGGCTGGAGGCTGCAGACCTCTCCACACTCCCCCTGTTTCCTGCAGACCTGGGCTGCAGCCCTCTGTGCACTGGCACAGCCTGGGACCTCTCCCTAGATGGGATCTGGTGAGCACATGCCCAAGCAGAGGAGCTGCATAGCCTCCTTCTGCTGCTGCCTGCACCGGATCCAGCTCCTGCCTTTTCTGGCTCTGAACTAGCTGTGAACACCTCCTGACCAGACAATGCAGCTAAAAAGCCCCTGACTCATTTGTTAGGCAGTGGCAGTGGCCTTTTTGCCTGCCAGGCTCCCAACTCCCACACCTGCTCACTGGTTAAACCCTGCCCTATGCTGACTGCTTCCCCCCATCTGCTTCTCACATTGCCTTCCAGCTCCTTCCAGCACCCCTTCTCCTTGGCCCACATGCCAGGATCCATCCCACACCACCCTAAATGAGTTGGACACCGAACAACATCTCTAAAATTCAAACCTCTCCTCTAGGTGCAGTGAACCCCTCATGCCTTATCTTCAGGGCTTACACAGACCCTCCTCAGACCCTCTGTCCCTGGACCATGGCCTAGGATGGAAACATCACCCTGGCTCTGATGCAAGGTGCAGAAGGTGAGATAAGGAGTAGAGGAAGGCTCTGCTGTGCCTTCCAAACCTGGGAACACACACCCACCTACATACACCATGACACATCCCTGGATGGTGGAGCTCCCAGCTGGTGCCTCACAGTTACCATCCTGCAGCCGGCTATGCCGGCTGGTGCTCCCAGACACCCACGGCTGCCAGCTGCATACGCCGTGCTGCAAAACACACAGTTGCTATCAGCTGTACAAACACAGCAGCCCTCAAAACACACAGCTGCTATCAGCTCTCAGCATCATGTGAAATATAGCACAACTCTTATCTCCCCCGCTGAGGCCCGTGAAATTGGCGCATCCCGCGCTGAAGATACGCAAAATGCTGGGGAACAAGCAGCTGTCCTCCAGCACGCCTGTGCAAACCCAGGGATCACCAACAACTTTTTGTTGCTCCTCTGAAACAACCACACTGGAGTAACCCCAGCCAGGGCTTCTCCTTGCTGACTGCAATCCTCTCTGACTGCTCTTTCCAGCTACAGAGATGGTTGTTGTGGCACAAGGCTGGATGGAGAAGCTACATCCCTTCTCAAATTATTCCTGAGGCACCATTTAATTTACTGGCTTTGATCCAAAGCTTGGGGCAGAGTGGCTGATTCCAGCTGGGATTAGTATGCCATGAGGACCTCATATGGTGGTGTGCAGCTGGCAACCCTATGTATGGAAAGTAGAGGGGTTGTCATGGCAGGAGAGGGGGCTGTGAGGAGTCAGTATGGCAGCAGAGACTGCCCCCCTCCATGTGACACGCTGGGGTACTCACTTCCCACCCTCAGGTAGGTCTGGTATTTGAGGTGCCAGGAGGAGCCCTCGTAGCAGAAGTACTGGCCACTCTGCGACAGGTCAACATTCTTCAGGATCAGGTAGGACCCGTTCAGGTGGGACTCATCGATGTCGGTGCCGTTGACTGTCCAGGTCACAGCTGCATCCCAGTCCATGGAGCCACACTTCATGGTCACGTCCGCCCCTACCCGCTCGTATTGGATGGGGCTGTCTGTGGGAAGGAAGAAGAGAAAAACAGGTGAGCTCAGAGCCTCTCAGCACAGCTGCCTCGGAAATAAGATATTACCATCCCATCTGTGAAGCAAGAGAAGGACTGAGGCATGGACTGGCACTTTTGGTGGCCAGGGAAGCCCAAGTTCTCCTCCTGTCCCCAGTCATGATTTATTTTAGGCTAGAGTGGACCAGTAGTCAAATATCAGAGGATCAGTATTCATGGACCGCCTCCACCCACAGGATGGTTTCCTGTCACCTTTGCTATGGAGAACGCTTCAGGGGTGCAATTATGGCCCACCAGCCAAACACCCCACAGCACGGCCAGGCACACAAGACATTGCCAGTCCTGTATCTAGGTGACTTGTTGCAGAACACAAACCAAACACATGCATCAGAAACTCCCAGCACAGATACAACAGAGCCCCAGGACTTGTCACCAGCAAACTCCATGTCTTTACTAGCACAGATGGGAAGCGGGTAACTCTCCCTGCAATTCCCGATCCAGGAAACCAGGTAGGAGGATTGCAACCTAACCATGCTGGGCTGTGGAAAGGCACAGCTGCTTGGTGCATGCAGGGCTATTTGTCTCCCTGTCTGGGTTTTCTTTTCTTTCCACAATAACATGATGCCTTGCTGAGCTGTTTGATGTAGCAGCTCAAGAGTGGGGCAACACAGCTCGTTGGGCACCAGCTGCCTAATTGAATTTTCTCAGGTTTCTGGGCAGGAGCTGGAGCTGACATTCATTAATGATCCTTAGCAACTGAGTATTTCCCATGTTGTTACACTTGGCTGTGCTGAGCTGTGTGCAGCAAGGATAAAACCATGTGAGTGTGTGTGCATGACACAGGGTGAAGCAGCATGGGAGGATGAATGGGGATGAGGTTCCTTCAAGGATTCATCAAGCCTCTGTGCACAGACAAGGGTGGTTCAGTTCTCCAAATTCTCCTGGGCTTCAAAACCATGTTTGACAAGGTGCCTTCCAAGGAAACTAAGCAGCCCTGACACACGGGGAAAGTCCTTGCAAGGATTTATAGCAGCTAAAGTCACGAGACCGAAGATGAAAACAAGCTGTCAAACGTAGCAGTAGAAGATGTTGCTGCTGAAGTGACATCTCAAACCCAAAATGGAAAGCACTGTAACTCAAAAGCCATGAACAAACCTGTCCCCATGCTGTTTAGGAGCACAGCACCACCGGAAGCAGGGCGGAGAAAGGAAACTGGAACAGCTAAGGCTGGAAACAGATCCCACATCAAGATGGTTTAGTAGACTCAAACTCTTCATCCATAAAAGGAGACAACCAAGCAAAGATGTGACAGACACCTTAGCAGTGGCGAGTGACATGAAGAGGACAAATAGAGAAGGACAGCTTGCTCTTTCTCCTAATTAAATAAGGGAGAGCAAAACAAGCAAAAGAAAGTGGTCTTTTTTTGCACGAATTGTGATTAAATTACAGAAATCTATGTTCATCAGATGCTGTTGATGTCAGCATCGGAGGGGGAACAGTGAGGAAATGAATCCATAGCACAAGACATGACCTAAAACACTGAGCTGCCCAGTGAGCCTTGGGAGACTGCAAGCAGCTGATGGTGGAGACAGATGGGAGAAGCACCTCCAAGGCTTCTCCCCTCTTTTCTCCCCCTCCAGATGTCAGGTCCTGGGTCCCATTGATAAGTGGGACCACATGGGCATGACCCAGCCATTCCTTGTGTCTAAGCCCACATCCTGATCCCATCTGCAAAGCTGGCTCTGGATGTGTGCCTGGTAGGTCTCAGCTCTCCTGCAGATGGTGTGTCAGGACACCTGCTCCTGAGAGGAATAGAGCAACTTTGGGGATGTTATCCTTGCTGGGAAAGGGGGTGCTAAGGACAGGGAAAAACTGGTTTGTAGTGAGTAAGATGCTGGTGGAACCCCTCAGGACCATTTCTGACGCTAGCCAAGGATGGAGACCTTCAGGAAACTGTGCTGATCAGAAGAGTGTATTTCGAGGGTCTTAAAAAAGCTGGGAGCATTTACTGACAGGCAGAAAGAGGGAAGAACATCTAAGATGAAGCATCTGTGTGAGGAGGGGTAGCTGGAATAGGAGCAGATAGGCAGAAGTGGAAGAAGACAGTGGATGGATGAATGTGTGTAACCACAGACAGATGGACAGCAGGCTGCATGGGCACAGATGGGAAGGAGGAAAGGAGAGATGGAAGGACAATGAATGGGAGTGGTGCTGGGTGGATGTCTGGAGGTGGATGGATGGTTGGATGATGAATGGATGGACAGACAGACGACTAGGCACCTGTGTGGATGGACAAATACAGATATCAGAGTTTCAGTAAGAATTCAAGCATTTTACTGAAGTTCTCCTCTAATTTCTTTTATTGCATTAGGTAAAGAGGTTTTGTCTTCCTGTTTCCTGCTGGCTCACACGTGACCATTGACTATCCTGTCCTTACACTAGGAATTCTGCTTGGCACAGACACTGGAGACATTGCACCACCCACCAGCCTTGCGTGGAGAAAGGCTCGGTGCAGTGATGGACCCACAGACCTGCCTCCTTTGCCTGGCTCCTGCCTGCCTGATGCCTATTCCCAGAGAAGGATTGAGATGGGGGAAAGCTCTGGGATGCTCATCTCTGCCTCTCAGGACTGTGGGTGAGAGCTTGTCTGTAACTAGTGGCTGAAAGACTAAGTTGGGAAGGAAAAAAGTCACCTTGAGTTATTTCCTGTTTGTCCTTAAACATGGTGCAAACATGCTGGCATTCATCCAGAAGGGCTGAGGGAGCCATTCCTGAAGACAGGTCTTTGAAAGTGATGCTCCTTTCCAAGGCAATGATTTAAGGTTCCTGATGAAGGAGAAACCTTTCCAAGGCAATGATTTAAGGTTCCTGATGAAGGAGAAACCCTAAGCACAGCTTCAGAGGAGGCATTTCTCGCAGCAGAGTTTGCTGAGGATCTTACTGGAGCAGACACAGGTCCTCATGTCCTCCCTTGTCCCATGTCAGATGTGGGAGTCCCACCCAACCACAGTGATGTGCGGATGTGTGGCAGCCCCTTTGGGAAGGGGCACCATGGGGACAGCTCCCCTGGAATGCTGGAGCAGCCCTGTCCTGCACTAAGAACACCAGTTCTCCTTTAGGATGGGGATGGGCAGGGGTGACCAGAGCTCTACTGGGACCCTCCACTTGCTGCAGGCTGGGAATGGGCAGGAGCCCCTCCAGCCCACTCAGAGCTCCACAGCTCCCTTCACCAGGGAGGAAAGGGAGGTTTGTCCACACTCCTGGTCACTGGTTACACATGGGATCAATGACCACAACAGTGCCTGTGCTGCAGGGCCAGCCCTTTTGGATGGACATCAGCTGGTGACACGGATGGCGGAGGGCTGCAGCTTGGAAGATTTGAGCTGCACATGGGCAATAATTTATTCTGGAGAGTAACAGAGCACTGGGACAGGTACCCACAGAGAGGGGGGGATCCTCATCCGTGGAGTTTGTCAGGGGTCTGTCGGCAAAGCCACGGCTGATCTGGTCTTCTGCTGAGGACAGACTTTTTCCAAGTGGAACACTGGACTAGACACTTCCAAAGATTCCTTCCCAGCAACACAGATGTGATCATTGGCTAGAACTGACATTTCAAGATGCTGCCCTGTCCCTCCACCACCCTGCTTCTCCAGAGTATGCTGCCTTTTGGGTCAAGTGACATCACAAGGCTGTGATGTCATCATAAAGGGGCTGTGATGCTGCACCCAACCAGCAACATGCCTCTCAGCATCCAAGCCCACCAAGGGCCACATCCTCTGTCAGGCACAGCATGGCTTATGACTTGAAGTCCCGGATCTAGAAAGGAGCCAATGATGATGCATAATGGGGGCAGAAATTACGGCTTTACCCACAGCTCGGCAAAACTGCAGTGGAGGGAAGATGGGAGCCAGCTGTGGGATAAACTCACACAGCTTCCAGCAATGAACCTGGAGCAGCTTGGTGAAGTGAGCTGTGAGCTGCTTTGCTGCACTAGGAATGATGAGTGACAGCTTGATAGCTCCTGCAAGTGCAACAGGGACCAGCGGGACAGCAGTCCAGCAGAGAGATGTGGAGGGAAGATGAGACAAAGCAGCTGAGATGTGGGGCCCGTGGAAACATATTTGATGCTTCCCAAACCCATCCAGCTGGAAACCCAATAGAAACCTCATCCTCATTTTCCTCCTTAATGAATCTTGACCTACATCGAAACTGGAAGGGCAACAGCACAGGGAAATCCTGCAGAAAGCTGAGGACTGCCCTGGCATGCACTGTGCTAGGAAGGAGTGGAACTCCTCTTGGGACCTTCCATCTCCACTCCTCTGCCTGTGCTCCAGCTGGGACTCCCACTCTGCCAGCATGGGCAGGTGCCAGCCATGGCAGGAATGCTGCTGGGCACTGGCATGTGTGGAGCCACGGATGTGGCACTGGAGGTCTGTGCCCGGACGCCTGAGGGGTCACTGGAACAGCGAGCAGAGGAAGTGGAGAGGACGGTTTGCATTCCTGGCATCAGTGCTCACCACAGCCCTTCAGTGGGGGTCTTTCAGCCAGGGCCTGTGGCAAGACAACATCCAGCAGACACACACAGGGCCAAAACCACTCTTGCTGTGACAGCGATTTGCAGGCAGACTGGGACAAATATTCCCTCTGAGCTCTCTGCCGAAATGCACTGCAGGGTTGTGGCTTGTGTAAGCAGAGAGTGAGCAAAAGAAAGGCACTGCAGCATTTTTCGGGAGAGGGACGAGCACTCTGCAGGTTGCACAGCCTCTGGCTCTTTCCTTCTTTTGCAGATGGCGAAGCTGGAGCAGTGAGAAAGGCCAGGTCCCCACTTTCTCTGATAGGACATGGAGCACTTCTGCAGTGGGACAGAGAATTACATATGTGCCTTTGGACAGAGGCCTTCACATCACCCCACTGGGCCTCATATGTCCCTCCCACAGCTGAGAAACCAGCCACAAATAATTGTCTCAGCAGCTAATTAGCTGTCTGTGTACACAATAAATTATACATTTAACATTTACCCAGTACCAGGGCTATGCCAAGAGCTTTCCAAGCATACAAACCAGAAGGGTCTTTCACTCCACAACTTCGCATGGTAAATGAGATGAATCAGCCCACAGGAGATGAGCAGAGAGCCCCAGAGGATGGAGGGGGCAAGAGGACAGAGAGATGTCCTGATGAGCCTCCGGAGGAGGATGTTCCTGGCCTCCTCCAGCCATGGGACAGGGCAGTGGCACAACCCTGTGGCCTCTCCCTTGCTTCAGGACCCATGCCCACTGACCTGAGCAGCACCAACTGTGTCCAAGGAATGCCAGTGGCTCCACTCCCATGTGCAGCCTGACAGCCCCTGAGGTCTGCCCTCCTTGAGATGAAGCAGCCCCTGGCCCTGGAGACGGTTTCCTGACACTAGCTTCCCAAAGCATACCCCACTCGTGATCTCCTCACATCTATTCCCTGTGATGCCACTTGGTCTTTGCACAGCTTTTCTTGCCAGCAGAAATCTTCCTTCAGGGAAAAGAAATTTCATGCTTAAGGAGGCACTTCTTCCACAAGTGATTTAAAACTGGGTACATCTTTGTAAGGAAACAAGCATAATTAAGTGTCATTGATGCAGCCAAAGATATGGACTGTTCCAAGTTAATTTTGTCCATTAATGAAGAGTTGCAGAAAGCAGAGCCCGCATTTGTTTGCTCTACTTTGGTAAATCCCTGGAGTCAGCAGCTTTGCTCTTGACAAGAAAAAATAATTAAAAAGAAACTTTAATTAAGAGATAACAGATGGGTGCTAAAGGACTTCTACTCAATCACATCATGATAGTCTGGAAGCAGACCTTGGTTTACTTCAGGAGTGTTGTGAAGGAGGGACTTGACCCCTCCGGCATGCTTGGCTCAGGGCAAGAGCCAGGGCAGGAAAACCTCTTCCCTCAGCCTGGATGTGATCACAAATCATCCTCCTGTGAGCGTTGGCAAAGCCCTGCTGCCCCCAGAGAAGTTCTGCTCCAGCTCTGCAGCAGCCTCACCTTTCACCTTCCTCTGAAGCTGCATCTCAAATCCAGCTGGGGATGTCCATCACAGGGTGACAAGGGCCTTCATGGCCCTTCCAGCTGCTCAACTGCACAAGGCTGGTGCCTCTCCCATGAACCTTAGTGCAACATCTACCGGGCCTTTCTGAGGAAGAAGGGACACATTTACCATCAAATGTTGCACTGTCACAAATGATATCCAATTCATGGGCTCCCTCCTGGACTTGATGGTCCAGCAGTGTGATGGTGTGATGCCTGCACTGGTACGAGCTTGACATGCCATTGCCCAGGCCGAGCTCCAGGTGACACAGTCAGGATGGCAACACCATCAGGATGGTGTCACTTGCATGGCTCGTGCACAGGGGCAAGCAAGGCTGTGCAGTGGCAGAGAATCAACACCCTCCATGGAGAAAACACAGTGCTAAACCCAGCAGGAAACCAGAGAACAGAGACCCACTGCTGGAAGCAGAAGACACACAGTCTCACGGCACAAGCAAGGGCCAAGTCCTTGCTGCAGGACTGGCTCAGCCCCATGGGATTTAGCAGCTCCTTTTGGGCTGTGGGCCAATGGGGAGCCCTGGCTGGCAGACACGGTAGGAGGATGGGGAGTGCTGCCTTAGCAGACGAGTAACTTAAGTGTCATTTTTCTGCTTGTAGCATATCATCAGACTGGCTGAATCAACACCTTTGGTCTGGTCTGAGTGGGATCTCACCAGGGCAGAGTGTGTCCTCCCTGTGCCCTATTATGTCTGTGTCTTCTCCTGGTACTGCTGCATTTTCATCAGCCCCACGTTGGGACAGAGCCTCTCTCGCAGCTCTTTAGACCTGCCAAATCACATCAGCCCAGAGCTCCACACTGGCAGTGCTCCTGGCTGCAAGCCAGAAGGGCTCTGTGTCAGAGGCAGCCTTGTTTCCCTGCATGCCATCAAACCCAGCTCTCGCTGGGAGTAGTAGGAGCTGTACAGTGATGTGCTGCCCCAAGCACAACTTGACCCTGGTCACAGGGGACAAGCAAAGCTGAGAACAGCAACCAAATCCATCCCGCCTCTGTAACAGAGTCTCCTCAGCCATGCATGGGCAGGAGACCACAAAGGAGCTGCCCTTTCCCATGGCTCAGGGTAGGAGTGAGCTCTGCCCAAGGATGCTAATGCTGGTGTGCACCCATCTGCAATGGTTGCATACCTCTACCATGGATCATGTTGTGTTGACCCAGACAGAACCAGGAGAAGATGCACCTCTGCTGCTACTTCTGCTTTTCTGTCTCAGCTGCTCTACAGCAGAGAGGTCTGGATTCTTTTGGGCTGATGATCTTGGCTTTTGGGGTTTTTCCACAGGAGGCTTTGTTCTTGCATCCCAGGAGGGGACCTGAGTTCATGTGTTGATCTGCTTTCCAGAAGGTCTTGGTAAGACCATCACTTGGATGTCTGTCCTAGCTCTTCTAGTCCAAGTGTCCTGGCACTCCAAGTGCTCTCCTTGCTGCAACTGGCTGAGCTGTGACACCGTTTTCATCCTAAAGCAAGGCTGGATGGGACCTTGCCCAGTGGACTACCTTGCAAAGTCAGCTTGAGATGACTCATCTTGAGGAAGTGCAGCTGCTTGGCAAAGCGGCAACTCCTCCAGTTCCCTGCAACTACATCGGGCTGCCCCAGCATGCGGGGCGGTGTGGAGGGAAAGGTGCTGGAAGAACAGAGGGAATGGCACTAAGGGGAACCAGCACACAGCAGGAAAACCCCACCAACATCCTCCAAGCTGGGCTCACTTGAGCCTTCATCTTTTGCTGCCAAATGACCGGTGCTAGCACCATGGGTGAGTTAGAGGCTTGTTTTTTAGTCCTGCTTTTTCATGCAGACAGGACAAATAACTCCAGGCCACAAAAGAGTGCTTAGATCAGGCTTTTCAATGCCGTTTAGGGGGAAATCAATACGATTCAGAATTAGGTGCCCAAATCAGAGCCATAAACACAAGAAAAACTCATTGTGGTCCAGCAGCAGCGTGAAGACGCCTGTATTTACCAAGGTTTGGGGAGGGAGAGGTGGGGGCAGAGCCGGATAGAGACATCAGGGCGCCTCACTCCCCACCAACCTCAACCTGCCTTTCCAGCCGGGTGCACAGCACTCACTTCCCCATCCCTGTTCGCCAGTGCCCACGCGCCCGCCCTCAAATAACAGCCTTGCTCCACTCAAATACACGGGGGGAGACTGCTATTTGTTCACATAACAACCCAGCTCCTGCTTCACCCCACTCAGGACTGCGGATTAGTATCAGGCATTGTGCAATGTTTTTTTATTAGCACAGAATTATGGAAGTCAGAGGCGTAAAAGACCTGTTGGGTCCCACTCAGTCCATCCTCCTTCTGCCAAGACAGTATTGGTCCCTGCAGCATATTTACTATTTCTCCAGTCTAATTTTACATACTGTACAATCTGTGCAGTGCCAAGTTACGATCCCTGTGTGAGAAGCAGAGCTCTCAATTTCCAGGCTCTTGGGTGTGTAAAATCACAACCGCGATGCTAAATTAACTTTTTTTTCCCTTGCATTTAATCATTTAATAGCTCTAAAATTCAGCCCCTCAGGCTCTTTCTGTCTGTCTGTTGGCTTGGGTTCTGCCTGCTGTAGGCCAGTGGCTTGTCGCTTACAGATGTAATGCTCACGCCCCTGGGTGGATCAGCAGCAGCTGGGCTTGAAGCTGGGGTAACTACAACTTAACACATGAACTTCTGTGTCCCGAGGATGGAAAAACTCCTCTGCTTTTCTAACCACAGGTACAGGAGGTTCATCCTCCCCCTTACTGCTCAGCCCCACAAGGAGGAGGCACAGAGTGCACTGCACACAGCGAGGACAGGACTCAAAAGCATCACGGAAGCTGGACTGAGAAATCAACTCCCGTCGTAGCACCAAGACACGGGGGACAGGGCGTTCCCTGGGGCTCCCAACAGAAGCACCACAACTTTGCTCTCCACCCATACATCCACTGAAGGTTACACCCCAGGGCTTGTTTCTTCCCAGAAGAGGGATTTCTTCCCCCTCCATCAAGACTTTTCTTGTGCACGTGGCTAGAATAGCAGAGGAACCGAGCTGCTGCCAGGGCAGCACAGTGAAGAGGGTGGGAAGAATAGATGCTGATAAAATGGGAACCATTTTCCCAAGTTTGAGGGGTTTTTTGACCCAGTCACCATCACTCCTCCAAGTAACATCTGCATATCTGGAGCCCGGTGCTGATTTCAAAACAATATTAAAAATAAGGCACTCATCTTCTCTCCCCTGCAGGCACTGTATTAACAACTAAGACAAGGCATCGGGATTTGCATTGGTAATAACGAGATACTGCATTTGCATTTGATGCCTTTCACTCTGAAGGATCCTCAAGCAAAGACAAGCCTGGAAAGGATCACCGGCACGTGCTGAGCCGTGTCACAGCCAGCAGAGCTGCAGCCCACCCATCACACAGAGTATCTGCTGGGTGCAAGTACCTCCTGGGGGAAAGATGGGCACATATCAGACCCATGGCATGCTGGAAAGAGTGTTACTTACACCAGAGACACAAAATAAATAGCTGAGTATAGCTAATGGAGCACTACAGACCACACAACAGGGCCCCAAGACAGAGCTCCTGGATCTTGAGCAGAGCTGGGAAGCAGGTTCCAGCTTGGGGCTGAATGAGGCTGGGACTCTGGTTAAGGGCTGGAAAGTGTGTCTGAACAATGGACATCAGGACTGCAGGGTTATGGTCCCCAAATGCTTTCTGGGCTGCTTGTGGGGGTCAGCACTATTTGGGAGCCCCATAAATCCACAGGCTGTCTGAGTATTTACAAGTTACTCTGCAGTCAGAGAGCTATCAAAGGTGGAAGTGCCTTTTGGATTTGTCTCTGGGCAGGTAGCAGAGACGGGGTTTTCTGCACACTACGTGGATGATTCCAGCAGCAGGAAGTAGATCCATGAGAGAGCAGGGGACTGAAAGTGCACGGTGTGTTGGGGCATACAGACAGAGCCTTTGCATGCCTTCCTGTGCAGATCATAGTACCATGGAATGGTTTGAGTTGGAAGGGACCTCTGAAGATTATTAGTCCAACCTCCCTGCCATGAGCAGGGACAGATGTGCACGTACCACAGAATCACAGAATGGATACATCTTGTTCATCTATCTGCAAAGCACAGTGCAGAAGCTCACAGGGAATCACACCACCTCAGAAGAGAGAGGCTTAAGACAAGGCCAGTAAGCCAGGGGCATTCAGCAGGGTTGTTCCCATTCTTGGAAGCATCACAGAATGCTTTCAGAGGAGGGAGCATGCAGGCCCTTGAGGGGCTGTGAACTGAGCCAGTTCCTGCCCAGCCCTGCTCCCTTGTTGGTGCCCTAAGCACCAGTGTCCAGCACCCTTTCCAAAACCTGTGAAGAAGATGCTCTCAAGCAGCTGAGCATTTCCAAAGCAGCTCCCACTGGCTGGCTGATGGCCTCATCATGCAGAACCCTCATGGCTTCATCATGCAGAGCCCGAAAAAATATGCTGTAATTTCCATTTGATATTTACGGTCTCTCTGCTTCTGGAAATACCTTCTCCTTCTCCTCCTCCTCCTCTTTGACAAAGCCTTTCCTGCCTGTCTACCCACTGCCATTCCCTCTCCATACCACTTCTGTTGCCATCCATCTGATTAAACTCTCAAAAGCAGAGAGCAGTGCTGCTTTTGGGAGCCCAGTCTGCCTTTGAGAGCATCTCCTAACCTCCAATAACTGATGCTGCCACTTCAGAGAGCCCTCAGTTTGGTGCAGTTTTTTTCATTCCCTGTGTTGGGGACAATGAGCAAATGTTCAGGAGCAGACATTCATTCAGTACGAGTTGAACCAATCGTGCATTATTTCCTAAATTTCAATGTTTAAAAGCCTTGAGTGTCTTACTGCAGAACAACAGCTAAAAGGCCAGTTATGTTTCATTGACTGAAATACAAGTAAGTGTGCCCCACTCTCTAGAGAGCTCTTGAGTCTGAAGCAGAAGATGTTGGGGAAGTGTATTTTCTGAGAGTAAGACTCTTCAGAAGCTCACCATGTCCAGAGCTCCAGTCATCTGAAGGCAGTACTGAATTACAACTATTATTAGCACAAGAGATACTTGGATTCTGGAATTTCTGTAAAACGTTTTGAATTCAGGTTCAGAAGCATTTAAAGGACTTGAGAAAATATCTTTGGCTCCAAGTCAGCAAAGCACTTAGGCAAGGCCTTAACTTTGAGCATGTGTTTAAGTACCTTGCTGACTTGGGGCTTTTAACCCCGGCGAAAAGAAATCAAAAAGGAAAGAAAAGCCAAGGAAAAAAATTCTGATGTACATGGAAATCTCCAGACAAGCCATAATAATAGAGGAATCTCTTCTGGAAAGTAAGAAAACAAAAAATAATAGCAATTAGCTTTAAAATTAAACACTAGAGGAAGCTTTCTGGAGGAAGGGGGAGAAAGACTCCCAGAACAAATGGAGTATTTCAATGTAGCCTAACGCCAGCTTCACTCTCTTGCCTCTTCAGCATTCAGAAATTATTTATTGCTGAAAAAAAATCCCAAACTAAACCCAAAACCGGCTTCCTCCTCCCATTTCCAGACAAAGTGCAATGGGAGAGAGAAAAATCTTGGCTTCGGCAGTGAAAAAAACATCTCTGAAATGAGTCGGCTGTGAAAGACTGTCTCCATCAGGAGGGAGGAAGAGGATAAGGGATGAGGGAGTGAAGGGTAGTAATGAGGAGGAGGAAATTGCCCAGAGGCAGGAGCCTGCAAGCAACCGCACGCACTGTGGCCGAGGGGGGGGAATACGAGAAAGTCTTTAAGGAGAGAAAATCAGTGCAAATCTATGCACACATGCATGGAAAGCAACTACAAGCAGCGAGAGGCTCTTCCCCTACCTCCAGCTTGAGATCATGAATAGAAAAACTGGAGCACAGCAGTAAGAGGATCCTCTGCAGCCCACCCAGGGAGAGCGGCTGCAGACGGCAACGGGAGAGCGGCCACGGGAGCGGGAATGGCCGAGAGGAGATGCCCTGGCTACTCCAGGGTCCGGTGCTTGCAGCCCCTCCCGCAGCTCTGGCACGGCCAGGGCAGGCCCAGAGTGCCATGAAGTTGAAAGTGCTGCTCTGCCTCCACCAGGGCAAAGGTCCAAATTTACAAATATTCTCTGTCAAAGAGGAAAAAAAACCCCAAAACAAGCAAGTTCCTTCCTTCAGAAGGAAACTAAAGATTTTCATGTGTTTCTGGGTATTTTTTCAAAATGTCTATGCTGAGTTGTACAAAAGGCTTTGCAAAACATTTGCTTTTTTAAGGGGAAGGGGGGGTCAATTCAAAGTGAAGAACCTAACAATTTCTGAAAAATACCAAGAAGACAAACTGCAGCCTTTCCTTCCCCTATGCTTCATCTCTTTTTTATCTCCCCTGACAGAGAAATATGATTTTTTAAAACATTTGGATGTTGATGGGACTTAATTTCCAACAGGAAACGGCTCCCCTGAGGATTTTGCCCATCAGCTTTGCCCAGGACAGATTGGCAGCAAGCGCTTTGCTCCCTGACGGAGATACCCCTCATGGGAAGCACAGGATTCCAGCACAGGGGATGGAGGCAGCTCCTCCTCAGCACTCACGCTGTCACACTGCCTGCAGCCCCCCAGGGATGGCCACCCTGCCATCCACTGCTTGGTGCTGGCACGCAGCAAGATGCAGCGCCCGCCAAAAGGATCTGACAACACAAACGAGTGAGACAAATGAGGAGAGCATCATTCTCCCTGCCTCACACATGGAGCTGAAGTCCCCAAAGCAGATGAAATGACTGGCCCAGGAGAGCTGTTTTCATCAGAGCTAGGCTCTGGTTTTCCTCCTTCCCTGTGATCCTATGGCATCTGGTACATTGACACCAGGGTTTGGCTGGGCTCTCCTGACCCTGCTGAAATAAAAAAACCACAAAGCACTGAATTAATTTCAGCCAGTGCCTTTTTATTCACCTGGGACCCCTGTATGACCCTCGGGATGCCTGCACTCGGGCAGTGCAGGGATGGCTTGTGAGGCTGTGGAACAGCTGCTGCTGTGTGCACCAGTGACTCCCTCTGAGGCACCAAAGCAAAAAGCCTTCCATAAATACTGGTTACACTAAAAAACTCCTCAGAGCTAAGCAAGTTAAGAAAAATGGTGCAAACTCACTGGAGGAAGGAAAACACAATTAAATCACCCAACAGCCCGTATCCACTAATCCCTTTTGCTACCAGGCTTGACTTGAAGGTCTCTGCCTGCTGACACCCACTTCCCACCCCTCATCCAGCCCTGACACTGCTTTCCCAGAATCCTGGCAAGGTTTCTGTGCACACATTTTATGCGGGATAGAAAGCCCCCCCCCCCAGCCCTGGCTCCCAGCACACAGTCACAGCCCAGCACATTGTGGGGCTATGGGCTGTGCAGGGACAAGCCCATGCCACAGCACAAATTAAAGGCACTGAAAGTTTTCAGGAGGGTTCAGTATTCACCAGGCTGGGAGACACATCTGCAACATCAGGTAACAGCATTAAAAGAGCTGTGAGTGCTCATGGTGGCTCTCACTGTGAGGTTCTTCATTCTGGAGCTGTGATTTAGGGCAGGATGAAGAATGTGATGGGATTAAACCCGTCTACCTAAATCCTGAAATTTTCCTTCTAGGTTTACATCCCAAAGTCCTTCCCATTGATCAACAGAAGGATGCTTGGGCCCATCTCTCTGGAGCTGCCAAGAATAAAATTGCAAAAATATGGAGAAAGAAATGCATCACGGATACAAAAGCCCATGGACTCAGAGAGCTCCGTGGAACAGACTTGCCCAGAATACAGAGTGAAGGGGTTCACTAACACAGAGGTAGGGCTGTCCACTGCCTATCTTGCTCAGATGGGGCAGACACTTCCACTTCAAAGTGACTGATTCAGCCCCGCAATCTGCCCCAAATTTCCTGGGAGACAAGGCACATCCCACTTCTTAAACAGCACTTCTTGGTGGCCCAGGGGTGAACCGACCCTGCTGTCATGCAGAAGACATGAACAGCACCTTTGATAAGGTTGAGTCAAGCCAAGACAATGTCAATACACAGAAAC
This sequence comes from Lycocorax pyrrhopterus obiensis, assembly GCA_014706295.1. Taxonomy (NCBI): domain Eukaryota; kingdom Metazoa; phylum Chordata; class Aves; order Passeriformes; family Paradisaeidae; genus Lycocorax; species Lycocorax pyrrhopterus. The sequence continues at coordinate 7,808,593 of JACSVZ010000014.1, read as the reverse complement.
TAAATAAATAAATAAAAATTTTTAAAAGGAAAACCCCGAAAAATTTAAAAAACCCCAACCCTATACAGATATGCAGACAGATGCTTCTTCTAAAATGACAGCTTCCAAAGTCCCATGTTGCTACTATCCCCCCTGGGATTTTCCTTTCTGTCTACCATGCTGCCAATGCAGCAGCTAGGTAACTTTTGAAGAGCACCAACCAGCAGCATGAAAATAGCTGCAGTGATTATATTGCAACACTTCACTGCTTCCCTGAGCTGCAGCTCCCTCCTCCACTGTTGGAAGTACAATCAATGCTAATTAATTAAGGGCCAGAGCCTGCCAACCATGGTCACACCAACTCCAGTGCTGCTTCCTGAACATTCAGGGCTCACGCTCCATAAAAGCGAGGATCGGCCTCCAGCAACTGGAGTTGAAAACAACAGAAACTCTCTTTGCAAAGCAGGAGGGATGGACCGGTATGTCTGTGTCAGAGCTGAGAGCTGGAGGAGTCATCTGAGCCAGGGCAGAGCCCAGTGAGCTGCAGCTGTAAATCAGCAGTGAGGCATCCTCCAGGCATCCCTAAAGGCTCTCCCCCAACAGGAACCACGGAGCTGGCACAGCTTTTACACCCAGCCAAGGCTAAGAGGAGAGTGCTTGCGTGGGGCCAGAGACAGAGCACGAGCACCCTACAAGACGAAGGATGAGCAAAGCCCTTTCTCTTAGTGCCCAGAGTGATGTGCCCTGTGATGCTGGGAGATGGGAAGGCAAGGGCTGGGTGTCAATGGACAAAGATGGGGAGTCTCCCTGAGAGCGAAGGAGACAGGGAAGAGTCGCAGGAGAGTGAATGGACTTCACTGGATCACCAGTGGGAACAGTACTGGAGCTCACTAGCAGGTGAGCCTGTGGCCATGGTTCCTTATCCTGCCAAAGGGCTTGTGTGGTGCTCTGAAAGTGAGGAGGCACCAGTGGGGAATCCAAGCTCCTGATCTGCCCCTCCACTGTGCCACACAGAGGGACCCTCACACAAAAGAAAAACACAAGACCCTGTGCTTTCCATCATAAAGGTAAAACTAATTTTCAAGTCTGCCGAGCACAGGAACTTGTGCCATGAATATGACCCCCAGGCTCGTGCCTTGCTGCGTCCTATGTAATGCTACATGCCCTCCCAACAGCAGGAGTTCCTGGAGAGCTCAACAGCCTCCTCCCACTCTTCAGCAACATCCCTGGATTTTCATCCCTTTGCACCCAGCCTCTCCAGTTGTCCCGGCAGCTGGCATAGGTTGTGGCAGGTCTCCAGGCTCACAGTTATGGCCAGACATGGAGGTTTCCATGGGAAATCGCAGGAGAGGACTAGACAGACAGACATTAGCTTCTGTATTTAATGCACTCTCACTCCCATGTGCCTCAGTTTGTCCTTTGCACAGCATCCTGTCAGCTGGAGCAACCACAGCACAGGCAAGCCACAAACTCAGCAGAGTCCAACCTGCCAGGGCTTGTGGTTTGGCTGGAGTCAGAGGCTCTCTGTGACTCATCCTACAAAATCTCAAGTTCATGGCTACGGCTGGAGAATCCCATCGGGAGCAGTCCAGGCTCAATTTACACTCCCTCTGGGAGTGGATTTGTGCATAAACAATGCAGATGATGAGCAGAGCTCAACCGCCTGGTTGGAGAAGATCCTCACTTGGATGGATGAATGGATGTGGGGCTAATGAGGACAAGCTCCCGGCAGTGGACCCCTGTGTGTACGCTCTGCACCACCCAGGTTTCCAGCAGGTGCTGCTGTTGTGAGCCTGCCTTCATGCCACTCACAGCAGGATGAGACCCAGATCCCCCTCTGCAGCTCTGTCACCTCTATGAGGGATGCTCATCAACTTCCTTGGCTTTATTTCAGTCTGGATCCTGGAGGCAGCAGGTGTAGCCCCGCTGCGAGCAGCAGAGACCAGCTGAGCGCAGAGTGGACCTTTCTCCAGAGAGCAGAAGTGCCCTTTGGAGGAGCAAAACATCCATTCTCCTCCATCTGTCTTCGAGCAGAGCTGTTACTCAGCAGCACACCCAAGGCCTGGACACCAGAAATGCATGCACACAAGGGCACACCTCATTACACCTCCGCAAATCCAGCAGGAATGAAGCAAGACAGGCCACATGCTGCAGCCCTGCTTTAGCTTGTGCATCCCAGTCAATTCCTCAGTGTGATGGTGCCAGCTCTGCTCTGCCTACAAATCACAGAGGTCTTGGCTGGCAGAAGTCCTATGGGCTCCTGGCCTTGCAGGTCAATGCTCTCCAGCATCAGCTCTGTAGACCTCTGGCTGTTTTGCAGAGCTCCAGAACAGATAACTAAGAAGAGCCTGGCTACTGGCAGATGACTTAAATCTAACACAGGTCTGCTCCGGAGGAAATGCTGCAGGCTTTGCAAACTAAAAAAGCTAGGAAGGTCAAGTGCGTTGAACCCGGGATGAAAAGCACTACCTTTCTGTCAACGGCGTGCACCCTGAGGTGAGGTTTTGCCCCATCCATAGGGAATTTTGAACTGAGAAGTGGATGTGTCTTGCCAGGTACCCTCCCTGCATGCAGGCGCATTAAACTGTGCAAGAATATTTTATCCCCTTCCCCTTGTGTCCTAAGTAGAGACAAAGCTGTTTTCTCCCCATGCTGTGAATCATACCCACAAATCTCTTTCCCCAACACCAGCCTCCCCAGTATGGGTTTCGCCAAGGGAAGGCTGTGCAATGAGGCTCCAGACTGCTCGGCTTCAATTAGCACCTGCTAACAGCCGAACCTAGATAGCAGTGTTTTCCAGCAAATTGTGCACCAAGAGATCAATGGTTCATGCAGGACTAACACGGCTGTAACCCCTCCTGCCTCCATCACTGACAATTGCCTTGTGGTTTCACTTCACTTCTCCACCTGATGGGCCTTCCTGGAGCAGTCATTACAAGGTGACACACATCACTTTTCCCCTCTGTAACGAGCCTGCCACAGCCCCTCCTCAATCCTTCTTCTCTTTCTCCTTTTAATACGCCACAATTATATTGGCTTCTCTGCATGGATCTACCCCATTTAGTGCTGCCCAAGACCACTTATCCTGAAAGATGCTCCTTTCATCAACAGCACAGACTGCATATCTTGCAAGTTGTTCTGGGTATTTTTTACACTCCAACATCTCCTGGCCTGATTAGGAATCTGGTATTTCCCTTTCCACAGAAGCACAGTGTCTGCTCAGAGAAATTAACCCCACCAAGGACTTCGATAACAGAGGTTTGTGGATGTTGTGTCCCAGCATCTGCACTCCTGATCGTGCTTCGTGGTATTTTTCCTCTGTTTCCATCCCAGAAAATCCTCTCTGAGGAAGCAGAGATGATGATGATGTTTGTACTCAGTGCCTTGCTGTGCCCGTGTTCCCATTATGAAGGGCTTTGCTTGTTCCCAGATGTGTCACAGGTGGGCTGAAGACAGCAGCAAGAGATTCCATGCCCAACACTACAGACGGATGTGCAGGACCTCAAAGTCTCAGCCTTTCCTGACCTTTTGGTCCTGGGTTTTGCCACACACAGCTCTACTGTGACATGTCCTGGGGACGATTTGTAGCACCCTCTGCTGAGGCTCTGGGCTTCCACAAGTGGTGCCCAGAGCTTCCCCCAGGGCTGCCACATTTTGCTCTTTGAGCCTGACTGGAGATTGGCTTTGCAGTCCCAGGGCATCCAGGACTTCAGACACTGGAAACTCTTCAAATCGGATAAATAGCGAGCGGTACCTTCAGTCCAAGTTCTGTTGGATGCGTGGGCTGGTGGGAGCAGGCTGCTCTGGAAATGTGAGATGTCTGGCCACATGCGACTTCTGAGGCGAGACCTTTCAGAGCTTTTGGAGGCTAATTGAAGCCAAATCCCTGAAGCACCGGAGGTTTTCACTCCACCTGTCACAGTTTTACGTGATCTTCCATTTCTGGAAGCCTTCAAGAATGTAAAGGAAGGGTGAGGATTGCTTCCTCCTCCACCAAAAGGAGCTCTGTGCTAGGACAGGACACAGCCCTTCTTCAGCAGCCAGCGCTCACGTAAAGAACAAGGCCCATGGCTATTCCCTCTGTGCTGGGCTAAACCTCAGCTTCCCAGGGTCTGAAAATGAGATTTTGGCTTCTATCAGCATTTGGAGGCTCCCAGCTGCTGTGGCAATGTGTCTATTTACCACCATGTGTCAGCAGAGGAAGCCATGCTCCTGCTCCACACAGCAGGGCAATGCCACGGTGAGAAGGAAATCCAAACCCTTCCTCCCAGCCTCTCCCCAACAAGCAGGCCTTGTTCATCACTGGGTTTCAGCAAGGATTTGTTGGCAAGGACTCTCTGGCTTATGTAGATGATCCACAAATTTAGTGCTGCCCCCTCTGCACAGCCACAGCCTGGCAGGTCCTGCCTCCACCCCACGGGTTGTGGCAGCATTGCCCTTTGTCAGCAGTAATCCTCCACTTGAAGCTTCTCTAGATGTCTGGGTGGACTACAAATCCCATTCCTCCTCCTTCATTGCCTGTTGATGTGTAATGAAGCCTAAGAGACTACTGAGACATGTTTTTCCTTGACACTGGCAGAACTAATGAGTCCTGGCAGACTGTGATCCTCCCAGCGGTTTCTTCTTCTCACCACAGATACGAACTATTTTCACCAGTTTTGTGGGATCACAGGCTTGTCCAAAGCCTGACAGATCCACACTCTTAAGTTGTGTTTTCTTTTTTCTTTTCTGCCTTTGATTCTTTTACAGATTTGTGATCTGCTTCAATACACAGGACCTACTTTTTGGGAAGCATTCTCTTTTTTGTTAGCATCACAGATATTGCCAGCTAGGTTTCCTTCCAAGCTCTTGGATGGCTCAAGAGGGGCAGATCCCCACTTTACTCCAGAACTCCATCAGCTCCATTTCAAACAACTTCTTCCATTTCCAGAAAGTGGCAAAAGTTCCAGTGCCTCCAGACAGAATTGTACATGGAAAGCAGGCAGCTTCTTTGCAATTCCACAAACTTTGATAACTTGAAAAAGGCAAGACTTAAAAGCCCTGAACCACCAAGCTGTGTTTCCTCTCACCTAAGTGCCAGTCCCTCTATTTTCCTTCCTGTCCTTCTCTCTCCCCAACTCGAACTTCAGGAACATCTCACCTCCTGCATCCAACAGCACTTAGCACAATGGGACATCAGTCTTACTGCTGACCCATGGCTATTTTTCAAACACAGACCCTAGGTAAGAGCTGTAGGCTCTCCAGTCCCTGTCTGATGGGCATGAACTGTACTCCCACAGTGAGTCCCAGCAAGACTGGCCAGGCTGCACCGTGCACCAGCGACTTTCTGCAGTGCAAAATTAACAGACAACGCATGGAAATGAACCCTCTTGATTTCCCAGCTCCCAGGAGGGAGGATCAAGCCTGGGATGTGCTCCCTACAGGGCTATCCTGCACTGCTGGCTGGCCCCCTGTGGGATGCTCGGCTGTGGAACCTGTGGAGTGATGAGGCAGTGGGCAAGGAAGCACAGGCACTAAAAATAGGCTGTTTGCGGTAGGGGCTGACCACATTTATTAGCAAGCCTGTGCTCTGGCTGACCACAAGGTCAGCTGCCGAGAGCTTGGCCGTAATTCACTCTGTGTCTGGGCAGGAAATCTACTTGAGCTCAGGGGGATGTCCAGTAATAGAAAAAGTTGTTCCAGGACCTTGGGCTATTTTTGCTGTTTTCTTTTATTTTGCAGACAGAGAACCTTTCGGGAGATGCATCTTGTGCTGGAAAAAAAGAAAAATAAAGCCAGGTGCTCAGGGACAGAGAGAGGGGTAGAAATGGAAAGGGGAGCATGCAGATGTTTGTGCCTCTTTGGGTTTGAGGGTTCTTCTTGACAGGATCACCTTCACCAGGGAAGATCAGAGCAACAAAGGGGATCCCAGAACTCGATGGGCTCTTAAACACCCGAACAGCGTGCAGGAGACTCTAATGGGTTGCAGCAGGGGCGTCCCTGCAGGTGGGGTTGCTGTCTCTGCTGCTTCCCTGCAGCTGTGGGTTGGCAGGGAAGATGGGGAGGCAGTGGGAAAACCATCAGAGTAATGAATGCTCAGGGATGGAGATGATGGACCTTCCTTGGAAAGGCATCAGAGGGCAACTTGAACTCCAGCCAGGTTGTACCTCTGGCCAGCATGGGATGGGCCAGCAGACTGGCCCCCAGCAGATGCAGGAATCCCACTAGGACAACACTGGTTCCCAGGGGATGGCCACGAGCTTGGGCTAGCTTGGCTGTGAGCAGCAAGGAGCAAGGCAAAGGAGGCAAAGAGCAGATGCCTGCCCTTGAACGGCAGCCTTCAGAATGATTTAAGCAGGCTCAGCTGAATGGGGCTGCAGTTTGCAGTGAGGCTGGTATTTTCAGCCAGCTGGATAATGAGAGCATCCAGAGTTATAACAGGAAGGATTAAAAAATGTAATTGCTAATGGGGAATTAATTGTTAATGGAGAATCATCATTGCAGGAGGGTGTTCCCAGTGTGGCCCCACAGGGATCTGTTCTTGGCCAATTGCTAATCACTCGTCTTATCAATTATCTTGAAGGCAACATAAAACTGTTGCTGGCAAAGTTTGCCGGTGACACAAGGGCTGATGTACATAATGGAAAGGATGAGCCCATCACACACGGAGTGCAGAGCAGCTAATATACGAGCCTTTCCTCGGCAGGAGCATGTGTTTTATGCAGCCAAACACAAGTCCATTCATCTCCAGTGGAGGAATGTAGGTCAGACTCGCAGAATGCAGGACGGTGTCCTGGGGAGGACAGCACCGATAAGGCCTTGTCAGGAGCCACATGGAGATAAAGTGCCAGTGTGCTGTGCTGAGAGCAAAACTTGGCCAGAGGCAAAAGGAGGTGTCACGGGAGGTAGGAAGGTGCTATGTAATGAGAAGACAGAGTTTTTTCCTGAGCTGGCCCCAGCCTGAGCCTGGAAGAAGGCACCATCTCCAGCCTCCCAGCTCAGCACACACAGTCAGTCCCTTTGACCTTGCCTTCCCCAGCGAGTGCCTGTGCCCTGGCAATTACAAAAGTTCCAGATCACTCTGTTGCACACTCAACTCACCCTGGGGATTGCGTGGAAAAACAAACAAAAAATGACAGATGTTTGTCATGTCGCTTAATGCATGACTGAAGGACACTGTGATAGTGCCGCAAGGGAGAGGGGAGGGGAGGGGAGGGGAGGGGAGGGGAGGGGAGGGGAGGGGAGGGGAGGGGAGGGGAGGGGAGGGGAGGAGAGGAGAATGTACAAACCATCTCCTACACAGCAAATCCAGAGAACTCTCCAAAATCAAAGTGACTAGTTCAAGCATTCCAGGCAGAGGGCATTCCCTGGCATGGGCTGACTTACGTGGAGGAAGCAGAGTACAGAGAAAGCTGGTCACATCCCTGTCAGACAAAAAATGCAACACGGACAGGGTTGGGCAGTGCGAGAAGGGGAGAGAGGATTTCCTGTCTACAGTTGGTTTCTCTTTGAAAAGCCAATTTGCATGGCTTTGCTGTGCATTTTGAAGGCTATTTACCGGTCCAGGCTTTGTCTTTGCAGCAGCATTTCTAACGAGGCACGTGCAAACTGGAGCCCCCGGGAGGCTTTGCAGCAGAACCGACTGCAAAAGATTAGCGTCAGGGCTTAGGAGAGCAAGAAAGAAGGGAGAGTAACGAAACAAAATCTCTCTTTTCCTCGGCTGAGGAATGATGGGGGCTAATTGCTTGTTGCTGGTGAGGAAGAGAGAAGATGGGAGCTTCTGCGCCTATCAATAAATTAACCCCAGTATGTGGCATCTGAAGTGCATTCATTTCCAGAGACTTTTATCTCTTTGTCTCCTCTCCTGGGTGAAAACATAATTATTGTTTAAACATGAGTTAATTCAGCAAGGTGAGGATCAATAAAGCAGAATTACTCCTCTTTTAAAAGCAAAGAAATCTCAGTCTGGGACAGATGTGGACATAATTCTGGCAGAGCTGATGGATGGGGAAGATGCCTTGGTCATAGCAAGAGACTGGGAAACCAGAGCTCCCTCTTTTCAGGACTGCTGTAGGCATTGGGTCTAATAAGAACAGGTAAGTCCAGCAACAGGCAGTCACAGCATTTAGTAGCAAAAGCTGAAATCACCCATGCATGTGCACTTTGTAGCCTGACGTGGTTAGGCATCTCCACCTTGTACACACTTCCCATATAAGAGCTTGGGTAAAACCCCAAAGCTCCTGCTGTGACCTCTCCTGGCCAGGGAGAGGGTCTCTGCCCTGCAGGGACCTCCACCAGCTCTGCTCTCACACAGTGGAGGCCTTGGACAACCAAAGGTGTGAGTGTCACAGCAGACAGCATCGCATCGGTGCTCAGCTGTCCCCACCACCTTCCTCCATTCTGAAATAAATTGGCAGCAACCACTGACCAGAGAACAAAACATGGGAAGGAAAACGGAGCTATCCACAACAATGGGAAGTTGTTTAGAGGGCTAGAACACCTCTTCTATGAGGAAAGGCTGAGATACTTGGTATTCTTCAGCCTGGAGAAGAGAAGGCTCTAGGATGACCTCATAGCATCTTCCAGTATGCAAAGTGGCTACAAGAGACCTGAGGAGGGACTTCTCACAAGGACATGCAGCAACTGGACAAGGGGTTATGGCTTTAAACTGAAAGAGAGTAGGTTTAGATTAGATATCAGGAATTAATCCTTCACTGTGAGGGTGGTGAGGCACTGGTGAAGGTTGCCCAGAGAAGCTGTGGATGTCCCCTCCCTGGAAGTGTTCACGGCCAGGTTGGATGGGGCTTTATGGAAACTGGTCTAGCGAAGGCATTGCTGTCCATGGCAGAGGGATTAGAGCTTGGTGATCTTTAAGGTCTCTTCCAACCTAAACCATTCTCTGATTCTACGTGGAGGGCACAAGGCTCTCCCCCATGGTCTTCAGCCTGTTCTGGCTACTCTGTCCTCTCCCATTCCTCCTGCAGCACAGATCCATCCCTCCACGCCAGCTGGATCTGTGCAGATGGGGACTGTCCTGTGACTGTCCAGGGCAATGCCCATCGCTGCAGGAAGTCTGGCCCAGTCTGGCAGCCCCATCCAAAGCTGCTTATTCATGCACTGGGGATGACACTCCTGGACATGCTCTTCCATTGCCCCCCTGCCCTTCCCTGCAGCAGGACACTCCAAACCCACTGTCAGAGCCAGAATATTAGTGCCAGCCTCAGAGCATCCCTCTGGGGCTGCCCTGCTGTATGTCTCTGGTCTCCCATCACACAGTGTCCATCCCCATGGGTAGCTGGAAGTTGCAGTCCCCAGCTGCGTGATGCAGGTGAAACCTGAGCAAGCTGCCAGGGATGCAAAGCAAGGGAGCTCTGTCACCCCAAAGATCACAGGAACCTCAAATTCATTGACTTTTGAGCCCCTCCACTCCATTGCACCGACACTGGAGATCATCTTGGGCTTCCTCATCCCAGACAGGTGCCCCCTGTGCTCTGCCAGCTCCAAGAAAGACCAAAGGTGGACAGCAGAGGGGTTAATACATGAGCAGCCTCACCTTCACCAAGCCTGATGCTGCTTTTATTAATTCATGTGGCACTTTGCAGGACGATCCAGTAATCACCAGGGTGCACATGAGAGCCAGGAGAGGGTGGCCAGGCTCTCTCTGCCGTGCTCATGCTCACTTAACAGCTTGTCACATCCTCCTCACTCAAGTATTCAGTGCTAATGCATCTCTTAAAGTGCTTCATGAGCTATTAAAGTCGAACGTGCCTCAAGTGCCTGATAAATGGACTCTATGCCAGCATCTTCCCCCCACTCCACCAGGTCCCTGCCACCAGTGGGATTAATCCATCCTCCCACCCCATTCCTGCTGTGCTTTTCCAGCCCGAGTGCCCAGCTGGTGGGGGATGAGCTCTGGGGTTGGCTGGTGAGGAGAGGCTGCAGCAGGGCAGGGCGTGGGGGGCACAAGCTTTGGGTCTCCGGTGTGGGGCAGACACTCCCCAGCTTCACCTGCCTGTGTCCAAGCCAGACACAGTGGGGCGGGCAGGAGACCAGAGAATACCTCGGTGTTTCAGAGAGGTGCCCAGGAAGGACACGCAGGGCCTCTGGGGAACAGATTGAGGACAGCCCTGAAAGTGCCCTACTAGACTTCCTCCAGCTCTTGTAACCTATTTTCTGACCCTGTATCCTTTTTTTGTCCCCCACTGAAGCTCCTGCAGACAGGAAGAGCCCTGCCTCACGTCTCACACCCTGTTGAGGCACTTGTTGATGCACACAGGCCTCAGCAGCTTCAGTTTTGAGCTGGTGACCCAGACAGCTCCCTCCCGGACACAGGCAGGCAAGGGAAACAGGAGGGACCCAAGGACATGGGAGGCTATGCTGCCAAACCCCTGAATCCTACTGGATCACAGAGCAGACGGTGACAGTCACTGCAGCTCTGCACCAGCTGTCAGTGGCAAAATGTGTGGTCCTGCTTACTGGTGAGGAGCAGCATTTGTTTCTGTCTAGACAACATAAGTGTGTACAGCCCTGAGGTACCTGGCACTTCTGTGTTTTGTGCATCACCCTGTGCAGCAGGTCTGGGCTACTATTCCCGCAGCACAGCAGGAAGCAGCATGGTGCATCCAAAGGATGCTGTGACAGTCCTATTGCTAGGTCCTTCAAAGCTTCCCAGGTAGTGGTCCTACAAGCACAGCAGGACTGAGCAGCTTTGCTCTCTGCAGGAAGCATCACACCACCACAAGCAGCACACATCTCAGCACCCACATGCTTTGAGCAGGCACCCTGGGAAGGGGTAGGGGACCTTCCTGCAGCACCAGCTAGCAAGCTCCTTCCATGTCCAGAGGGTGGCTGTCCCCATGCAATGTGGATGTGGTGCCAAACCCCGGCTGCTTTGTGTCCAACCTGGCAGCTTCTGGCAATGTAAGCCCACCCAACTGGATTTAGGGCAGCTCAGCAGGGCACTCTGGCTGGGTTCCTCAATTTCACAGAGCCCAAGGATGCATAGATGTCTCTACAGGAGTTAATCAGCAAAATCCCCCTCTAAGATCCTCTAAAAGCAACTACAGACAGGCTGACTGCCAGGAAAAGCAGTGAATTCTTGAGGTTCCCCATTTTGTCCCATTTTTTGCAGGGCTGGACTCCACAGCAAGACCCAACCATCCCTCATGACCTTCCTGCTCCTGCCTAGACCCAGGAACACGTGGGCCCCTCCAGCTCCCAAGGCCACCAGTGACTTTAAAATGTAATCTCTCTAAAGCCACCACTACAATAAGCCCTGAATCCTCTGCCAACCTGGAGAGATGTGAGCTAGTGGTGGGCCCAGATACGTGGTGGCAGTGGGGACTAAGTCAGCCCAAGGAGGTGAGAGCAGGATGAAGCATCATCCATCATTGTCATGGGGCAGGGCGTCATGGAGCTGTCAGGAGTGATAGGAGTTCAGAGCTGTCAGGCTGATGCTTCCTCCCAACTCTTCATCCCTTCATGGGTGGGCTGCATAGGGCACAAAAGAGTGGGGGAAGGGGTCCAAAGCAGTATCCTGGCAGCAGGGACATAGAGAGGTGTGGGCAGGGCAAGAAGCATCAGCAGAGGGAGATGCAGGGTGCCCAAACCCCACAGTGACGGGCTGGAGGGGACACTTGTCATGGAGAGAAGTGATAACATGCACAGAAGCAGTATCAGGCACACCTGGAAGGTGCTCCCAGCTTCCCCCAGGAGAGAGGCTGGAGGAGCAGCATTCCCATTTCTCAGGACCCCCAAGGCCTGGGAGGCGTGAAGGACTCACCCTGCTGGCTGTGCCTCTGGGCGTACACCACCACCACCGCGGCGAGCACCACGCAGCAGGCTGACGGGACAGGGTTAGCCATCTGTGGAAGCAAACACAGGCAGGAGCAGTCAGGGCTTGCCCCAGTGCTGAGAGCCCTCAGTGATGGGACTGCAAGGAGATGACTGTAAAACCAACTCCATCGCAGCCAAGGGGAAATTCACTGCAAAATGAGGCATTTTTCTGGCGCACGCTTCATCACTCGATAGCCTGTGGCCCTTTCCATGGGAGGCGCCTGGAGGTGATGATATGCTTTGCACAAATGTTCTATCTTCCTCGTCTCATTTTCAACATTTTCCTTAGGAAAGCCAGCCTCTGGTGCCGGGCTCACCTTGGCAGATGCAGCATCATCCTAGGAGCCACCACTGCCTGCAAGTGGGTTGCAGAGGGGTTTTGAGGAGATGGTAGCACACCCAGGTAGTTCACAGCAGCAGTTGGTGTTTAGGATGTGCAAGACGCTGATCTCAGCACAGACCTCAGCCTCAGCCACCTGCCATCAATATCTTGATGGGCCACAGTTGTCCCCCACCTCTGTGGGCTGGGAGATGGGCAGAGGCTACTCCATCCTGGTGAGCTGTGCCATGTCCCAGGGGATGCTGTGGTGCAGGGAGGTGTGGAGGGGGTGGCAGCTAAGAAAGCAGGTGATGCAGACATCCTCCCTGCACCAAAAAGCCCCTCCAAGGGTGGATAAATGGCAGCAAAACCTACAAGGATACCCTGCACGGCCCTGCCAGGCTGGAGATGCCCAAGCTTTCATTTTCTTGCAGCCAGGGCTGGCAGAGGAGACCAGAGCCAGGAGGGAGCTGCTGGGGACAGCCACGGGGATGTGGGCCCACCCACCAGGAGGTAAATAGCACCATGCATGAAAAGCAAATTGCACCTTCAAAACCATTTAAGCCGCTCTAATCTCCAGTGCTGTATCGGTAACGTGCACAGGATTGCCTTTTAATCTAGAACATGAGTATGGGCTCATTAGCCAGATGGCATCCATTTAAACCTAAATAAAGGGGGAGCTCTATTGATGAGAGAAAAAAAATCCAGCAAAACATATTCCATTACCCAACACCACTGTTGCAGGAGCCCAGATGGCCTCTGGTTCCCAGCAAGCCTTTGCAGGGCTGGAGGGGAAGGCAAGAGCAGCTGGGTGGGATTTCATGAGCAGATTTTGGGGTGCAGCTGGACCAGCCTGATCTCAAATGCCTCTCAGGGGCAGGGATGCTGGGGGAGATAGTGGGTCTGAAGAGGACAAGCCTGGAGATGGGCAGAGAAGGGACCCACAGCCTTCACCACTGATTTTTGGGTGCTGCGTTTGGGCCCAAAGGGCTGGCAGCAAGAGCCCTTCCCAATGTGCTGGTGCTGCACAGCAGGGGCATGCAAGCCCCAGACCCCGCTGCCAGCCCTCACAGGTCACCTTGAGCAAATCACTCTAACTGCCTCCCCCGTGCCTCAGTTTCCCCTCCTGTAAAACAGAGATAATGAAGGTGACCTTCCTCTGAAAGCTCTGGGCAAGGAGCGCTAAGTGCTGATTACAACATCCTTATCACTCACTCTGTTTCTTCCCTCCTGCTTCTCTTGTGCCTGCTCTCCACTGCCTTTCCCATGTGTGCCCTCTGTGCCCGCAGCACGGCTCCCCAGCAGTCACCCCACCTGCGCTCCAGCTGCCATCACAAGTGGCAGCTCGGGGAGTGGGTGATAGCTGGAACCTGAGGCAGGTGGCAATGCCACATGCCAGGGCACTGCTGGCATGTGGGAGCCTGAGCAGCTTGGAAACCACCTGCAAACCAGCAGCCAACTCTCCCTATTTACTCCCAAATTTACTTTCCACTGAATATTCCCTTCCTACAGCTCTGGAAGTTGATGGGTGGCACCAGGAATTGAAGAAGGCAAAGAAATGGAGGTCAGAGCCTCCCTTCACCACAGTCCAGATATCCCCAGCGAGTGCAGCCATTTCTGGGGACAATGGCAATGACAGGAGGCAGGACAGGACCCCCCAGCAACCAGCCTGCTCTTCGGAAAGTGTGAAATCTCCTCGATGTAGCCTTCAGCTTGGCTCAGTACAAATATCATCACCAACCCTCATGCTCTACCTCCCGGCCCTGCCAGGGAGCAAAGCCACCTGCTGCCCTCCCCCTGCTGCTCCTCCCCCATCTCATCAGCTCTTAAAATAATTGCTGCTGCTCCTGCCCATGTGCCCGGGCCAGCATCGAAACAGACACAGTTATGTGGCAAGGAATGGTTCCTGTCCTGATACACTGATAGTTTCAACAGATACAGGTGGAGTGGGAGAGAGCAGAAGGACCCAGATAAGATCCCTGGGGACTCTGTGGCACGGCCAGGACACAGGCAGAGGCTTCCAGTGACAGCACAGAGAATTCACCACTCAGCTGCTCTCACCCTGGAAAACCTCATTTCTTCTTAGAGATGAGCCCTGTGACCAGGCAGGAGTGAAGCTATTTTAGAACAAAAAGTCTAGCCAGAAAACCAACTTTTTCTCACTTGAATTGCAATTTTCCATGCAGTGTTTGCTTTGTTTGACTGTTTTGCCCAAAGCCATGTTGATTTTTTTTTCCCCAAGCACATAACAAAACCTTCGCAATTTCTGCAGATGCTTCTAATGCAAATTTCTGTTGCTGTGTTTGCTCACTTAACTATTTCTCTAGCAAAAGCCAGCACCCCAGCATTCGGGGTGCACAGACCAGTGAGCAGCAGCTCACCAGGTGTGCAGATTCCTGAGCTATGTCCCGTGCCAGCAGGGAGCAGTTCACAGGTGATGGAGGGGAACCACATTTTTTACGCAGCAAAGCCAACAGTGGGAAACCAAATCTTGTGCGTAAAAGGTAGATTTTCCCCCCTGTAATGAATCATTTCTTGGAGGTGGAGAGGAAAGAGGAGCCTGGGCAGGAGGAAGGGGGGTGAGGGAACACATGAAGTGGTGGACCAGCAGCTCTGGAGCCATCCTCCCTGTCCCCAGCTTCCTGTTTGGGGAGAGAGCAAATAGTTGATCTTTCCCTGCCTTGTCCTCTACACCAAGGGTAGTGAGGGCATCAGTCATGGCCACTCGTAGCAGGAGACAACTCAACATAGAAATGAATAAGGTCCCCTCCAGCAGCTCTCAACCTAAACCAAACATGTTTCCAGCCATGTGTTTCCTGAGCTGGATCAGGACTGAAGGGGCACAGCAATGTGACATTAGCTGTTGTGGTGTGATGGGGTGAGGACAGTCCCATGGGGGCACAGCAGGAGCGAAGGGGATTGTGTATCCAGGCAAAAAGTAGGATGACACTAGGATGACACTTTCTGCTGAACAGTCCCAGTGTCCTCTTTTGAGCAGGCAAAGGGATGGATCCGTTCCAGCTCTCTCTTTGTATAATCTCCAAAGCTTTGGTAATGGGGTACCAACTGGCACCTGGAAACAGCAGCTCCAGGGCAGGCTTGTCCCTGGCTAGCGAGGGATGTGGGCTGCATCCCAGTCTCCCACCACAACTCTCACCTGCCACAGGCTGCTCTCAGCAATGATAAATAAATAAAATCTCATTCTAGAAGTGTGTGGCTGCCACGAAAGAAAAGTGGTCGTTTCAAAACCTAGTGTTTCCACGACAAAGTCTTCTGTCAAGCAATTCCCCACCAGGTGCTGTTATGAGGTCTGGCTCTGAAGTGGTGAACTGGGGGAAAACAAACTCTGTTTAGTAATTTCCTTCTCCTGCAGCCTTGCCCGGTGCCTTCCAAAGGAGCTTTGCAGCACCTGTCCTGCAGGAACCTCTGGCAGGCACCACGGTGTGAGTGCTCCGCCCACAGCGACTGCCGGTGCTGTGGCACAATCTCTGCTGCAGGCACGGGCTGTGGAGGGACACCTGTGCTGCAGACACCGGCTGTAGCTGCTGCAGTTCGCCTGTACTGCAGACACACACTGCGCACGCCGGGGTGCACCTGTACGGCAGATGCCGAGCGTAGGTGGTACTGCACACCTGTACCACAGGCGCTGGTTGTAAGGTGGTACCGAACACCTGGAGTGCAGATGCTGACTGCGGACACTGCAGCCCACCTGCCCTGCAGGACTGGTCACAGCCTGCCTCTTCCTGAGGTGCTGTGCCTGTAGTGCAGACGCCGACAGTAGACATTAGAGTGCCCCCGCACTCACAGCCGGCACCTCCCGGGCCCCAGCGTTACCGAAGGAGAAACAACACCCTTACCAAAGCCACCCTCAATTCCTCAGCCTAGGCCTTTGCCAGAGATCCCAACACAACTTCCCCCAGCCCCGGGGATCCAGGGTGCCTCCCACGGGATGCCATCCCTCCCCAAGGGCAGGGTGTGATGCCGATATGAGCAGTGAAGCGCTGCAGTGGGCAAGACATCCTCCAGCCCTGGGTTCCCAGGGATTGCACCACCTGTGGGCAGCAGTGCTTGGGCATCCAAAAGCACTGAGTGCTGTCTCCTCCTTTCAGATCATCCCTGGCAGCAAGACAAGGGAAAGGAGAGAAAAAAATAGTTGTCACTTAATGTCAGACACTTGCTAACAGCCCTAAAACCTTCTGGCCTTACAGTGCCCTGTCAGCACTAAACTACTCTTTGCTGCCTAAGAGGAAGAGAGAAAAGAGGGACTTCATCATCTCCTTCGTACGTGCTATCAGAAAGCCTTATCTGCAGAGACAGAACGCCCAGTGCTTGAAAAGCTTTCTTAAATCTAATTTAAACCCCCACTGTCAATAGGGCAATAGCACTGTCCCCCTGGACCATGAGTGCCACAGGGATGACTGGGGCCAGCTGAAATTAATTCACTCCTGGCTGTCATGGACTGTGACTTCCCTCCCTCCACCTCCTCCCTTTCTGGTAATGAAGTGGAGACCCCAGGGAAGAGGATACCCTGGAGGAAGGAGCACCTCACAGCAGAGCTCCTTCATCACTGAGCCTCTGCCATCCCAGTGAGCACCGCTGACCCCTGGGTGGCTGCGCAGACGCCTCTGCCCTTGTGGTCTAAAAGATGGACAAATGGTGGCAGGATGGTCCTTCCAAACATCCCAGCTGCTTTGGTTGAAGGTGTGCCCCTGAAGGCAGCTGTGGACTTGCAGAGCTCTTGGCTCCAACATACCTGCTGAAGGTTGCTCCATCTTCCCTGGGTGCCACTGGCAGGGTGTCTCAGTGTGAAAAGCAATGACCAAAGCTGCTACCCATATCCATGAGGCTGAAGAAAGCACCTCTTCGGGAGCCCAGATGAAATCAGAGCTACTTTGCAAGGGGTAACGCACAGTTAAGGACCTCCAGGGGTAGCTGGGATGGTCTGGGGAGGAAGAACCCATGAAAAGGCTCAGGCTGTTTGAGAATCTGCCAAACTGGCAAG
This sequence comes from Lycocorax pyrrhopterus obiensis, assembly GCA_014706295.1. NCBI lineage: Eukaryota > Metazoa > Chordata > Aves > Passeriformes > Paradisaeidae > Lycocorax > Lycocorax pyrrhopterus. The sequence continues at coordinate 7,791,479 of JACSVZ010000014.1, read as the reverse complement.
TTGGCACCCAAGACAGGTAATTTCCTGCTTATGTGGATCATGGCAACATCCTCCCACTGGGGCAGGGAGATGTAGAAAGACCAGCAGGGTCCTGAGAGTCCCAGGAGTGAGGTCATCACCCTGCAGCTCCAGGGGCTGGGGGATTCCTGCTCCAGGAGCAAGGTGGGGTCCTCTCAAACCACACCTTGCAGCTCTTCAAACTGCTGCCCTAAAGCACCAGGACAGTGCAGTCCACCCCTGTCCCTGGCAGGACAAGGGACACACTGAGGTGCTATGATCCCTTCGTGCCCTGAGGATAGGCAGGAGCACGATGTCAGGAGGGAATGGGACGGGTACAGTCCACGGGTACCTCTCCAGTGACCCTGCCCAGCAACAGCCCCCGGTGCCACGTCCACTGTGGGGCAACGCTGCTGCCCGTTCCCTGTTCCCGCTTGGAGCCTTGACGGGGGATGTTTCCCACAGCCCATACCCGTCCTCACAACTCCCACCATGTCAACCAGCTTTTCTGCAAGTGGAGGGCAGCAGTCCAAGACCAGCCATCTGCTCCAGCGGTGATAAAAGCCAACGCAAGGAACGGCATACTAATAAAGCATTGCTCGTCCTCAGCACTGTGAGGAGGCACAGCAGGGTAGGAGGGGGCTTGAATCCCACCGCAGAGGAGGAACATTGTCCCAGGACTGCTCCTCAGGGACACCAGTGCCACCTGGGCAGGAAGGTCAGCCGAGCTGCCATCCCAAGCCCCACTCCTCCACAGCCCACAATCACACCCAGCCAGCCTCTGAGATGCAGGAAAGCTCATACCAACAATGGCAAATGTAATTTTCCCTCTCTTTTTACTCAACTTTCCTCTGCACTGAGCATTTCCTGGCTCCCTGCAGAGAGAGACTGCAGGAATCAATTGTATCTTTGCTTCTATTTAAGAACTGCCAGAACCAGCGCTTTTTATCTGGAGCCTCTGTTAAAATGAGGTCCTGAGCCGTGTTTTTCCATAGATGGTGCCATGTCAGGGACAGACAGAAGAGATCAGACAGAGAAGGGAGAGAGACTGGAGATGGGTGATGCTTGTGGTTCAGGTGCAGCTCTCTGGAAGCTGGAGAAATCACCTAAGATGGGCATATTTGGGAGCAGATCCTGCTCATTCTGAGTCTTCAGGCTGTGGTTACTGTGGGATGGAGCTCTTGGTGTCAATGCTGGTTTTCGGCACTTCGATTCCCAGCCTCCACTCACAAAAACAGAATGTTAATGACGTGGAACAAAACCTAAACAACCCCACAAAATCAAAACCAAACTCCCACACACTGAGCAAACAGCCCCAAATACTTTAGGAAGGTCCCGCTGTCTCATGCCAGGTTTGGTTTGTGCTTTCCAGGCAAATACTGGCAACATTTCTTATTTTAGTCTGCGGGGCTGCATTGCCCTTCAGTCCCCCTAGGATTTTGCTCACAACCCTGCCTTCTGCCTTGGGGAGACTCTGTAGCGAGGCTGCTTTATGAAATGCCCAACATCCCTCCAGATGCAAAGCTCCAGGGCAGAGAAACACATCCTAGTATTAAAATCTGGACTGTGGCATAGTCATGTGCTATCCTGAGCAAAACAAAGAGGAAAAGCAGAACAGACAGGGCTTGTCCAGACTTCTTCTATCAGTTGGATGCCCACTACACAGCAGACATGGCATAGAGGAGCATGGTGCTTCCCACGGTCACTGCTAGGAGGGATTTTGGGGCATGTCTGGCCACAGCAGCTTTAGCATCCCCCTCAATAGCACCAGCTGACACAGGTTCCACAGGGCTTTGCTTGAAACATGAAGACTGCATCCCTTACTAGCCCAGTCTTGCTCCTCTGGAGGTCTGTTCCCTGCAGCTCCCACGCAAGGGGCTGGACACAGTGTGGGCACTGTGTCTGAGCTCCCTGGCACTGGGGTTATGTGAGGTGAAGAGCATGGCGCTGCTGTGGAAGCACAGGGGCAACCAGGGAAAAACTGCCAGCAGCCGCCCCAACCCAGCTGCTGGCACCCTGCAGGACCCCCTTCCTCCAGTGCAGGCAGGACCGTGCTGGCTTGGCCCCAGTAAACCTCCTGGTGGTGATGTCCCCAGGCCAGGGAGAGCTACAGCTCATTCCTGAATCAACACAGGCATCCAAGGACTGAGGCCACAGCACTGCTGCTCAAAAAGCAGGGCAGGTTTGCTTTTTGCCAGCATGCTGAGACAGAGCTAGAGGAGGATGAGAGCCTGAAGTTGTGTTGCAGGGGCTCAGGGACATGAGCAGGACCGGAGCGAGGGGCATTGGAGGAGACCTTGGCAGATGTTTTGTCCAAGGAGGGAAGAAGAGGGAAGGGCTCAGCAGCACTGTGAGAGTAAGCGATGGAACACCCAGTTGTACAAAGCTTCTCAGGCATTTTAATTTTAGCTTGGCTTTTTGTTTGGGCTTTCTTTTTTTTTTTTAAGTTGTTGGCACAGAGGAAGCCAGTCCAATGACTCTGATGCTGCCTCCTCAGAGATGCCTCAGGATCATGGAATCATAAAATCAATCATTTAGGTTGGACAAAAACCTCATCGAGTCCAACAGCAAACCTAACACTGCCAAGTCCACTGCTAAGCCCTGCTCCTAAGTGCCATATTTACATGTATTTTAAATACCTCCAGGGATGGTGACTATGGCTTGTGTTGCTTTGTTTCATCTCTCCTCTATGCCTGCAGCACAACTTGGCAGGAGGATGGGGTAGGCAGGAGCCAGGCAGCTTCCAAGGCCCAAGGAGAGCAGCAGACACTGTTGGAGGCAGACAGGGGCTCAGGATGCTGGGAACTGTGTGCTCTCCACGGGTCCCTGCTTGCTGTCCTTCCCTGTCCACGTTCCACAGGAGCTGCTGGCGTCCCCACTGCCTCTAATGCCTTCAGACCACCAAGTAGCCTGGGGTCACTGGCCCACAAGCTGCTGTGGGGACAGAGGCCACTGCAGGCAGCCAGGACAGACGTGACAGTGAGGACATTTGTCTTCCAGCTGCATATGGGCTGCCCCCTGCCTCCTTCCTCACTGCAAGAACGCTGCTCAAAACCTGGGCAGGAAAAAGCAGACTGGAAAGAAACGCAGACAGATGGGGTTTGGTGGTCATTGATTCACTCAGTTCCATCCAGTTTCATCACCCCACTCACCCCATGTGGTCTCACAGGTGCCCAGCATGTCCCGTGCAGCCTTCTGGGGTCTGTGTCCGTACGTCACAGAAGCACCCAGTTCTGGAAGCAGGCAACTGAGAGGGAAAACTGAGGCATGTGAGTTCTCTGTAACACCCTGACAACAAGTGAAAAGGGCGACATTGAAGGGAGGTACTAATCCCACCCTTCAGTGAGAGCAGCCCATGTTGTGTCCAGTGGTGCTGAAAGGGGGCTTTCTGCTGCCAGCAGCCTCTTTGGTAGGCTCAGGGGTCTGCCCCAGAACTGAGCCTAAGGCTGGCAGTGGGACTGGGCCCATGTGCCTGCCCTCTTCTGCTTGCAAACACCCTCCTGGGAAAGCAGTGGGTAGGAACCAACCTCTTTTTGCTCTGACCCCCCAAATGGCCCTTCTCACAGGCCAAGCCTCACCATGTGGCAACAGCTGTCTTGGCACCACTGCTGCCTCACTGGACCCTGCAGCAGGACCTCACTGGCCCCTGCCCCTTTGCCCTCTCTCAGCCTGGCATTGCCTGGATGCAGCTGGTGGAAGGGGAAAAGCAGCCGTGAGAGGCAGAAGCAGCGTTGCTGAAATGGGCTGCGGGCACCCCCAAGCCCCAGGCTGGCGTTCCTCCCCTGGCCTCCATCTCGTGCCTCCTTGAGGGGCTCTGACTGCCACAGCCTGGAGCCAGCAGAGCTTGTGGGGTGAGACCAAGGGGCTGCTGAGGACCTCTCTGAAAACCCCTGGGGATCCTTGACCTCCCTGGGATCCAGGCCCAGACCTTGCAGACAGTGTTTGCTGAGGGCAAGCAGAGGATGAGGAGGGAGAAATGGAGTTGGCTGGACACAGCTGTGCTGAAATAAATGTCAAGAAAATATCTCACCCAAAACTACAGGAAAGTTTAATTATCAAGGACAAAACACCATCTGTGTGTGCGGACTGTGACCTCCTGCTGCCCCCGGGCTTTAACAGCTCTTAAATTAACGTTTGTTAGGGGGTATTCCCTGTCTGACATCAGGGCAGCAGTTCCCGTGGGACAGAGAGGAGGATGGAGTGGCTGTGCACTGAGACCCGTGCTGGGGTGGTGTGCTGGGCTCGGTGGTGATGGGGGAAACAAAACTCCCCTCTTGGAAAAGAGGATTCCCTCCAAGCATGGCTCTGGCAAGCCCAGCATGGCTGCGTGTTGCCACTGACAGGTGAGGCGTGGTGTGAAACTGTATTTGGGTCTCAGCCTCTTTCCAAAATACCAAAGCCAAGAAGATGTACGCTTGGAGGAAGATTTTGCCATGTAAAGCCAGCAGAATTAAATGAATACTCAGTAAAGAAGAGGTTGGATTAAAATCCAATTTGTTTTCGACCCTACAAGGGAGGGAAGATGCGTACACTGGTATCAAGCCCCAGAACTGATTTAGGGATGTCAAACCATGCAGGTCCTTTCTTTATTTTTTTATTTCCTATGGTTTATGGGATACAGCAACCAAGGTGGACACACCATCACCTTCCTACCTACCTACACTGAAAGCAGTCTGAAGCCAACCTGGCTATATAGGAGAAAAACAACTCAGCTGGGAGAGGTCCCACTTTGCAAGATCCCAGAAGCCTTCTTTTCCATCCTGCTGCCAGTATTCCTGCAGCAAGGCACTTTTTCCACTAGTAAACCCTCAAAGCCAAATGCTAAACATGAATGCATTGGCCTCTGGGATCTGCCATGAAGACTCATACCCAAGGAACATAGATCCAGGCCTATATTCATCCCAGGGCAGCTCTAGGGGCTGTGGGTCTGGAGGTGGCCATGCTACCAGACTCTGGGTGTAAACAGGGGAGTGCTTGATACTCCTCTTGCTTGGCCCCACACTCCCTGCGCAATCACCCTGCCCCACCAGCCAGGCTCTCTCTGGACTCTCAGGGCTCTCCTGTCCTTCTAGGCCACAGAAAAAGTGCCTATCTCCCTTTTATGCCCCTGTCAGGTCAGCCCCTCTCCAACTCTGCACCACATTCATATGCCTTAAAACTATCAGGACTTTTTGATCCTGTGCTCAAGACAAGTGCCAGCATCAAGTCTCATCCTGTGCATCTGCCTCTCCTCAGGCTCCCTCCCCCTCCAGCAACTGCCCCATCTCTTCCACCCCTAAAATCATACCATGGCTTTGCTCCTTCTCACCTTTGCAGGCAAAGCAGCGAGTGTATGAAGGATAGCCCTTGCAATGCCAGATTTGACTTGGAAATCCCTTTGCCTACCCACACCCCAGTGATCCCCAGCCCAGGAGGTTGGTGGGCCTCAAACCTCCTGCCTGGGGCCTGCACTCATTCCTCCCCTCTCTCGGGGGCCAGGCAGCAGGCAGGAACCAAGGTGCCACCCCTGCCTGGCCGGCTGTCTTCCACCAGGCGTGGCAGGGCAGATGTGAACCATGTGTGCCTTTTGTCTCAGGACCCTTCCTGCAAGCTCCAGCACTGAAGGAAGAGAAAACCATCAGCCAAGAGCAGCCATGGAGTCCCCAGCGGCCTCCAGCCCCCTCCCAACTTCTGGCTCCACTCCATCCGCTGGGGCAAGACCCAGTTCAGGGGAGGGCTTGTTTTTTAATTAGAAAATATTCATCAGCATTTAAAAATAAAATAATAAAAAAGTGTCAACCAGCTGGGGCCGCGAAAGCTGGGGCGTTCTTGGCTCCCGACCAAGCACTTTGATAGAAAGGCTTTTTGGAAAATGCCGTAGAAAACATTTAATTTCTCCCAAGGCCTGCATATGGGGCTCATCACTTGCGCATATTGCACAGGAATATTCATGTGTGCTGGCCTCTGCTACAGGATGACGAGGGTTCGCCGGTGCAGCATGCAAAAGGGGCTCCTTCCCGTCCCTTTTTTTTTTTTTTCCTTTGAAAGAGGAAAGCACAGTATTTCACTTTCAATCCCCGAATATTTGTCAATGGCAGAACAAAGGAAAAACTGAGCCAGAGTCAGGTCTGCTCGTACTCATCAGCTCGCTGCGCTCACCACAGGGTAGAGCCACAGATGAGCAGCAAATGCGGGGAAACAGATTTCTGCCCCTGGTTTTGCTGCTTTCTGGTTGCTTGAGCCCATTCTGATGCTGCCTGGATGGAGAGTCAGAGCCTGACTTCCACTTCCCTGGCACAGCAAGAGGTTTCAGTTCACATCCCAGCTCTCCATTCCAGGCACGTGGAGCTGGTTCATCCTGGACTTGCCACTGGGCATTTCTGTTAGCTAATGCCCTTCTGCAAAACTCAGGCAGACTGAAAATACTCCACTGTGGCTGCAGAGCAGAGCCTGACCCAGCAAGGGGATGACTGCCATGGCTTGGCTGCTGGCTCCCTCCCTTTCACCCTCAGCTTCTGTCTCAGCAGCATCTGCTTTTCTGCAACACGTCAATGAATTCTTCTGGAAGGACCAGCCTCACACCAAACATCTTCTCGCCCTCTCACTGGGATGCTCATCTCCAGCAAATGCTCCCTTTCTCCCCTCGAGCCCCCCTCTTTCTGTAAGCCCCCACCTCTGCCTCCTGCTCTGCAGCCTGCCTGGGGTGCCCTCTTTAACCTTTTCTAAATAATTTGTGCTCCCTTTCCCCAGCTCTGGCTGCACCCCTCATTCCCATCAAGCTGCTCTCCCAGCACACGAGTGTACCAGCCTTGCTGGAACAATTCTGACTGGCCCCAAAAAAAGCTTCCTCCTGGCGTAAAAAACTCAGTGCACTAATTAGGAGAAACCCTGGGCAAGGAGAGGGGTTCGGAAAAGAAACCATCTGATCCCACTATCTCTGTGGAAGTGAAGTCAAAGATAGCTTGGGAAGAGGGCACAGTGCCTGCTGGGGTTGCAGAGGAGTCTCTGAGCAGAGCAGCATCTTTGTGCAGGGCTCAAACTGTAGGTCTTACAGATACTTGTGAAAAGTATTAATAAAAAAATTCTACTGAATCTTCAAAACAGGAATCATGCCTAAGTAAGTGTGCATACTAGCGTGCACACACACACAGACTTTATTAATTTTAGTATTTTTGGCAACCTTCCCCAGCTGGAGGGGAAATTTGATGCCAAGTGTATGCCTAGGCAGGGTCTGCAAGATCCACTATGGAAAAAAAAATTAAATGGAAAAAAAAAGTCCTTGAACCACATCTGGAGGATTGTGCCCAATTTTGGGGCTCTGGTATGAGATTGGCAATGTTGACCTCCAGCAAGTCCATGAAGGAAGATGATGAGGCTGAGGCACATGGGGATGAGGACAGGTGGAGAAAACCAGGGCTTGTGCAGCCTGCAAAGTGATGGTTTTGGAGGGATCGAACAGCAACTTCACAGCACCTACCTAGAGATTACTGAGATGATGGAGACAGGCTGTTTTCTCCATGGTGGGAAGATGAGAGACAACAGGCATGAGCTTCAAGAACTGCAACAGGAGAGGTTCAGGCTTGCTATAAGGAATGCATAGTCCCATGACAGTCTCATGACAGTCACCTACTGGAAGATGAACCCAGACAGGTTGTAGCACCTAAGCCGGGAGGTTTTCAAAACCCAAACAGGTGAAGTAAACTGGTTCACACTCAGTATTCAACCTGCCTGGGGCAGGATTCTGGACTAGAGACTTCCCAGGCCCTTTCTTACCTGCTTAGACAGATGAGCATGCCATTGCCAAGAAAAATTAAATATTATGAAGTCCCCCACAAATTCTGACGGGGATGGCCCTGCTCAGAGCTCGTTTTAAATACTGGAAAGCAAAATCTGGGTGAACATATCTGACAAGCCCTCTGCCCGGAGTGGGACGTAGACCATGGAGACCAACAGAGACCGCGGGACTGCAGTGTGTCAGGACCAGATCTTGTGCTCAGCTCAACCTCGTTGATGAAGTGGAGACTGAGGAGATGGCCGTCTGTCCCCTTTCCAAACTTCCTTCTGCGGGGACCGCCTCGCATGACACCAGTAAGTGATTAACGAGCGGCCAAGCCCGTCAGCACGCAGCCTGCGTGCATGGGCGCTTTGCATGTGTGCGCACCGCTCCCCGGGACTTGGCGGGGAGGGGAGCTGGGGAGAAGAGCGCTGACAAGAAGATGATTAATTGAAATGCAAGCGGGAGGAAAAGCAATGTCCGCTAAAACTATCAGGCGTCGCGAGCATGGGAAAGGAACTCAGAGACGCCGTCTCCATCTCTGCTCCGCACGCATGGCGCCTCCCAGATCCAAGCTGCCTGCCAGTCCTTTTCCTGGCTTCTATTTTTGCAGGTGCAATTTCATATTTGAAAATAACCATGCTGCACACGCACATAGACATATATATTTTCTTTTTTTCCTTGCCGTCCCCCCGGCTCATTGCACAAGGAAACAGCAGCGATGGGAGAGCAAACCTCCCAGTCTGCAGCGCACAGCAGCAATTAGGCATCTAAGTGTTCGTTACGCCACGCCTCGGGGTGATGGCGCCCACAGCTCAGGCTCTTCACACCGTCTGCACCTTCCAAGTGGTGCACGCTCAAAAATACACACATAAAGTCACCAGTTTAGGCTAAAATAATAACAAGAAAAAAAAAGAAGTAAAGAAGGAAATAAAAGAGTCTGAAACCTCATGTCTGGCTCAGCTCCGAACTCAGAGTCCATAAATTATATCCCAGTGTTGGAGCTGGCCTGATCGCACTATCGGCAAAAAGGGCAAGAAAGCTTCTGTTCTTCGTCTGACACAAACAGGCTCAGCTTGGGTCACCAAATAAATAGAGTGGAGATGTAATGTGGTACATGCTGTTCCCCTGAACCATGGCTGGGAAAGCACAGAGGGGGGAAGCAACAGGAAAGGCATATACTAGGGAGAAGTTCGAAGGGGCAGTGAAGGGATTTTGTTATGGCCAAGGTCAAGGACAGCACCCTGGAAACATCCTGCCTCCAGCTCCTTCTCTGAGGAGGAAGACCAAAGAGAAGACTGAAGGGTCTTTCTGTAGAAAGGAGAGGATCCTGAGCTTCAAAGTTTTGGGTCAGAAAATCAGGGATATGAACTTGCTGATGGCTTCTCGATGTAACCATAGTAGAGATGACAAACACCGGATCCTTGTCTGAGTGACCACTGAGCAAGCGACACTCTACCTAAAACATGACCTGAATGTGGGCTGCTGGAGCATGGTTATTACCAGGCTTTGCTTGGCAAGCTGATCCCCAGCCAAGACAACTGGCTCGAGAAATTAACTTGGTGAGTTGTTCAGCACTTTGCTGCTCAGGTAATGAGCGGACCTGTAGGCAATTGCATTGAAGGACTTCACAAACTGCTTGTACTGTTGACATGGTTTAACAGACTGCTGTTTATGAGACAGAGCAGTATTTAAAAGACACATTTCTCTCAGAGCCGCACATAAAATTTGATAGCTAAATAGCTGTAAATGCTACTGAAGTCTGACAACTCAAAGAGGAATCAAGGGTCTGTCATGCGGAGTATCCGCCAATACACCCGGCCCCGCAGAGCCAGTGAGACTTCCAGTCTCATAAAACCTTTTTTATATTGGAAGTGAGAATTTGTGCAGCGCATATGAACTCTCTTTTATTGGGCTGGTGTGATGCTGAGAAAATGCAGTTAAAGTTGTACAAGTTCTCCTTGGAGCGCTATCGGGGTGCCTATAAATCAAAAGCTTTATCCTGGAACGGGTTTACTAAATAAACCTTCTTTAATTTGGGCTCGTGCTGAGCAGCAGGACCACAGCAGGAGCGGGTGCCTCCCCTTGTCAGTGCCCATTTGCACTGCTGGAGCAGGGACAGCCCTGAGTGAGAGGTCTCTGGCCCATCTCCCAACTCTTGGAGCCAACTAGAGCATCCCAACCACAGAGCATCCTCCAGAGCCTGGCACCATTCTCCTCACTCCTCTCCAGGGAGTTTGACCCTCCCAAAACACCCGTGACCCCCCACAATGCTCCCTGCTCACAGTCCTAGCCCAGCTGCTGCCCTGAAGCCGGTCCAGATCTCCATGCCTATGCAGCTGATTCACAGAGCTCCCAGGAGCATCCTGGGTTGGAAGGACCACAGACCCACCTTCAGCACCCAGTGGAAATGGAGAATTTCCGAACCTTCGCAAAGGCCTGGACTGCTTTGGTTGAGGAGGAAGATTTGGGCCAGCTCCCTTATTCCCCAAAGACTCCTACAGCTGCATTAATTATTTCATCTTAGTCTGGCTTCCTCATTAAGCTAACCTAGACGGCCCGTGGCTGAGTGACAGCGAGCCAGTCTGCAAGAGCCCAAGCCAGCAGTGCTGGAAACCATGGGCTTGATGTGATTTATGTGGACTAATATTACACATATCTCAAACAAGCAACCTTCAGAGGACCTGAGGCTGCCGTCTAGGTGGAGGAAAGCCCACGCAGAGCCAGCATCGCAGCAACTGGACCAAGGCTGGGTATCAGCCTCTCACCCTGCACTTAGCCAGCAGGGTTGAGCCTGATGGTGGGAGCAATTCCGTCACGGATGCCCTGAAGGCACAGGGAGTGGAAAGCCCCTGCACTGCTGCCAGTGGACCCGAGTGTGACACAAAACATCTGTGTCAAAGCAAGGGCAGGGAAGCACAGCTCCTCCGGCACTGGCCGCGGGACAGCCACTTCACCCCACTGATGTGGCTGTGAGTTCAGCTAATTTTGGCATGGGGCTCCCCTTGGGATGTCTGGCTTTTGTGGGCTGTAAGAACGATGCTTCGGGGCATTACGCAGATCCCCTTTTTCGAATACTGCCAAATCTGAGGCTTTTGTGTGAATCCACTGTATTCTGCCGCCTCTGCAAACAAGTGTATAGAAATACAAGACTTCAGCCCCTTGGAATCCTCCAGGGAAAATTCAAAGCAATGAAGAAATATGAGTTGTTTTTCCATGAACCTATTGAAAAAAAAAAAAAAACCACCCTGAAAAAACCCGCATTACTTTTCAGCCCAGTTTTGCCAGCAGTACAGGTCTTTTTCCCACAGTCTAAGGAATCAACACATTTTCAAATCACTCCTGCTTATGGTATTGAATATCAGAAAAAGATTGCCTTTCACTCAGCAGCTGTTTTGGGACACTGAGAGAAAAGGCAAGCAGTCTAAACTTAGCAAAATAGGAAGAAAGCCTTCGATGCAGTTAAAAACTTGTCACAGGGACTGGAACAGGAAAGAAGGGGTCTGCAAGGGGGGCATGCGTAGTGTTTCGGGTTTGCAGCATCCTTCCACAGCCCAAATCTCTCACGGTAGCATCTCAGCACTGCTCCACTCCTACAGCTCCTTGTAAAAACATAGGGACATGTCCTAATTTCCCCAGGAAAATCAGCAGTTACCTCCTGATTTCCAGACCTTCAGCCTTTCTGACACATAACTGCTCTGGCATGTCTGTTCTGCCGGTGGGGAGTGGGCAGCTCCAAAAATAAACCAAGCAGCTCAGTGTATTAAGAGGAAACCCAAGAGATGGAATAGCAATAGGGGATGGAGGATTTGCTGAAATAAGTTTGCCCTGAAGCACTGGAAGGAGAGAAGCCTTGGTTTCCTACAGGCTTGTGCTATTTAATACCCCCACGCACCCAGCAACAGCTCCAACCTCCTCCTGTGAGTTCTGTGTTCCCTGTCTCATCCACAGGGATGGGACCAAAATCTGAGAGCTTTCCTGAAATAAGGGCACGGATCTGGGCGCTGACTCCAGCAGCTTTCTCAGTCTGTCAGACCTGGGTGCCATCAGCCAGCAGGACAGCGAGCCTTCACCAGAGAAGGCTGGAAGTCCAGCAGTCACAAGAAGGAGACCTAAGGGAAGAGAGATGAGGAAGCCAAGCTTGGCAGGTATCAGCACTCAAGTTGGGTCATACAGCACATCAGCCGTGGCTGGACATCCCCAGCGATACCCTCGGACAAGGGATCAGAGCCAGGCACTGTCCCATCCTAGACGACCCCTTGTTCCCACCTGGCCCCCACAGAGCCACAGGAATGTCTTAATGCCACCAGGTAAGCAAAGAGCAATGACTGCCAGGCTTCTAACAAAGACAAACTGCCTCTCTCCTTCCTCCCAGATTGCAAGCAGATGTGTGCTTAAATTACCTGCTGCTGACTGTGACGCTTAGCGAAGCGCTGTGGTCTAGGAGCAGAACGAAGAAAAAATGTGTGAATCGAGGGAAGGGAGGATTAGCAAGAATTCAGCTGGCTCTGGAAGGGCAAAGTGTCGTCATTGCAGGAAACAAATGTCACTTCCATTGCAAAACGAGCACTCGTGGCACAAGGAAAACCCTCACGTTGCCAGAGTCAGTGACAAAATTAAGTTTGGGGAAAGGCTGCAGGGCTGTGTCTGGGCTTCCCAAAGGGAATCGCTCGCAGCCTCAGCCTGCTACAAGAACAGCCCTGCCTGTGTTACATGGCTTTGGCTTCCTCTTCCAAAGAAACTCTTCAGGCCCGTGTACTCAGCTGCCTGGGTACACCCTGACTCCAGACTGCTTGACATGGATCCTGCCGGTGTTGGCTCCTGTGCAGGTCTTCATCCTGTTTCATTAATCTCCCCAGTGATGCCACGGGAGTGCCCATGAAGCTCCTGTGCCCAGGAGGGCAAAGACACCCAGTGCCCATCCTTGAGGGGCTAAGGACAATGCTAATAGAGAAAAGGCCTGGAGATGTACCCCCATATGCTGGTCCTCTGTGATGCATAAAGAAAATGGCCTCTGCACCAGCTCTGCCCCTACTCAGAGCCTGCTTGCACTCTTACCAGTGACAAGTATAAGCTGTTACAACTATGGGATGCTGCCCAAAGCCTGCAGTTTCAGGGCACATCATTGCACCAAAAGCAAGACTCCAAGCAATGCCTCCTTAGAGAGCTGGGATGTGGGTGCAGGCCAGGGGAGCCCTGACACTGTGCTCCTTCTGTGAGGGCAGCAGGTTGCTGCAAGGATCTACAGTCTTCAGAAGAGCATCCAAGGAGATGCCCCATCTCCCAGAAGTGTCCTGCATGGCAAGACAGCGTTCTGCAAACTGAGCCATAGAAATCAAGCCCAACCTGCTCCCCTTCCCCCTCGCTGCTCCTGGCTTGCTCTCTGCCGAGCCCTTGCGGGTCACACGTGGCGTCCCACTTCCCGGCACAGCTCCACCGGCTGGAGCAAAGAGCAGAGTCAGACCCAAATTGCAGATTAGTGCGTTGGGTTCATGCACGGGAAACAAAAGATCGGAAATCTCTGAAGTGCACAGCTGGAATCCACACCCCGACCATGTTTTTGTGAGATATCACGTACATTTTTAAAAGCTATCTGGAGAGGGTTCTGCTTTAAAACAGTCTGGCGGCTGCTGCACTGACACCACCTCCTGTCACACTGACCAGGACCTTCAACTGTTCCCCGTCCCCCACAGGCCATGCTCATCTGTAGCCTTTAGCCTTAGGTTATGAAATTATTCAAAGAAAGGATTAAATGTCCTCCTCTGCATTTGTTCAACACCAGCTGTGGAGAGAGGGTGGGAAAGGAAGGACACGTGACCCAGAAAAATCACTGCGGGATACTACCTGCCAACACCCTGAAATGGTGGTCCCCAGAAGCCCTGGTGTTTCTCTCTCCATCATATGTATGGCCCCACAAGGTCACTGCAAGGGGAATGCCCATGAGCAGCCATAAGATACCCACATGGCACCATGAGGAACATGGACTGTGGAAACACTCACCTCCCTCTCACACCACAGATGTGGTTTCTCCTCCTTTCAAAATTCCCACAACAGCAACCCCATGATGGGATGCTAAACTATGAGATCTTTCTTTGCCTTTTTCCATGTTCCAGGCTTCCAGGCTAAAAGTGATCCAAGGTAATATCAAATACCCTTGTAGGATTCTTAGGTTCTCTGTTCCTCAACACCACTGATCTCCAAGAACTCCTCCAACAAGCTTCAGGAGTCTAAGCGAGGATTTAATTCCCCGTAGGCCTTTGTTTCTTCCTTGTTGTCTCTTCTTCCCAACTCTCACATTGTCTGAATTGCAAGCTCACTCCTCAGCTTAGCTCTTCAGGATGTTTGCTTCACTTTGATTCTGAACCTCTCATCTGTGAGCACTTTCTGCCTGCACCACCAGCCAGAAATGGCAGCCCTGCCTACGCCTGCTCCTTTCCAGGCCTCCTCTGCCTCAAAGCATTGTCCATGATAATTCTGCAGCAAGCATTCCCTCCAGGAAAACATGGTTTGCGCCATTCAAACTGACTGACCTCGGAAAAGTAGCAGCTCGTCCATCCTCCCTGCCCCTTTGTTTGGTCAAGGAGGATTGATGTGAGACAGCATTTCCAATTAGTTTAAAGGTCCAGCATGAAATTAAATTCCAACATGATGACATGCCACAACCAGCCTCCCCAGGAAGGGGACGCTTTGGGACCCTCTGCAGTGATAGTTCCTCAGGGATTGTAGAGAAGGTGCGACGAGCTGATGCCAGGATTCAGCCCCGACAGTGCTCTGTGCACTCGCCGTGACGGAGCATGGCGCAGGACACCACATTCCATTTGGAAAAACACTTCCCCATCCATACAGTAAATAACAGAGCAGCAATACCCTGCAGTGCAGCCACAGGCTCACCCCATATGGGGAAGAGCCAAGCCAAGCCAACCTGGGACAGCAAAACTGTGAGTGAAACCCCCTTCCAGCGAACACAGGGCCGAGGATGAGATGCTGAAAGAACGTGAGTCATTGAAGGAAGGCGACTGCTTTTTCCAGCACACGTGTGGAGTTACTCTCACCTGAAATCAGTTTTTGGACAGCTAGCGAGCACATGCTGTTTCAAGGCAAATATGCCTCGGTCGCTGTCCCAGGCAGGGAGTTATCTCAGGGTTTATTAATGGGGAAATCCACTGCACTGACATGCCTGAAGCATTGGGGTGAGAGCAGTAAGGAAGGAGAATCAGCAACACCTGCTCTGCTTTTCCCTAGGGAAATTATCAAAAAAGGGGCAAGACCACTGCCCACAGCCAGGGATGCCCAGAGTTCTCTGGACAGCGCCAAGCACAGGCTGCCCTCCCTCCCACACCTAGATGGGAAACCCATTAAACACTGCAAGCAGTGAAGCCCCCGCTGCTTCTCCCTGGAGGGGTTTTCACGGTCAACTTGAGGAAATTGTTCCTGATATCCAGCCTAAATTTCCCTTTGTTGATTTTCAGTTGAGCAGCGGAAAGGTGGGAGCTTTAATGAGACAAGCGGGGCCGCTGGAGGGGAAGGAGCCGTCAGTTTGAGCAAGGCAATGCACAGAGCTGTGGTTTAAGAGAAACAGCTATTGCAAAAAGCCCAGAATCCTACAAACTTGGGATGGAAAATGTCTATTAACTTTCCCAACGGACTAACATGAGATTGTTCTCCCATTTTCTAATGCTTCTCCCAGTCCAGATATTTGATTGGGACCAGAGCTCTGCAAAAATATGAAGGGCCGTTCATTTTAATTTTTTTTAAAAGGAATTGCTGTATGTGGAATTAAGTGTTGGACTTTATGGGTAGATTTTATTGTTTCATCCAAGGGCAAAGCTTTTGCTGTTTTGCCTCCTCACACAACTTCTTCTGCCCTGCAAACCACCACCCCTCTCCAGCCTGAACTCCTCTGGTGTATGAGTCAGAGGGCGTAATGTGCACAGCAGAAAGTCACTAGCAAATTGTGTTTGAAAATAAAGAGCTTTTGGGGGTGAGAAAGCAACACAAAACTGCAGACAACTGCTTTCTGGGACATGACTGCTGCTCAGCAAGGTACGTCATGCACTTCCTCACAGGAACCCAGCATGATGTTGCACAGCAAAACAGCGCTGGGAGAAGTTCAATGGATGTGAACCCAATGCCACCCCTCACTATTTTTTCCACCTCTAACTGAGGAGAAGGCTTTTCACTTTTCCTCACTGCAACATTCACAGGAGCATGCCTGGGATGTACAGATGTGTGAGCAAAAGGTATGTAAAGGAACATTTGTGCAGTCCAGTGGGTTTGGCATGACATCTGTTGCTTCCAGCAACTGGGACACCAGGACCTAAAAATCTAGCTTGAGAGATGTGATTCAGCAAGCAAAGAACAATGGTTGGGTCCAGGAGCACTGGGCCCTTCTGCCTCACGCACCTAGAAAGCGTCAGGACTGTACAATCACGAATCCCAAAAACTGGCTGGCTGCTTTCCAGGGCAAACAAAGCTCCCACGCTGTGATGCACCTCTGCAGCCAGACCCTTCTCAGTGGGCAGGGCTTAGCCCAATACAGCCAGAGACCCCCACAGAATCATGGAAATAGAGGCATTGCAAGAACACCAGAAGATGTTTGCCTCAATTGCACACTTTTTTCTTAGATGTCAGAGGGCTGCATGGCAATAGAAAGGCTCTTTTCCATCCATTGTTAGGGGCTTGTAAAGGCAAAGTGGCTGCATGCTCCCCGGAAACATCAGGCTCTCTTTTCCTGAGGACCTGCCACCTGTAAGGTTTTACCAGCAGAAAGGGGAGCAGAGTGCTCTTGGTGGTGCAAAGTGAGGGGGTTTAGGTGGGCAGGAGCCCTCTCACCCCTTGCACCCATGCTGGGCCAGAGTAGAGCATTGCCTTCCCAAAATCAGCACTTAACTTGCCTTGCAGAGAAGGGCAGAGGGATGGCACCTGCACATGCTCTGCCCGACAGCAACACCAGAATATGGGAGCTCATCAGGGAACACATTAAACCTGAGCAGGTTTAACCTAAGGTTTCCCTGCTGCAGCTCTCCCAGTGCCCTTTGGTGTCACAGCAACGCCCTTGCAGGATAAGGGTTCAGCACGCTGGCTGCAAAAATTTCAGTAAGAGAGATCCACACCAAAACATTAGAGAAATCCTACCTCATCCTCTCTGTTTTTAGCAGCAGGACAAACCTAAGTGCAGCGCAATGAAACAGAGGTTTTTTTCCCCCCATGTACTTCCTAAGCATCAGGCAAGAGAGCACATTGCATGGAACATTGCAAGTCTGGGATGTGGCAAGGCACCAACTACATTTTATGTGTTGCAAAGCCACCTCCTCTGTGGCAGCTGAGATTTCAAAGCATACACTCTGACCTTGGTAATACATTTTACATACCAAGTCACTGCTGACACGGGAAATAACAGGGGAAAAGGGCTGGGATTTCAAAGATTTTAATACATGGTTGGATCTGCTAAGAACTGGGACAACCCCAGCTGCCAGCCTGGCCCTCCAGCCCTCTGCCACTCTTTATTATAGGCACAAGGCAATGAGACTGAAATGATCTGAGGGAATGTAAAACACTGGTACACCAGTCTAGGCAAGAGGAGGATGAGGATTCAAAGGAGGATGAGACACACACTCTGCTCTGTGGGTAGCCCTAAGGGTGATGAGTGGGTGATTCTCCATTTTTTATCAGCTACTTCCAATGGAGGATGACTTGAACAGGACAGGTCTCGTTTTTCCTCTTATGGAAAGAATCAGGACAAGTTCATGTCCTTTGCCTGTGAAGGCAAACACCCCAAAAATGAGGGGAGAGGAGAGAGGAGACTCAGCAGAGAGCTTTTTCACTGAAGGGAGCAGAGATAGATGGGCAGATGGATAAGAAAAGAGAGGAATCCTTTGCACATGACATCCTACCCCATCTGGTCCCTTCAGGCTGACCCTCAGCCTGAAGGTTCACCCCCCTGAGACACTTTACCAGATACATAATTTGATTCCTCAAGTCTCTCCCTTCTCCCAGCAAGGGAATACCAGTTTCCTATAGCCCTGATTTGCTAAATAAAACACTCCTTGATGGCTCCTCGCAATAACATTTGCACAGAAAATTGACATTCTTCCTCCTCCCATCAGCCCTGACACTGTTTGTTTGTGAGTTAATAACTTGAACACTTGACTGAGCTATTGATCCCCTCTCAGAATGATTCTTTAGTTCAAAATACACACAAAAAATAAAGGAATGAGACTGCAATGGCAAAATGAACTTGGTGCTTGCATGTGGCCCCGTGTCACTGGCATTGCAGGGGGACTCAGTTCCTTCCCAGAGGCTCACAGTACCTTCTGCAGACAGAACTATACAAAGCTGGATTTATTTCTCTCCATTGTGAAGGAAGAGATGTTGCAGCTTGCAGGTAGAAAGTTTTCATAACCCAAAATTGTAATTTAGCTTTAAATATTCATACCCAAAAGGGGCTTCAGAGAAGGATAGCTGGCGCAGGTAGGTGTCCGTGCCAGAGATGTTCAGCAGCACCCCTGTGTGGGTATCATCACCTCCTGTCACAGGAAGACAGTACTTCAGAGCCCCAATTCCCCAGCTGAAGAAGAGAGGGTAGGCTGCAGATCAGTCCCTCCACCCAGGGCATGGTGCTCTTTGGGCTTTTGATGTATTAGACAGGACCTGGCATTCCAAAGGCAGAGCAAAGGCCTAGGTTTCATCCATTCCCTCCTGACAGCACTCCTTCGGAGCAGATCCCCCCTCCACCACCCACCCTAACAAAACCTGATGAAAGGAGACATTAAAGTCACTGCAATGCCCTCACCCTCCTTAACCACTCCTGTACCAGCAGGGCATTGCACCACCTCTCCCAGGGGAATCCTCCCCAGCCGTGTTTTCCTTTGCAATCTGTTTGCATACCTCTGGCTAATTGTTCTTCAGACTGCTCTTTTCAGGATAGATTTTCATGGCAAACGATCACAATTTTTCCCCAGTTGCATTTTTTTTTTTCCTTCGAAGCCTTTGATGTCTGGGAAAATAACAGGCAACCTCAACACACGGCTGAGCATCAGGCGAGGGCTGGGAAGCACTAAGCGGAAATGCATTTAGTTGTCTGGGTCAAAAACCATTTCCTTTGTTAAATGATTATTATTGTTCCAAGAGGATTTCAGTGGGAATTGAGGGTGCTTAGATAGATGGATTCACAGGTTTGCTGAGCTTCTATAAGGGTCTCTATATCCTCCACCATAATTCTACATCATAACTTCCAACACCAATAACTCTTCTATGACTCCCAACAGATATTCCTGTGCCTTCCAAAGCAATAACTTCTCAATGAACTCCAGACCTGCCAAATCGACTGTTTTTCCCCCGCGGACGCCTGCTTTTTGGCCCTTCTCACCGCCCCCCTGGGAATCTTGACCCATTTACCTCTCCTTCTGGTTCCAAGCCCAGCGCAAGGGGAGATGAGATCAGAAAGCGATCTGCCTCGGACGTCAACAAATAGCTCTGGCACTAAAAGCTTTCAGTCATCTCCCATTTTCCTGACTGCTCTCAGCAGCCGAGGATCCAGATCTGGACCTGCTTGCACTTCTGAGCAAATCTTCCCTCGTCACACGCTGCCCTTTCTCACAATGCTCATTTCTTTCCACTCCTACCTGAAAATTGCTACGAGTGTTGCAGGTCTCCCCTGGAAAAATTACTTAGGTCATTCACTGGGGCTAAAGAATAAACACTCAAATAAGAAATAAATTGTGACGCATTTCTTGGGTCACCAAGCCTCCCAGTTCACCCATAGGAGCATCGTGCCAGGCACAGAGACACTGAGCTGCTACCTCTCCACGCACTTGATCTTAATGATGTGTTAATTAAGCTAAGGTTACAGCTGCTTGTTACCTTATTATTTTTGGTTCAATCACAGTAATGCTCAGTGGTCTCAATCAGGAACAGACTTTTTTCCCCCCTCTCTCCTTTTAAGTAACAAATTATTTCAAGATCCTGTAAAAATAAATGCACACAAGCAGGCTCTGCTCTTTTCCAGGGGATTTTGCTCTGCGAGGGAAGAAAGATTTCAACAGTGTGTTTGAATCAAAAATGAACATATGCAAGAACGGAGGAATGACATGCATCAAAAGTTGCCCTTTTTTTGGTTGAAAGAGTTTTTTTTTTAAACAAAGAAAAACCCCAAAAGACTAATCTTGCAGCACTAGGTGCTGTGAACAGTCAGTTCATGCTGCATGGTGAATATTGAGCGAGCTACAAAGCTGCCCAGAGGAGGACAGAGGAAGGATAAGCGATTTGGCTCCACTTTTGGGCTCTCCAGTTGCTATTCCACTCACAAATTGCTCCAGCTGCTGGGGCCAAACATGGCCAGCCTTGTCTCAGGTCACCCCCACCCCACGAGCTCACAGAAAGCAAGCAATGCTTCTGTATGAACAACCAAGATTTAAAAGACAGCACTAAATTTGCTGAAAAGCATGTTAAAGGAGCGTGCCCTGGAGTAGGTCCACCCATGCCAGGCTGCCTTCAAAGCGGTGCAAGGAGCTGCCAGCTCTCATCCAGACCCATGATGAGCTGCCACAGGCACTTTATCTGAGGAGCAGGTAGTGGAGGGGCAGGAGCTCTGCAAGACATCCTAGTCTGAGATCAGATGGAGTCTAGGAGGGAGAAGCAGCTGGGTAATGCCACAGAGGAAGTTTGGGCAGGTCTTCTTCACACCAGAAAGGATGCAGGTGCCCATCCCCAGGGGGTGATGCTGCTGTCCTGGGAAACTGGAATAGCATTCCCCATTTCCACTCCCTCCCAGTCAGGGAGAAATGAGTCACATAAACCAAGAATCACAGAACCACTAAGGTTGGAGAAGACCTCTTATCTCATTGAGTTCAACCATTAGGACCTCTCATGTAGGAGGATCCAATGCTTCGAACACTGTGGGCACCTCTGACCACCGTGGCTGCCAGCTTCCCCTCACAGGTATCCTCAGATGTTGGTGTAGGAGTCCCACTGTGAGGACAGGCTTGTGTCACACCCCCCAGCTGCACTCCAGTGCCCTATGAATGACCTGGCTTTTTCAAAGATGCCATCACACCCACACAAACTGATTACCAGGAAACAATTAAGCTGATGATGGACCTCAGGACCACCATGGAAAAATGTAAAAGGGAGCCACCTGTTCCCACAAAGCCCAGTTTCTGCAGGGGATTTGCAACCCAACTTCACATCATTTGTCAAACAGGAGTCAGGACTCCTCTTGCCTGGTTTTCAACCAAAATCAGCCTATGCCTTTTCTGGCTGCCTCTGAAAACAACCCAAAAATGGAAATTAAGAAATGAAACCTCTAGAAACTGTTAGTGTTTCCCTGCCCTGTGCTGAAACTGTCACTTCCCTTCGCACTCAGTCCTGCTATCCTCAGGAGGAAAGAGCTGGTTCTGTCCCCAAATTTAACCCTTGACTTCAGAAAACTTCCAAAAGGGAAAAACGAGCACCTCTTTTGGGGATAAGCCATAGGAAAATGACTTTGGAGAGGCTCAGTGATGCTTTAGTGGATAACAGAGGAGAAATGGCTGTGGGAACTGGGGCGAGAGAGGACTTTTCCGGGGAGCACGGTGTCTCCTAAAGCAGCAAGTCCCGTCGGTGCTAGTGTTCCAAAGAGGCCTTGCAGCACAAAGCGATTCAGGCAGACACACAGCAACTTACTTGGAGGCTCCGGCATCCAGGCTTCGAGCAGGAAGGCGCTGCACAACTGCACTAATTATCTGCTGAACATCTGTCTCTCCCCTACTATCGCGGGGCCGGAGGAGTCCTCCTGCGTAGCTGAGGATTAGCGCTGGAAAAGATTTTGTTGACTCTGTGATTTTGCATAGGAGGGGGAGAGAAAAAAAATCCTCAGATTCTGTGGAAGGAGCGGGTGTTTCAGGGAGAATCTCTTGGATGAAGGAGGGGAATTTGTGGTCGAAATCAGAGACCTTGCTGGAGCAAGAAGCAGGGGCTTGCCCTGATATGGGCTGAGGGATTCAGTCCCTTGCTCCAAACTGGGAGGAGCAGGAGCTTTGTCCCTGTGGTCCCAACACTCTGAGTAACACCAGGGCATCTATTACAGTCCAGAGGGTTCTCCTGTCACGGCACCCAGCCTGCTCCACTGGCAGCAGAGGTTAATCACCAAAGACCAATCTGTTGGTGGCTTTCCAGGGACTGCTTCACTTCCCCGGGACAAAGGGAGATTCCCAAGTTCACCAGTGGCTCCAGCATTTAGTGATAAAAGTAGTATGACCTTCAGTTATGGTGTGGTACCTAGGGGAGGTTGTGCATCCTTTCGCTGTCTTGGCTGGGATGCAGTTCTCCCAAAATCCCTCTATATCCAGGGAGAAAGGCAGAAGCACAAAGGACTTTGGACAGGCTCCTGGCATAAATCACCCCCTAATAAACGGAGGAGCCTCCTTCCTGTAGAGGCAAGGGAGGGGATCTGGAACTGCAGGAAATGGGACTGGGTGGTGGGAATACATCCCTAATCTTCAGTCTGTAACCCACCAGCTTCGAGAGCAAAAAACTGCCCAACTTTGTTGTACCTTCCATATTAATGAGGTTTGTAGAAATCCGTGTGCAAAAAGCCTGACAGAAGCCTAAAAACCAAACCTGTGGTGAAGTGAAGCAAATTCCCTGCTGTTTAATTAGTACAAATGTCTTGTGAGCTGGGAACATGTTTTTTTGGTTTTTTTTCCTTTCAAGACCATCAGGGGCCAGAAACTTGCACAATAACACAAACAAAACGTCCCTTAAAATCAACTGGTGCTTTTGGCCAAGCAGAAATGGTTGGGATTTCCAAATATGGCCCATGGGAACAACAGCCCAGGCATTCTCGGGAAGCATCTCAGAGCCTAAACTGTCTCCCAAGAATAAAATCCTTCAGTCCAGTGTGACAAAAGAGCCATTGCATGGCAGTCGCTATCGCAGCAGCACGCGAATTAAGCAATCAATCAAGCGAGCAATGCCTGGGGAAAGAGCAACACATGGGGCACATCCTACTAGCAGCAGAGCAGGGCTGGCCCGTGGTTGCTTCCCATCACACGTGGGCTATTGTGTCCCTTCTCCACCAACATCACAGCAAGTGGGGGTTTCCCTTTGGTTTCGGCTTTCTAATCAAAGTTTGGGGAGCAGGACCCTTTCTTGGAGAGAACACAGGTATCCAGCATTTGTTTTGGACTCGGACACTGTATAAATCAATGGTTATTCTGCAGGGACGTGACAGAGCAAAAAAATCAGACATAAAATTTGCCAGACGGCAAGAAACGAGCTAGAAATTGTTGCCGTCTCTCCTGGGTCAGGGAGGGAATCCTGTCTCAAAGGCTTGGGATTGCGTGTGTGCCGCCAGCTTCCCATAATGACATTCCCTGGGGCAAAAAGGGAAAGAAGACTATTTAAAATCACCCATGACTTATTGTCTTCCATCTCTTTTAACTGGTTCAAAGGACATGGCCACTGCCCATGCACGGATTCAAACACCAGGATGTGATTTGTGGAGCCCAGCTGTGCCACCCTGAGAGAAGGGCTGAGCACCCAGAGGCCCAGATATATTTGCAAACATATCAGGCAAATGGCTGCATATTTGTAAGTGTATTTTAAAAATCAGATCCTGTTGGCAGGCAACTCTCAGACAGCAAGCAGGGCCAAATCCCATGAATAAATTGCTTGGAGCGAGTAGTTTGACGCGCCATTATTCATAACTAATGCAGTCCTAGTAAACAGAAAATGGAGGCCAAATCTGCCTGTATAGACACCAATGACCTCATCTATTTTCATCCTATTTACTGAGTAAAATAGGAGCAGAAGAAAGTTACCACCACCCCCTAAAAGGGGAAATGGAGGTTTTTGGAGAAGCAATATTCCCAACAGCTCTGGAGTGCAGTGGGAGTCTGGAGAGCAGGGACCCAAGCTGAATTCAGAATCAGAACAGAAATTTGGTCCCACCAATGCAAAGACATAAATAAAGCCAACTGACTCCTTCTCCCGTCTCTGATCAGCTCTTGCTTAGGGTTATGAAGAGCACAGCTTGCCTGAGACAAGAGGAAACGTGGAGCCAGAGGAGGGGGCACGGCAGCCCTAGGGCACCCCCTCAAAGGTGGGAACTCTCCTTCCACTTCCCGGCCAGCATTTCAAAGAAGCTTATGTATAGCTTTTTGGAAGCAGGCAAGCTGCAGTGCAGTTCCCAACCTCTCCATAGTGAAGTTCTCAGCAAAACAAACAAAATAAACAGGGAAGAGGGAGCAACAGGCTGCTCCTCCACCCAGCTCAGCAATTGCAGGCTGCTCAATGCAACCATCGAACAGTTGGTTACAGCAAGCACAAGACACAACTCTCACGGTGTTTTCATTCAGAAAAAAAAACATCAGAAGTCACTGCCAGGGCATACTGTACAAAAAAAACCACCCATCCTGACTGCAGATGGGAAGGGACCTTCACGAAGTGCAGGTCTGCTAACGCTGACGCAGCCGCCAGAGCAGCAGCTGCTTCCAAGAAGCCGTGAGGCTACAAACCAGAGCACAGACGTGCTATTTCTGCCACATTTCCTATGTACTTTAAGAATTACATTTATTTCAATTTGGGCAACACGTAGGAAAACTGTGAACACGGCTGTGATCACTCTTCCCTTGCTTCCTTTTCTAAATAATGCAAATTTTAAAGGGTTTTGCTTGTGAGCTGCTTTCACCCTGAAGAGGCCTGCTCAGCACCTCCAGAATTTACCTTAGGGAAAACTGGAGCCATTGACCTGAAAAATGCCACATTCATCTTGAGCACAAAGGAAAATACTTCTGTAAATGACAAAGAAAATTTATTATGCTGCTTACAATTTACAGCCCATTAAAAAAATTGCCCTGATTTGAATCATTGACTTTTCAAAATAAATACTATTCTTTCATCAATGAGCTCAAAATACAAACTAACCACAAAACCCTTTGGAAAAAAAAATAAACATAAAAATTATATCTTTACACATTAATAACATTTATTGATCTAACTACAAGCGTACGTCCACATCCATAATTTTACCATATCGCACATCAATAATACTCTACACTTTTTTCATATTAAACTATTCCCATGAAACCAAACTCCTAAGTAGTCCCCTAAAAAGGCCCTTGCTATTCAAAAGCACAATGGTTACATTTCAAAGTATTAGCACTAAGAGCATATTTGGTTATGCAGACTGGCATTAACCATTCATAAAGTGAATGGGGCAGTGATGTGGGCATGTCAGAAAATAGAAACACTTTTATTTATAACAAAACCATGGGAGTTTTCTCTGTCTCCTTTTGCTATCACTTTCTTCATGTCTCAGACCCTGAATTTATTAAGCAGCCAAAGCAGCTCGGACTGAGCTTGGCACTGCCAGCTCTCCGTGCCTCGTGGTTTTGGACGAGGCTTAGCATGCTATAATCTATTTATTAATGCTTTGAAGAGGGGCTGAGCAATGAGGAGGAAAAACTGGCAGATGATAACACTATTTAGGCTAATCAAGAATACGATGGATAGGGGAGACCATCAAAGTGAGCGGCAGTGCCAGGCATTGAGGAAGCATGGTGTGATGACAAATGCAACGCACTGTATGCTGAAGGGGAGATTTTGAACTAATCGCGTACATTGCTGCAGCTTAAATTAGCTGAAAACAGGCAGCAAAGTGATGTCAGCCTTTGCTCTGTGGCCGCAGCTAAAATGGCAAACAAAATGTTAGGTGATATATAAAGACCCGGGATTATAAGTGACACTGTAAATCAACGATACGCCCTGACCTGGAACATTCTGATTAATCCTGGATATCCTGCATACAAAAAAAAGTCAAGGGTAAAGAGTATCTGTTCAGAGACAAGCAATAAAAGCAATGAGATGCAGAGAAAGAGTGGAGCCTGAGACTTTAATTTACAAAGGAGGTGGATAAACAGGAAGAGAAAGGAGGTGTAGAGAGCAACAAAAGGGAGCCGACAAATGCTCCTTGAATATGGGAAGGGCGGGAGAGTCTACAAACTAAAAAGGAGACTTCAAGCTGCTTTACTGACACAAGTGGCACCTGGTGCACAGCCAGGTCTGTGCCACCTCCGAGCATCCCATAGACCCACAACCAGGGAGAACTGAGAAAAAAAATTAAGTGCTTTGATTTCTAAGAAGACTCATAGGTGTGCTGTGGCACTGGGAGTGGGTGAAGCAAGAGTCACGCTGGGAAAAAGAACACCAAGGTCTAGAGAAACGCCATCACAGTCAGCACGAGGTCTTATGGATGAGACTTGTATCCAGACAGGAAAATGGGACCTGGATGGACAGAGCCAAGGGTCAACCCATGCCCTGCAGCAGGCAGGCTCTCCTGGGCACCCCTTTGGCGTATTTAGGTATTTAATGAGTTGGGTCCTCTCTCTTCTCATGTCTCCCTCAACCCTTGAGGAGGAGCACCACTTGCAGCACATCACTATGAATGCCGCATCCACACAGCTCTCCAGGGCAGCTGCTGCCCACGGTGGGGAAACTGAGGCAGAATCCCCAGCTTTCCCAACACCATTGGGATGCTCCTCAACACTGCACTCCTCATGTTCACTAGCTGCATCCTAAAAACCACAGTTGCCATGGGGCAGACGGGCAGACGCAAATCTTGTGTCTCTCCATCTCTCCCCTCCCTGTTTTCTGAGGTCTGGTGATTTCCCAGCTGATGAACACATTACCACCTCATTCGGCAACGCCTCGGAGGCGCTCACGTTTCAGGCCCCGGTGAGAAAAAGATGAAGTATGAAAATCCCTTTCCTTTCCAATCCAGTCCTCCCAGCACCGGCCAAGGAGCAAACACAAAACGCCTCGGAAAACACACAAAAAACACCGGATGTGAGAGGCTGTGCCGAAGTCGCACCATATGCAGGTGTCAGGGAAAAAGGTCTCCTGTCTCCCACGCCAGGCTGCTATCTCCATCCCACAAAGCCTTCCCATGAGGGGTTGATAGCCAAGGATGATCCTTTCCCTCCACTGGCTTGTCAGTGAACTGGACTAGGTGGAGAAAGGGGAGGATTCGCCTAGTCATGCCCATCAGCACCAGTGCCTGGAGATGACACCTACTCTGGAAGCCTTCAAATACATCCATGCGGACATAGAGAGCTGTACATGTGAGCCCCCACCCAAATACCACCTCGCCATTCAGCTACAAGTATCATTGGGGAAAGCAGATTCTCCTCTCCCTACCCTCTGAGGTGCAGCAAAGGAAGGGACCAAGGTCAGGGCAGGAGTCAAACACTAACCCCCAAGGCATCTCCTGGTGATATCCCTGTCAGCAAACAACTGTATTTTTTTTTTTTTCAGATGTGCTGCAGCATGTTAAAAACCACGAGACACAGCAGGAGCTTGTCCCACCTCTGAAGCCTGTGGCTCCAGAGCCCCTGTTTTGGGGTATTGTTTAGGAAAAGTGAGACAAGCATCCGCATAGGTGAGGGAGAGAATGCTGGTCATGTTCCAGTATAAGGGAGCATGTGGGACAACCTTCATCTTCATCTACGATCCTTGGGAAAAGGCATCAACTCAGCATCTCAGGCCAAGAGAGACTGATGCTTCTCAGGAAAGGTCACAGTCTCTTCCCTGAAAGGCTTTTTGGAAAGGGAAGGGGATTATAGCAATTGTGGCACTGTTCCTCCCTTCAACACTCTCGCAAGCTCAAGCAGAGCAAAAAACCCCACAGCTCTGCTCCACACTGGTTTTTCACCCCATAAATAGAAACGGGCTGATCACACCAAATTCGTGCAGGATTTTGCAGAAAGCCCAAAAGAAAATGGGACAGAGGTTTGTTTAGTGGTGACAGCCCAGTCCTGCCTCTTTGACATTTGCTCCAAACCAGTGAACTGCACAGCATTTGAACTTTTGTTTAGACAGATAGGCCTGTGTATTTAGAAATCCTTGAAACTCATCCATCTGCAAAGACAGCAACTCTCCATAATGTAAAAGCTCTAGCTGGGATGCTGAGCTCAGCAGATCTCTCTACAAATGATTCCTATTAAAGTAAAAAATTACAATGCAAGCGTCTATTTGACAATCCAAGCCTGACCAAAAAAAAAAAAAAAAGGGAATTAAAAAAACAATATGGTTGTGCCAGTCATCTTTATAGACCACTGAGGAGCTCAGGGAACACCCATTCTCCATTGCCTGCCTGGTGCCCAAACTCCCTCAGAGGAATGCACCCTCCACTGCACCCAGGACCATCCTGGTGCAGTCATCCTGATCAGGATCTGCTCAGCTCTTCAACACCTCTAGAGATGGAAAACCCAACTTAAATGCCTGGCAGTCAGTTTGGATATCTACCCATCTTTCCCATGAGGATCACTTCTCCTGGCACCCAGCCTGAACCTCCCACACTGTGTTTTACCCCCACAGCTTATTGCCCCAGGGACACAAGGGCTGGTTTCTCCAGGAGACTTTTGCATCTCTGAAAGCTTACAGCTTTTTTGGGCTTTCTCTTCTCCAGACTGAGCACTTCCAAACCATGGCCTTGGGGATGTGGGACATGCATAGGTTCCCAACTGCTTTGTACACCACCAGCATCAGCAAAACACTGAGAAACTCATCACAGGTGATGGGTGCAGCCACACGCCAGCAGTGGTCCTGACCTTGCCAGCAAGGACAATGAGGCACCGCTACCAGGAGCAAAGGAAAAACACAAAACCATCCTGAGAGCCTAAAGACGACCTGAGGCCAGAACAAACTGAAGAAGAGCCCTCCCTGTGGTTTCCCCAGGTGGGCCAGGAGGGTGGGATGTGCTGGGGAGACCCCATTGGCGCCATGTCCCTTCTCCCTCTCTGCACACCATGGCAGCAGCAGAGTGCTCAGCTCATAGCTCCCTGCCCCCTACAAAGCCTAAACCAGCAGATTATCACGTTAACGCTTCAAATGTTTAATTTCCTGCTCCAATTACATTGGTTTTGCAGCGGGAGAGGCAGGAGGGGGGAACAAGTGAAAACAAGCTGGATGTTTTCAACCAAACCCAGAGCAACCCCGAGACCACCAGGCTTTCCCTTCACCTCCACGGACAGGGGGTCAGTGCTCAGGCTGGCGAGGTGGCTGGATGTAGGCGTGGGAGCCACCTGAGCGCCGACCTCTCAGGCCAGCAGTGCAGTCCCTCTCCATCCCGCAGCCAAAATGAAAAGATCCTTTTGCTCGGCGATCTCCACAACACTGCAGAAACATTTGCTGCACCACAAGAAAAACAAGGCAGCTGGTGTTGGCAGAGCAAAACGGTACCCAGCTGCAGAGAGGGGATGAGGGAGCATCAAGGAGAGAAAGGGAATAGAGCAGAAGGAGGGAAAAAACAGTGGGAATAGGGAGGGGAGTGTACCCAAGTGCTGGGTAACTACAGAGTGAAATGCACAGGGATGAAAAGCACAGAGGAAAACTGAGGGAGAGGGAAGGTGAAGGCATGTAAAAGGGAGACAGATAGCAGGGAGAAAGGGGGAAAGAGTGCAGAGAAAGTGAGGGTGTGGAGAAGGAAAGAGGGAGAGTGAGGTGGAGAAAAGCACTGAGGAAACGGCAGGCTGTGGTGGCATGCAGGCTCCCGCGGAGCTGTCTCTGCCTGGACACTCCCCTTGCCACATCCACCGGGTTGCCCAGTACTCCCCAGAGGAAAAGAGATCTGGAGAAAAGAAGGTATCTCAACCTAGGTGACTTGCAGGAGAACAAGTCGAGCTTGAGTGGCTTTCAAGCAATATTAAAAAAATAAACTCATCCATGAGCACTCACTCAGCCTGAAAGTCCCAGTGGCTGCTTACAGGAAAGAGTGGGGCTCTGGGACTCAAAATCCCATGGAAAACACCCAATTACCCCTGGTGGGAAGGCAGAGCCCATCACCCTCAGCTGGGCTGGGTCAGGGGATCTTGGTTGCCTGCAGAGCTGGGGATGCTTTCCGCTTGGAGCCCTTCCAAGGGGTCATCCATGGCTGCTGTTATTTATAGCTGGCTGAGTGTGCACACCCTGCACTGAGCTCACCCGAGCGCACAGGCAAGGAGGTGAGAAAAAAGGATTGACCTTGGGGTCAAGGCCAGGAATAGCTGCCAGTGGCCAGAAATAGCTAGTGCCATATTCGGCCCTGGTTCTTCGAGAGCTCCTGGATCGGAACATGGTGTTTCCAAGATTTCAGCTCCGGTCAGGATAGGATTGATTTCTCCTTTGGACTCATGTTCCCACAGCAAGATCCATCCATAGCTGCTCTCCAGCTCCAAAAATCTGCCGGGTGGATGGAGCAGGTGGGAAGGGGCAGGAAAGCAATCCAGCGGTGGGGAGGGGATGACTGACCTCTGGAAAATGTGCTGGAAAAGCAAGGGAGGCAGGTCGCGAGGAGGGACGGGTTTCAGCACCTGCTGCGGCAAAGCCTGACGCTGACCTGGGAAGGGGCGACGCAGGGGAGCGGATTCCAGAGGATTTTGGCAGCGAGCAGCGATCAGCATGCAGCTCGATGACTCCTTTGGGTGCCTGCGAGAATCTCAGCACATGAGATCAACGTGGACGGTGTGCAGGCACGAAGACCATCACGTGTGCGCCTCCGTCCCCCCTGGAGCCTGCGAGCGCAGAAACCACCTCCGCACCCCAGCCGTGCGGGACGTGGGCACCCTCCCCGTCCCTCTGATGAGATGCACGTGCATGGATGAACACACGTGTCCTTTCGAACACGCAAGCACAAAGCCTGTGCAGACCAACACATGCAGCCCACATGCGAAGGACTTTCCTGGCTGCCCCAGCGGGACCTGCCTGCAAATGCCCTGGATCCCAGCACACCCACGTTGCTTCGTGCTTGGCTGTGCTGGAGCATCCTGCCCTTTCAGGTCAGGGAACAAGGGCTGAACCCTTCTTGAACCCTTCTTGAACCCTAGGATTACTGCTGGTTATGAAGACGGTGAGAGACCATGGGAGTGGGAAGGTCAAATCCTGCTCCCTCACCCTCCTGCACCAGCACCCAAAGCTCAGGCACTGCCAAAGGCAGAATTCAGTTATTAACACTCCAATAACACATCCAGGGGCTAACACTCTGATGGGTAAGTGGAAGATGAAGACAGACAGGGGAGCATGGTGGGGCCTGTACTGAAGGCTGAAAGCCGTGGCTGAGCAGTGCTAGCTTGCTGGCTACCTGGCCTGCAAAGAAAATCACCTCAAGTTCTCTGCAGAGACAAGATCCTCACTCCCTACTGACCAAAGAGGAGGTCTGAGAAACTCTTCTCCCAATTCCTCTGTGTACTGCCCTCCCTGGAGAGCCTCCCAGCCATCTCCATGGTGTTGAGGGAGGGACGCTGGTGTGACTGCATGATACTCCTCCCTTGCCCCTACCTGCTCCAGGAGAAACATGACGTGTCCCTTTGGCAAGGTCTCCCTGGGTGGCCACTGCCTGCTGACACAAGACTCTCACCCTGTTCAGCACGGAAGGGCTGAGATGCAGAAAGAACTGTCTCCTGGCTTCTTTTCTGCATGGTTTTGAGCCACATTTTGGATATGGAGGGAAAACCAGGGCCCATCTGGCCCTGCTCCTCAGCTGGACTGCCACAGCACAGCACTAAACCAGTTCTGTGTGCTCCTTCTTCCCAAGAGCTCTGGAGGATACTTCAAGCACCATCGACCAGATCACCGCACAACAGATATCCCCAGTGTCAGACAGGGAGAATATACAACCCTTTGCTCTATTAAGAGCCTCTTCTTCTTAATCTTCTGATCTGTTCTTCCCAGCTCCTTGCTGCTTTTGGGTACCAGCTGTGTGAACTGTGAGGAGCCAGGCAGGGCAAAGCCGACCAGGTACGGAGGCAGCGCGGGGAAGGCTCCCAGCCCAGGGGGATGTGTAGCATCAGACAGCTCTCACCAGGTGGCAGTAGGTTGTGCTCACACGGCTGGGGAGTGAAAGTAGAGCCGGAGAAAGCAGAGGGAAAAATCGGAAATGTAAAACATGCTCTAAGCAAAACGTTGGGTAGAAAACACACAGCACTTGTCGAGACTTTCCTGCCTGCTGTGAAAAGACACACAAATGCAGGCTTTTCTGAGGGGTGGCTTGCACGGGGCTGGAAGACACAGCTCCTGCAGGTGTCACCCATCACCTCCAGCTATCCCATACTCCTGAGGCATCTTCACACACAGGTGTGCCGTGTCCCACTGGATCCACATCCTACAAAGTGGCTGAAAGAGACACGGAGCCAGGAGCTGCCAGGAGCACGGAGGAGGTCTGTAGCATGCACCAGATGGGGGAATTCATCTGTCCAACCATGCCACACCAAAGCCCTATGATCCAGTGGGTGGCATTCCTGCCCATGGCAGGGAGGATGGAACTGGATGATCTTTAAGGTCCCTCCAAACCCAAAGCATTCTGTGATTCTGTGAGAGCCCCCTCCTCAAACCCATCCAGGAGCAGCAGCATCCCCTTGAAGCTTCTCCTGTTTGCAACATGCTTCTAAGCCCAGACCATGTCAGCCCAAAGCCCCGGAGAGAAAAGGCTTAGCTCCAGGAGAGCCGTGCCCTACTGGGACCAGGACAGGAGCAGGGAGGTTTGTGCATGCACATCTGGAGCAGAGCCAGTCCCGGGGAGCCCGTGGAGACCTCCCTGCCGCTCCAGCATGCAAAACGCAGCATCTGGTCCCAGGGTGGGTTGATGGTTTTGTTAGTTTTTTTGTGGTTTTTTTTTCTTTTTTTTTTTTTGTTTAACAAACTACTCTCCAGCCTTGTATGGCAAATCCCCACCGTGCCCAAATAAGCCGAGTATTTTTGGCTGCTCTCCCCGCAGCCTTGGGCTGGCCTTTGGGAAATGCATACCCTCCGGCCCTTCATGCCCTGGTAATTGAAGAGGCTGCTTCTTCTCCGCGCCAGAAAAGGGATTACAGGACACGCTTAAGGGCTTGAATTCATAACCTTCAGCGTCCCCCGGAGCTGGGGACCCTCCTGCCTGAACCGCGGCAGCGGCACCACTAGCCGGCAGCACTGCCAGCGCGTCCATCCCAGGCATCCTAAGGGGACGGCCAGTATTTGGGTTTCAAGCTGGGACAGAGCATGCCGACCCTCTGGGCTACTCGCAATTAACAGCTTCTGAGGCTGCACGGAGACAAATTACTATAATTTAACAAACAGACGTTATCTTACAACGAGTGCCTTACCCAACACCTATTGATTCCTGCTCCCCTTCCAAAGAACTCAGCGCAATTAAGCTGTCACATCTCTAATGCCCACGTAAAAATGAGTCAGCTCCAGTGTCTCCCAGAAAACCTTGTCTGTGCAGGATTACAAAACCCAGCTGCCGAGTTTCCTTTTTACTCCTGAATTAGCCAGAGATGAAATTTATCTTGGTGGTAGACAGCAGAGCTTTTGTCTGCACCCCTCTGGCTGCCATGCAGCTCACAGACAGCTCATGTTTTACCTTTCCTCTTTCAGACTGCCGGTGGTTTTGTCCTCCACAGGCAGGGTGTCGGGGAAAGCAGAAATTCCAGTGTTGTGGGTTTGCAACCCCTGCACAGCTACGGGTTCTGATGTCCCATGCCCTGCTGGGAGTCCTGCTGGCCTGGGACACAGGCTGAGCAGCCTCAAGTGCATTGCGTTGGCATGCTGTGCCTCAGTTTCCCCACTGACACAAACAGACTGAGAGTTGCTGACACTTTTACCAAGCAGAGGAGCAGCAGCGTGAGTCCCAAGAACATCAGTCCTGGTTTGAAATTCACGGGGGACTTCCTTGCTGAGAGTAGGTGAGGCGAGCGTGAGAACTGCTTCTTCCTCCCTCAAAGGGCCAATTAAACGGCTGTTTTAATACTCAGGCTGGGATCACCACCATGACACAACCATGCTTCTCTTGCTCCACAGTGGAACAGCTCAGGGGTTCACATGCTCAGCCAAGGCTGCTCCCCTGGACCCTCCCAGGGACCCCATGGAGCAGCCAAGATGCTTCAGAGAGATGGAGGCAAGGTGAAAAAGCCCTGACAATTCAGTAGCATCTCGGAATAGGATTGATTTGGTTCCAGGTGCCTTCACATCCTGAGGGTTTGCATTTCCAGCGCCCCAGATCAGCTCAAGAGGAGTATTCCTACCCCACTGCTGCTCACCAAGAGACAGGGGAGGGCAGCCGAGGGGAAAAAACAGCACAGAAAAACAGCAGCAGGGGTAAAAAGCCAGAATGAGACTGTGATGCCAGCGATTAGGAAGGGATCTTTACAGAGACTGGGGAGCTAGACCTTAATTACATGCCACGCACTCGGGCAGCGAGCCACCAGCTGCCGTTCATTTCACCGATGCAGCGGATAGATTTGATAATCACTGTCATGTAGTGGGGATAATCTTCCCCTCTCCATCTCTGGACACTTATTTCACTGCAGGGAGAGTTGCAGCCAGCTCTGCAGAGAGCCCTGCACCTGTGTGCAGAGCCAGGGAGGTTTAGGGGTGCGGCTGCAAGCACCCAGATGGGTGCTGAGCCCTGCAGTAGGGGTGCATGGCCCTCCCTGTGGGTCCCCAGTGGGAGCATCTCACCCCAAAACCTCCTTGCAAGAGGGGACTCTGGCTCTCACCGGTGAAGCCAGTGTCATTTATTGATAGTGTCCCTATGAAGCAGGCAGGGACTGAATGAATGCATGGGAAAGGCTCTGCAAAGCATCATAAAGGCAAGAGGAAAAGCCAGGCTCATAAAACACCAAACACCAGGAGTTAATAGGGGGTACCAGGGGTGCCATGGCTCCCTCTTCTGCCCTGGAAAGACCTCGAAGGAGCTCAGCTTTGCAATTGTTTTCCCCATGGCTTGAAACCCGACTATCCCTTTCTTGTTCCTAAGAGGACAAAGTGGCCCCCAGCAGCAGGGCTGGGTCCCTGCTGGGGCAGGCATGGATCAGAAAGCCCCCCCAGCCCCCAGCTCCCATCCTCTCTGGAACGTCAATCAGGCACCTGCCAGGACAGCCAATTCACTTCCATTTGGAAAATTAAAGAAATAAAATGAATCGTTTGCTTAATTTGAAAGGGTGGCAGGAAGCAAAGATGCCTTGGGCTCGTGCCAGCGTGTGGAGCTCTGCTCATCCGCAGGGTTTAGCAGGGGCAAGCATCAGCCTCTTCCCTTCTTCTGCCTGCTGGGCCAAAGAGCCCCTGTCCAGGGGCTACAGGGGCTCCCAGCCTGCTCCCACCTGTCCCTGTGATCCGAAACTGGGCAGCAGATGGCAAGCACAGGGGTGCTCACAGCAGTGATGCCCCCCCATAAACTACATCTGAGGGCCATGGGGACCAGTTGCCCTCGGAATTCTGTCCCACCACTGTCTGAAGGGTGAAACCACTTCCCCAGGGGCACCTGGGGTTTGAGCTTTTTTTTTTTTTTTGTGCTTTTGACCTCTTTGACCCCTGCTGGTCCCCTGCACAGCACAAAGCAGGAAAGAGGGAGCAAAGATGGAGATGGAAACAACAGCACAATACATGGTAAAAAACCTCCCAAAAAAGTAATTTCTCTGGATCCCTATGGGCTCTGCTCTGGAAATGCACAACTCCCCTGCTGCCCCAAACTTTCAAGACTTTGGGGACATCACAGGAAATTCTCCCTGTCTCAGCTGTGCTCAACTCTGGGGCAAACTTCCGCTCACCAGAGCTGGCCTCATCCTGGCGCTGCAGCCCCACAGCCTGTAGGATTCACTCCTGCTCTGTCCCAGGAAAAGCAGAAAGAGCCACCGGGAGAGGACCCCCTTCTCCAGCTGACTCTCTGAGACAGGACTAAACCCTGGGCTGTGTCCTTCCGCCTCCCCAGTGTGTCCTACTCACATGAAAGACACAAACATCATCTCATTGCTTTTTCCCTCTCCACCCCCCCGCTCTCCCCCCTCCCACAACAAAGGCGAATCCCCAAATCCCAGCTCTTTCCTGCCAAAGACACGTGCACCTGCAGAGCAGCTGATGCCAACATCCACAGCAGAGCCAAGCACAACAAATGGGCTAAAGAGCCCTCACTGCACAGAGACCAGCTTACAAAAACAACTGTATTTCACCCAAACTCTATTAAACTGTCCTGGGTTATTGCTTCGTTTCCTTTCCCACCACTGAGGATCAAATGAGATTTCTGTGGCTGCACAAGAGATGCTCTCACATCTCTACCTTCAGCTGCCCCTTCTGTGCTATGTGCAGGGTGAAACTCACTGTGGGGTGGCACAGCTTTGCATGCAATTAATTTCCCTTCCAAGATGACTTTTTCACACTGGGAAAAAGACAGCCAGCAGCACATTCCCATGCACAGCAACCCAGCGGGGCAGCCAAACCCACTCCGCAAGAGCCCAGAGTCCTCAGTGCTGGGGTCTCCTTGCAAACCCTGAAAGATGGGGTTACACAGGCTTCAGAGCCAAAAGGGACTGGTGCGATGGTGATACCCACCGGCACAGCCCTGACACTCTTCACCACCACAGCTCCAGCCCCGATATTTGTGCAGCAATTAACAAGGCATCAATCAAGGAGCAGGACACTGCTCCCTTCCCTGGGAGCATCCCTCTAGTTTTACCTTCAGCATTCTGGGTTTTCCTCTGGCAGGCTTTGAAAGCCAGCTGCAAACTAGGCTCCTTGTTTACAAGTCAGAGGATTTAAGAGCCGTGCAGGAGATTCAGGGCATGGCTCCCATTAATTTCACAAAGTTTTACACATCTAAGCCTTAGCCATCAGTTCCTACCAAAAAAAGAGGCTTGCTTCGAGGCAAAAAATAGCCGAGGAAAATGAACTTTACTTCCAGGGGCTTTTCAAAATAGAAATATCTAAAATGCAAAAGTTCTTGCAGGTACTCGCCAGGCTTTGCAAATAGATAAGGGTGTCTGGTAACTAAAATCTCAAAAATTTCCACTGCCTGCCCTGTCCCATAGTATCTGCACACACACCCCCACACAAGCTCAGCCATCATCAGCGTCCGGAGAGGAAACGCAGAGAAAAAGTCCAAGAAGTTTAATGAACTGTCACAGCTTAACAAACTAATCCCTGCTTATGCTCACCTCATCCCAAATGAGAAGCTGGGGAAAGGAAAAAAGAGTGCAACATGAGGCAGCTATCTCTTATCTGCTCCATTGCTCAGCAAGGGCAGAGGATTGAGCAGAGGCTCCTGGGTCATGGCGAGGCGCTGCCTGCTCCTCCTCAAGGCATGGCCACAACTGAGCAAATACCTCGCAATGATTTCCCATGAAGAGTTTGTGTCTGTTTCCCAGAAAATCTTCAGCTAAAGGTAAGAAATGTGCATAGGAGCAGTGTGGCTTACGAAGCCCTCACGGAAGGATGGCTTTGAATTTGGACATGAGCACGCACTGGGTGCACAAAGTCCCCGGTGCTGCTTGTTCCCAGCACCAGACTTGCCCTCTGCAGAGAGCAGGACAGCAGCTGAGCAAGCAAAGGTGGAGGCAGAAACAAAGGACAAAACTGAAGAGGAGGCGTTTTCCTCCTTCTTCCACTGAGCTTTGGAAAGATCTCACAGAGGTTCTGGGGACAGCACTGTGTCTCCAGAAAAAGCTAAAGCGGGAGCCACTGGCACAGCAGCTGTCCTCCACGAAGCTGCAGGTAGCCCAGCACCAGCGTCCTCAGGCCCACAGGGCTGGGTGCCCCACCAGAAGCCAGGAACAGGGATGTGAGGCAAGTTCCTCCCGGCCGAGCTGCTGCTGAGAGATGTAAACACTTGCTGGCAGGAGGCACTGAGTAAGTATCTCCCAGCAGTGCAAACAACAGCAAGTAGCATTTTCCTGGTAAAGCAGCACCCAGGCCTTCAATCAAAGCTCAGGGCTATTTTTTCCTAGGCCCTTTACCGAGCTATCAAAAGGCTTTACCTCTCCCATCTCCCTTATAAACACACACAACTAACTTCTTGTCCCCAAAATCCTTCCCCTCTACATGAACAGCTTCCTGGCCATTCTTGGAGCAGAAAGAGGAGAAGCTCGTAGTGTGAAATATCATCCACTCCTGACCAGCAGCTCTGATCTTCATAAAAACCAGTGCCTGCACACAGCACCACATTGTCTGTGGGCACTGTTTGAGAGATGCCTGCAGGACAGCTGGTACCAAACTGGAAATGACTGCAGTGACACCCAGGTGTAGGTTTAGCCAAGCAGCAAAGCCTGGGTGCAGATGCCAAATCAGCTGGTAATTCTGTATTCCGGTGAGAAGGTGGGATTTGTTTGGTTTGGGTTTTTTTTTTTGCTTCTAGGTAATACTTTCCTGACATGGCAAAGAAATCCCTGGTTCCATCTGATGACGGCTTGCTTTAAAGTAGCGGAAATACCAGGTCTATTGTCAATCCATCTCACATGGGTGACATTTTGTCTCCCCTTTCTGTACAAGTTTATAGGACTAGCTTAAAAACTTGCAAGAAAAAATAGAGTGTACAGAACAGTACAAAAAGGAAGGAGCTGGGGAAGCTGGTGGTGGTCCCTCGGGGAGTGGCGAGGAGGTAGGAGGTCAGGCCACACAGCACAGATTTGCTTTTCGCATCTTCTTCAAGAAGACATCAGTGGCTTCAGCTCAGCCCCCCATCGCTGCTAACACAACACCCTGAAGAAATGATTCTCTGCAGGAAAGCAAACAGGGTGAATGGGATCTGCTGCCAAACCCTTACATCTCACAGTGGGAGAGAGGGGAGACCAAGAGGAAATGAAAAACAAATCCCGGAGCTGGGGATGTGCCGAGGGGTGGCTTCGGCGTGGTGTTATCTTTGTCGGGCAGGGTGGGCTCTGCGGGGGTCACCGTGGGAGGAGGGGATTAAGCACTCACATCCAGACATGGCTCTGTAAAGGCAGGGGAAAGGGGCAGAGACTCTGAAAACCAACAGGAGGGCAGGGCAGGTCTCACCGGGGTGGTTGTATCCCCGTGGGTTCCACAGCTGGCCGAAGCACTGGTGGGATCTGGAGAAGTTTGCATGTTGGTGGCCTCCCTGGCAGCCAGGCTTCCCACAGGGGACACAACGCCATGCCAAGGGATGGTGCCTACCTGATCTGCTGCAGCCAGCCTACAAAGAGTGAAAGGGATGCACACAGAGGAAGAAAGAGAAGGGAAAGAGGTGAGGTGGTAGCATTAAAATATAAATGAGATGAGACAGCTCTGTAGATACTTTTAAAACTACCCAGATGGAAAGCCACAAGTAACCAGGTCCCCACACACCATTAGCACATCACTTATTAACCACCCATTAATGAAAGGGCTTGCAGATAGCACAGTCCCCTCTTCTATCACTACAATGCTTTTCAGCCAGTCCTCCTTCTCTTTCCAATTTTATTGGAAGAAATTCCTCCAAAAGCTAACATCCGAGAGCTGTACCTCAATTTCTCAGTTCCTTTCTTTCAGCCAAAGCTTTAAAAGCAACAAATACAAGCAAAAGCAGCTCCACAGCAAGTTTCCATCCAGTCCTTTTTCCATGCAGGACTTGCTGTGCACCAGTGAAAGCCCAGAGCCCCTTTGGAAACTTGCATGTAGCTTCTCTCTCCAGCTCTGTTCACAAACACACATTGAAACCTCTTTTTATTTTTTATTTTTTTTTATTCCAGGAGAATGATTTGCAAACTGAGCCCTAGCCCCCTAAAAACAGGGTATGTCTCTTGCTATTTTCTGAAGAAGATTCAATGGGCCAGCAAGTCGTGTGCAGAAGTATTTGGTTTTCCCCCATAACCTCCGTGGCTGACTGCCTCTTGTGCTGTGAATAAGGCTCCTAGAGAATAATTCTGCATCGACGTTGCAGAATACTACTGCTAATATGTGTATCTTCCAAGGATGAGTATCTGTACTGCCCTTGTGTCTTTTCAGAGAAGCAACTTGCTTTCAGGATCCAGTAATAATTTCAGCAAAACCACAGGCACAAGAGATGCAGTTTTGGACTAAGAAAGCATCTCATCACTCCACTATTTATAAAACTTTGAAAATACATGTACAAACATAAAAACACCACCCCCATGCTTGCACACATACCACTTTATTTGATCAGACCTCATAAAAGACCAGATGCTATCTTGGAAAGTAACTTCCTCGGGAAAACAAACTGCCTGTAGTAAATCCCAGGGCCAGCACGGGCAGCTGCCCCAGCGTGCTGTCTGCGCGGGGCTCGCCACTTTGTGGAGCCTCGGGACAAATGGGGCAGGATTTGAGCGCTCTGCAAAGCAGGAAAGGAACAGAGAGAAGCCATGAAAATCTCACAGCGCCTGCTAGCCTGAAGATGGGCTTCATGCTGGGGTTTCGGGGTGATGGAGGCAGCCGAGCGAATGAAAAAAACCCATAACCCATGGATGTCAGCGGGCTGTCAGTGTCCCGGAGGCACCGCCATAAAATCCGCACGCAGGGAAGGGCTTGGCCGGGCAGCGGCAGGGCTGGTGACAAACAAAACAACGCGCCGGGTGACAGAGGAGGCTCTGCGCAGGGAGGCTGTCAGCGCCCTGGGGTCGCAGAGATCCTCTCCCCCCGACAGCCTGGCTGCCGGCGAGCCAGCGGGGACGGCAGCGGCTGCGTGTGCGCTCCCAGGCGGCACTGCCACAGGCGGCTTTCCCCCGCGCTCCTCGGCAGCCCGGGGCCGGCTGCACCCGTGGTGGTGACATCGGACAGGCAAGGGACACCCGCGGGGTGATGGAGGGCCAGCCCCAGCGCTCGGATGCTCGGGTGAGGCTCCCCAGGCTGGCCGACGGAAATGAAAGTGCGCGGAGCGCGGAGGGATGCCTGTCCCGGATATTCGGCGCAGGGAAGAATGCGGAGTTCTTGGAGCGGGCATGGCCACCCGCAGCTGTGCAAACAGCCCCGCTGAGGAGGTGACTTACCTTGTCCCCCGACTGAGATCGCACACCGCCCGCTTCCAGGAAGCCTCTTCCCTTGCCCAAAGACAGGACAAGCAAAGCCGAGGGCTGTTTCCCGGCGGGAAGCTGCTGTCTCACAGGTCAGAAAGTTAAATGAGCTGGCTGGGGTTAGGACTGAGCACCGATAGCCACCATCAACCTGACCCAGCCCAGTACACAGCAGCTGCTCCTTGATTTTAATTTATTCCCGCACTCGAGGTGAGTCTCTTTGCCAGCAGAAAAGCAGCAGCAGTGGCTGCAGGCGAGAGGTTTTGCTGCACTGCTCGGGTCTCATGCCCCGCTGCAGCATCTCCCCAGCGCTGCAAGCCCAGGAGGGATCCCGCATCCAGTTGGACGGGCAGGAGGAATGCAAGGCCCCGATCCAGGAAAGCACATACTGATCCGTCAGCACCCGAGTATTCCTGACCCCTGTCTTCCAGAGGAAACTAACTTCAGATGGCGAGAGAGGGAGGAAGGGAGAGTGATCAGCACCAGCTCTGTGGAGAATTGGATACCCCAGCACAGGCTGGTCAGAGGTCACACTGGAAAATGCCATTTTGGAACCTAAATGCAATCCTGAGTGTCAGCAGGTCCCAGCATGGTCTCTAAAAGACCATCACTGGTGCTGCAGGCAGTAGAGAAAGGGACAGCCAGTGATTGGAGAGGTATGGGCCATGCTCCTGGCTCCACCACAGCTTCACAGCCCTACCCTTCCCACCTTCAAATAGGGAAAATAATACTTTTCTCCCGTTTTGCCTCACCAGACTACCTGCTGTGAGTAATAGATGGAGTCTGTAGGCCCTACAGTAAAAAAAAGGTGGAAGGGTTTTAAATTCCATATTTCCATGGATTTTTCAGAGATGGGGGTGAGGGGGGGGGGCAGCACAGTCTCTAAATCTTTATTTCCTCAGGCTCCTTCAGCCTGTTTCCTCCCCAGCTTTTGTGCTACTTCAACCAACTTTTATTTTTGGAAAAATAAACCAGAACAAATGGCAATAAATACAGGCAGGCTTAGGGGGGAATGGCTGGGGTTGCTCCGGATCCTGGCAGCGATCTTCTGAACAATGCTGAAACCCCAGGGCCCATTTCTGCCCAGTGGCAGATGTGGACCATGGTGGGAGACGTGGACCACAGTGGCAGCTCCACCAGATGACCCTCCTGTCCTGGCCAGGGAGAAGCTGGTCCAGCCCCAGCTGGGAAGGGGCTCTCCCCAGGCTCCCAGGCTCGGTGTGACTTTTCACTGCATGCAGCTATTGGATCCATGTGGGCAGAGGAGATGAAGAGTCACCAGGCTGCCAAGGAGCAGCCACAGCAAGGAGGTCATGGGGTATTGTGGCTTGACCCTGGGGATGGAGCCTGGTCTGGTGGCAGCAGAAATCACCAGCTGCAGCAGGCTGTGTGGATAGGGGCTTCTCTTCCCAATATCCCGGGGAGAAAGGGGGATGCTCTGCAACCCTCATGTGAGGCTGAATTCAGGCTTTTCAGGGTTAGGACCAGGGATGCTGTTCTAGCACAAAGCATTAGCTTATCCAGAGCACGTCAGCCCCCACAGCCAGACAAAATCCTACTGCTCTGAGGGCTCTCATTATCACATGAATCTACATCTATGATGTTTTCCGATGTCTCGGCTTTGAAAGCTCTCAAACCCTTGCAAACAGTAGCTAGCAAAGGATGAGAACGTCAGGCAACTAATGCCTATTGATAAAATGTAATAAATATTCAAGCTAATCAGAAGGATAAAAATGGGAGAGGGAGGAGGACCCTGTGACACACTAGTTGCTGCCTGCCTGAAAACACCATCTTAAAATGATCCAACAACCAAGCCATCACAAATAACCCCAGCTACAATCACACCAGTTTTTCTTCTCAAACCTCTTTTACAAGCTTTGAAGACCCTCCAGTAAACAGCACACTGAAGTGTGTGCTAAAGATAATGGAAAGAAAAAAACCCAAATCCCAAGAACACAGGCCCTTTGCTCAGCTGCAAACCTGGCCAGAGGTAGACAGCTGACCCATGAACCCAACACCAAAGCAGCACATGAGCTGATGGCCACCCCTTGCTGACCACCATAACCCCAGCATGTCTTTACTTCACCTCGCATCCGTGATAGTCTCTCTGTTTGTCTTCTCGCCCTGGACTGTATAACAGAAGTTGACAGGAAAAGAGAAAGAAGTCACAGCCACTACCCTGAGCCCACACTACTGGCCACAGCTCCAATGACACAAAATACATGTATTTCCTGAGGAGAGCAAGACGAGGGAAAACAGCAGAAAGGAGTAAGCCAGGCCACACAGAAGAAAAACGGGCAGGAAGAAAGACCGACCAGAAAAGCTGTATTCTTAGGATGGGTTTCAGGAGACAACTCTGACAATCAAGACTTAATTCCTGGAATATGTTGCCCATTGAAGTTTTGGAAGTTCCATCTCTGGAAGTGTTCAAGGCCAGGCTGGATGTGGCCCTGAGCAACCTGGTCTAGTGGAAGGTGTCCCTGCCCATGGCAGAGGGGTTGAAATGAGATGATCTTTAAGATCCTTTCCAACCAAAACCATTCTGTGATTCTATGATTCCAAAGTCAGGGATTGTCTCTTACAGATCAGCTAGTGTTATCCCTGCCCTGGGGCCATATATCCTTCATCACACAGGGAGGTGACATGCCACCTTGGTGCTGGCAGACTCACTTGAATTTGTTTCCAACAACAAAGACCAACGCCACCACCACCCCCTGCAAAAAAATCCCACAAACAACCCCTATTGTAGCAGAACAGAGGGTTAAAGTCGCAATTACAGAATTGGTAACACAGTTACCCAAGAGAAAAATAAACCAATTACAAAAAAAAAAGCCAAAAACACAATTCCAGATTATATTTAACACTCAAATTCCTCCTTAATTGCTCCAGTGTCTCAGCCAGTTTGCAGAGGAGGAGTGGGGACTGGCAAATTAGCTCCCCCCAGGGCTGCTTCCCCCTGGGGAGCTTTCCCAATTTACATTTCCATTGTGTTCTTTAATTAGTACATTCCTACAGCTTTTCTGAGAGTCCCAACACTTCCAGGGCTGTGACAGTACTTTATAAATAATAAATCGGAGTGAGTATTCACTGTACCCTGCTTCAGTCCTCCCAGTGTCCCGGCCGGTGTTTGGCAGCTTTTGCAGGGACCACACACAGCCTAGAGCAGCCCACCACTGCCAGCCCCAGAGGCAGCCTTTGGTGAGGACATCAATAACCTCTTTTCATCCTCCCACCTTGCACAACGTATTTGGAGTCCTGCTTCCTGCACAGGATTCTCCCAGATGAAGCATTTGGACTTCGTGACATCCCCATAATGTGGTTCCAACGCAGGTGAGAAGGGCTGGGAGGAAAGCTTGAGAGAAGTCCCTGCAGCCCTTTGTCTGACCAGAATGATGGCCAGAGGCAGCACTGGACCAGCGAGCCTTTATGATTCAGGTTCTACTTGGAGGCCTCCCAAACCCAGCATCAGCAAGCGCGGAGCATGCTGCTCCTCCACACAAGGACACAGGCAATACCCTCCAGCCCAAGATGCCTGGCACCCTAGGGACACATGAGCTCGTCCTTAGGGACAACAAAAAGGGGAGATTTATTTATTTATTCCACAGCACATCAGCCAGCCCGTGCCAGGAGCAGAGCCCAGGACTCCTCGCCAGGCAGGAAAGCCTCCAGCGCCTTCAGCCTCACAAAGGTTTCACACAGATGATCCTAGAAACCAAATGGCATAAAAAGCCCACAGTAAAGGGGAGACAATGCGGCCAAGCCATGCATCAGAGCTGCAACCCAATGTTTTCCCAGGTCTCATTAGGGATGATTTATGAAGGCTGACACTATCGTTAACCTCTGACCATGTCCCCACTGCCTGCAGGGCATTTCGCAGCCTGCCTGCGACTGTCCAGCAGCAGTGTGGGGGGACGATTGGGATTTTATCACCCCTGTTAATGCAATTAGGTGGTTTGAAGGAGACCCATTGGATCATCTTACCTGCAGCAACTCGGCCACTCCACTTGCTCCCAGGACAAGCCCTGCACATACTGCGTGCTTGCACACACGTGCAGCGCTGCTTGGCACAGGCATCAGGCACTAATAACCTGCCATTTGCAACCCCATCTGGTTCTGACATGTCCATTATTCAAAGGCATTTGGCAAAGACCTTGGGCAACTCATTTGAAGAGTCCGGGTCAGTTCACAAGCTCATGAATTCCCCAACTATTTGCTGGCCGTGCTGGTAGCCAAGCTCTGAATAGGTTTTTGGCAGATTTGAAAGGAGCCAGTGTTTTCTGAAAACACCTGCCCTCAGAGGCTGCAAAAGCCCACAGATTTCCATTCCTGTTTAAGATGCATATCCAGCCCTCTGTAAAG
This sequence comes from Lycocorax pyrrhopterus obiensis, assembly GCA_014706295.1. Classification (NCBI taxonomy): domain Eukaryota; kingdom Metazoa; phylum Chordata; class Aves; order Passeriformes; family Paradisaeidae; genus Lycocorax; species Lycocorax pyrrhopterus. The sequence continues at coordinate 7,746,644 of JACSVZ010000014.1, read as the reverse complement.
CTGTAGTAAGATGAAAACCTGACTTGTCTGCCACTATAGAGAATGCCCTATTTTTTATCAATCTCATGGGAGATCAAGTGACATCAGTCCCTGAGCCAGGGGTGCAAGCCTCACCTCACCTCACCTCACCTCACCTCGCCCTTCCCTGCCCCCCAGGGCTGGAAACCAAGCAGAGCAGAAGCATCTCCTGGTCTGGAACCATCCCCAGTTCCTTTGCCCAGCCCCTCTCATCCCACAAACGGTGCAATTGGCTGACTCTGCTTCAAACCAAGCCCAAAACCCAGTGATGCCCTGGGAGCACAGACAGCAGTAGCCTTGGATGCTCCTGGTCCTACAGCTACTGCATCAGGATAATACACCAGCTGGAGCACGAGGATACACCTGGGAAAAAGCACACTTGGCACCTTTATTTTCAGCCAATTCATAACATGCTTTGCTCCCCCTTGACCCACCAGAGCTGCAGACAATTGGGGTTTGCTGCCTCTCACGTGCAAGGATGCAGCGAGCTTTTCCCTCCTGCCCTGAGGCTGAGGTTCCACTCTCCTCCCAGCTGCTTCACTGGTGCAAATCCTCACTGCAGTCTGTTCAACCAGTGGGCAACCCTTCCCTGCTGCAAACAGCAGCCCACAAGGCTCCCGGAGATCAGGCGGCATCGCACACCCGCTCGGAGAAGCAGGAGGCACAGGCAGGGGAATACGAGACGTGATTTGCTCGGAGACAGCTCTGTGCTTTTGGCAGGACTCGAGGGCATTTGTTTTGAAGCTGTGTTTACATGCCTTTGATCAGACGTGTTTAACTTTTCTGGTGCGTGACAGCAGCAAAACAAGTTTGAGACAAGGATAATGAAACACATTGTGCGCCCGTACATGTAAGCGGCTACAACAAGGCTGCGCACATCAGCAACTCAAACTGGAGGTGGGGGCGGCAGGGGGTGGGTGCCAAGACGGGGAGATGCATCATGATGATGCCAAACCAACAAGTTGAAAATATATAAAAAAAAAAGCACTAACCCAGCAACAGCAGCTCAGTCTCAGCTCTTGGAATTGGCCAAGTGAAGTCTGTGCGGAGCTCGGGTGCAGAAGTAAAGCTCCATCCGACATCGCAGGGAACTTTTCCTGAGCAGATAAACTGCTCCCATCGTGGCTCAGGGGTTGCTCTCAGCAGCACCACAAGGCACCTCAGGTATGGAGCAGCCCCTGCTTTTTTCAGCCTCTGAGGTTCATCAGCAACTCTCAAAGTCAAGCGCCATCTTTTAAGAAATGCCAGCACAAAATCAGAGAGCAAAATGGAAAGGCAGCTTCCAGAGATGCTCCTAAAATAGCTGCTCTCTGAAATGCTACAGGCACACCTGGCACAATTAGCAAGGATGTATCTACATATGTATAGACCAATAACTGGATCATTGAACACCCTGTCATCATTTTAAGCCTCGCAAGGCAATAAAAACTCTCTCTCAGCACCCTAAGGAAGGGCAGAGAGTACTGCCGGCATCCTTTCAGCAGAGGAAAGTGCAGGGTTGTAAACTGGGAAATGTTTCCAGGCACTGCAATGTAAAGAGACCCACACTGAACTGCGAATGAACACCCTGGCATGGGGCAAAGCCTCAGCACAGACAGAGAGGGCTGCTCCTGCAGAGCAGTTTGGATGCAATAATGCTGTTTCTGAGGCTAAAAGAGGCATGGCAGAGTGTGGATGATCCAGCCCTCTGCTAAAGAGCAAACCCCAGCATCTTATCCCTAGTAGTATGTTTAATTTACTAATGCAGAATACCAGCAGAGAGACTTTATAACACAGTCCCGTGCTGACCATGCTTTGGGATGAGAGATGCCACCATCTCTTTGTGCTTAGCACAGCAGATGAGCAGAGATGTTGGCACAAGAGGTTTCCTAATGGCATGCCACCTCACTACACAACCTGTCAAGCCAACGCAGGCTTAAGCAGTGGATCTTAGTTGGCAATAGTGGGGGAAGTGAATACTCAGCTGTGATAAATATTTAACGTGCTTTTAGTCCTGAAGAAGTGTAGCACTGAGGCCATCATCTTGTAAGTGAAAACCAAGGCTGATTAATGGGGGAAGGTACTCCCATTTATGGGAGGTTAGGATCAATCCCAATTCTCAGCTATTTGTTGAATCTTTAATGCTCTTTTTCGATAGCAGAGTTCCTTGGTGAAGGGCAGCATCCTAACAAGGCTGCTTTAACAGCAGGGATGTTAAAGGGGGTATAAATAAAAGACCCCTGTAAAAATAAACAATGAGGTAAAAAAGGAAGGTTTAGTGTGGTCACTGCTGTTGGCTGGCTTGGAAAAAGCAGTTTTCAGGCCCCCACTCTTCTTTGGAGGCTGGATTTACTTCTTTTGGAGTTTTCTCTGTCATCTCAGAACTGAGCCCAAGGTTAACTCTCAGGCCAAAGTCAAGCTGTTGCTCTGGGAGGGGGGGGACAGTCAGGGGCAGCCCAATAGTCCATGTCTGACCTTTGCACATCCTTCATTCCATGCTGGAAAGGTCTCCACCTTCTTCCACACCTCAGCCCTCTTCTCAGACCCACAGTTTCACCATCTCGTGCTCTAATTCTTCCCCCACCTGAGCAAGGTGCCCCCATACCACCTTCCATCTCACCAGTCAAGATTAATCCCCTGCCTCTGTAGTTATATCAGCATCAACCACTCCCCTCCTATGCTCGCAAACACTTCTTTTTCCAGAGTGAGTACCCAGGGTGAGCAGGCAGCTTGCATTTACAAGGCATTTGCCATCTCCCATCAAGGAGAGCATCCCTCTTTGTCCCTTTTGGGTTCTCCATTGCATCATCTTCCTGTACCCCCCTACTCCCATGCTTGCTTCGCCCAGTAAATCTCCTTCTGATTTTCTCACCATCCAGTAGGACCAGCCTCGCCTCCTGCAAGCAAAGCTCTCCCTGCACATCTCTGCTCACTAGCCATCCCTCCCTTGCTGGCAAGCAGCACGGAAACAAGACCACAGACATCAGCCTTGTAATGAAGATGAAGAGCCACACAGCCTTGCCGGCCCTCTCCATCTGCCCCCACCTTTCCGGTTGCATTACGCCTTATGTTGTTTCTTGTCTGAAACTAAACATCAGCTCCTTCCTGGCTGTGCTGTTACTCTCACCCCAGCCTTGTGCCGGGGATGTTACGGCATGGAAGGGAGGGCATGAAAAGTGAGCAGGGACAGGGGACAGCAAGAGGCAGTGGGGGAGAGAGTGTATTCACAGCAGCCGTGACCAAAGATGCCAGAGCCAAGTGCAGGTTCCCCAGCATGACGGGTGCTGGTACATCCCTGATGAGCCACTCTGGCTCCATCAAAGCATCAGCTGGAACAGATGTAGTTGTCTGAGCTGAGACAGGGTGCTGACTTCTCCCCAGAGTGACAACTGAGATGACAAGACAATGTCACCCACAGGCAGAAGCTAAGAACCTCTTTGGCCCCTAAAGCCGTCCCTCCTTCTCCACACTGCAAGGGGACCAACCTTTAACATCCCTTCTCTCCCCCCAGCCCTGCATCTGCTGTGGTGGAACAAAACTGTGGTCCCTTCAAAAATGAGACTGGCCCAAAAGCAGGCAGCATGGCCAGACAATTTTCCTGCAGGGCTGCAAGTGCTGGAAGAATGAGGGAGAGGACTGCAGCCTCTCACAGCTGTACACACACATGCTACACACTCAAGAGATGTGCACACACAAGGGATGTGCACAAACAAGGGATGTGCACATCCCCTTCTACTTCCACCACCGACCACTCCTCACTAACCATCCTCCAGGATCATTCAGCATCTCTCCCCCCAGTTGCCATCTCCACTGTAATTGTCTTTCCTTATCCACCACTGTAAACACTGTAAAAATGAATAAAGATACGAGGTTAAGCCTCTGCTGCAGATTAACCTGCCATTGTCCTCAGTGACAACAGGTGCCAGACATCTGTCTGTGCCCTGTGACAGTCCTCAAACACACTTCTCTGTGTTGCCATAAGACTTTCAGGGAGATAATATGAGACATCCTCCTCTGCCCAGCTTTAGCAAGCTGTCCCAGGCCTTCCTTGTGCTCCTAGCAAAAAACCCAAGGAAGCAGAAGCATTGTACTGTGTGTCCCTGCAAGGTGCCAGAGACAGAAGCTGGGATGCAACATGCTGGCATTACAGGAAAAATCAGCACCAAAGAACCAGCCATGCCCTCAGGTGGACAGCGTTATACCCGATGCCCCCATGGGACTCTGCACACCCACCCACTGCCAAGCAGCACAGTCCGATTCACCACGTGGCAATGCCAAGCGGAGGAAGGATGCTCTCATCCCAGGGAAGGCACAACCAAGCCCTAGGCTGCAGCCAAACTGCCCAGGTGCTCTGGCTTCTCGCCCTAAACCAGGATACCCTTTGGCTGAGCCACATGCTTGGGAAGACGATGCCTGTGCAAATGTTAGAGACAGGGCTGCTTTTGTTTACAGGCTGCTGGCAATGGCGCTGCACACCCCACATCCTCCCCCGGCCAGCAGCGAGCTCCAAGAAAGGAAATTACACAAGCCAGAAGGTTTGATGGAATGAACCCATTGGGCGGCTTGAAGATAGCTATTAATGGAGAGCTTTCTCTAATTGCTTTTGTATAATCTGGGGCTGCTAGGCGGAACTGGGTAATAAATGAAATCCAATTACATTTTCTCTCAGTATTTATTTTATTAAGTAGAATTCATCAGCTGATGAAGGGCCCCTCGAGGTAATGGCTCATGACCTAGTAGAAGGCGCTTTTTTTATTATTATTATTATTATTTTCCCCACTTGGGGAAGCAGATAATTCTGTTTCCCAGTAAATGCAGACTGTCCCCCCGCACCATGGGAAGCACAACAGGTCCCAGGGCAGCACGGATCCCACGGGGACCCACGCTGTCCTCCTGAGCGGGATCCCTGCTCTGACTGCTGGAGTCCCAATGAGCACAATGGGTGATTAAACCCCAGCTTCAGCGTACCAGCCAGAATGGAGATGGATTTACAGCGCACAGCACACGTGGTGTGCTCCAGAGGGCTGCAGCAGGGACCAGTCCCACTGGGAATGCAGCAAGAAGCAATGTCACTCCGTGTCTGCTCCCCAGGAGGCTGGACTCTGGTGCCAGCGCTGTTTCCCTAGGATGAGTCTCCTATGCAGGGCTCAGAGTGTGGGCTCAGTTTGGGCTCAAGACTACGACTGACCAGGCTGAGAACCCTGTGAACAGCAGCAGCTCAGATCCATCACATCCAGCCCCACTCTCCAGCACATCCACGAAGCCTTGTATCACTCTGCAACACAGCACCTCAACCACCACCTGCTGGTGGTTTAAACCCAGTTACTGTGGTGTAGATACAGTCGCTGCCATGAAGGCTGCCCATCAAGGTCACCACAAGCACTAGTCCCACATGGAGATGCCTAGCCAAGCCTTGTGCCACTGTTAGCATGCTGGCATCAGCAGGTAAAGCATGTCAGGGATTTCTGGTGCTGGCAGCAGTGCAGGGCACTCCAGCTACCAAGCAGGGTTTGCTGGAAGCCGCAGCACTGCAGCAGAAGAGATCCCAGGCCCTGGCACAGTGCCTTTTCCGTGGTACAAGAGGCAGCAAAATCCAGCGTGCGTCAGGAGAGGTTGCTCCAGGTGTATCCTTACAAGCTCTAGCCAGCATCCCTCCTTGTGGAGCAGGGATGGCCACCACGGCACAAGACCCTTCCTCCTCCTCCCTCCACACCAGAAAGGATCAACGGGGCTGGGGTCTGCCAGTTAATCACGGGGTCTGGTGCAGCACTGTTGCCCTCTTGCTGGAGCCCACAGCAAGGATTCCTCCAGCACGAGCAGGCAGGATGCCTCGGGGATCTTGCAATCAGCTGCTGGGCTTTTCACCATCCCTCTTCCCATCCAGATATTGACTGACGTTCACCCTTGGCTCCCAAACCCAGCGCCGACAGCCGCAGCTTGCCCGGCTTTCACTGCCATCTTGTCATACAAACAATTTATCACCCACCAGTGAGTGCTGTTACAGACGACAGACTCCAGTGTCCATTAATTAACAGGAAATACTGAGAGAGGCATATACACATGCACAAATCTGTCTGAGAGGTTTCCTACAGCATCCACCGCGGATGCACCCACGTGCTGCCAGAGTAAGCACAGCCTCCGGGAGCCACAGCAGATGCAGCCAGCAGCAGCCAGGCTCAAAACAAAGAAAAAGCAGCATTATGAGGAAGAAAACCAGCTATGGAGGTGATAGAGTAGCATGGTTTTATTCCTGAATAGTAAGAAACTACTCAGCTTAAGGGATCTAAAAAAGGGTGGTGAATTGAGAACGGGGAGCAAGCAAGCCATGTCCCAGCTGCTGAGAGTCTGGGGTGAAGGTGACATCACAGACACCTCCAAAGGGCTCGCACAGCCTTTTGCAGCAGGAACAGCTAATGCTTTGCCTACCCGTGCACTGGGGATGAGGTGTTCTTGGCTGCTGCACCCTGCTTCCAAGCCTTCCAAGGCTCCATCAAGGCAGGATAAGCCCCATTCCCCATCAGGGCAGCAAACCCAGCAGCCTTACACATCCCAGACCACAGCTCAGCAGTGCTGAACGAATGCCCGCCAGAGCCTGAGCCCTCATGCTGCTGGGCCAACTAAAAATAAATGAGGTGTGGGTTCACAGAGAGTCAGCGCCAGGTTTTAGAAGTGCTGTGTGTCGCTGGTTTTGCTGCAGAAGCCAGGCACAGAGGACAAGGAAAAAGGTTTTCAGAGGGCAAGGAAAAAGTGTTTCAGAGGAATCTTCTGAAACTTGTCTGGCTTTTTGATTTGGGAAGAAAACCTAAAACCAGCTGGAAAGGAGATCTAAACATCATGTCAGAATCCAGCTCTTCATCTTTTTCACAAGTGGGCTTTCACTTTTTTCTGTGAGGCTATTTGCCAAGCACAACACAGAAACACAAGCCATTTGCGTTGATCCAAAACTATTTTTCACCAAATAAGCCATTCATCTGAAACCTTTCTCCCCAGCTCTGCTACAGGAGAAGCCATCTGCTCACGGCAGATCACGATTTATGCTTAAATGAGCATTTGTGACTAACAGGTTAGATTCATAGTGAAATGCATCATCAATAAATCAGTCAATCACTTCTGCCCTCAGCTCAGGGCTGAAGTCTGGAGTAACTACTCAGCACTTTTGTCAACCTTTACTCCAGCAAAGTCTGGGTAAGAGACCTCAGGATTTAGCCTATTGATTGCTTACTATTGTTTGTGATGCCCTGCATGCTTTAGACCTGCTCCCTTCAAGCAAGATTAAATACCTGGCTTGTGGCATTGGGATTCAAGGGAAATTATCTTTTACAAGCACGGGAACAGACAAGTCAAATTGCCCTGTGCAATGGTCCATCATGGTGCAAAGGTGCCCCTGAATCCCCTCTGTGCTGCCAGCGAGGGGGGCACATGGCAGTGCTGACTCCCCCTGGGGCTGGCGTGGTGAGCCCCACGGCTGTAGCATGTTTCTGCAAGTTAAATGCAATTTTGGCTGTGGCTCTGGAGCCTCTGAGGCTCTCAGCTCCTCCGGTAGTGTTTTGTTGCAAGAATAATAGAGTGACAGCTCCCCGGCAGCTTTGAGTATCATCCCCAGCTCAAAGGCACCCTTAATACCTCTGCCAAACTCCAGCCTCTCGGTTTTTACACTTGTTTGAAGTTAAGCTGATCTAACTTGGGTGAGTGGATGCAGACAGTGTTGCTCAACCAAAGCCAAAGAATGTCTCAGACACTCCTCTGCCCAAGGGCTGGTGCTTGTCCCCCACACACCAACAAGGATATTGAATGTTTTAATACAGATGGACTTAAGTGACCATCCTGCCCCACCAAAGGGCAAGCCTGGGATATGTGCACCCTCCACAACCATAAAGCAAGGAAATACAGCAACCATTTGCAGGGAAGAACACCTCTTAATAACCCTCTGAACACCACCACCTACCAGGAACCCCTGCCATGGGCTGGACTTTGTTAGGGAACAAGGGTTCTTAGAAGGAAGATAAAGTCTCGCTTTCTAAGGATGCTTCTCCTTGCTGACAGCACCCTGAATACAGGAAAAAAACCCTCAACAACTGAAAATCTGCCATTTCTACAGAAAAAAAGAAAAAAAAAGCAGCCTACAGAAGGACCTGGCAATTTAGGTCAGGAGGGGAGAGGGGGGAGAAAAAGCAAGTTAAAACCCCAGAATTTGCAGAATCCCAACCCAGACCACCAGCTGCTCTCCCAAACCCATGTCATGCCCATGTACCATGGCATACTGACTCCCAGGTTTCACCCACATATCCCACTGTAAGGCAAACTGATTTCTGATGCTTGTCCCACCTTCTTTTATTTCTGCCAGACCTCCCCCTCTCCTCTGGGTACTTTTCCTGCTGCCGTTTGTTCCTGTCCTTTACAGCTCTGCCTGCTGTCACTCACATAACCTTGCCTGTTTGGTAATTTGTGGCAATAAAGTGTCACTGTGGGGAAAAAATACAGCGTCGCAGCAGCACATAAATCTCTGATCCATAAATTGTGCTGCTTCCCACCTGCATGCCCCTCCTTTTAGATGTAAAGTGCAATGATTTGGGGCAAGAGGAAGAAAAAAGAGCCAGTAATATGTGATCTTACTGAAGGGCAGCGCTGAGGTGTCCTCATTGGGGGCTATAATGAGTGCTGAGGGACTGGTGTGTGCTGTAAATTGCCCTGGAGACAAGGGCCTCAGTGGAGGCTTCCTGGAGCTATCCAGGGCTTGAAAAGGGCAATCTTAAAGGGGAAAATAATACATTAAACATTGCTAAGGAGTGCTGTCTACCTCCTCTTTGAACAGCCTCGCTGGTGCTGAGCACACAGCCCTGGGAGTGCCATGGCCATGGAAGGGATCCAGGTGTGTGCAGCTGAGCCCCTCGCTCCTCTTCCCACCTGGATGTGGGATCCTGCCCATCTCCATCACAGCTGAACAGCTCCTCCAGTAGGTTCCCAGCTCCAAGCACTCTCCCTGGGCATTAAGGGGGACTACAAGGAGGTAGGTCTGCAATTTTCCTTTCCGTCTCGTGCAACAGGTGCCCACTTTACACACCTATGCCCTCCACCAGGCTGAAAATAGTTCCCCATGGCTCAGAGCCAGGATTCAGTGGGGCAGGTCCCACCCCAGGCAAATGCACCTCACATTTGTGGCCCCATGGTTTCCAGCTTTACTGTGCAGAGTACCAGGTACTCACCACCAAGGCCCTCGAGGAGCCATGAGACCCACAGCATCCCTGACACCCTCTGAAAGGGCTTTAGAAGAGTTCAGCCCTTCTTGCTGATGGTTATTTCTTTGAATTGGAATACACAGCTTGCCTCCATCAGACTCCTCATCTACTGAACTATCATCTTGGTTGCACTGTAGGTCAGCATCCTGGGCCAGCTGTAAAATGTCACCTCCAGCACTACTGCGGCACTCTCCCAATCACAGCTGCTGTGCCAGACCCAGCAGAATGTCCCACTCCTTCTTCCCTGGTTCTTGGCACATTGGGGTCTCATCCACCATCCATCACACAGAACAGCAGGAAGACTTGCATTAAAGCCTTCTCCTGACACTGGCATCTTTCTTGACATCCATGGCTCACCTGAGCAGCTAAGCAACACTCCTGTGAATATAAACAAGCAGGAGGGAAAGTGCATTCACTAGACAGATAGCTTGGGGAAGTGTCATCACCCACTGAAAGCCCATATGTGGTTTTGTAGCAAAGGTATTTTCTTCCTGTCTTGCCCACTCATCAGAGGAATATACGAGCAGAGCTGAGCAGCACCCTGGAGACAGACTAAAACCAAGCAGAGAGCAAACGGTGCTCGGAGGGCTGTGCAGGAGCCGTGCAGGCGAACACATTATGGACACCCTGGGGAAGACAAAGCTCCTTTCTCCCAGCCTTGGGAATGGCATGCAGCCAGGATCCATCATGCACCTCTCCTGCACCTGACCAAGGCAATGTGTTAAATAAATTAAAGAAGTCAGGTCTTGGTCCCCAAACCTGCCCATGGATGACAACTTCCCTCCTGGAGCCACAATGCACTGAGGCCTCAAAAGAAGCACTTACTGTGAAATTCTCCAGCTCATTGCTGTGGTTTGGTGCTGGGCTTGGACATAGGAGCACTCTCTCTGTGCCAGCATGGGTCCTGCCAGCTGCCTGCCCAGGCAGCAAAGGGATCAGCAGGAGGCTGGGCTGTGGGAGCAGAGGCACATCCAGGACATCACACAGCACTTGAACCACATCAAGACATTGCCCTTAGTTTTGGGAGCCCCGAGAGCAGTCCCCGTGTTAATTAACTAGAGGAATTCAGCCAGGGCCACTGAAATGCCTGGGGAAGCTGCTGAGGAGACTGAGCCAGGCTCTTCACAGCAACCCATAGCAAGAAGGTGAGTGGCACTGGGCATAGCTGAAACAAAAGGTTCCCACTGGATGCTAGCAGAAGCTTTTCCCTCCTTTTTCTAGGGTCGGAACCAAGCGAAAACCAGCACAGCACCTTTAACAACAACACTCAAGGCTAAGCAAGAACGAAGCCTCTGCCCTTCTCCCATTCCCAAGTTCATAACTATTGTGACAGAATAAGGTATCCCAGGACATGGAGGATGCCCATGCTTAAGCCATGAACCCCCAGCTCAACAGCCACACTATACTGATGTAACATCTGGCAGTTCTGCTTTGAAGCTCCAAGGGCTCTGTAGGTCTATGCAGATGCAAGAACAAGATTAGGGATTGTTGACCTTATCTGAGTCACCAACTCCAGGAAAAGACCTCTCAGCCACTTCATTCTTACTATGTAAACATCAGGTCCCTACCTGGAGGAAGGACAAAGCCCACCTAGGAGCTGTACTGCTCGGGGCTGTGCCTGGAGGGGACACACCTCAGCCACCTTCAGATCCAAACACTGCTAAGCGCTCAAAAACTGCATAATCAAGTGACAGCAGCGGAGCTTTGGCAAGACATCTGTCCATCTATAAATAGAGCTCAACTGTGTGTCCTTATCATAGGGCTTTGATGTGTTTGGGGAGGATATTTTCTTCCCCTTCACCACCAAGTCCCAGGCAGCACAGATAATGGGCTTGGATCGATCCAGCTCAAGTATTACTAAACTTCCTACCACTGTGGCAGCATGCCAGCGTCAAAAAGGACAAGGGAACATGTGTCTGTTCAGAGCCAACCACAAGGAGTGGGCAGAAAATTGCTTTAGGCTTTAAAAAAAAAAAAAAAGGTGCTTTTTTGCAGATTTGTAGATCAATCTACAATGTATTTGTATTTTAGAGGTTTAAGAAAGTCAATAGAAACAAGATATATCATAGCTGCACAAGAAGTCGAGAAGTTGTCTTTCTATTTATGCTGCTACTGGCACTCCAGCCGCTGGCTCAATGTCCTGCTGCTGTCCCACATCACTACTTCTCCAGCAGGAAAGTCGAGGGAAGGGGCTCCCTCCGCTGCTGCAGTTCACCACCCTGTTGGTTTTGCCAGGACTGCTCAGCCCCCTGGGGCTGGCTGCGGTCTGATATACCTGAATTGTGTCACCACTGCACCTTGTGCCCTGCTGGCAGCAGGAGGGCAGCAGGAGGACACAGGGACCACTGGCAGTGGCCAGGCTGACCTGCCACAAAGCGCAGCTTGTCTCCTTAGGCCTCTGTCCGCACGGGCTCAGCACACAAACTGGCTCAAGTCTCTGGGGATTCTCCAGGCAGTGCTGAGACAACCCCTTGGGATTTGTTTCTCAAGCTGGTGCTGCTGCAGAACTGCAGCAGCCCGACCTCTACAAACTCATCCCCAGGGACGTGACAAGTTGGCTCCCTCCCGCAGACATATCTGCCACGTGCCCACCATTCCTCTTGCACCATCGTGGCATGATTTGGGAGATGCCTTGCACAGAACCCTTTCCCACCCCTCTGGCCCCCTCAGCTCCACTGCAGGGCACTACAAAGTGTATTCAGGATTCTTTTCTCCCTTTTTTATTATGGTGAGTCACGTAGCATGCCTTATCAAACCAGACCTAAATCACATCTGCCTCTCCCCAGATCCCATGTAATATGTCAGCCATTAAATGTGCAGTTATCCCACATTTACAAATCCATGAGAGACTCTTGTCCTCTCATGGGCAGGAGTGCACACATCCCTGTGGTGGAGCCTGTCCTAATGAGCCACCAGGAAATGGATCCCACTGCAACTAGCCACATTCATTTCCCAGCCTCCGTAAGGCACAAAACCCCATTTCCTGGCTTCCACCTTCTGCCTCAGAGGGTGAAAAATAAAGTGTGCATCTGGATTGGAAAGAGTTGGCTGCACACCGCTGGTCAACAGGAAGAAGTCCCCGGGCTGTGGGATGCCCAGCTCCAGACATCCTTCTGCCCCAGAGCCCATCCAGGCATGGGAAAACAGGTCAGCCTGCAACACAGGGAGCAGAAACCAGCTTTCTAGCCTTCCTACACAGCTAAAACTTGTGCCAACGCCTGCCACACGTCCCACCAAACCCTTTGGGAGAGGAAGCCGGTGATGCAGGGCAGGGATAGGCAGCTGATGCACCAACACTGGCAGGAGTACCAGCCTGCTGATGCTTCTCCAACCCCCGTCCCACCCCTCTGCCAGGCTCAAGCTCCTCTAGCAGGATATCATCTGAGCTGGGCTCTTACTCCTCTGCTGCCACGCACAAGCAGGCATCAGGGGACGTATCATTCCACAAATCCGAGGAAGAAACAAGCAGCATTAACTGGTAGCACGTGTGTATGGAGACCTCTCAAACCCTTTTTTCCCTTGCTCCCATCTGCTCTGCTCTGGGCCACTAAATCCAATTCAGCAGCGCTCAGAGCTTGTACCAAAGCTGCGACACATTTCTCAGATCCCTGACTAGACCCATGGCTAATTTTACAACGCTAATTTATCTCACCATATTACATCGCTTTCATTTCATCCCCCCAGGATCCCATTACTGCCAGTGTACCTTGTAGCCAGCATGTAACAGTAATTGGTATTATTAGCGACGTACCCTGCTCGAGCTGCTCTGTTTGCAGAGCTGCAAGGAGTCCCGTGGGTGGGCTGATCTACCTCAAGGATGGGGAGGGAAGGACTCCTTGTTCCATGCCACTCCATGGGTGCCACCAAGGACCAATGCCAAGGGCATGGTTTTGCTGCTGTAGAGCATCTCTGCACGCCCAGACCCCAGCCCACTCCCCATTGTGACTCCATCAGGTGTTGCCCACCGCTGGGTTCCTTAACCCTGACCTTTTAACTCCAGGGCAAACAATCAACTGTGCACACAGGGAGCATTTCTGTCCTTGCTTGTGGCTCAAAGTATAAAGGACTCTGCTTATCCAGGGTTAAAGGGGCAGCAAAACAGCTCTGGGAAGGATAATGCAGGGGTAGAGGGCAGGGGAGTTGCACAGGGAAAATTCATCATTCATGCTATTTTGGCCAACAGTTTCTCCTCTTCGGTGTAAGCTATTGCTTTCTAGGATCAACGTAATTAAAGCCATGCAGTTTTAGCTAAGTGAGAGGCTGCACTAGTCAAACAGTGACAATTCCCACTTAAGATGTCCTTGTCTGGCATTTAGAGACTTGTTAAATTTTAATTCATCATCTTCATTTCTCAGGCACAGCTCCAGCAAGCACTGGGCTTCCCCAGCACAGCTCTGCAGGGTCTGCATCCCTGAGTGCGGCAGCTCCATCCCCAGGCCCCTTCCCTGCTCCACCACAGCTCGGAGAACATGATCCCAAACACCTCCTCAAACAGCACTGTGTTACCACAGCCCCATACTGAGCACACATGCGACAGGTCTCAGAGGTGGGGCAGCCCATGGCTGCTGCTGGTCTTCTAGGGGGATGCACTCCTTTTCAAGTAAAGCCCATGCACCTCATCCCTGATGCTGCAGCCTGCCAGGGCAGGAGAGCAAAAGAAACATCGAGCAGACCTGAGAGCTCCAAACTGTGCTTGTCTGCAAGAGGTGACACCTCACCTCCCACCACAAAGCTGGGCTGAGTGACACTTACCTGCTCCAGAGTGGTTCAGCCACGACACAGGTCCCCTGCTACTGTGGTCAGACTGTGTATCTCTGAGCTGCCCAAAGGGCTTTCAACTGGGAGAGCTCTTTATGGAGAAGTTGTCCATGGGCAGCCCGTAACACGGGCATTTTCCAGGCTGTTCATCCATACCTGCCCCTCCACATCCTAAATAACCACTCTCAGCATCTGCCCTCTTTACACAACAGCCAAAACACTGCTCACATGCCAGGGCCAGGAGCAGCCTTTTGTCACACTTCAATAAACACCGTCCCCACCAGAAGACACGTCCTGCACTCCCAGAGAGCACACCAACTTGGGACAAGTTGGGTGAGCAAGGTTTTCAACCCACCTCTTACCTCTCCACCAGTCCAGAGTCCTTGGGGCGTCCCCAATTTCTCATAAACGTCTGGGGGATTCTTCTGGCTGCTCGACCAACCCTCGCCGCTCAGATCTGGGATTTTCTTCAACAAAACAGAAGAGACAAACTGTCAGGTTACCTGGTGAAGCTCAGCCACTGCTTCAGGTTTAGGAAACAACCAAGGTGGGAGAGCATCTGTTTCCCAGCCCTGACAGCTGGGGGTAACCGGTGCAAACACGAAGCTAGTTAGAATAAGAGCCCTCCCACAAGAGCGTCACAGTCCAGCCCCAAAGCACGTATTTGCTTAATTATTTCGATTCAGAGACACAAAATGGGAGAAGGGAAAAAAACCCCTGCAGCTTGGGGCATCTCTGATCTTCTTTAAAGACAGACAGCAATGCTCCCCAGACGGAACAGCACAGCAGCACCACACTGTCAGCCCAGCACCAAGGCATTCGCCCATGAGGTCTTGTGCTGCCTGAGCCCTAATCCTGAAAAGCCTCACACACGTGTTAAACGGTGCAGGGAGAGGCCACTCCGGCTGAAGCCGGGAGTGTGAAGAGGAAAGCATGCCTGTACGGCTTTGCAGCACAGACACCAAGGACTGGAAACGGGAGGAGGACTTTCTGTGCTACGTCTGACACGCTGCCTGGTGAGATGGAGTCACAGGCATTAGTGTAACCAGCGGTGCCCTCCCTTACAGCAGGAAATACGCTTTTTGTGTTAGACAAACAATTATCAGTCGAGATCTGTGCTCATTATCCAGCTCTTGTGGCCGAGGTTGTGTTGCTCCCCCCGCTTCTTTTTAAATGCTTTGAAGAGGGAAAAAAAAAAAGTCTTATGGCTCTGCATTATTAAAAATGAAAAATAGGAGCCAAAACCCACTGGCAAGAGGAAAGTCTGGGAGTCACTCCTGCAGAGATTCTTTCCCAAGGGTGACAGTGACTCCAAGCCTGGAACACCACAGGCTTTAATTAGCACCCAACCCTCAGCTGATGAGCTTTGCCAGAGTTCCTCCCAGGACCTCATGCAAAGCCTAGGCAAGCCAATAGGAGGATGCTACAGAAACCCAAACTACAACCCCTATCTACCCCCTGCCTGCGTACAAAACCTAAATAAATAAATGACCCCCCCCAAAACTCCACTGGGCGCCTGATGGCGAAACCCTCATTTGCAAAGTGCTTGGAAATAATTACAAAATCTTCCCAGAGTTTACAAGGAGGGAAGTGGACTGTTTGTCATGCCGGCAGCCACGATGTGCCGCAATTTATCATGCTTGTCAGGTGTCAGCCACCAAGAAATTTAACTCCAGCTGCCCCAAGCCCAGCACCCGCAACGCCCCATCACTCAAAAGCTGCTCTGCCAGGCACCCCAGAGCTGAGGAGTGACTGGCAAGGAGGGGAGAGGGCTGCTCCCCACCAAGCCTCCTCTCGCTCTGCAATCCCAATGTAAATCTGTGGTTATTTTTCCGAAATGTTTTTGGTTGTAGGTGTTGGGTTTTTTCCCTACCCACAGATGAAGTGGAACAAAGGAGACCAGGCTACAGCAAGAGATGAAGCTCGTTTGTCATTACCTGCCAGAGACCCTCCTGAGCTCTAATTCCAGCTTGGCAGGGACCTGAGAAGAGAGACTGGGCTTAGCCCTGAGTAGCCTCAGGGCGGGAGTGCATTATTATGGGTACAAAGTGCAAAATCCTAGTGCCTTTTCTGAGAGACATCTCTGAAACCTGTGCAAAAGGACTGACATCCCCTGCCACCTCTGTGCCCTGTGCTGATCAGACAAGCCAGCCCTGCCACAGGTCCAGCAGCCCAGCTTTCCACATGGAAGTCAAAGCACGACTTGCTTTCTGGGGACTCCAAACTGAGGTCAAACTGTGTTTTGGAGGAACTGAGCATGTCCAAACCAGGTCAACAGGTTTGTTGAAGGACTTGATTTAGGGCATGAGTTATTGCTGAGCCAGAGGGAAAATCTGTGAGCTGTGCTTCCCCATAATCAAGAGACAGTCTTGATCACAGCTCAGGTGGGCTCACATAAGGAGCAAATGTCATCAGCCACAGAGCAGGGACAAGTCCTGGGTCAGGTCCCTGCAGGAGGGCTTGCATCACTGCTGAGCTCACCCCGCATCACCAGGACTTGAGCTCTCAGCAATGCCGTGGTCAGGGCACTACATCAATGTGACATTTGCTTTATAGGGCCAGTCTGGGCTGCCCCACGAAATGCTCCTGTTTTGGCCATTTCTGTAGCAACAAGCTGACTTAAGAGGAACCTGCCTGCAAAAGCACTAACTTTTTAAATGGGTCCTTGCAAAATCCTGGAGGAAGCCCAGCACCCATGGCATACTTGTATGTCCCATATGATGCATCTGCATGGCACAGCAACAGCTAATGGAACCCACTGAACCACTTGCTTAAAAAAAAAAAAAAAAAATCCAAACACACAGCATTTGCCAAAAAATCTTTCTCTCCAACACAAGCTGGGGCTGCGTCGATCAGGGATCCATGGATTTTACTCGCACCAGCAGAAGAGGCCCAACGCTTCCCAGCAGCGAGGCATCCCGTGCACGAGCTGGGGGGCACAGGTTTTGCAGTGCTGGGTGCTCGAGGCAGCGCAGCTCCTGCTGCGGGGAGCTCCCCGCACACGCCGTGGGTGACACACCCCCACACGCACCCGCGCGGTTCAGAGCCTCGTGACTTGGCGCGGGGAAGGTGGATTTTTGCGGCGTCAGCAGCGAGCAGATCCCTGACGCCTGGCTCAAAACCTTCCCCAAAACTATCAGGCCCGGTCTCACAGCACAAAGATATTGGAATTTCTTCAGCACAAATGCAAGAATTTTTCTGCTGGGTTTTTTTTTTTTTTTTTAAATTTTATTTTTAACTGTGGATAAACTAATGCCTTCCCACCCACACCCCCCCCCTCAACCCTGTTCTGAAGGCAGCTTAAAACTCTTTGCTAAAATTTTCCAAAAAAATTCAGCCGGAGGCAGAGACATGTGAAGTTTCAGTCCAAATGGTTAAAGGCTGGCGTAGTTTCAAGCAACTGAAGACAGGGGCTTATAATCAGAAGTGTCAGGCAGCCTTAATTATATTATTTCCTGAAGGAAATAGTTTTCCCTGCCGAAGTCCAGGAGTTATTAAAAAAAGTTGACCTCACTGGAACCAATCAAGATGGAGACAAGAAGCCTGTGATGGATTCTTAAGGCAGGCGTGTTCATGCATCTGTATTTTCAGGAGTCCAGGATTTTAGGACAGGTGTTCTCAGACAAGCCTGGCTTTGCGACAGCTGAGAGCCAGGACCCAGGATGCAGAGCCCCCTCCCATCCATCCTCATGGAGTGCCCTGGGCAGGGGCACGTGGGAGCCCCATGCACCCGGGGAGGGTGCTTGCCTGTGCCCAGATCGATTGCCTCGCCGAGGCGAGCGAGGAAAAACAGCCGGATGCTTTGTAGCTGTCAGGAGCACACAGGCTTTTTGTCCGTGTCTTCCTCTGTGCCCATAAATAAAAGTGACAGCAACTTTATTTAGGACTTCTTCCAGTTAAGAGGGGATGGAAGAAAAGTGAAAAATGAAATCGTAGCTCAGCAGAGGCAGAGGGGGAAGGTCCTGGAGGCACAGCTCAGGCTGTGCCACTGCTGCAGCAGCCTGGGGTGGTGGCACCTCCTCATGCACAAAAGTGCACCCTTCTCCTCTGCCCTTCCAGGCACAGAAATCCCAATCCCAATCCCAGTCGTACACTGCAGCCCCCGCCTCCACTCCCCAGTGCTAGATGAGGGGTTCAAGCACCTGGAGTGAGTCAGGGGTGGAATAACCATGTCTCCTTTCCCCCTAAAAGAGACTGAAACAACCCCCAAATAATCCAGAGGAGAAAGTCACCTGTTCCCTGCACATATGCAAAGGTTGTACTTGCAGCACCAACAGCTGCCCTGAAAAGGAGCTCAATCCTCTGCAGCTCACCAGCATGGCTGAGCAGGGAGTGCAGCATCTCCACCAGCACCCACTACCACAGAAAGTCCTGTCTATTTTGGCTACAACATCCAAGGTGTATTTTGCAACTGCAGAAACACATCCTTTCTATAGAAAGCATGGGAAGAGACTCAGAGAGCAGGGGAGGAGGGAAGGCTGCTCTGCAAGAGGGCTGAGCACGCTGCAGACCCAGCCCCAGGCAATGCCCCAGCATGAGGGAGCACAACAAGGGTTTGAGCATCCCAATCTGGTCTCCCCCAGCTCCCTGCAGCATCTCCCAGCAGCACAGCATCTCGTGTATCACAATGGTATTGCAACACGCTGGTAACACAAGTTCTGTTTCAACCTTCATCCTGCTGCCTCCAGTGCTGAGCCAGAGTTGTGCCACAAGCCAAAATCCAGTCCCCACGTGGGGGATTGTGCCAGTTCCCAGGTGCTTAGGGGCTTGACTGGAGCTCGTCTGGAGTTGTGCCATGCACTTGCACACAAACACCAACACTCAGGGCAGGTGTGTAGGGAAAGAACCCCCTCCCATCCCCGGGGATGCGCCCACCCCATGCAGAAAGGTTTAGGGTGGAAGTTGTGTGCAGGTCCCCAGGGAGAGAGGCTGCCAGTGACCTCATGGGTTTCTTCCACTGCTGCCCTCTCCGCTGCCATGAGTCAGAGATTAATGACAGGCCATTTGTCAGCACCGGTGGCATCATTGCCAATCTCATTTCTGAGCAGACATCTGACCTTGCTTGCCTCCCTGAGACCCGTGTTACCGCATGGCTCCAGCAGCCTCCTGACAGCTCCCAGGGGAACAACGCAAGGCAGGGAACTAGGCTGATCCTGAGTCAGGATGCACAGACAAACACTTCAGCTCAGGAGGAGCAGTGTTTGTCAGCTTGTCCCACTGCCCTGCCCTCCTCCCAGCTGGCACCCAAGGAAGGGTCTCTCTTACCAAGCACTGGAGAAGGGAGATCTGTGCCCAAACATAGGCAAAGCAAGCCTTGCCTGAAACTCAAGAAGGAAGGGGGAAGAGGGTGTTGCGGACAC
This sequence comes from Lycocorax pyrrhopterus obiensis, assembly GCA_014706295.1. Lineage (NCBI taxonomy): Eukaryota > Metazoa > Chordata > Aves > Passeriformes > Paradisaeidae > Lycocorax > Lycocorax pyrrhopterus. The sequence continues at coordinate 7,727,293 of JACSVZ010000014.1, read as the reverse complement.
ATGACCTTTTCCCCAAGCCTGCAGTATCCTGTGTCTCTGCCCACACTACCCAGCCAAGCTGGAGGGATCAGTGCACAGTTCCAGCTGTGGCACCCAGAGCTTCTCCACAGTCAGCCATGACCCAGACTGAATCTTAACCCAGATCTCACTCAATGAGGAGACCAGATAAAATCCAGACACAGATCCACCCTGCACTCCTGAGCAGAGCTTGTGCCCATGTCCTGAGGTGTAGATGACCTATGCCACGGGATCCAGCACTCCTCTGCCCCAAACCAGACCACGCTGTCACTGTACAAGTCTACTACGTGGCTGTCACTTGGTCACCACACACAGCTCTGGTCCTCACAGAAAGGGAAGAGTGAGACAACAAGAGGCACAGGGCAAGGGGAAAAAAGCATCTTCTGCATCATTCCAAGCACACCAAGGCTTTTCAGCCTGGGAAGGAGGAGGAGGAGGCAAGGCTTAGCCACAGGACCTTGGGCTAGACACACTGTGTTGGCCAGGCCATAATGTCCACACTGCTCCGTACTAAACAACAGAAAACAAATGATTTCCAGAGGAGCAGGGAACATTCGAGAACAGGTCTTCTGACAAGTGCTGGTCCTGATGCAAGCTTTGCCTCAACACAACCCTCAGCCTTAGGCAGCCAGATGCATCCCCACCAGGAGGGATGAGACAACCACCAACACAGCTCTCTTTCTGTGCCAAATCAAGCCAATCCCAGCTCTCATACTTTTAAGACGAACAAATTAAAATGATGTGGGACTGGAAAAGACCCACTTGGTTAAGATGAAGAAATCAGTACCATTAAACGTCATTAGAATAATATGCCCAGAAAGCTTCATAAAAGGAGATACCATATGATCGAATGCTCTCCAGACCCTCATTTTACACAGACCCAAAACATCAACCCAGAGCCTCTTTTAACAGCCAACTCTCACAATGATCAGAAGGTTTTAGGTTTTGTTTTGTGATGTGTTGTTTTTTTTTCCTGAGGAGCTTTTGGGTCTGCAATTGAAACTACAATTCCTTTACTTCCTGGAGGGGTGAAAAATAAAAATCATTTTTCATTAAGCTGAAGCAAATGGCATTTTTGCTTGTCAAAAATATTTGACACAACTCTGACAGACTCGACCAGACATATAAATAAAAGATTTAAATCCTTCTGCTTCAGAGCTTAAGAAAAACCTGCTGTCAGTCCAGCGGTAGTACAAGCTCTCTCCTACAGGTCACACTCCCTGGGGGCTGCCAGCACCATCCTGGCATCGATGCTAGGACAGAGGGCAGGTACCAGCCACACCAGCCCATTCATGGAAGTAAAACCCCACCAGCCCGTGTTGTCCCTCTGCAGGCTGCTCTCCCCGAGACCGGACCATCCCCCCCGGTTCAAGCAGCACACAGCCGGCTCCAGTGGCAGGGAGGCGAGCAGCATCGATCCCTTCCCTCTCCTGCCACCATCCATATCTGATAGCGGCATCGACCGAGCAGCACTGGATGCTGTATTTCCTCGGCCACCTGGGCTGTGCACCAGCAGCCACCGAGCCTCCTTCCCCATCCGTCGTGTCAGCGAGGCAGCCGCAGACGCCGTGACAAGACACAGAGCAGCGTCGGAGCCCATTTCAAAATCTTTCTATCCTATTCAAGCCAGAGAGGCTTATGTGTATGGATTTATACTGTTTGCCCCAATATTTAGCTACTGAGCTGACTAATCTGTGTGCAAGAAAAACCTTGGTGGCTCAGAGGCTGAGCAATCTACATCATTCATCATTTAGATTAGCTATTGTCTTAATCCTCTTTAAACTACTGTATAATACAAGGGAATGGATGTCCTATATGCTCGGGATATGCAGAAAAATCTCAGGCTGAAGCTCAGAAACTTGGACAGAAGCAAGAATGACAAATCCTACCAAGCCACAGAAGAAAAAGGAAACTTGTTGCAACCCCTGACAGATGGTTTAACTTCTTCTTGCTCTCTCCACCCCAGCAGCCTTTAATTATTTCCTAGCCAGCTTCCCAATTACTTCCCAGGCAGCTTCCTAAAGCTCTTCTGCCCTGTCCCTTCATTACAACCTCGTTACGAACTGTGGGCCCCAACCTGCAGCAGCCCATGCCATGTGGTCTTGCTGCTGCCCCGAGGATGTACAGCCCTGTGCCCCGGGAGCTGGGATATCCCACTCCAGCATCGGCTGCGGCTGTGCTGCTCTCAGAAAAGCAATGGCTCTGCCCAGCCCAGTGCCACGCTTTGCCTGGCAAACAGGTAGGCTCAGGTCAAGGATTAAAGCCTGCTTGGATATCCAGGATCATGCCACGCCTTGCTGCTGTGTCCAGCCAGAGGATGAAGAAAACCAGGTTTCTTTATGGTAACAGCAAACAGTTCAGGGGCAGAAGGAGGGACTGCAATAAGGCAGTGGCAAACAAGGCTTTAGTTCACTGCCTGCCAGAGCTGAGGGAACTAATAAACAGACAGATGAGCTAAATTGTCTTCTGAACCTCTGTATCAGTATTCACATTACCGAGGCTGCTTCCAGCAATTCCAGCGTATTAATAATAAATGCTACATAATTACAGCAGACTTGCTTTGTCCTCTCTTCCTGTTTACTGTCAATGTCTCTTTAACCCTTTGCAGCCCACAGCTGGCTCTCCACTGGCACCAGACCCTCCACAGATGGCACAGCCCTGGCATCACTGATGGGTGTCTCTCCCAGCTCCCTCCTCGACTGGTCGGGGTGCAAGGGGAGGTGAAGGAAAGCTCATGTACTGATACCACTCCGTAGGGATCACTTTCTACCTGTCAAATGCCTGACAATGTTGCTGCAGGGCATGAAAAAGGTGTATTTGAGGCCGCAGGAGCACCCCCAGGCTGGGATGAGTTTGGGACTGCGCAAACAGCATCTCCAATACGCAGAGTTGTAATAAGTCACCGAGAGCCTCTTAACAGCAAAGAGGGTTTATGGCCTCTCCTGGATTTAATCCCCTCCAGACTGGCAGCTGGAGCTGCCTTCCCTACACAGATGTTTTTGGGGTATCTCTACCCCAGCCCACTGGGACCCTTCCTGCTGCACCCAGGGTCCTTGGGCTGGCAGAAGTGATAGCCAGCCGGGATGCAAACACACACTGCTGGGAGCTGGAAGTGGGCTCTGGAGCAATCCCTGAAGGACATATTTGTGGGGAGACATAGGACATCACCCACACAGGTCCCAAGTCTGGCACCTAGGTAGGGAAGAACAAAGTTTTTGGATAATCAAGTTTCAAACCAAACACCTCCAGTGTTTGAACAGTGGCCACATCGCCCATTCTCAGCAGCACCGCAGCCCCACACAGCTGCTCTTCCCAAGTCTCCTTCCTCGTAGGCAAGCTGTGCCAAAATGCCTGCCCTGTCTGATCATTTCATGAGCTGATCCAAATGAGAGTTAACGACCCTCTGGCACTTTTCCCCTGAATTTTCGAAGTGTTTCATCCGACATAGCTGCAAACTGAACTCTGGAGCCCGCTTTACTTCCCACAGGACAGTCTCTGTGAGTATTTCTTCCTCAGTTGCAAGCAAAAAGCATCAAAACTCTGGAGAAGGGCCCACATTAACACTGCAATAGCAGTTTTTATCTGAGCACAGGTTTAATTTGCACCTTTCAGGCTAGATGTCTCTTTCCCCAACCTTGCAGGGAGGCTTCCATGGCTCCTAACATGGCTTCAACAAGAGAAGAGAACAAATACCTCAAATGGGATTTCTGCAAGAAACCAGCATGCAAAACAAAGTAGGCCTGCCCTCCAGTGCAAATTAACTCAGCTTCTGACCCGACTGCAGACCTTTCCAGACAGGAGACCCACTGGACAGCAAATGAATGCCAAACAACTCAGATGCAAATCTCTCCCTGCACAGAGAGCCTCAAATGTTAAGGGAACACTTGGCTGAAGCAGCTGGGCATTGAAAAGCCTTGAAATGGAAAAACACGAACGCTCAAACCCAGTTACATCACTCACACAGGGAAGGCGAGGCTGGAGTGACATAAGAACATCTATCCCTCAGACACCAGTGTCTCCCACTCCACCTTGGACATGCAGAGCATCGCCCAGTGCTGACATCCTGCCATCATTTTCCAGTGGTTCCCACAGCTGCACAGATCCACTTTGTATTTTCTGTGCCATCTCCTCTGCCAGGTGAAGTACAGAAGATTTTTTTTTCTCCCTGTACACAGACACATTTTTGATTTCTCAGAGAATGAAACAGCAACCAGTTGTTCAGGAATAAGCACTAAAAAAAAAAAGAAAGACAGCACTTCTGTCCTAAAATGGGTACAGGCTCCAGGAAAAGTGAGAGAGACAGATGGTACAAGGCCTGGAAGCAAGACACAAGGCAGGAGTCCTCTGGACCACTTACATGGAGCATGCATGCCAGAGAAGGATGGAGCAGAATGGGGATTGGGAAGAAATGGGATCATCATCATTACATCCAGCTCTTCCTTGGAGGACAGTGCCGTGAAGACTACTTGGAGAGCAACACAGTACACAGTTAAAGCTAGCAGATCTCCCCAGGGTACAAGGAAGGGCAAGTGCAACCCAGGGTGGCCCTGGTTGATTGCATCTCTGCTATCTCTTCACTCACTGCCACTTTTGGCAAGGCAGCTCCAATTTCTACACTGCAGGGACCTGTGCAAAGGGCACTCAGCAGGCTGGAGTCCCCCACACCATCACGGGATGGTGCAGCCAGCAGAGCAACAGTCCATACGGACAGGGAAGGGAAACCCACAAAGAACAGCGAGGAAGAAGACATATGTCAGCCCCAGAAAGGATGATCCTGAGCTGGGCTGGGACACATGCAACCTGTGCTGCTGGAGGAGCTCCCACTCACAGGGGGAAGCGACGGCCCCGCCAGCCCCTCGCAGCACCCACCAGACACACTTGCAGCGCCCAGCACTGCTCGGGTGGCTGTCACAGCAGGATTGCAAGGGTGGGAGGACACTGAAGTGCCTGGACTGATCCCTGCTCAGTGACACCACAGGCTAAAGCAACATTTGCCCCAGGATTATCAGCCGGCACTCCCAGATGCAAAGACAGAAAAGCGTTAGTGTTCTGAGGTCCCAGACTAATCTCCAGGACAGCCTGCATCCCAAACCCCCTGCCAGGGCTGTTTCCCTGCTTTCTAAAAACACCCATGTCCAAACCCACCCCCCAGATCTCAGGATGCTCCTCAGCAGCTGGTGACAGCACGCTGCAGACTGAGTGAGCCTCCTGTGTCAGCCCCCTCCACAAGCCATTTAGAAAAGAGACAGCAAGTTATTAATTACTTAATTATTAAGCTGCTAATTGATACTAAGCTCTGTTAGCTCTAGGGGAAACAGAAGCAGAGCTGTGCCCCTCACACGATGGTTCGCTGACTGCAAGTGCAATATGACGGGCCTGAGCTGCCCAAGAGAGCTGAGGGCACAGTCATACCACTTCCAGCTCGAGCTGCACACCCCAGCCCAGAGATCTCTTAATACTTCACTTCCTCCATCCCTGACCTGCCTCCAAGCACTGTGACAACCAAAGGTTCGAACATTCTCTCCCAGCTGACAGTCCACCAGCTGACAGTCCACCAGTGCAAGCCCACCATCCACCAGTGCCAGTGATTGCCTCCATCAGACTTTGTCCGTAACACAGCAATTAGGAGTGGCAGCCCCAGGGCTCACCCCAAATAAGGATTTCTTCTCTTGGAGGAGATGAGCAGTTTTCCTATCACCACAACCCAGCAGCACTTCAAAAGTACAAAAAGGCCCAGGTTTGTCTGGTCCTGTGCAGACTCCTGCATCTTTCAGGGAATGAGGAGATGAAGCAATGCAAGAACCAGCCCACGCCAGGCAGGTAGGATCACGCCATCTGAGATCCTAGAGCTTAAAAATCCCTCCTGCCACACGTTCCTCAGCTCTGCCTTCTGAAAAGCTAAGAACACAGTGCAGAATTACTGCCTCTCTTAATAAGTAATGGGTAATAAGTAATAAAACAATTATATTAGTAAATATTGACTTCCTTAATAAGAGGCAGTAAAGTTCTAAGCATTTCACCCCTTTGCCCCAACTTTGAAGCACATGGGAAGTTCTCTTGCAAGGGAAGCTCAGCAGTTGCCCACTTTGGACAGACCTGCCTTGTCCACGGGCTCTGCTGGAGCAGGACCAGTTCTGCTGGGTTTGGCAATCAAGCAGCTGATGCCAAGGTTTCCATCCATCCACTCTCGCACTGCTCTTCTCCTCTGGCAGCTCAATTAAGCCTAACGAATTACATCCAGCACAAGTCATGAGCAAACACAGGAAGACTTGGCGACCGCAGTGCTGTGCAAGCAGAAGGTGAATAAATAAAATTGACTCAAGTTGATAGAAGATGCCAATTCAGTGGTAGAGACTCTGTAGTGAAGCATCTGTTTGGGTGACTTTGGCTCAAAAGGGGACAAAACAAAAATGGCACAAAAACAAGTTCTACCTTTAAACGGGAAAAACTCCAGAGAAGTTTTATACTATTTCAACATTTATATTTTAGATTTCAAAAAAAAAAAAAAAAAAAAAAGTATTTCTAGTTACCAGAATGGATCTAGGGTCAGAGCTATAGAATATTGTGTAGCCTGACCCAGATCTCAACCTAATGGCATGCCGGGGGCACAGGAGCAGCCAGCTCAGGTGCAGAGGCTCCAAAGGTCAGGGCTGAGCATCTCAAAGACTGGACTTTTTCCCATCTCCTATTCCTGTTGCAGTGTTTGACATGGGGACAAGACACTTCTCAGTGCTTGACTGGCTGACTCCAAACTGGGCTGTGGTCTGCTGCCCTGTCCCTTGGTGTTTACAAAAACCACCCCATTTCCTGCCTCTCCCTACCCATCTTGAGGCTCAAGACTGCCGTGATGACCTTCAACATCCTCCTTCACCTTCCCTTCCCCAGGCTGCACAGACCCACTTCTCCCAGCATCTCCAACATCATTCCTCTCCTCCACAAACCCTCAGAGTTACCCTGCCCACAACCACCCCAAGGAGTTTTGACATCATCTTCCCCCAGGAGATGGCGGTGGGGAAACCTACGAACCAAGACAAACTGCACAGCTTCCTAACAGACAAGAAACCCTTCCCAAATCTAGTTGTATCCAGTTGTAAACAACTGCCACAGTTTTCCCTTCAAAAAACAAAGAGCTCTTCTCCATGGTGGTGCAAACAGTTGCCGTTTCAAGACAGTTTCCCTCCTCCCCTTCCCTTCCCCGTTCAATTTGAAGTCAATTACAGGAAGGTTAATGGGGCAGAGAGGATGCCAGTTGGCTGGGTAATGATGTCAAAGCACCTGGCATTGCCTGGGCAACAGCTAGGCAGCGGGGATGCAAATGAAGGCACAGGATTGCACTTGGTCCCTCGAAACGAGCTGATGCAATTGAGCGTATCAGCATTAATGAACATGGAAATAACGAGAGAGCACCCAGAGAAACAAGACACTGATTGGGGGTGGGGGCTGTGCCCACAGCAGGGAGATACGGTGACAGGCACCATGTTCTGGCTGTCAATGGGAGCAGCTTCCATGGTGCTGACATTCTCCCAAGGCTTCACCAGATGTGCTTTCCCTGGGTTAACACTCTAGCTTTGCACACCCAAGACCAGATCCTGTTGATCTGCTGAAAGCTCCCCTCATGCGGCTCCTGGCTCCTCTCCAGACAGCCTGTGACAGGAAGAGCAAGAGGGGAGATCATGTGCGTCAAGAGGCCACATCTCAGGGTGACCTGATAAACATGGGGCCAAGGCGGCAAAGACCCAGGGGCAAGAGGTGCACAGGAGCAGAGGTGCTTGAGGGCATTTCAGTGCAAAGAGCAGCGACCTGCTCAGTGGGAAGGCTGTTCCAGCGGTGCGGACCAGATTCTCCAAAGCTTGCAGTCCCCACATCATCTGCAACTGATATTTTGAAGCTTTCAGGCAGAGGAACAGGAGCTTCTATACGGGATGTTGTCTGCCAGTACAGCACTTGGCACAGTGTGCTTCCATGGACCAGGACCACAGAGCAGCACACCAGAGTACTGCAAAGCCTCAGACACCAGCGGAAAGCCATTTCCAGCTTTGTTCCACCATCCAACTGCTGTATCTTCTCCTTAGTCCACAAGCTCCATCAGATCCTCCTCAGCACATTTACTACTTGGAAAACATTCACTCCAATCCTATTCAGTGCTTTTCTATCCCTGGCCTTTAAGCCCAGCCCATGCCACCACTCTCCATCTTTCTGACACCACTCAAACCCCAGCACAGCTGCAGTGAAGCAGCTGCCTTTGGTCCTCATGCAGAGTTCATCCAATTCCTCCAAATCCCAGTGGCATAGGTGCTGGTGCCCCTCTCGTGCTCGCCCTCTTCAACTCCACAGTCCACCCCCAAAATATGCTACAGGGCAGCAACATCTCCACCAGTAGCCAGAGCGAGGTCCCACAGGGGCTCTGCTGCCCCAAGAAAAGCTGCGTTAGAGAGACAGGGAAAGGCTGACAGCATTTCTCACACCAGTGACTAGCAGAGCTTGCACAATTGAGATGCAGCTGTGCAAATGAGACCCCAGCAACCACCCCCCAGCCTCCGTGATTCCCCACAGGCGTGAAGAGCAGGATCGGGGACACAAAGAAGCCGACGCCACAGGGAAGCACTTGGGTCATGCATCCATTTACAAGGTCATCGCCCTGTGCCTCTTTAAAGTACTTCACTTTCGCCGGAGGCAAGTCAAGGTGACTCGGACAGACCGTGCTGCCCCTGCCCCTGTTCCCACCGATGCTGCCTGCAATCCCTGCCCTTGCGCTGCGAGCCCCGGGGAGCCCAGGGCATCCTTCTGTGCCCTCTGGAAATGGCCCAGCAAAGCAGCAGCCCCGGCCATAAATAACACTGGCAGTGGGCAGGAGCAGAGCAGCCCTGGGCTCTGCAGGGACCGGAGCATCCCTGGCCAACCTATAGGCAGGTTCTGTGGGAGCCAGGGCTTGCCTCAAGCAAGCACCTTCCAAGCATCCTCCCTGCCCACCACAGCAGGGCCGGGCATGTCTGGGCTCACAGCACTGCCATCCCCATGCCAGGTCTCTCCTTGAGTCTCCACATGTTGCTTTTAAATGTCAGCACTAAAACCAGCTGCAGAGAGGGAATTAAATGGAGGAGGGGGAAGGAAAAAAAAACTAGAGAAAGACGAAAGGGAGAAGAGACAGCTCTGCTAATGAGTCAGCCAGAAGTCTCAGAATCCATTTGAAACACATAGGGCTTAATTTAACTTAATGGTTTTGTCAAACATTGGCACTCTGTTAAAAGCACAGGAGAGCTGGTAATCCAAATGCCAGTGGCTCTGCCTTTGCTAGTCACAAGAAAGCTGCTGTTCCAGTCCCCAGATAGATCCATCTGGTTTCATGCAGGCAGCAAGTACGGCCCTGGCTAATGCAGTCATTCATGAGGGTAGTTCTGTATTTACTTAGCACCGGCAGCAGCTCTGACTTTGCCCAGAACACAAAAAATAAACACAGCCACTGCATTTCTGAGCTTGTACATGTCTTAAGGCAGCTCCAGGCTTCTCCTGAAAACACGGCTCTGTCAGGGGAAGAGAGATTTGCAACTTTCCCTCGGGAAGACAAAATGAAATCTCTGACCTATGTGGACTTTGGAAAGAAGTTGGAAGAAAAAAAGAATAGCAAACTCTCTGCTCACAAGCAGGCAGAGAAAACCATGAACTGAGCTGAAAAAGCTGGTTCCCCACCCAGCCCTGCTCTCCCTCCTCTTTGCAGCAGCCCTAGGTGAAGGTCCCCCAGCAAACCCTGTGAGATGGAATGGGGCTCAACCCCAGGGCAGCCCTAATTCTGCTGCTGTCAAACTCCTTTCTAGAGAAAAAAGGAGAAATTCCAGCCTGCCATGTAAGATGATCTTCCTTCTGTAGACTGGGCCCATCTTTACACACAGTGAGGAGAAGTACAGGGTGTTTAACACTCCTTGCCTACCCTGATGCTCTGTTCTGGGAATAGACAGGGAATTTGGGACATCTCATTTTGGTTTTGTCCTCGCTCCATGGGTACCAGCAGATGAATTGCAACACCAGGAACTGTGTGATTCAAGCCACTGAGACACGGGCACACCAGGGACAGCGACCAGGCCACTCTCCTCTTTGCAATTTCAATAGTCCAGTAAGGTCAAGCTTACCTAGAGAGTCTTGGGAGGAGGCTAAAACCTTGCTTTTAACCTTGCAACCATCTGGATATCAGTCACTGATGTGCCCCCTGCACCCACATCCTCCCATGCAGCAGCAGCCACCACAAACTGGTGAGACCAGAGATGCTGCTGAGCTCTGCCCACCTCCCCAGCCCCATATGCTCCCAACAGCAGATCCCAGAAACCTTCCCTTCCCTAGGGAAGTCTCCACTTCCCAGCACATTCCTCAACCCTCGCTCAGAGAACCACCTCTGCCACATACCCCAGGCAGAGGGTGGTTCAAAGGGCCAGCACTAAAGGAAGCAGAGGGCTACAGAGGGAAACAAGCCCTAAACTCCAGGGCCATGGGCACATTCCCTGCTCCACACAGTGCAGGTGGGGAAAGGACTCCAGTAAAACTCAGGGGGGGCAGTGGAGGCTTTTGAGCCTCTGCATCCTCTTAAACCTCCCCCTCCATCCCAGGACCTGGATTCCTGTTTGATTTAAGACACAAATGGGATCGAGTTTAAAGGTCTCAGCCTGGCCCTTGACTCCTTGGTGGGAGTCTTTCCACATCACAAAACCACCAGACAATTCAGTCTGATTGACAGCCTTTCAGGCAGAGGGGCCCGGAGCTGAGGGAGGGGAGGGGGCTGTGGGTCAGGGCTAAGGGGGGGCATCCAGAGCAGTGCATGGGGCTGGGAGAGCAGGGGACGGCTGTGCGGTGGGGACAGTGTTCAAGGTTTGTGCTTCCACAGGAAAAAGGTTTTTGGGAAAGGCTGAGAGGCTAGAGCATCCTTGAGGAACTATTAAGTTCCACTTAATACAGGCAAAATCCGAATAGCAGAAAGCACACGCAAGGGGAAAACAGAGATTTGGTGCAACGCAGTCTTTCCTGAGGTGAGGGGATAGCAGCAGACACCAGAGAAGGCAGGAAGCTGAGGACAAGGCGGAAGGGGGACCCCAGGCTCACAGAGAGGAGAGGAGTCAGTGACAAGCAAGAGCCAGGAAACATCAGGGATGGAAAAACAAGTGAGCAAAGCCAGAATTCAGTGACCCTGGGCTCGGCCACTGGGGCTGCAGCGAAGGCTGAGATGGCAGCACAGAAGCACACACACAAGTGGACATGTGCCACATTCTGCCTCGGGCCCCATGCCTGCTCTCCAGCTCTAGCAAAACCCAGCCCAGTGAAGTGACTTGACCAAATTACCCCTGCAGCAACAGGCAGGACCCCCAGAACATCCAGTAGCAAAGTCTCACCTCCTCCACCCTTCTACTCCTCACACCCCAGCTCAGGAGGGCTGGGCACAACGGTCAGCTCCCTCCAACACGGCTCTTCCCCCTATTACAGGGTTGATGCCAGCAACCTTCACGGGTCTGCAGAGCCCAGTCTTCTGCTGTATGTGGCCAGCCCTTTCCAAGCCTATTCACCTTGCTAATTTTGGGAGAAGGTTCCCTTGAAACTATTCTCACCTTGCAGTCTCAGTCAAACCCATGTTTGCCAGCCCCTCTTCTCAAGAGGACACTTCTGCAATAAGATGAGAGTCATCACGTGGGGAGACCAGGCAAGGGAATGTAAGAAGACCACAGATACTTGTCACACAATCTTATTTACACCCCCTTTTACACACAGGAAACCCTTTCTCCTACCTTTTTTTCCCTCGTCCTCTAAATAAAAGAGAAAAATTTTAAGCTGGTGCTTTAAAGCACAGCAACCGCCAGCCCATCTCCATGGCTTGCCAAGAGAGCAATTCATCCTCTGTCTCTATTCTGCAGTAGGTAAAGCCCCCCCTCTCGCTTTTGTTCATCTCCCCGCTCTTTTGTCTGGCCCTGAAAGCGTTGATCACTCCTGCATGAGGAATGTGAAACTGATGTGATGTGATAGGAACAATGCTCCAGCCCTGCTCCTTGCAGCCACATCAAAGTCCCCATTTGCATGGCTTCCCCTTGCCTGCCTGTCCCCCTCTGCCCCCGGCCGTGCTCTGGCTGCTTCAGCGCCTTCATTGTCCTCCCAGCTTCGAGAAGCAGCCTTGGCCTCCTGCTAAAAGGCACTCGATGGGCTCCCCATGCCTGCCCATGGGAGGTGGGATCCACAGGCAGCATCTGGCTGGCAGGAGATGTGACAGTCAAAGGTGGCACTGCTGACTGGGATGCACCAACATCCTGCTGTCTCTGTTCATCCTGCTGCTGTCTGGCACCCATTCCCCAATGGATGCTTCTCACCACAGCACTGCCAGGCAGGGGTGAGGGGGTCTAAAATGATGGAGAGGTAAGGAAGACAGATCCAGAGGTGTGGGGCAGGGGGGCAGTGCATTAGCATAAAGATGAGGACATTTCTCAGCCAGTGAAGGGCACAAAGGTAGCTCACACTGGAAATACCCTGCCCTTGCAGGGTCTGGGGGAGGTAGATCCCTGCCTGTCCTTCTGGTGTAGAGGGAGAGACCAGGAGCCAGACTCTCAGTGAGGACACAACCTGACAGCTCGACACCATCACACCTGTAAGCACCTCCAGCCCACGCAACACCCTCCAGCACTGGCAGTGGCACAGGGCCCAGTGGATGCTGCAAAAGCCACTGGAGCAGCTGGATAAACATAGCTCTGGGTCCAGACAGCCTCCTACCAGGCTGCTGAACCCAGGAATACTGTCACCAGGTAAAAGCCCTGCTGCTACTTTGCAGTGGGCAGCTACAACCCAATGCTAAGCAACACCGTTCCCAAAGAACACTTCACAAGGAGTCCAGCTTGCCAGATTCCATCAGGTCAAAGGCTTTAACCCAGAAAAGGAGGCTGCTGAGAGAAAACAAACCCTCCAGCAAGACAGAGAGCCTGTCCCCCTCCCACAGCAGCTGTGGCTCCGTAGCAAGTCTCTGTTGGCATGACAGCCGCTGAAAAGTGATCACTCTACACCTCCCCGAGGCACTGTCTGCCTCTAAGTCCAGTGGGAGCTCCAGGCAAGCAAGTTCTCCTTCCCTTCAGGGGGCATCCAGGTGCCTGCTGCCAGGCAGGGAGATGCAGGCAGCACCTTGGCAGGGAAGGGGAAATCCAGGCACTGGCTGTGCCAGCTGTGGAGCAAAGGAGAGGCTGACATGGGACAGGACCAGAGGAAAGCAGTAGTGGGGCCCCACGGAACCTCGTAGCAATGCTGGAAACAGGAGGGACACTGATGTCTCTGCAAAACTGAGGTGCTGCTGGTACACCTCACAAGCTGAAGGATTTAATTTTTGTCAAAGAGGAAATAGACTTAGTTTACCCTCGCCACCAAGGCCCGTGTAAGATTGATTTCCCATCCCTCTCATCCTGAAATATCGGGCTTCCATTCAGCCTTGACAGCAGCCATGAGGCTGAACTGGTCTGTGCCACTAACCAACACACAGAGATGGCCAGCATCTGCCTGCTCAAAAGCAGAGGCTTCCAGGTCCAGCCATTTCCAACACAGCATGCAAGATCCAGGTGAATCTGTGAATCTGCAATCAAGGCTTTGAGCCCAAGCACATCTCCAGCTTGCATCTCATACAGAAGATCAGTGAACTCCAGGTGTTTTGGCTTCAAATGCACAGAAAACATAAATAAACAGTCCAAGAGCCAACCCTGAATCATCAGCCCCGAGATCCAAATGCAGTCATGGGTTACATGTAGGATGTACTGCTCTAATGTTAAACAGGCACTTCTTAAGCACTTCCCAGGCCACCTCTACCCAAGCAGCCTTCCTTATCTTGAGATCCCCTACCTCTTTCTTCAGTTTTTACCTGCTTTGCTTATTCTTTTATAAGCTTATAAATGATAAGCTTTATAATTTGCTTATTATTTGCCCCCTATTCGAGTGCCTCTGCTCCTCATCTCCGGCTGGAGCTCAGCAGCCTGCCAAGGGACACAGCACTGGCAACTATTCCTGATTTATACTGATGGAGAATATAACTTCCCTTTACTAAAGTAAATAGAGTCACTTCCAAGAGGCAGAGCACAATATTTTTTTATTAATGAGCATATTTCTGCCTCAGTGCTCACCAGGGAGGCAAGACAGTCAACGTGGAAGAACTAAAACCCTCTTCCTAACACTCTGGGTCACATTTGCTACACAAAGAGTCCGCTGTTGTACATTACACCTGGCCAGTGTCACTCCTGTTTAGGAAAGAAGTCTCTGCTAGAGGAGTATCTTGGGGTGTGATTAAGGAGGATATTTCATTCTGGCACTCAGACTTTTCCCTGCCAAGGTGGTTTACCTTAGGATGACACCAGAAAGGCTGTTTTGCTGTAGCTGTCCCCACACACTAAACAGAGCCCCCAGCAGCTGAGGCTCCTTCCTCAGGCTGGGGGAGCACAGCACACCCAGCCATGCTGCCCACTCCTCTGCTGGAGTCCCACCTGGTTATCCCCAGGGGATAAAGCTCAGAGTCCCCTGTGGTGGGCTGGATGCCCACCAAAGCCCATCTATCACTCCCCTCCTCAGCTGGACAGGGAAGGTAGAAAAGACAGCAAAAGCTCCTCGGTCAAGATGAGGGCAGGGAGAGATCACTCACCAATTACAGTCACTGGCAAAACAGACTCAGCTAGGGGAAGCTAATGTATTTTATTACCAACCCAATCAGAGTAGGGTAGTGAGAAATTAACCAAATCTTACAACACCTTCCCCCCACCCCTTCCTTCTTCCTGGGCTCGACTTCACTCCCGATTTTCTCTACCTCCTCCCTCACAGAGGCTCAAGGGAATGGGGATTAGAGGATGCAGTCAGTTCATCACACGTTGTCTCTGCTGCTCCTTCCTCCTTAGAGGCTGGAGTCCTCACACTGTTCCCCTGCTCCAGTGTGTGTTCCCTACCACAGGAGTCAGGCCTGCACAAACTTCTCCAGTGTGAGTCCCTCTCCCCAGCTGCAGTTCATTAACTTCTCCAGCATGGGTCCCCCGCACAGGGTCAGGAACAGGCTGCTCCAATGTGCAGCCCCCACAGGGTCACAAGTCCTGCAACAAATCTCCTGCAGCATGGGTCCTCTCCGCGGGCCACAGGTCCTGCCAGGACCCTGCTCCAGCACAGGGTCACAGCCTCCCTTGGGCATCCACCTGCTGTGGTGTGAGGTCTTCCACAGAAGGCACGTGGATCCCTGCTCCAGGATGGATCTCCAAGGGCTGCAGGGACACAGCTGCCTCACCCGGGTCTTCACGATGGGCTGCAGGGGAACCTCTGCTCCAACACCTGGACCGCCTCCTCCCTCTAGGCCTTCACTGTCTGCAGAGCTGTTACTCTCACATACCCTCGCTCCTCTCTTCTCTGGCTGCAACTGCTATTTTTTCCCCCATTTCTTAAATCTGTTATCCCAGAATCTCTGCCATAGTTGCTGGTGGGCCCAGCCATGGCCAGTGGCAGGTCCATCTTGGAGCCAGCTGGCATGGGCTCTGTTGGACACAGGGGAAGCTCCTGGCAGCTTCTCACAGACACCACGTCTGCAACCCCCACCACCAAAGCCTTGCACACAAGCCCCATACATCTCCATGCCCCCAGCCCTGGGAGGAAGGCAACGTCGGGTTTTTTTTGTAGCTATAGTTCTGCAAACAAGAAATTTTGCTCAGAGCCTGCAAGGCTCTGCAGGACAGGAGCCTTGTTCTCATGTTATGGCAGTGAGCTGTTGCAGAAGAGGACACAGATAAGATGCTGTACACCTCTCCAGTACCCGATCTCCCCAGCCCTACACACAGCTGTGAGCAAGATGGGTCAGGTCCCACTCCGTCGGAAGGGTCCTTGCCAATGCTGCATCAGGAACAGGGAACAAGTGCTTTGTGCCAGTAAGGGATACAGTGATCACTGGGCATCACCCTCTAAAAGTGGGGAAACGCTGCAAAACCTCCTGCCCCTGCAAGCAAGGCTGGGTTTCACTCCTCCCCCAGGGGTCCAGGACCGGGAGACATTGGACCTTTTCCCCTACTCTACCCCAGTGGTTCTCAGAAGCTCCTGGCCACCTCCAGCAGGTGATGCTGACCCCACGGGATGCTGCATCTGGAGAAAGCCCCTTTGACTTACCTTACACCAGCGTGGCAGCCTGCTGGAGATCAACACTCCTAACCCTCCAGCCCATGGAGAGCCAAAAAAGCAGCAAGACAGTTCAACAGAGCCACCTGGCTCACTGCATCCAGTTGTCATCAGAGGCATACCACAGGTGAAGAGATCTTAAATATAGCTGGACAGATGTTGTTTCAGGGCTTCCCAATTCTCTGTCCCTAATTCATTCCTGGTTTCTGCAAGACACAGTTAATTCTTGACCAGCCACCACACATGCATGTTTCTTTGCTTTCAGTTCGCCCAGCAAAATCCATTTACCCTGCCTGTCTCATCCGATTTCCATCAAGCCTACTGAATTCTCCTCCAGTGAAATAAGCAAGCTTACTGTAACACCCTCTTTTGTAAGAGCACGGTGAAAATGACAGTCTTTCTGGTACCTGACTATTTCCCTTCACAGGAGCTAAACATTGCTTGTTTTCAATTGTGAACTGTTCTGACTTCTTAAAATGCATGAAAATACCAAGGGAGTCAATTCAACGGGGAAAGAAGTTTCTCAAAGAGAATATTTATTTACCTTGCAGCTTCCTGTGGAGAAGTTTAGGCTGGTAATTTACTAGCCAAGGCTGTGGGGGTCTGCAGGTGAACACGAGGGGGAAGCAATGCAATTGAACATCTGCCTTGTCCAGAGGCAGCCATGAGGAGCCAAATTGTGGTTTAAGGTGCCTGCTTCCAAAGCCCCACTCAGTGGGTCTGCGGGAGGCAGGGAAAAACTCCCTCAACTTGCACAGCCCAGGGGTTTTTTTGACTTTTGGTGCCAGAGCCACAAGCCACCTTTGGATCTTGCAAAACACAATTCCAGTCCTCTGCAGTATGTGTTTTCCACCTCAAGGCATTTCCTTAGGGTTTCTCAGACTGAAATTGAGGCAAAAAAGAGAGAACAGAAAACCCAGACTTGCTCCTCCCATGCCCCCTGCTCCCTCCTTACTGGTTTTCTGGTGGCACACACCCATGGCAAAGAGGCTACAAGACACCAAAGTTACTGGCCCTGTGCTAAATGCTTCCAAAGAAGCGGCATGTGAGTCAGAGTGACCCTTTTACCACAACCAGCCAGAGAAGCAGGTCAAGCTGTTATCTGCAAGCACCTGGAAGACCCACACTGTTACATTCTGCCCAGACACCAGCAGCCTCAGAGCAGGGGAGGGTTCCCAGGGGTGCACACCAAGGAAGGAGACCACCAGAGAGCTCTCCTCCCATCCCCACTCCTGCCTAGGCAGGACAATTGTACATCTGGAGCCAGGCAGCTGACGGGAACCCAGCATGGCGCACACCAAACTCTGCAGAAGGAAACCGGGCCCCTGTACTCCATTTGCAAAATGCTTGAAGTCTGATGCTTTCAGCACAGGAAACATCCAAACTCCTTACACTTTAGGATTTAATTTCCCTCCTGCAGTAGCCTGGAGTTTTCATTTCTCATCCTCTCTTGTTTTGGTTTCCTTACACTCTTTTCACATCCTTGCCTTTTTTTTTTTTTTCTCTTTTTGGCGGCTCCTCAAGTTTCATTCTCTTTTCCAAGTTACACAAGACGAATTTAAGACTTCTGCCACTCCTCCCTGCTCATTAGTAGACATAAATTAAAAGCAGAATTAAAGAGATTACTTGCAATGCCACTTGAGACACCTTCAAGCCTCTTATTGCTTTGCCATGTACTGTGAATTCTGACCCACCAAGGGACTTTACATTCAGACCTTGCCAAGTGTTTATCTACAACCTGTTAGATAGTTTTGGGGGAAGAGCTCTCATCCTTCTCAGAAATAAGGTAAGATGAAGACTTTGCTGGAAGCTTTCCATTCCTGCATCAAGTTTTGTTGCAAAAAAGTTACCACCTGCTAAGGTGTATTGACACTAAAGCACAGATATGACCCACTTGCAGGAAAAAAAGAAACATGCAACAAATGGCTTTTTTTGTTTTTTCCATGGAATTTGGGTAGAATGTTACCAGACTTGTACTGGAAACAGCTACCACCTGCAGGGCCCTGGTCAGCCACAGCCTCCCACAGAGACCACAGCTGCAGTGAGCAAAGGAAAATCACTGCACACCAGCCCACTGCTAGGACCAAGTTTGATTTCTACACTTCCAGGTGACAAGCAGCTGAGGATCTGACGATTTTTATTGCCATGCTCAGCTGCACCTATCACCTCCCCTCTGTGATCCTGTGTGTCAGGGAAGAGGCTGAGAGAGATGCCAGTTGCTCCATGCTCATGGATGTGCTGACATTTGCACCCAGCAGCTCAGGGACACAGTCTGAGTGCAATCACAGTTATTTCTGAAGTCTCATGTGACGTTCACAGGTACAGCCTCTGTTGTTAAAAGCTCAGTTGGCACCAACCACAGGGCACAGCGCTTACCAGGTCCTGCCTGTCCCACAGCACCATTCACACCCTGACAATCACATACAGATCCAGGCAAGATGCAAAACTGAGCTCAAGTGCCCCAGGGATGGAAAGCAGGGAGCTCAACCACCTGTGGGAAAAGAGCAGCAAGAAGGACTGAGCATGTGTCAGGAGATATTCTACCCCAGCTGATCACCGGAAAGGGGCTGGGAGTGATGAGGACAGAGCACAAAGCCAGCAGCTCAACAACTGTCAGCTCAGAGCGCCAAGGCACGGCGAGCGCACACGGGCCATCGCTGCTACGTAAGACACCACATGCCTTAATCTCTCCCAGGGGAGAGAACCTCGTCCAGCCCAGACTGTTTGTGTACTCAGCTAATTTTGCTGCCTGACTTTCCACCTACTTGCTCAGCAGAAAACTGATCCTCCCAAGTAATCATCACTATTTCATCCCTACCCTCGGACCCGGGGCCATGGCATAAGCAAAACCCTGCCACGCTGTATCAGCTGCACACCCAGTGTCACAAGGGCAACTGGCTCTCCTTGCCGTGTCCCCTGTGCTGAAGCTCCTCTTCCAGGCTGAGCACTGTGTATGCCAGCACTATCAAATACTGCAGCCCACTTGTTAACCTAAACGAGCCTCCTATATCCTAAAATACCATTCTAAATCTCCTATGTGGCTCCTACACACAAGTCAGGCTGCTCAAGCACAGTAATATAATTAAGGGAAAAAAATGCCCTGCAAATACCAGGGAGTATCCTGAACAGCATGAGCTTAATATTAGCTCTTGCTAGAGCGCAGTGAGACTATTCCTGGCTGCTGCCTCCAGTGCTGGTGTCCACACTTGTGAAAAAAAGAGGTTGTGGAAGTGGAACAGCTTCCAAAAAGAATTAGGAGAATGAATTGGGAACTGGAAAGCCTGCTGTGCAGACACAGGCTTGAGCGCTCGACTGGTTCAACTAAGCCAAGAGATGATCACGAGAGGACTTAATCACCCCCTGCAAAAGTGCAGGGAGAAGATTTCTGCTGGCAGTGGGGCTCTCCTCCAGGGCCGCCCAGATTCCACACAGTGAAGGCAAAGGAGACAACTCAGCTTGTGGGTCACTGTAAGAGGGCAAACTAGGCTGAGGTGGCAAGTATTATGCCCAGGTTGACAGCTCCAGCTGCAAGCCACCCCCACCCATTAGGGCCCAAGCTGTAACAGAGGAGGGCAGATGAGTGCTGGAGATGCACTGGTCCTCGTCTCTGAACCAGCCAAAAAGATGGACCAGAAGCCAACCTGCATCGCAACACCAAGGCCATCTACTGACAGCCCACCCTGAGACGTCCCTCTGCACCCTCCTCTATCTCTTCATTTCACATGTAAGAGACTTGCCAGAGGAGAAGCCCATGTTCTCAGAGTCAGGCCAATGGTCATTTGGAAAAAGAGAAGGCAGATTATATTGCTTTTTAAATGCAAGTCAACTACTCTCACTGGATCAAGGGGAGGATCACTTTGGACAAACCAGCAACCTTAAGAGGTCAGAACAGGCATTCCATGTCATTCTCCATCACTTTGAAGCCTCATTGTTCTTCCATTCCTGCTTCCACACTGAAACCAATTTTGTCAGGGAAGCTCTGCATCAGACACAGCTCTAAAACTCATCTGCAACACCAAAGCCTGGTCTTCACTCCTCCCTCCAGCTGCAGCTCACTTCACCTTTAAGGCTGGGCTGCCCGGGATGCCTCTTTGAGCTGAGTAATAAATGGCACGGATCTTTCACACTGGGGCTGTAATCCTGTTTCAGAGCTGCATCCTGGAGCTGAACATGCACGTGAGAGAGCAGAGACATCACACCACTCCATGTGGTGACAGGGACAACTCACTGGGAGCCCGTCTTGCCCCTCAGACTGGGGCATCCTTTGCATTGTCAACACCCATGGCACCAGACTACCTTCTTTTTTTAAAGCAAAGGAACACAGTTATTTACATTCCATCATTAATTCCCCTAATGCCCTGAAGAGTATTTACTGAGGTTAGCCAAGCATTTGAGATGCTTGCAAAGTACTCTCAAGCTTTCCTTAATAGCTATTTCTGTATAGTCATGTTTTGTTCCCGGTCTCCCACACATCTCTTTGGGCTTTTTCAGTCTTGCTAAAGACAGGTATAAAGAGATGGCAAGGATCTCAATCATTTGAGATAGGAAAAGAAATTGGTGAGAAAACAACCCTATTTAATGGACCTATTGTCTCCCTTCTATTTTCTTCTCCCTGGCAGTACTGTGAAAAAGCCTTTCTCCTTCAGCAGCTGGAAAGGCTGAGATCATACAGCTCAGACACTTCCACACCGTAACTTAGAGATTCATCCCGTTGTGAACTCAAGAGCATCCACACTCCCCTCTGGCATCCAGCAGCATCCTTGCAGAAAAGTTTTTAATAGCTGTTCTTCCCAGGCCCACAGAAATCCACATATGAGCATATTTAATTTTCTTTCCCTCACTGCTGCATGTCTTCTCACAATTTTTTTCCTTTCCTGGTTCTCTCCCTGATGCAGTTCTCCAGGCCAACTTCACACCTTCCAGAGCCTCCCATTTTAAATTCCACTTTCTACTGCAGATTCCCCACGTACAGAACTACTAACCTAAAAATGCAAGAAGGCCAGGTATTCTGGGGATATAAAGCTTCCTACAACCTCACAGCGAGAATCCTGCCCCAGGCATTTTTTCTCCCACAACAGTCCTTCACTGTTTCATCACAGCTTTCCCATCACCTTCTCCTGAAGGCAGCTAGAACTGACAAAAGTTCTTTGGTCACCAGACTTCTGTGTGCTTGCAGTGCTGCCACTCAACATCAGTGGGGTCAGTGCTGAGCCATCTTGTCCCCACCATCCACTTGCAGTTGTGTCTCTGCAGCATTCCCAGAGCCATCAGCCAGGACAGAAACTCCACCACCACTCACACAGCAAGAGGCCCTGCCTGGAAAGATTTAGAGCCTGTGCAGATACAGTAGGAGGGGGGAAGAAAAAAACAAAACAAAACCAGGTCTGGAGAGAGGAAGGCAGCTAGTTGCAGGGCAGCGAGCAGAGCATGCTCTGTGCTCCCTCTCCACTGCCTGAGGTGCTCTTCTGCAACCATTCCTGCCTGACTGCTGGAGGCTGGAGCACAAGTGTGGCTTCCAGGCACCACTGCAAAGAAACCTCTGTGAGGAGGGAACGGAGACTTGAAGCACCAGCCAAAAAAAGGCTGTTTTGGTTTTTCATGAACTCTACCCACCCTTCACCTTCAGGGACACTTCCTCCCCTTGCCACAAGTAACAAGCACAGATAATTGAAGGAAAACATCATTTCCCAGAGCACTTCTGATCTGTATTATCCATGCTCATTACAAGCTGTGAGGTGCATTCTGGTCTCCATCAGCTCCAAACAAACAGGAAAGTGCAGCACAGGGGTAAGGGGCAAAACTGCTGCTGGGAATGCACAAAAACCAAACCAAAACCACTTAACAGCTCTTGAAGGACTGGCAGACACATGGGCTTGTGCTCAGGCCAGGATATCAAAGCCCTAGGGCATTTGCACAGCCCAGGTTGCTTCCTTGAGCTTATCCAAGAGAGTGGATTTAACTGGGCAGTCCTGGGGCATCAGAGGCAGAGTTCAATTCTCATCTATTGACTTCTGTGGGTTTTGTCCTGCCCTCCTTTAGGTTGCCTCCTAACCCTGGCAACAGTACCTCACTGGTCAGTCTAACAAAAAGATGACTTGGAAAAAGGAAAAAGTTTTTCTTCCTTTTCAGCCATTTTCTTAAGCTTTGAGGTTTTTTTGTTTGTTTGCTTCTTTTTGTTTTTGCCATTGCACATGGAGTTAGTTGCTGCTAACCTTTGGCTGCGTCTACTCTGCTGCCATGGCTGGTTGGAGCCTCCCAGGAGGTGACAGGACAGACACATGAGACCCAGGCCACTCACTGTCTCACCCCAGCATCTCACAGCTCCTCCCCACTTGGAGAATTTTCAGAAAGGTGTTCAGGGACCACTTTTCACCAGCTCACTGC
This sequence comes from Lycocorax pyrrhopterus obiensis, assembly GCA_014706295.1. Taxonomy (NCBI): domain Eukaryota; kingdom Metazoa; phylum Chordata; class Aves; order Passeriformes; family Paradisaeidae; genus Lycocorax; species Lycocorax pyrrhopterus. The sequence continues at coordinate 7,704,760 of JACSVZ010000014.1, read as the reverse complement.
AGAAAGGCCCTATGCTCAGCAGCAAGGCATTAGACAAGCAGCAAAAAAGTAGATAAGCAAGAAGACTTGGAGGGGAAAAAATTTGTTTTGGCAGCACATTCAAGGTCCCTTTCTCCAGAAGAGCCATGAAGATGCAGAAGGGATGCTGCCCACAGCCCATGTACTAAAATCAGACTGCATTTTTTCTTAATAGCACTAGTGTCAACCAAGGAAGCAGAAGAGGCCTGGCCAACCTGGACAGAGGGTAGCTGCATATGGAACTACCCCCAGCAGTGCTGTTTTCCTCTGAGGGATGGTGGGATGCACAGATCTGGAACCGTCACCCACCTCCGAGTCATCCCCTGCAGCTGCTGTGACAAATGTGGGGACAGATGGGGAAAGAGTGATGGGAAGCAGAAGTGACAGGCTGCAGCTACACACCACCTTCCTTTAAACAGCCTCACTGCCTGCAGAATCAGGCTCCTGCTTGCATCGTATTCACCCTTACCCAAAAACCATCTCCCACTTACTCAAACCTCACCTCCCTCCTCTCTTCAGCCCTTCTTGCTCCTTTTCTTCCTCCCCTGCTCCCACCAGGGTCAGGAAACTCAGGTTCAGCATCTTCCATTTGTGAATTATGTGATTTATACCATCTCCAGCCTGGTAAACGATAAGATACTAGAGAGGATCCAGGACTGCAGGAAGCATGTCTGCCTTGGAAAAGACAAGAAACAGAGGAAGAAACTGGATGGGAAACTGGATGGGCTCTTCCTTCACCTGGTGACCCAACCTCTCTTTTCCAAGTCGTGTGATTTATCTCTCTCCAGACCATCTCTGCAGGAACCAGGTCCATTACGGAAATTAAAATGTGCTACTGCCAGCAGCTGGCAAGATCAAACCCTCAGCATGCCTGTCCCCTCCAAGCAGGGATGGCAGACACCACGGAGCTTGCAGCCAAGTGCAGCAGAGAAGGTGCCAAGAGAAGCTCCTGCACTGCGCCCCGATGGGCCACCAGCTTCGAAATCTGCTGGCCATAGGCACAGCTCAGAGGGCCCACCAGATGCCAGTCTGAAGCTGGACTCTGGCACAGCCAGGCTTCCAGGAGCAACGGGAGAGTAAACTCAGACCTGCCACGCCACTGCTTGCAACCCACAGCATAAGCACATCCGAGGTGTTAGAGGGACATCAGGATGCTTCAACACTGAGATCGAGTTTGGGGTAGGGGGAGAAGAAAACCCTTTCCCTTCTCCCCACAGCTTCCCTTCCTAGGGAAGTATCCCCAGGAAGAACATGCCTGAACCAAGGAAGGATTCACCTCCCAGGACAAATAACTAACACAGGGGGCTGGTGGCTGCAGGTGCTGCCAGAAGGTGTGACCAGCCAAGAAATCCCACCCTGAACGAAAAGCTTCAGCTTCACTCACACAAGAGGAACCCTAGAAGAGGCAGCTTGATGTCTCATTGCCTGCAAACAAGGTCCTTATCGTTCCCTAGAAAAAATCTTTTTTGCTCATGTATTTCCAAATGATAACACGAGACCATTCAATCTTGAAGACGTTTGTGCTCCAAGCTGGTGACAGCTCTGGAGGAAGCATGGGAATAAATGCCTGGGGAAGCGTATTAGAAGGGCTCAGAGCTGGCAAGGCAGGCACAAACTTCTCCTGAGCAAGATGAGCTCAGTCAGGCATTACTGACTGAAACAAGAAGAGAGAAATGCAACCCGTGCTGGGAGGAGACACTTTTCAGGTGCCCCTTCCCAGCACTGTGCAGCAGCATGCTGCTCCCTACCCCAGCACTCCTCAATCCAAGACACTGAAGACATCACTGAGCAGACCAAAAAACCACTGCAAAGGCAACCTCACAGCCACACAGCAGCACTTTGCACACACAAGCAGCCATAGGAGAGGGAGAGCACGTTTGTGAGCAGAGAAATGTTGGAATACATTATAAAACAGCCCATGGATTTTTGTCATAAGAGGCAAGGTGGCCCTTAAAAGTCAGGGAATACAGTCCTGAAGGCTCAGATCTTTGTGGCTACATCAAGACCAGGAAAGAAAGAAGCCTTACAACCAAGGGGCCTTAAAACTCCCACTGTTTCCTTGATGCAGAGAATGCAGACGATGTGCACGGACCCTGGCCTTAACAGCAGGACAAGGTGTCCTTATGCACTTAAGCACCAAAACAGGAGCTTGCTCTACCTGAGGGTCTGCTGGCCTAAGGTCTTGTACAGCCAAAGGGCAGACGAGAAAGCACCAGCTTTGGCGGGGGTATCAGACAATTTTGGTTTTTAATGAGTTTCCCGCAAACAGACTACTTGCTGGTACTTTCCATCGCTTAAGACAAAAGAGTGGAAGCTATCAACCGGACAGTCAGAGCACTGCCATGCCAACAATCAGCCTAATCCCTCTGATTAGAAGAGGATTTGGAAAAAAACAGGAGGGGAGATTTCCTTCCTTCCTTCCGCAGCATTTCAAACAAACCCACTTCGTGCTGTGCCACGAGGTAACCTTTTACCAGGCTGTCCCCAGCCCAGCCTAGACACAACAGGGCACTGAGCACTCTATCTGGGGCCAGAGATCTAAATTCTTAAGTGCCTCTGAACATGTCCTGTTAAAGGGATCACAGCAATCCCCGCATCACAGCAATATCCTCCTGCACATCACCCGGGAGAGCCCAGGGTGACACCACCCTCGGCTGGATCTGAGCCCTGACCTCCCAGTGCCCTTTCAAACCCTCTGCACTCTGCTCCCTGCATTGCCGTGATACTCTCGCTCCCAGTCACAAGGAACCTGCCAGGATTGCTGATCAGCTGCATGATCTGCTTAAGAGGAGCAAATCAAAGCACACCAGCCAGCTCCTTTGCAGCCTGTGCCATTTCTGTCCTACACCTCAGTTCTCAGGGAAGCAGCAGGGTCAGCCAGGTGCGGGTAGCACTGTAGCATGGGCTTACTCATGCCTGTCCCCCAGCAGCTGGAAGATGCTGGAGAAACGTGGCAGCTTTGCAAACAAATGCAAATCCAAATCCCCAATCCAAATGTGGGGAACAGAAGAAGGGAAAGCAAAAGTACCCTTTGGCAGGTCCCTTTCTCCCAGGGAAGGTCACTTGGGCTGACAGATGCAGGGAGGCGTCAGAGTGGGGCTCTCCATCAGCTGTTGACAGCACAAACACTTCATCTTCCGCCAGCAGGAACGTCTGGGCAGTCCTGCATAAGCTCCTCGGGTACTCTGGACCATCACCAAGTGACAGTTCATCCTCATTCTCCCATCCTTGCCAGCCTTCTGACCATCCACTCCCTAAATAGCTCAGACCGTTTCAAAGGGATGGCACAAGGAACAAGAGGTTAAACAAAATCTTCTCCCTGCCTCACCTGCCTGTGCAGCATCTCGGTCTGAGGCTGTGGGTCTAACAGCCTCCTTCAGTTCAAGGCAAACAGAATCCTGTGATTTTTAAGTGACCATCTGTGACCCAGAGCTGCAGCGTGGAGAGAGTGGATACAGACCTGCATCTTAAGTAGACTGGATTTTATATTACACTTACACAGCACAGACAGCAGAGAGATCCCCCAAAGACTTCACAGCCAGATGTAACAGCAATGTGCAAGGCTTAATGCCATGCAGGGAACATGCTCTCCACTGGCTGCAGCCTGGCTGCTCAGACCCTGCCTCACTGTGGGGAGCACGAGCCAGCAGATCCTTTATTTTTTCCTAAGGCAAGAGCTACAGCCACTCAGTTTTTGGCTACCCAAAAGAACGTAGGCACGCTGCTACCAAGGCTGCAATGCACCACATCTGCAGGCTAGCTCCTGGTGAGGGTTATCCTAACCTGAAAGCACCAAACCAGCCTGCCATGATCTACACAGGGAGCAAGAGACTGCACTCAGATGGGGAGCAACACCAAAACTCTCCCATCTTCCTGAGAAACACTCCCAGCGAAGCACAATAGGCACACGGCAGAGCTGGGAGCACTGAGCATCTTTCCTGCTGGTGTTTCCCCTGTGGATAAAATGCAGTTCATCCCTGCTCTGCAAACATCCCTGCGCATCACTGCCCTGGCCAAGAGCCGTGTTCTGCAGCTCAAGGGCAAGCAGATGGTAGAAAGCCACATTTGCAGTGGGAGCAGAGCAGGAAGCCTTCGAGTCAGGCTGCAAATGCAATACAGCCACACTGCTCCAACTGGCAAGCCCTTTACCGTGCATCAGTAGAGTCACTGCCTCCCAGCAACTGCACACTGCCTTCAATTTACACATGATGACAGTAACTAACACCTCATCTTCAATGGACTAAGGCTGGATGATCAATCGACTGATCAGAACCTTGCTCCATCCCCAGCACAACTTTCTGCCAAGCTAAAGTCACTCCTGGCCCTTTTCTTCCTGATCCAAAGGGGACTGCCAAAGGCTCACCAGAACTGGTGCTGCCAGTTCATGGGTTCTCTTTCTGAATTTAAAGTTGCGTAGAGAAATCTATGAGGTATTTTTCAGGCGAAGACGTTGACATTTTATTTGCCCAGTATGAGCACCCTCAGTTGCTTTATTGCAAAGATGTAATTGAACAAAGCACCAAGAACAGGAAGGAACAGGGAAAACCTCTGTGAGGTGCAGCAGGGACGTGCTTGATCTTACTGCTGTCACACATCAGTGCTGAAGATGTACAACCAGATTACTGTCATACAGCATAAAACTTGTACCTGGACATGCTTGACAAGGCACGTCCGGGCAGAGGAGGGATGCAGCGTGAAGCTGGGGTGCACAGCATCACCAAGGCTCCTCACAGCACAGAGCCTTGCTGGAGGGCACCTTGCAGCTGCAGGTACACAAGCACAGGCTTTGCAGTGGTGGAGTGTGAGGGATGAGTTTCCCACTCAACCCTGAGAGCAGCTGAGCCCCCATAGACGAAGGGAGAAAAAGGCAGCTCAGCCAGGTCCTCAGCTCTTCCCAAGAGTGGGTGGGTGGTGTGGTGATACTGTGGGTGATCAGGACTTGCTTTCCTGAATCCATGCACTTAGGCAAATTCACAGCAGAGGAGAAAAGAATAAAAATCTCTTTACTTTTGAGACTGTCAAAGGCTGGAGTTACATAGTGCATGCTCACCCTGTTGTTATACCATTCCGTGCATGTCCACTACTGTCCACTGCTAGGGACAGAACCCCAGGACATTTGGCTGCACTGACCAAGCCATTCTCAAGGAATAAGCCAGCCTAAAGCATGCAGCAGGAAAGCACTGGGGCAGATATTTTGATTCACATTTGCAAGGGCTTTTGACAGGAGCAAAGAAAGAACATTTTAAGCATTCCTTTCAGCCAGCACGCATCCTGGCCCATGAGACCTCTCCTAGGGCAAGGCACAAGAACAATCTCTTTCAAATCAAGGGCTCCTTTGTCACCCTGCTGCAAGCCATTTGACCTTCAGAGTCAGAAGGAAGCTCATATCACAAGTGGTCTGATGGGCCCGGGTTGGGAGCGAGCCCAGGCACTCGAGAAGGACCATGGCCTGGCTGCCAACCCCAGCATCTCAGCAGGGAGATAAACAGACCCCGAGCCTGAGCATTCAGCTCTGGAAACACTTGTTCCGACTCAGCACATTTCCTCTGACAGCCAGACACAGAAGGTCACTCAGACCAGCTTTCCACGTACAAGACATACCCTTGCCAAGAAAGAAAAGTCCCAGGCCAGGCTGTGCCACAGGTGTCCAGAGAAGGTTTAAGCCTTTGAAACAGACCTCACTTCACCAACAGCATCTTCACATTTCTTTTAAATGCATCAATCCCTACTGCCCTCCCTGCTCTGAGGAGAGAGGTTGCACACCCCTCTTCGTTCTTTCACTGCTCTCCCTGCAATTACCCCACCTTAAATATTTGGAGCTCTATTCTCTGCACCTAACTGCAGAGGTACTTATTAGGGAGCACAGGACTTCTGAATGATACCTGGAGACAGCAGATCCCATGAGCCAGCAGAGCTTCTGCCCTAAAATTTACCAGGTACCCCGGTGCAGCCTTTTGAGAACTGCTTGCTGTAGACAAGCTCTCCCCCACACCAGAAACCTCGACAAAGTGAGAGCTAACATGAGTTGCTATTGCTGTGACACCTCTGACATGCAGCTGTGCTGCCAGGGACTGCTCTCCCCACAGACTGTGCCTCCTGCTCTGCACCAAGGTAGGACCACAGCACCTCCAAGCCATTGCAGAGCCCAGCCAGCATCCAAAATGCTGTACCTTGTCCCAAGCTTCAGATGCTGGGCCCTAGCAGAGGATCTCAAGCCAGCTGAAACTTTAAATGTGCCTCAGATATCAGTGTACTTACACACAGGAGTTGCTTGTTGGTGCATAAACAACAGAAGGGACACCGACCCCCAAGGGTTTACTCCCCAGCAACCACCCAGCTCCCCCCACTTCCACATCCCCACTACTGCCTTTTGCCTGGTGCAAGACAAAAAACAAACATGGGCTAACACCAGCCCAACCAATATTCTCCTTCAAAGCTGCCCTGCAATGACTGAAACCATGACAATAACAACAGTTTTTGCAAGGAGACAGGAACGAATCTGAGCATCAGGCACCAGCCAGAAGGAAGTCACAGCTACGTGGGCACCGTGGAGAGCTGATCTTGGACGGTGCCTGGGTCAGCACGAGCAAGGCACACGCTGGCTGGCATGCCAGCTTCTCCAGAAATGGGAAATGTGTGACAGATGCATCGTGTTTGTGTAGCAGAACGGCTGCTGCTGCTCCCACAGAGCGCTGTCAGTCTGTTTGCACACAGGCACACCTCAGGTCTGTGTGCGTACCCTTCCCAGCCTACCCAGGCAGCGAGGTGTTACAATACACATTTAACTAATTCAATTACTAGGAAAAAAAATAATAAAAAATTAGGGCACACAGCCTGTGATTAAGAATTTCTTTCTCAGCACGCTGGCAACACGCCTGCAATTACCGAGCCCTTGATTCTCTAAATTCCCCGGAGATCAACAGCACCTGATACCAGCATGTCCTCAGGTCTTTCATAACCCGGAAAGCCACTCCCCCACCCCGCTGTTTCAACACTGGTGAGATTTTTCACACCTTGCAGCTCAGAAACACTTAAACCTCGGACATCCAGCCCGGCAGGTCACACCAGATTCGCTGGAGTAATTGGCAGCACAGGTGGGCTGCAGCTGACACAAGCCAGGGCAAAAGTACTCTCATTAAAAGCAGCAAAGCAAGACCACGCTCAGTGCGATGGGAGGAAAATTGCTTCCCACACCGACTCTGTCGAGCCAGCCACCACGAGCACTGCAAAGGCAAGAGCTAGAACAGCCCTCCCGCTAACAAGATCCCCCAGAAATGGGAACGATGGTCAAAGTAGCTGCGTGAAGGCAGGGCAGAAGGCCGGGGAGAGCCAGATGGCTGTTCCCAGCCAATAACCCCAGATGCCATAGGGTTAAATCAATGCGTGAAGCTATTAAAGGGGGTGGAAGTGTTTTAACATGGATGAGTGAAATTCCTCACACTTTTAAGTCGACAAGGACCCCATTGGGGCTTAATGGGCTAGCACAACCCGTCCCATTACAGGTCGTTAACACGAACAGGAGCCTTGGGAAGAGGGGCAATTAGGGTTCCCCACTAACTCTGCAAGAGGGACTCCCTCCCCAGCTTTGAATCCCACCGATTACAAAGAGGGATCCAGAGAGAGGCCATCCCCTCCTCTAGCCTCTGCACTTTCTCCACCTGGGAGGGGCACACACATCAGAAGCTTGCAGCAGGTTGAGCTCTCAGCAGGCTGAAGGGGCAGAAAATTGGCCCCCAGAGCAAAGCACAGTGCAGAAAGCTGCCAGCCTCCTCTGCTGGACGACATCACTCTGCCCCACTTTCCTGCCTCCAGACTCAGTGCTGAGGAGCCACTGTCCATCACACATCTAGCAGCAAGAAGGAGGAGATACCAGCAAAGTATCTGTGCTGGAGAAGTGAGCTGCTCCCTAGAGGCTACCCCAGGGCAGTGCTGGGATTACTGCAGCCCTCAGTTTCTGTCATGTGGAGTGTGGTATTTCCAGCCTAGAAATAAAGTTAAGACTTCTCAGGAGCTTAATAGGTATACACTGGTTATTTTCCACTGGCAAGAAAACAGTAACTAAAGCTGAGGCAGAAGGAAAAGCAAAAAAGACTCACTGCATTACTACCAGGTTACAGCACCTTGCCCTGCTCTTCTCCAGACATTCCTGGGAAGGGCAAGCAGATCTCTTGGTATGGTGAGGTGTGAGCCCCGAGGCTGCAGATCTGGAACTAAAAATGGGAGAGAAGTGGCCCCCAAATGCGGCTGCCAGCTTCTCCCACACATCCAGCTCTGGGGAGGGTCTGAAATACTGATCTGCTGAATAGACTTTACAAATTCGGAAACAAGAACAATCCAGAGCATCAATGCCTTGCTCAACCCAGAGAAGAGAACAAGCTGGGAAAGGCTCTGGGTGGCTGCAAGAAGAGTTGTGGATGGGAGAGAGAGACCACCCATGAGGGAGAATGCCTGGAACAGTCCCCAAAAAAGTGAAGAAAAATCCTACAATGCAGAGTGCAGACAGCCTTGGACACGATTATTTGGCAAATAAGGATTTTACTGTGATGGAACTGATACATATTTTTTCCTCCCTCCCATCAGAGGGTCCAAAGCTCCCATAGAGAATATAATAAGAAACAAGCTCAAAGGGTCTGCTTTCCTCAAATACCTCTTCCTCTGGGCTTCCAGCCCTGTCCACAATCTAAACATCCCCAACACATGCAGCCCATCAGGGCTTTGGCCTCTCACAGGTGGTGTTTCCCTTCCTGGCCTGTCCCAAGGGTGGGGTAAGATCATTGCAGCAGCACAATTCACCACAGGCAGTGATGTAACTCTGGACTTACATCAGTCCAGCCAGGACTCAGATCCAGCTCCTCCCCTTCTCCTCTGTACTCAAACACCTACCAAACATTGAGGAGACCCTGCTCACAGCCCTTTGGTAGCTGTGTGAAGAAATTGCACCAGTACAAGTCTGACTTCTCCTGTGGATACCTAGCTGTCACTTCCAGTTCAGCCCAGGACAAGCCAATTTACCAGTTCTCTCTCCAGAAGTCTCCAGAGCAAGTATATTCTCACCCTGACCATCATCTGCTCACCATGGTGCTTTCCTGGCCCAAGGACACCATCTGTAACACCACTCCATCCCTCCGACTGCATGCAGCTCCTCCAGGCTCCCACTTTTGCACATGCCCTTCATTGAAGCCACCTTTCCTCGGGCAAACAGGCCCTGCTCAGACCTCACCAGCCTCCAGCTGCAAGTACTCCCATCTTTGCATCCTCCTCCAAGCCCCTTCCCAGCATCCCCTTTCCCCAAAAGTGCTGCTTACCACCAGTGGCATGGCTCCTGAAGATGCCCGTGGAATTGCCCAATATTTAGCAACAAATCACTTTGTACTTTGCTCCCGTCATCCTAGAAGGAGCCCCAGAAACACCTACAGAAGTATCACCCCAGCATCAGGTTTGCTTTGGTGCCTCAGAAGGGACCAAGCAACTGCGGTGAAGCCACTTGGAATGACCTCTGCCCCACCCACACTGGGGCTGGTCGGCACCAAAAGCAGAGATAGGAGCACAGCCTAGCAGAGTTCCCAGCCAGGAACAGTTTGCAAGCTGCTGCCTTATCCCTGCCTCTGGCTGGGCAAGGGCAGAGATACCTGCAAACCGCACAGTAGAAACAGACAAATAAACAAATAATCCCAAGCAATTGATTTCTTGCTGTCCTCTTCTTGCATGGGGACAGATCCAGCTGGAAAGAACCTCAATCACACACCTTATGTCTTATATCCCTGGAAGCCACCCCAACAGGCAGGGCTGGAACAAGCAGCATTACGAGATACCCAAGCCCCTTCCAGAAATCCAGGAGAGGAACTAGAGCCCCTTGGAGAGAGGAGTGCTCGACCAGGCAGGAGCCACATCTTGCAGCAAACCATTTGATGGTGAGCTACTGGCACAGGTTGCTCAGAGAAGCTGTGGCTGCCCCATCCCTGGAAATGTTCAAGGCCAGGCTGGATGGGGCTCTGAGCAACCTGGTCTGGTGGGAGGTGTTCCTGTCCGTGGCAGGGGTGTGGAACTAAATGATCTTTAAGGTCCCTTCTAACCCAGACCATTCTATGATTCTGCTCTGCAAAGACCAGGGTGAGCCCAGCCTGCAAAGGCTCCAGTGGGTCTCATAATGCTGTTTTCTGACAGGGTTAGAGCTTGAAGATACCACAAGGGCATGAGCTTCCTCCCAGCACCCCACCCGCCCCCAGGAGATGTTACCTGGCCTCATATGATCACAGACGTTCAACAGAGAGGGAACCCACAACAGGGCAGTTGAAGGGACCAGGAGCACTGCTCTAACCCTGCTTTTGCCTTGCTCACATTGGAAGCCCTGCTGAACAAGTACCTGTCCAGGTCTGTTCCTCCTTCTGCCACCACACTGCAGCGCTGCCCGAGGAGTGCAGACAACTTCCCCGCCTGATCCACTATGCAACATTTGTTCTGTGTTTCAGGCACTGGCAGGTCTTATTTGTAAGATGATGAAGCGGTCTGAAGCCTTCCACATACATGCCAATTAGATGCTCCAAACCCCAGGCTCAGCGGAAGGTCAAGTGCGTGGTGTGCCATGGTCAGCTCCCCGCGTCAGTCAGGCTCCTCGATGGGATGTCTGAGGAGTGCTTGGAGCAGCATCCGCTACTTGGTTTCATGGTTCACAAGGAGTTGGCTTAAAATGGGGAGGGGGGCTAGAAATAAAAGTTGAGGGGTTTTTTTGTTTTAAACAGGGAGGCCAGACGTATAACAGTCTCACAACTTCGAGCTGTTTTGATCCAGCCAGCCCCCTCTCTGCTGAGTTCTGTCAGGAGACAGGCACAAAGCACCAATTAAAGACGAGTTATGCTTTTTCTGTCAAGCAAAAAAGAAAGGAGGAGGAGGGGGGAGAAGATGATGGGAAGTGGGGAGAAGAAATCCAGCCCTCGAGTAATTTTGCTTTCAAAGCAAGCTGTCAAGGCAGCCCCCTCTCCTCCCATCTCCCGCGGAGGAAGAGCAAGGGAGCACCCGCGTGCCGGCTGCGGACGCGTGGCATCAGTCATCAGACCGCACCATCAGTCACTTGGCACATCAGGCCGAGCCATGCCCTCGCTTTCCCCCGGGCATCTGTCAAAGCCCGTGACAGGGAGCCAGAGCAGCAGATTCTCAGTCAAGATGGGCTGAGCACAAGCCCCACCAGCTCTGATGACAAGAATCCCCACTTATGGGCAATTAGACTGGGAACAAAACAAAACAAAAGCAGCAAGGACTCGGGGCACTAGCTAGCTCATGTGGCCACAACATCAGCTCCATTTCTCCATGGCAGAGACGTGCACAGAGAGCACAAGCATGCAAACACTGCCTCTTCTGCCACATAGGTTACCATGTTTGAAGGCTCCCTGCACAGCCAGCAGCTCTCCTGGCTCTCAGCAGAGCTCAGGACAGAGAGCTGAGAGCTTCCCCCCGTATATTCCACACCACTGCTTGGTGCAAACCAAGGCTACCTGCCTTTGCAACATACTGCCAAGGAACCATAGCACCAGCATGGACACCGCAAGCTCACCTTGGGCTAACACTGCTACCTCTGAATCTACCTTGAGCACTTGCAAGCCATTCCCAGATCTCATCCAGCAAGCACCAGTCCTGACGCTGGACAGATTAAGAAGATTACAAAGATCCCTCTAGGCTTTATTGTTGTATGAGGAAAATAAACAGCAAGCACAACCCCTTCTAGGGTGACAAAGGGCAGGGATTTAGGCACCACACAAGCACCAACCCCAGCTTTAATAACCTATCTGTTGCTTTAGCAAAGTACCCTTTGCAGAGCCCATTGGTACTGATTAGGGCATCAGCTTCCCTCCCACTTCTTCCTTCCTGGGCTTTCTGAAAGCCTCAGCTAATTACAGCAGCAAAGTCACCCGCGGGGGAGATAATGCACACTCTCATTTCAACAGGGTGGCACTCGTGCTGGGCTGACTGCTCCCAAGGAGGGGACACCCTCTGCCACCTAAGCAGGGCCCAGTGTTCTGGGCTGGATCCATCCCACAGTCAGCCCAGAGGAGGAGGGAAGAGCATCTCTACCCCGGTTTAGGTCTGCCTGGGCTGGCTGCACACACTCCCAGCTCTCTAGCAAGTGCCCTGCTCATTAGCATGGGGTCACTCAGCTGCAGCAGGGCACAAGCACCACTTGGCTATTGCAACACCACTCACGTCCACTGCTGTGGAAGTGTTGAATTTCTTTTAAGAGCCCTGAAGATCTTGGTTTGAATTTAAGAGAGTAAAAAAAAATCTCACAAAGAATTGCAGGATCTCTGTAAACATACCAGAGGAAAAAAGAAAGCGAATCTTTGAGCCTCTTGACCTTGACAATGTCCTTATAATTAGAAGACTATTTATTTTCAGTTAAACCCCAACTATTGAACAGACAGTGTCAAGTTGGTTTTTTCCTGAGCAGGTGATTATCCTGCCTGACTAATCTAATGAAAATTATCAGGAGGCTACTGACCTCCTGCTACACACACTAAATAATGCACAAAGCTTCAGGATCAGACAGGCAAATCATAACCCTGCCTTATCTTAATCACTTTCTATACAGCTCCAGGCCTGTTCCACTCCTGGTTGGCTGTATTAGCCAAATGCTATCTCAGAGGAAACCACAGCAGAGCCAGCACTGAGAACTGCACAGCAAAAAGTTACCTCCTTAAGATTTATTTTTGTAGAAGCCAAGAGCTGCAGAGGCAGATATATTTAGTCTTTAAGCTGCTGTCTGACTCCTGAGCTTACAGCATGAGGCGGTGGTCCCCTGCCACCTGGCTTTGGGAAAAGCAGTATTTTCCCACTACTTTGATGCAGGGTACAAGGAAGGTAAGGTCAAAAAAAAAAAATGTGCACAAAGGGGCTCATTGTTCCAGATAGGTAAAGCCACCTTTCCACTCCGTCCTCTCGGAACCTTGTGTCAGCCTCCCCCTGCAAACAGGGCTGCCCATGGCTTTTGAAGATGCCACAGCCCAGCATGAGGACTAGGGCAAAGCAAGAGGACCCAACACTGGAGATGCTCTGTCCCCAGCTCAGGGCCTGAGGATCTGCAGCAATCCTGTCCCACTCCTTGCAGCACCACTCTCCTGCAGGAGAGACAAGTGCAGCAGCTGGAAGGGATAAAAGACTACAAATATCAATTAAGGAGCCCAGAACTAAAGAAAGAGACATTAAAAAAAGTTATCACACACTCTCCACACAGCCTCAGCTTGAGCAGCACCCACAGCTAGACAAACAGAATGCACTGGGGAGACTTCAAGCCTACAATAAGTTTCCACTTGGAAATGTAGAGAGAATGGTGGAAAATCTCTGCTAAAGGACAAACCAATTAATTTTTATACCCCTGGCTCCCCAGCATGAAACCATAGCTACAACACCAGAGAGAAGACACCCCTCTTACCCATCCAGCCTGACCTTGCTGCCTCATCCTCAGCACCCATCATATGTGGTACTTCAGACCTCCTGGTACAGGAGCTCCCAGGTCCCCTCCCATCACTGCCGCAGCCAGGAACTTCACCTTGCAGCCCTTGCAAACTGCTGACAGCCTCAGCAGCCTCCTCCTGCAAGGCTCTCCCCATCCACAGAGCACCTGATTTATCCTCCCACCCCAGGAGTCTTGAGTCACTTTTCTCCAGCTGGGGAGGTGCTAAGCGAGATGTGGGTGGACAGGATACCTCATATTTTAAATGGCCATTTCTTCCCATCTTACAACCTTTCGGAAGAAGAGGGGCAGTCTCTTCTAAATTGAGCAGAAAAAAAAGCCCAAGGTGGTTTTAGGCATGACAGAAGAGGGAGCAAGAGAAAGCATAGAAAGGCAGGCAGGAAATAGCACAAGATTCAGCTTTGGGAAAATACCACCTAACACGTGAAAGGAAAATGATCCATAGCAGAGGTATTCAAAGGGAAGCAAAAATCTGGGAAAAATTAATGCTCACAGCAGCAATTGTTGGGGAGACAGTGATGAGACAGGGCTTTCAAACTGAGCAGTACCGAGGCAGAGGCTCTAGCCAGGGCAGATCCTAAATCTGGTGATGGAAGAATTCTGTACTGCTGCTCTGTGGACATGGCCACGCCCAAAGTTGTCTCCAGAGAGATGATCCTGAGTCCCATGGAGCCTGGTCACACCACCTGGACATGGTACGGCTAAAAGGGTTAACTGTCCAGGACACAGCAAAAGGAAAGATCCTTTATTTTTCATCTCAGTTTTCCAGAGCTGCCTGTTGCTGAGGCATCTGAGCTACTTCTGGAAGGTGTTAGAACAATAAATAAATTCCTCCATCTCCTAGTCCGGGTGACAAGAGCAACCTCTGGCTCCTCTGGTCATTGAAGCCAACTCTGTAATTGCTTGTGTCACACAGCCTTGCTCCATCCACACATCCTGACTGCCCTGAAAAGCCAAGGTGCAGGTCAGTTCGTGTCTCTGCTGTCTAGCAGCTGCTTGGTGTCCTCCACAGGCAGAGCTGGGGTTGGAAGAGGGCCATTGGCTGGGTTAAACTGGCAGAACCTCACTGAATTATGGGGGACCCTCCGGAAATGCCATCCTTGCTGAAAATGCTGCTCAGGGACAGCTGAGACAGCTCTCAACAGGCACCATGCAGGGTCTCATGAGTGTAAAGAGGAAGATGAGAGCCTGGCAATTCCAGTGAACTGCAGCTGTCTCAGGACTGACTTTATCATTGTGTCTGGTCAGTGAGGAGGCTTGTACAAGAGGAAGGGGATGGAGTTAAAACCACACTGCACAGAGCCCTCAAAAATGCTCTGAGGACTAGAGCTGGAGCTGGCTGCTGGTGCTGGGACCAAGGGATGGCTCTGGCTCCAGCTTCAGCGCCTGCAGCCACCCCTGGCTCCCTGTTCCAGAGCCAGGAAACAGGCACTGAGCCTTCCCGCTCACACAGTGGCAGGAGGTTGTGACACAGGTTGTGGCTGCCCAGGAGGGACTGCGACACACCAGAGCTTGCAAATGCATGTTCTGGGGAGGTTTCTCCACTCCCCAAGCTGACTTCCAGCTGGAGACACGTGCCTGTGCTTGTCTGCAAGGCAGACAGCAGCAACAGAGGCATCCTCTGGTGCCGCTCCCCACCAGCAGAGCATGGCAAAGCGTTGGAGTGACAGCCCCCAGGGACGCGGGAGCAATTTCCTCACCGCGCACACACGGACAGCGCTCACCTTCCTTGCTGAAACCCAGTGGGTGAGACGCTGATTAGTGCCACTCATCCTGGCTGTCTCCAGGCAGACACCCAGCCTGGTGGGACTCTGCTGAGAGCCCACCAGCTCGTTGCACACATGCTTGCATCTAAGACCTAGGTCAGACGCAGGCTTAGGGAGGAGGAAGGGCTTTCCTGCAAGCCTCAGCCACTGCCCTCTCCACCTCAACACATCTTCTGCAGTGCGAACCTGGCTCTGTCTGCAGCTTTTGAACACCTACTGCTAGCTGAGCCTAGAATGGCCTGATCAACAGGGAGAAAAAGGGAGCTGAAATCCATTTCTCTTCACCCGTCCACCAGCAGAGCTGTTGCTCCAGCCCCCACATGTTAATGCCAGTGATGGGAGGCAGGAGGAACCCAGCTGGACTCCTCCAAGACAGGGATGGAGCAGAGAGAGCTGTTGCTGGGCCAGCACTTAGGAGAAAAGCATCTTTAGCTTGACAGCTCAGCAAATTTGATCTGAAACTGGCAAGAGAGAAAAAACGTAAAGCCTTTAAATGTCATCTCGGGTTTGACTGCCAGAAGCACTACAGACAGAAAGACAGACAGACAGATAAGCACAGTGCTGCACAAAGAGCCGGATGCCCTACTTTGATCTACTCAAGTATTTACTAATGTGTCCCACAGCTGGCAGGAGCTGTTAGCAACTCAAGAAATCTGGTTTTCTGCCACCAGCTCTGCTCTGGGACCTCAAGGAAATCCCAAAGCCACTCCAGGTTTCAGTTTCCCCTCTTTGCAGGCAATGCTTCCCTCCAACCCCTAGTGGTGGCAAGGCTAAAGGCTGACCCTGGTAATGTACTACAGCAAGCAGCCTTGGGGAACTCTCCAAGCCTAAATGCAGATGTGCAGTGAGTCAAACCTCTAGTTTTTGTGACCAAAGACAGGTCAGATCAACTCCTTGGGAGAGGCCAAGTCAAAATCATCAACACGTATCCTTTGCTATTGGCTCTTCTGATCTGGGCAAGTCACGCCATCATCTCCTTCCTTCCTTCCTCTGGCAGCACTTGGGAGATACCACGTCCATTTGCGCACAAATGGCCTTCCCCTGTGCATAAGGCAGCCCTCCCTGGAAAAAACCCCACCATTTCTGGCCTGACCACGGGTACAGATGTGCCAAAACTTGGAAGCACAAATGCTGCCTCCCCCTGAAGTCAAGGACCCACCATGGCTGTTGGGGAAGTTCCTCTTCATCCTCGCTTTGCAGATGAATAAGCTAGGGTGAACCTGGAACTGCTGATCAAGAGCAAAGAGGGCTGGGCCAGAGCAGATGTGTCTGTACAGCAAAAAGCACTTTGCAGAGTGGGGATGATCGATGATCTCCCTTCCAGTCCTCCTCCCATCTAAACAAGCCCCAAGAACATGGTGTGCCTCAGCATTGCTGGAAGATGGCAGCACACACAAAACTGGAGCCCAGCAGGCAGGGTGTGCCAATGGGGATGATTGATGGTGGCTTGCTGGACTTCTGAAGGATGGACACCTTCACTGGGAGTCGCCAGGTGCATGCCTGGGACGTCCTCAACACTCAGGTTTCACAGACCTCAAACTGCAGCTTCTGGCAAAACAACTCCAACTGCAGATACAAAGGAGGAGCCTCCAAAATGTTCAGGAAGTTGGGACATTACAGAAATGCCCCATCAAAAGGGCAAGGGGTTCCTGACAGGTGGCACAGCACATCTGAGGCATGGCCAAAAATACTGTCCAGCCAAAACGCTCCCTCGTGCACAGATGTCAGCATTAGCTGGCGCTCTGTGCCCTGTCACAGCACTTACTTTCACGCACAAAATAAAAACTAGGCTTGCCAACATACCCAATGGGCCTGTCAAACTAATCACGTTAGGAGGACTGGAAACACACCAGCAGCAAGAGCCGGCCCCTGCTCCAGAGCCCTTGCAGAAATCATGCATCCAGGAGATGGAAAAGCCTCTGTCGTTCCCGTAACCAGGTCAATAAAAGCACAGACAACTCCATCCAGAGAGAGACTTTTTTTACGAATCACAAGAAAGAGCAGCTTCAGCTCCCCCAGCTGCGAATAGGTGGGCAGGCACAAAGAGGCAGCATGGAAACGTGTCTGTGCAACACGTGTGGGCCATCGGCCGCCCCACACATGGCCGGGATATGGGGCAAGAGGAAACCGCTCTGAACTGAGCCGGGAGAAACAGCGGCGGCAGCTCGGTGTGACTTCTCCCACCCCCACCAGCTGGGCTCCCAAATCCAGCAGCCTCCCACCCATATGTGTGTCTGGCAGGCTGGGGAGAGACAACAGGCTAGACAAGGATTTCAAAGCTGAGAAGTCCCAGGCAGATCTGAATGGCCTCGGATTCATGGAGTGACAATAACCCTCACTTTGGAGAGCAAAAATACCCTAAATGAACTTCATCCTGTTTCCTCAAGAACAAAGCAGTCCCGTCCCCAAACCCACAGTTATCTGTGGGTGCACTTTACTGTAACACTGTTATTTCTGGAGCTCTTAGTTAAGTGAGAAGCCCAGAGGACTGGACAGAGCTTTTTTTGATCAAATTTCAGAGCAGCAGCATCCTTTTGTTGTCTCTCCTTCCTTTTAATGTATTTATTTTTCAAGCCCTTAGTTCAGTAGCACAGAGGAGGGTAAATCACACATTGATGGTGAAGTCTAGCACAGGCTGCCTCTCCTTTGCATCTGAGAACCACACTCTAACCACAGGAAAGGATGTGTCCTCATTATCACCAGCATTTTTTAGGCCCTAGACAAAAGGACCGTGGTGCAGAGTGTACCTAGAGCAAAAGCAGATATAAGGCTGTTTTATTATACACGATATTGTTTGATTTCACAACCAAATCTCGCGCCTGGCCCCAAGGTACCCAACCCAGGCTGCTTTTCCAGGCAGGAGGGCAGCAGTGCAGACCACCTCTTCTGTGCTGATCAGCTGGTGACGCTACAGCACAGGCAGCAGCTCCCCATCCGTCACCTCTAACTTGGCACCCTAAAATGCAGCGTGCCCCCTGCAGCGCTGGGACCACAGGGAGAGCTGCGTGGGTCAGCCCTGCGTGGCAGGGTCCTGCAAGTTACTACGCCCAGTCTCCAAGTTATTTGCACATGTACTCCAGAGTCTGGGAATGCGACCAGAGACCAGGAGCAGCAGGAAAATACCAGGCTGTGACTTTGTGAACAAAATGAATTCACTGGCTTAACACCCACATAATTAAAAGCAGGCGCATCCCTCGGTAGCTGTTAGCATGGGGGTGTGCCTGGTGGCGTGTGCACTTTCGGGGGCTGCAATACCACCTACAAAAGCAAAAAGAGTTCCTTTGCAGAGCCAGACTGGTCATAGCACTGATGAAACACACAGGGAACATCCTCGCCCCGGGATCTATTTTATTTCCCATTGAAATAGGAGTAACAGTAGTTCCTTCCTGCCAAGGAGGTCTGAGCTGCCCACTGCTTCTCTCTCCTGGCAGTTCAGAGGGCTCTGACAGCCATGGGGACCTCAGCCTTGAGAGAGGAGAGAATGCTGTTGCTCACTGTTGCTGGGAACGGCAATGGGCCCTGCTCTCCACACTCATCCACCAGCCAACTCCCTGGCTTTAGGTGGCTCCTACTGGCTCCTGGCACCACTGCTGGGAATGGGCAACTCCCGCTCTCCTCTCCTCACAGGGCAGACTGAACAATGGTTTTGATGGATGAACAGCAGGCAGTGAGAGCAGCCGCTGAGGGAGCAACCCGCAGTCCCCCCTCTCAAAGGGGAATCAACCACCCTCCACCCAGGCATGGTCCTGCAGAGCTGCAGGCTGCAAGCTGCTTCCAGTACCAGGGAAAAGCCTTCCCAGGAGCCTTTCCCTCTTACCCAGCACTTCTTGTACCGCTTCCCGCACCAGTTCCCCCTCACAGGGTGTGTTGCATAGTATTTAAATACAACCAGGTCTGGGCAAGCCAGATTTCAGCTGATCCCGTGTCCCCCCTGTCAGGCAATGCTAAGAAAGGGGTCATGATTCCTCCACCAGCTGGAAGTACAGCATCATTTAATGCAAACCCTCACAGCCTTCCTCCTCCAGCCTCCCCCGGGCACAGAGCAGCAGAAAGTGATCCCCCCCAGGGAAAAGAGAGAAGATTTCCCACATAATGGGCACTAGTATTAATTCTTCCAACTGCTGCAGCATTCCTTTCATTCTGTGACTTTATGAACATCACTCGAAGTTGGCAGCAGCCCCGAAGGGTATCACAAGTCACCTGAAAGGAAAAGAGCCTCCTCAAGCACCGGCATCTGGGCTGCCTCTGAGACATAGGGCAGCAGCTCTGGCCGTGCACAGCCACACTGACCAGACAGCTCACAGCCACGGCACTGGATCAGCCATGCCTCAAGAGGGCTTTGATGACATCTTTAGGGTGTCATGGCTAATTAGAGCCCTGACTACACCCTCTAATTAGGTAACACTTTCAGACAAATCACCCTGTCCTCTTCAAACCACTTCACACCTCCAGATACATCCCTAATTGACTTGAAAGTTGACTCGGCACTTCTTCCCGGACCTCCTTCCATTTCACAAGGCATTTCAAAATAAATAAACCCCTGCTCCTCAGTCCTGTCTCAGAGCCCAGCTGGGGAATTGCCCTCACATCCGCACAGGCACGCACCTGCACGACCTGACACAAAACCTCCATCACAGGCACAAAGCAAACGCTCTGACGCTGCGGCAGCATCGTCCTCCTCTGATCTCCCGTTTCTAGCCACCCTAGTGCTACTTTCAACAACAGCCAGCAAAGCTTTTTCTCGCAGAACAGGAGTGCTTGCGATGCGTCAGTGTCCTACTAAAAATACTGCCCGGGGGCTTGCGAGAGAAGCAGGGCTCCAGCAAAGGAGCCTGGTATCTGGCAACAGAAGGCATTAGAAAAAACCCCAACCACGAGAACTTAATATGCCAGAATGTTATCAAGTGCCAGCATTTCAATCCAGAAGCTTGATTTCTGTTTTCATTAGGTAATGAATAAACTGAAATGATCCAAATGTTTTCGGTTTCCCAATAGCACAAAATTTGAAGTAGATAGGCAACCCCCCCCACACCATCGTAACTGCAAACATGCTGAAAAAAAACTACCAAAATTCATAGAAGATAAATATTGAGCCCTTAAAAGCCTGCTATGAGAACAATGTCTCTTTATTTGCTTTCTGTGAGGTTTGTTATAACAAGAGAGAAAGACTCCAGTATACAGTGTTTTAATATATATACACACATTCACAGCTGGAATAATAGATTTTAAGGACTGAGGACAATATTACAGCTGGATGTATGCAGAAATGCATAAACATACCTTCAAAAACATATTCTTTGCACCCTACCCAGATATGTAGATGGACAAATATATGACACGCACACACACACACACACACACCCTCTCCATGTTTCAGATCGATCAGAACCATTCATTAAATCAGACTCTCTAAAGTTTCTGCTGCTTTGGGAAAACATGACCCTGAGGAGACATCACGCATGAACTTAACAACCAGCAGAAAATGAAACCATAACAGGCTGCATCTTGAAAGCCAGCCCTGAATCTAACTTAATCCCTGCTCTGGACAATGCCTCTAGAGAGGCATTAAAACCATGCTAAGGTGTTTTCCTGGATTTCCCAGATTCCCCGGAGATTCCCTGGCACTCTGGCCGCATCCATCTCCTTCTTGCTTCGGAGATGTTTCCGGCTGAGCGCTTCCATCCTTACTCCTGCTGCTTCCACGGTCAGTGACGGACAGACCCAGTGGAGCAGCATTCGGAGAGCTGCGTCGTTCCCTGGCAGCAGGATGAGTTACCGGGACAGCTCGTGGGGTTTAACACTCGTAATCCTACAAAACGTGCAGGGGAACGATGTACGTGCAGGGGGATGATGTACGGGGCTTGAAGGGTCAAGAGCAGCTTTGCATCCTCCTTTCCCATCCCCAACAAAGGAATTCCAGCAGATCTCGTGCCCCCTAGTGTCATCCTGGCGAACGGACTGACACCGGGCACCGCCAAGCTCCGGGTACCACCTGGCCCAGGCAGCGCCCTTGCTTATCCCACATCGAAGCTGCCACCGTGTCCTGCTGGCACCTAGAGCACAGTGAAACGCCAATCCCAGCAGTTCATGTAAAGGACAGCGTGAGCTTGCTGTCCCTCCCCAGCACCCCGGGGCACCCACAGCCCCCCAAGTGTCCCCATGCCCAGCACGGTGCCACCTCCCTTCTGCTCTGGAGGAGTCCTGCAAGATCTGCCCCTCCAGCAGATAGCCCAAACGGTGTCCCTGGAGAAGGGCCAAGAGGAGGAGGCAGAGAGCATCTGCAGTGGACACTGTCCAGAACACAACTCCTCCTAAAAATAGATAGACCCTGGAAGGGCTGTGCCCTTCCAGGGAATGGGAATGCTCAGTGCTAGGAGCTCAGAGCTCGGCATGATAAAACTTCAAAGTGCACGAATGCAGGGCACTTTGTTACCCTGTTTCATCCCCATGAGAGCACCTGTGGCATCAGGCTCTGGCTACGAGCACGAGAAGCAACGCACAAAAATCAGCCCAGAGCCCAGCATCCCTGCATGCCAGCCTGCTCTGACCAAAGATCCAGCATCGCCTTGGAAAATGCCCATGCTGACTGCAACACTAATGAGTGCAACAGAGAGCAGACCCCGCACACAGAGCACCTAAACAAGAGCTGTGTGCTGGAAAGGTGCACAGGAAATGTGCATGCACATGCCTCAGTTTCCCCATCTGCTCAGCTTACCCTCTCTTATTTTCCTCATCCCTCCTGCTCAACTACTAGTTCTTGTGGGAAGAGGCACCCCAGGAACACACCTAGACTGCCGTCCCCTACCAGCATCCGCTAGCAGCATGCAAGCAAACCTCACTAACCCATCACCAAAATTTGGAGGAATTCTCCCCAGGGCACTGACCTGAGTATGCTGCTTTCTTCTGCAACACCGAGCAGGGACTATAGCTTAGAATAATGGGGAAGTAACTCAGTTCAGTGCTGACAAAGCATCACAAGCCCCAGCGGGGTGGGAGGGGAGGAGGTGTCCTTCCCTCACGCTGCCATGCCTGGTATACATCATGTTTAGGGCCAGGCATACGTCACCGACACAAAATGGACAAATTGGAGGGATTTCAGAAAAACGAGTGACAAAAATGATCAGGAGGTAGAAGGGATTGATTTACAAGGGGAGATTAAAAAAGCTGCCATCAGCCTAGCTGGGCTGAGCAAGTACTGACTGCAAGAAGCAGCTGGATGCTAATCTGCAAATGGGATGAAAACAATCTGGGAAGGAGTAATTTAGCACCTTCATCAGCATTGGGATGAAATGAGGGGGAACTCAGGGCTGAATGGGCAGGGAAAAAAATCCCAAACCAACCCAAAAACTCCTTTCCTAGTTATGCATGACTGTCTCCATCAAAACACTCAAAGTCGCCAAAACTCACTCTGCCTCGGACACAGACCCTCAGGAGCAACTGAGACTTTGCATACACACACACACAGAGACATGCACACGCACAAAAACACACACAGGCACACACAGAGCCCTTTCCCACCCCTGACTCACACTCAGGAAAGCAGCAGGGCCGCCACGACAGCCGGAGAGGATGGAGGCTTCACGCTTGCAGGGAAGCAGAGGAGAGCGAAGGCCAGAGCTGCCGGGAGCAGTGGGAAGGTCCCCGCAGAAGGATGCTTTTGCACTCCCGGGTCTTCACAGGAGAAAGGTGCTGAGATGGCTTCCTGCAAAGTGGCAGGAGTGAGCTCAGCTGCGAGCACTCAGATATTTACACACAAACAGCACATTACTCAGCAACTCCCATTTGTCAGGCATAATGGCAGCGGCAGCAATAATAAACGACAGAGCTGAGAGACAGGCTCCCCAGGCGCACACCCAGCCCCAGCCTGAGCTGGAGCAGGATGCATGCCTCCAGCTTGCAGGGAATTAACTGAGAGTGGCCAGGAGCTGGGGCTTGCACCCACAAAACTCCTGCTGCTGGCTTCAGAGAGTCAGTCACGTCTCCGAAAGCTAAGCCTTGGCTGCACAGTTATTTGCATGTGTGTGTGCATCACAAGCGTTGTGGCTCTGAGAGGTACCAGGGCTTTTCCCTTCCCTAGCCCAGGAGGTGGTGAGCACTTTCCAAGTGGAAGGGGATGCAGAGTCCTGGCAGGATGGGGTCCTCTTGGGGTAAATCAGACCAAAGATAATGTACAATCATTAGATCATGGCTTGGCCTGCTCTGACAAGAGGCTCTGATAAACTTATCTTGAGGAGCTGTCGCAAGGAAGTCTGCCAGGCACAGGGCTCTCATTTCTAAAGCTCAGCCAGTCTTGGGAAAGTCCACCCGCTGCAGTGAACCCCAGAGACCTCTGGTCCCAGGACCTGGTCCCAGTGTTCTGCCTGATAAGACACGAGCATCCCTTGCACGCCTCTGGACATCACAGCAAAGCTCCAACTCCTCATGGAGGGGCAGGGCAGGGAGCCGAGAGCAAGAACGGCTGCTCCCACATATTTGCACATTTTGCAGGAAGCAGCCAATGTCAGTGCCTCGCTGCCTGCACACACAGCCAGTGGGACCGGCAGCAGCATGCGCAGGTCCCGTCCCTCACACAAGTACACAACGTGGTGCGCTCAGAGCGGGCACAGTCAGCGAAATTCGCTAAATCCAAGCAGAAGTCAGCAAGTTCCCGAGCAAAAAGCAACCTGAGGAAAGGACCTCCTCAACCGTCCGGCAAATTAAAACACAAAGAGACGGGAAAAAGAAATTGAACAGCTTTGCAGGCGATCCCCTTTCTGTAACCTGCGCTCTGAACAGACCCTGCACATGTGTCCGTAAGCGTGGGGTGGGGAAGGATAAGAGAGTGAAGAAGTGCCAATTGTTATACCAAAAAAGTTTAGTGGTTAAAGAAACAACTGCCAGAGGAGCCAGGGAAGCTGGAACATGCAGACCTGGTTCTGTCCCCAGTGAAGGCAGCACAAATTGGCTCACTAGCTGATTGGAGTCACAACTCGTTTTTAAGATTGCAGTGGGGGAAGTCACCAAGATGTGGAAATGTCAGGGAGTTTTGTGCAGCATAGGGATCGGTGTGTATTATGCAATTCTGGAAAACAGCCCTTGTACTCACGCTCGGGATGAACTGCCTGCCTAGCCCGGGGAGAGCAGTTCCCCAGAAGAGCCATGCAGACACTTTTCTTATAAAATCACACTTCGGGGAAAAAAAATTTAAAAAAGGAAAAAAAAAGATAAAAGAAAATCTGAACTGCTACACCAGAGAAGAAGGCAGGTTGCGCCTTCGGAGAGACGGAGGAGAAGCCCGCTCTCCCGCCCAGGAAATCCACGGGCTCCGGTTTACAAAGAGCCGCCCCGCAGTCCCGGCTCCAGCCCCGTGCACTGCCGCAGGGAGGACTCATCCCTTCCAGTCCTCAACCTGGTGCCGGCCGCGATGCCCTCCCGGCCGGGCAGAGGACGGGGGTCCCGCCGGGCAGGGGACGGGGGTCCTGCCGCCGCGCCCCGATGCGGACCCGCTGCCCCGGAGGGTGCGGCGACTCTCCGGCCCCTTGCCCCCCATCTCTCCCCGCCAGCACCACGCGCACGGCGGGGCAGGAAAGTAAGTTGCCCAAATTGTTTCCTCACGGGGGGGTGGACGCGCGGCCCACGTCGGGGCGCGGACACGCGCGGGCGCTGGAAAGGTGCGCGGCTGCGGAGCGGGAGCGTACACCAGACCAGGGGCGAATGCGGGGGAAGAAAGTGTTCCCTCTCGCCCTCCTTTCCGCCTCCCTCGGCGGCGGGCACCGCGGCTCTCCTCCGCTGACCCCCGTGCCCGCACGCCGCCTCCCCCGTCCCGTGGGTGGGGGTACACCCCGTGCCGCCCTCCGGCCCCGGCCGCCCGGTACTCACGGCGCCTTCCTTGCCGCCGCTCCCGGCGCTACCCCATGCAACCACCGGCTGCTTCTGCACCGGCTCGGGGGCTATAAGCTCTTTTAAACTCCAGCACATAACCCATGTGACCGCAGAAGCCACTGGTAAGGAGCGCCGGGGAGCCAGCGATGAGCTCAGCCCGCACCCCCCGGCACAGCGCCGGGGACGCGCTCCCGGCCCCGCCGCGCCGCGCGCACCCGCCCGCACACACACACACACACACACACACACACGCACACACACGCACACGGGCTCACAAACACAAACACACGCACGCACACCCACACGCGCACCCCCCACAGCCACACGCCGGTCCACGCCCCTGCGGACACGCCGCCGCCTCCTCCCTCCCCACGGATGCTGAGCCGGAGGGAGGCACCGCACACACGCGCGCCCCGCCGACCCCCGTGCAAGCGCACACTCGTGGATGCACCGTGGGGACGGAGCCCTCCCCACACACGCACACATCACGAGCAGCAGTCCCTGCAAGTCCCCCCACCTCCCCAGAGATGCAGCCCCGAGCGTGGTCACCCCGGTGCACACTCACGCTCACGCGTGCCCTGTGCACACACACGCGGTCTTGCACAACGCACCGTCCACAAGCACAGCCCCTTCCTTCCACCACGAGATGCAGACCCAAGAGAAGGCGCCGCGCTGCCATTTCCGTGCACACCTCCGTGCACATCCTTGCACACACCCCACTTGTGAGCACCGCGCTCCCTCACACCAACACCCTCCTGGAGTGCCCAACAGAAGCGCCACAGGAAGGTGCAGACTGTCATGCAAGCACCTCACTCACCCCTCTCACACTCGTTGCACAACCAAACACCCAAGGCATGCGTGGGCTGTGCTCCCTATCGTGCAGCCGTTGCCGCCACACCTGCACCCACCTTCCCCACTTCAATAAAACCTGCTGGTGTGTGCTGAACAAGCCCACCCTGCCCATCCATCACAACTCCTGTAGAGTGTGGGATCACCACATTTCCCATCACAGGTAGGCAGAGAGCTGTCACACGTGTGGGTGGGGTCTGCAGGGCAAAGGAGGACAGATGTCCCCTTGTGCTGTGCTCAGTTACTCCTGATGAGGGAGAAGCCCCAGGGGTGGCCATACAGCTGGGCCGGGTTGCCCGCTACAGCCACGACACAACAGAATCGGGAGTGCCAGGCTGAAATGTGCCAAGGGGGGACGGGAGCCGGGTGTGAGGCTTTGGTGTGCAAAAGGCTGGGACAGGCAGGCCTGGCCGGGCAGGTGCAGGCGTGTGCTGCTGGGGCACGCCAGCAACACGTGTGAGAAGGCAGAGCTGGCAGGCAGAGGGCTCCGCTGAGAGCTGAGTTATGGAAAATGACTCTTTCCAAGGAATTGCTAAAATTAAAGCGGCAGTGAGGCCAAGCAAGCAGGAGCCAATGGGGAGGGTGAGCAAGGACAGCCAAGCAGCCTCAGGGCAAGGAAGGGCAGGGTGGGCAGGAGGCCGAGGGGAAGGCACCCTTGCAGGGCATCCACCCCCGCCCCCTGCCGACTCCTGCCAACTGCCCAGGCAATTGCAAACACCTTGCGGGTAGGATTTGGGGAAAGGCTGACTGGCACCCTGGTGGCACTGGCTGGAGGATGCCGTGGAGCAGGGGGCCTGGAGGGAATAGCCTTTCCCAGCCACATCCCCCACTTGGCTGCCAGTGTGCAGAAAAATACCTCTGTTTTCCCAGCCTGGAAAAGACAAATGCCCATGAAGAAACAGCCTGCTCCCTGCCAGGGGCTAGTTGCCAGCAAGGGGCAGGGACCAGTGCCCACAGGGGATTCTGGGGAGCCCTGCAGAGCCCTGTAACTCATTAAGCACATCCTCTGCCCTTATCTCCAGCCGGGTGACTGTGGCAGGGCTGGGCTATTGGTCCCTGGACATCAGCATTCAGGTCAGCAGTAAGGGCTGTTCCAGCTTCCAGATATCTGAGTGTTCCCAGCTCAAATCCCCGTGACTCAGGAAACAACACATGTGAGAAAACTCTGCAGAGAGACTTGGGAGAAATACTCCCATTGGCAGATTCCCACTTTCCCTGACATCCCAGGAGTTCTCTTGGTCTGAAGAAAACAACAGTAGTAACAAAACAACAGAAATTTCTTCCTGATCTTCCTGTTAAAGAAAAACCCAAAAAGGTAATCTTTGGGCAAGCCTACGAAAGTCATTCTCTTTTGTTTTGACTAGATAAGTGTTGATCGAATCAAAGCTACCACCTCTCCCTGCAGTTGTGGAGACAATGTCACACAGGCAGAGGAAGGGGGCTGGGTGGGAGCCAGGTTTTGTCTAGTTTTTCGTTGGTGCTGCTAAAAGACGCTACTAATTGGATGGAAATAATGATGTTTTGTCTCAGATGGAAGTGCACAATAAATTATCTGTTTATTGTTACTTAGTTTTATCCACGGAGAATAACCAGCATGTTGGGACTCTGGGGGAATTTGTGATAGCAGGTCCTAGAAAAACAACAGGAAAAAAAAACAGGAGAGAAAACTAAAAGTCAAAAGGAGATGTCTCCAAGGCTGTTCAGCAGGTTGCAGCTGAGCTGGGGAGTGACCCTGCTGCCCAGAAAGTCAGGACTAGATTGAAGTAGTCACAAAATGGAAGAAAAGGGGAAAAAAATTCCAACCCCTTATGCTCCCTCTCCATCCCTCCCTGCTGTCAGCCAGTAGCAGAGCTGAAAAAGAAGGAGTAAAAGCTGTGCAAGAAGCAGCAGCTCTCCGATGCCACTGGGAAGTGTGTCAGGAGACCAGGGGGTTTTGTGGAGACAGGAATTCAAAGATACCGGAGCATTAGTAGGTCCAGGAAGAGAGCTGGACCTGGGGAAATGATTCTCCGTTAGCTTATAAGCCAGCTTTCGTCCATCACCCTGGGCTGCTTTCCCCACCCACAGCACCCCAGTGGGAGCCACTCAGAGGAAGCAAGGGGCTCATCAAAAGCCTGTACACTGATGTTCAACCAGGACACTTGTCACCAAAAGTGTCACTCCACTGCATGACACGCTGCCCACCGGCCTCCAGCAGCAGTGGTACCCCAAGCAGGAGAGCAGATGCTCCACAGCTGCATGGCAAAAATACAGAGCAGCTGAGCCATGGTCAGATCCTGAACTGGCCAGTTTGAGGCTGGTCCTGGCCAGTTGTAAAGCAGCACAGATCTCTTGGACACCTGAGGCCAAAGCTCAGGGGACAGCACTGGCCTGGTTTACCCCAAAGCTGCGCATATACGAGGTGAGAGTCTGAGCCAGTGTCTTTCCAAACCATTTATTTGATACTCTGTGGCAAACATCTGACTAAATTACTCACAGATTATTCAAACATCGGGAGAGCTGATTAAATGATTACTGGTGAATCATTTGTTCAAAGCAAAATGCCCGAATTCCTACACTGAACTACTGGCAGGCAACAGCAGATGAGTTTCAGTCCTCCAAAATCCCTGAGCTCACAACAGCCCCTGAATCTGCACTCCTTGCTCACGGCTTCCCCAAAATATCCGCCCCCTGCCCGACCCCTTGCCACTGGCAGAAGCAAGGTGAATAGGAGACGTGGGGAACCATTCCTTGAATTCCTGCTGGACTTCAGGCGAACAACAACACAGCAGGCTGAGCTAGGAGCCTTGTCTCTCGCCTTTGCACAAAAGAGATTCTCTGGAGGGGGAAAAACCCCACAACAATGGTGAGGAAACGTACAAGAAAACTGCAAAGAAAGCAGCTGACCTTGCATGCCTCAGGCCAGAAAAAAGTACAAATGTTCTTGCAAAGAAGCAGGAAAAGATGGAAGCTATGGAGCCGACGAGCTTTTTACCAGCCCAATTTAATCATCTTCTCAGCAAATGCTCCCCACGAGGAACAAGAGGGGAAAGCAAGATCATGAAAAGATTGCAGGCAAAGGAATTCTGCTGGTACTCCTGGACTGATTAAAATTCCTCAGGACTCATAGCAGGAGAGAATATTTTATGTAAAACTTCACCTTGTCTTTATTACATTTGCCAAACTTCTTCCTGTGTAGATAGTGGGAGGTGCGTGCGAAAGACAAAGATGGAGACAATAAGCACAGGACCTGGCTGTGGCTTTCCAGCCTATTACCCATTTGTCTGGGAAGAGTCCTGGTGATGGTGGTGAGCATCTGCATGCATACAACAAGGTGTGGGCAGGGAGAGGCCGTGGGGACCTCCAGAGCCTGGGCAGAGTGTGATGCAGCCACGTGTACTCGGAGATTTGTGCAGGAGAAAATCCTGTCCTTGGATATAGCCCTGATCATGGGCATCAAGTGGCTCGGAGATGAGTGATTGGCATGATCTGGGATGCAGAGTGGTACGGAGAGAACTAGGTCTCGCCAGTCAGCTGAAATAAGTGAGTGAAGTTTCCATGTGCAGCAAGGATGTCAGGTTCGGTGCGTGCTGTTACCAAACCCACTCCTGGAAAACAGAGATTGGCATATGGAGAGACCCCTCACTGCTGCTGCCGCTGCCGCCGCTGCCGGGTGAGATATCGATGACAAAGTATCACCTGACACCTGTTATAAATAACGTCTGTCCCATCACCCACTCACCACATGACCCACGGCTGCCAGCTCCTCACTCGGAAGGGGCTCAGCGTGGAATGAAAGCCATATTTAAAATACGTTTTTGCACATGTCTTCCCGAGCAAGGAACAACAGGATAGGAGTCTGGAAAAGGTTTCCTCCAGCACTTTCTTTCCTGTGGTGCCAGAAGAACAACTCCATGAAATCTCCGGCAAGGACTGAGACCTTAAAGCGATAACGTTTTGCACCACTGTGCACAGAATTACAGGATTAGTGTTGCAATGCTCCTGGAATGGGGAAATCAGCACCATAATCCTGTATGTTTGCCAGGCCGGGTGTTTTTTCCCCACGGATCAGGACATCTTACAGGGGCTCCCCACTGCCAGCGTCAGGGGCCATGGAGGTGCCCAGAGGGAATGTGGCTGGCATGAGGCACACCCAGGTCAGCACTGCTCTCAGCCTTCAACCTCCAGCCCCCTTCTGCCCCCAAACATGCAGGGTCTGCATGGCAGGAGTGCTCTCACTGCCCTGGAGAAAGCAAAGATGTCCTGATGGTTGTGGCTTTTGCCTGTATTGAGAGCCCCTGCCACAAACCCCCACCATTCTGCAGCCATGTGCGAGCCCTTCCCAAGCCGTGGCCGATGCCAGCAGGGCTGGTTCATCCCCACGATCCGCCTGTGGATTAACACCTCGAGGCGAGCCAGCATCTGCTGCGGCGTGGCTCCTTGCTCTGGTTGAGGGACTGGCTTCTATCACAAATCATCTTCCTCACATAAGAAGGCAGAAGCCAGGGATTATAGCGGTTTGAAGTTTTTAGCATGGAAAGGTCGGGTTTGAAAGAAAAAAGTGAAAGAGCTGCTTTTTGAATGTCTTTTGGAGAGGAATTTGAAAACCCCTGTCCCCATGACTTTCAAAAGGGTTTGGGGTTTTTGGTGGGGCTTTTTTTTTGATTGGCTTTCTTTTTTTGGGTTTTTTTGGGAGTTTTTGATGGGGAAAGATTAATTTTGTTTCACTTTCTCTCTTTATTGCCTTTAGCTGAAAAGCACGATTTCCCCAGAAATCCACATTTGGGATAAATACAATATTGCAGCTAAAAAAATTCTGGGAAATGTCAGGAGAAATCAAAGGTGACTCAGTTTCAAGCCCTGCAAGTCAGAAACACCTGGGAAACATCAGTGCCGGGTGTGGGGAGCAGGGGATGAAAACATCTCTAACAGCAGATCCCATGAGCTGCCTTCAGAGGAGAGAGCTGCAGTGGGAAATCACCATCCTGAATATGATGCCTGTGAAGAGATGCCACCACAACCACCATTCCTGTGCCCCCCCACTGTTTGGCTCTCAGTGAGTACGAACCTTTTGAAAATGCATTTTTGAATAATGATTTGCTGGGTTTCTCCTCCTTAAACTTGAGGATAAATTCGTGTAAGTCCAGAAGCTCAATCAGGCAAGTGAAACCCTCTTGGGGTAAGCCCCATCTTCACCCCATGCCCTCTTGGTTCCTCTGTGTGGGGTACATCTATACCATGAGATGGATGGCTTCTATGGCCTCCAACAAAATCAGAATGGACACTGCTGTGCATCACACAGCCCTTTTATAAAGGTGGAGAAATACCCCCTCTTCTTTCTGCTCCTGCTTCCTCTGCCATCTTCCTCTCTCTCTCTCTTCTCTGTTGGCTGCATTCCAGCCAACCCTTCCTTCAGCTTGACCACTGCCAAGCCCGTAAGTGGACAAACGTTTGCTTTTCTCTCACACACCTGGCACAATCACAGGGTGTTCAGCCCACCTGCCTGTTTACCCCACTCTGAAACATTCCACTTGTGACCCTCCAACACTGATCTTTTTTCAGATTTATTTGGCTCCTTCTTAAAATTGAGCAAACCATTTCTCTGCAAAAATGCCAGAACAGGGCGTTAAGTCAAATTGCATAGTTGCTTTTTATCATCTCCTCAGAGCAGGTAGGGCACCTGCATGTTCCTGTTCTCAAAACTTCAGATTTGAGAATTTCCAACTAAAAAGTATCTCCTCTAACCCCCTACACGGCTTCCTCCCCACCCCCCATAAAAAAAAAAAAAGGACAAACAAAACCAACCAACCAAAAAAAACATAAAACCACCCAACCATCAGGAAAAAAAAACAACCCTCAGACAGCATTAGCTTGGAGCCTTTTATCTGAGCCTGAACAGATCTGTTTTCACAAGAGGATTATGAGTGTCTTCTCACTGGGTTTTTGCATTTTATCCCATTTTGGGAACACCTTGCTGCCTGGGACAATGCACCACTGGGGAGCACAAGCACCCATCCTGGGAGTATTCAACAACTGTTTGCCAAGAAGACCTAATGGTCCAAATATTCTCCCTGAAACGCAAAACTATCCTGACCAAAACTGCTCAGCTGTGACTTCCTGAAAGGTGTTGAAAAATCTGGCAGGGTGAGGAAAAGCCCATGAAATTTCCTTGGGAAATTGGGCCAGCATTGCAAAAGGCTGCCGAAATTTCTCAGTTTCGTCCAGGTGGAGATTCAAGCTCTCATGAGGAACAAGAAAATCTGCATCTCCCCTGATACTGTGATGTGAAACAGCGAGTTAGCTAAACTTCAGGTGCTGTAAATTTTGATTTCCTGACAGCCACTTTAGCAAAGCTTCCCACCTAGAGATGGGAAAATTAATTATGCTTGCACAGCTTCTTTGTTTGAACTGAAAAAAAAGCTCCCAGGGAAGTTTCGGGTGATTATGGATCCAGAGGAGGCTGCAGTTGAAATATTCATGCTCTGGAGGGTTCCAGGCAGAGTCTGAGACTGCAAACCCCCTGCTTGGAAAGGGGTGTCTTCACCGCTTAAGGGCAGGGCACAGACTTTTTCTGTCTCCATCCCTCTTTGCCCGGATGCTGAGGGGGATGTGCCAGCTATTCCCAGCCAGCCCTTGTGCGCCCGCTGCCTCCTTAGCAGCGAGTTCTGCGCGGCGCGAGAGAAATGCCGCAAAGCGGCGAGGGCGCAGCGATCACAAGGGACAAGAGGAATATTTTTCCAGCGGGGTCTCGGGGGAAGGAGGGAGAAAGACAAATAAAAGGACTTAGTTGGCTCCGGCGGCTGCTGGCAGCGGCGGAGCGCGGCGGGATGGTTCTCCGTGCCTGCAGTGCCATCTCCCGGCAGGGCCCGCTCGGGGACCGCGGGAGGATGCTCGGCGCTCTCGGAGCGGCCGCGGGGGCTCTCGAGGGTGGGCACATGTTTGGGGAGGGCAGTGCTCAGCCTGGGATGCTGCCCCCCAGCCTGCCGGGGGCTGGGCTGAGCGCCGAGGGGCTGAGCTTGCAGGGGAAAGAGATAACACAGTGGTCTCACGTTTCCCCCCGGTTTAATATTGGTGATGCCTCGTGTGGGGGGTGTCTAAACGAGATAGGTGTTCCCTGCCAAATAGGATGACAGAGACTCTTGCTAAACCTGATGTCTGGACAGAAGGGGAAGAGTGGTGCTGGACATTACAGCATGGTAAAAATGAAAATATCCCTGAGAAGCTCTCACAGTGTCCATGTGCTGTCCCTACATATTTCTTCTGGCTCTTGCCTGTTCTACAGCAGTGTGGGGAAGCAAGGGCTCATCCTCCTGTGTCTTCAAATGATCAAGCAGTGGGTCCTGGGCTCCTCAGGCACCCCTGGCAGAGCAGCAGTGATATGGAGGACAAGAAGGGTTGAGAATGACCGGTTTCCACACCTTCAAGTGGATCTTGCTCTGTGAGAGGTTTTGAGCAGCAGTTTTGCTTCTGGGAGGGTGTACTTAGGTTGAGGAGCGCGAGGGCTCACATCTGAGATCTGCACTGGCCGCTGAAGCAGGGGTGTATTGAGGGCAGGACAGAAGAGGGGGTAGCAGACGTCCCAACCAGCTGGTGAGGTGAGTGTTCCCCAGGGATGTGCAACCCACCAGATAAGGCAGGCAGAGGCAAGAGGAGAGATCAGTGAACAGAGAAACAATCCAATTACCCCACAGGGCTGGGACGGCCCAGATCTCAGGGTGCTGGATCCCAGCTTGTTCCCATCAGTGATCCTGTTCCCCTCTGGCTGTGCCCAGGTCAGCAGTGTCCCATATATGCTTCTCACGGGCTGGATTCTTCCCACAGGCTCCTCTGAGCTGGCCAGGGAGCAAATCTCGCTTTGGGAGTTCACCTTTCTCTGCCTCTCAGCACCTCCCAAGCATCTGGATTGCCGGGGCCAGAAGCAAATGTCCACCTCCAGCAGCCATTTCAAGCCCATGCTAGGAAAGTGCTGTAATACTGTTACTCAGGATGTAACAGCTCCTACCACATCACTCCCTGCTGTAACCAATGATAAATAACTGCAGTGACCTCGCTGTAGATCACAACTGTACTTAGAGACCTCTCTGTGGAGGTCAGGGTTCTGGATGAGGCGTGCTGGGTACTAATGGCTGTCCCCATCATGCTAATTGAAGTAGGGATGGAAACAAAAGCACACCATCTCTTATTTTCAGACAATGGGCTCAGAGGAAAGCGGTGACAACATTTTGTCAAGCAGTGCAGATGCTTTTAGATTCTTTCCCCTTCTCTTCTGGCTCAGTGTTTTGGCTTTTCCTCCTGGTATATCCTTCGTGCTCTGGGAACCCTTGCCCGGAAGCGGGCACAGAAGCAGGTCATCACTATCTCTAGGGTAAGAATGAGACATCCTTTTATTCAAAGAATTGATAAATCATCTTAACCTGCACTTATGGACTACTGAAGAGTGTGAGATGCTCACCATTCTCTTGATCTCTGTATCAATACAGACTGTTTTTCTAAAAGAGTTACAGAAGTCCTGTGCTTGATGCAGGAGTGCTCAGGCTGGCAGGAGGGATCAGGATCATACCAACGAAGAAGTCAGACCAGATGATCAAAATGGTCCTCGCTGTCCTTAAAGTTTGACTGCAGTTTAAAGTCTTGGAAGATCTACTTCAGTCAGTTGGTTTAAGCAAAAAAAAAAAAAAAAAAAGACTGAAAACAACAAAACCTTTTGAATTTTGATTGCTTTCTCATTCAGCTAAATTCCAATTCAATTTCTTCCGGACAAGTTCATAATCTTGCTTCTGCCAGCCAGGCGCTTTAATCTCTACCATTGTCTTCTGTTGCCAGGAGCAGGCAGGAGTTGTGGGGTGAGGGGCTGTTTGGCACCATGCTCACAGCCGTGGTCAATACCTTGTATCTCGAGCATCCTTAAAACTAAAAGCAGGGAGGGAAGGAACTGCCAGGGATAGATTAGTGTTGGCTGCTGACAAAGAATCATCCAGGCAAGAAAAAAGAACTGGGAAAAGGAGCAAGATGAGATGTGAATGCACTCAGCTGCAGGGGAACAATATTTCTTGTACCAGCAATGAATACCGTAACAGGGAAAGACTTGTAAGCATCTTGATTTTTTAAAGTATGTTCCTGCTGCCACTGTAACAGCATGTACTCACAGATAAAGGGTGTTTAAGAGGAATGTGAGAAGCAGGAGCACTGTTCCCCAAGTAATTTCGTTTTTTCCACAGAGAACTCCAGCATGGAAGCAACAGGCACAGGCTGCACCGTTATCTTGCAAGGGATGTAGTGTGCACCAAAATCTTGGCCTTCTCTTAGGGAGCGTTGGGAAGGAAGGAAGGTAGGGAGGCAGGAAGGAAGAGCCTGTAATGGGTTCCTCATGGACCAGAGCTTTCTCCTCTTGCAAAGGCTGCTGAGGGCACCTGGCAGCTCTGGACTTGCAGAGCGAGGTGAGGCAGGGAACGTAGATGTAAACAGCAAAATGATCAGGTGGGATCTGGAGGCAGCCGCACCTGTGTCGAGCTGTTGGAAATTAGAGTCAATTAGAGGAGAAGGAGCTGGCACTTCCAGGAAAACTTCAGAGCCTGGAGTCTTGGATGTTGACGCTCTGTGGAGTGCTCCTGGGGGATGTCTCAGCAGCACAGCTCTTGTGTTCTGTACCTTGTCTCTGTCATATACACCCAGGGTAATTCTGTGTGCACACCTGGGGGAGGCCCTGATTTCACAGCGACCCCCACAAGCCCTTCTGCAGCACTGCCAGGCTGCCCCGGATGCAGGACAGGGACCACATTTCCCATGACATGGACAAGGCAGTTCTCCATGCCAGGCAGAGCACAGGTCAGGCAGAGGATGTGGGAAGTGATACATTAAATCCCTGCTTATTGTCTATCCACCACCCAGACAACATGGGTGGGGAGATGCCACTAGCATTAAAGGTTTCTCTGCTGGGAAAAGCCTTTCTCTGCTCGAGCTCCTCTCAGCAAGAAGCAACTCTCGATAAAACTCTTTCAGCAGCGTTGATGGCAGACTGAAGTGAAGCAGCAAACACAACCCCAGCAGGAGACCGTTTAGGTTATTATTTTAATTAATTGCACATGTAGTTAAACTGAAAGAAAAATAGAGACGTGACACCCAATTATTCAAATCAGTTTCTGCCAGTCGCACACCGCTGCTGCTACCAAGTCCCAGCACAAAGCTCTGCCCTCTGCTATCTCCAGAAATGCCAGATATTTGCATCTCAAGGTTGGTAAGCTATTGTCATGCAAGTTTTCTTGCTGTGCAAAAGGGATGAGGAATTGTAAATCTACCAGCGTGGTCCCACAGAGAATTGCATTTCCTAGAGCCGGTGAATAATTCCCTCCAGTGGCAGTTTCCCCCAAAAATGTCTCATTCTTCACCATGCAGCACAGACTGCTCCAGACAAGCTTCCCAGTTACCAAGACACTGGAAGATGCTGCTCCAAAGCCAGGAGAGGACCCAGTGAGAACAACGGGCACTGGGCTCCTGAAGGGAAACATCTTCAAAAGCGATGTCCATCTCCAAGGAGATGCTAAACCAGCTCCAATCACTTGGAACGATTTCAGGAAGTTAAAGCAGAGTGCTTCAGGCTGGGAAAACTTTCAGTTTTCTTCTGTAGTGACCAAAAGTATGAAAATGAGACTGTCAGGCTTTTCAGGACTGGGGCTCTTGAATATGATTCCCCCTCGGGAGCAGGCATTTCTGGTATTTGCAGCTGCCAGTTCCTGTTCTCCCACCATGAGGGCAGACATGCCTGTTTCTGTCTGCAATGCCAGGCACAAATCCCTCTTCATCCCCAAGAAGCAGCCCTGAGGCTGTGATCCCCAAATGGGCTCTCAGTGTGCAGAAATAGGGTGGTTTCCTGATTTCCTCACGCACACTTCCCCCAAAGCAAAGGCTCAGTGAGATCCCCCATGATGTCTCTGATGGAGAAATACCAGAGATTTCAGTAGAAAGGAAAACTCCCATCTCTGGTCACCTCTGACACATCTGTGAATCCCAGCCAGGCCATCCGTGAGGGTGCTCATCCCAGCCCAGCTCAGCTCTGCAGCTTCTCGGGGCCCCTTGGGCCATGACCCCTGATACCCAATGGGGATGAGAGCTGCACCAGCAGAACTGGGCAGACCCGGTCCCCAGGGCACCTGTTGCCTCAAAAGGGAAGGTGAGTGGGTAATTTACATGATTTTATTCTCTTTTTTAAACACAAACTGTGGCAATGTGGTGATCCGCCTGTGCTTCTGCACCATTGGATCGATGGGACAGAGGCCAGGCTCTCTCCTGTGCTGGTGTATCAGCTACTTCTTCAATCCCCCAGTCTAGCTGATTAACAAGTCCAATTAAACTTCGAGCCACGCTTCCCCATTTGCATTTCCCTTTGAAGTTTGCTCTTTCTATTCGAGACCTGGGAAAGGTTTGATGTGTCCCAAAAAAAGTTCGGTGTTTTTTTTCCAACTGTGTCAGTTAGTTTGAGAGGAGATATTAAATTTCTCCAGAATTCTGGTCCTGCCTAGATGCTTGAATTGTCACACCACCCTTTTCGTAAGTATGCAGGTAATTTTCCTGTTGCTTGAATACGAAAGCTGTCCCTGCCCATGGTAGGGTGGTTGGAACCAGATGGTCTTTAAGGCCCTTTCCATCCCAAACCACTCTGTGATTCTATTCACATTTATTTCCTCTGCCTCCACCCGCTGTCTCACCCCACGGTTTCACTGTAAGCCCTTCAGAGCAGATGCTCTCTCAGGGCTGAGCTGTGCAGAGACAGGAGAACAATTTTCACCACTCCTGCTTTAGAAACGGATGGAGTTAATTAACATCATCCACCTTCTCCAGCACGGCCAGCTGCAGCAGCGCAGACTGGGGATCTCCTGCAGCCGTTCAGGGCACATTCTTAGCTGCCAGGTCTGCCCAGGCACACTGGGAGAGAGAGCTGATGGAGAGGCACAGCTCCTCTCTCCACGCTGTGGACACCGGCCTGTGGGCTGAGCAGCCCAGAACAGTTTGCCCCAGCAAGAATGATGCTGTTGCAGGGCTGGGGGTGACGCCTGCTCCAGGGGGGCCCTGCCAGCTGCTGAACAGGTAACACATCATCAAAGCATCATTTCGCAGCAAGCAGATTGCAGGAGAGGCTTTGATCACAGACTGTTTGTTCTCAGGCCCCACACTCCTCTTTTACTGTTACAGAGACATTTTTAAAGATTGTGATGTTTTGTTCTTCAATCAGTGCCATCCTGAAGTGGTGCTAACACCTTTCCTTCCCACAGAGCTGGGACTCAGGTCCTGCCCCACCCCATTCCAGCTTTGTAGGGACGTTTTCCCCCAGTCCTAGATTTAACCTGCCAATCTGGTGACTTTCTTTAGGGAGAAAAGCAGGCTAAGGACAGAATGTCTCCTGCAGCCTTCACTGGAGTGATTATCACTAAAAACTGTACCTCCCCAAACCATCCCACAACTACAGACACAGGTAGCCCTGCTTTCCTCAGTGCCTCATTGAATTAAAAAAGACATTAGAAACTCTTGTAGCCCTCATATACTGTCTGTGTCACCAGTGGGGTGCTGGACAGGAGGGAGAGGTTTTTAGAAGCTGAAGGGCTTCTTGCTGCCTTGAGGCAACTCTTGAGGTCTGCAGCTGCCCCACAGCAGCCAGGCTTTGGCTCTGCGCTGCAGCCTGCACAACAAGGACATTCCTCATGGAATCATGATCTCCAGACTCACCAAGCTGCAGGGACAAGCGCAATACCAGCCTGGGATGCTCAGGTTTGTGTACCCCCTGAGCCTGAGGCAGGTCTGCAGCAGTTCGTGTGCAATGTGAATCCAAAGTCAGTTGTGTCTTCAAAAGATGCTTTTTTCCTTCTCAGAGTGCTCAGGTCTGGAAACTTCAGAAGTCACTCCATATCTGCTTTCTTTTTGGCTTGTGATTTTTTTCAGAGCAAAACAGCCCTTTCCTGTCTCCTGTTGAGGTTTCACACGTACCAGGGATTTTTCCAGACCCCTGGACATCACTGTGGGGCAGCCCATTGCTGCGGTAAGGCTGAGCAGTGGCTTCCAGCCCACGCTTGCCTGCCTTCCTCATCTTCCTCAGCACCCAGAACACACTTTAGTACATGTATTGAAGCAGCATTTCTGCTTGTGAGGGCTTGGAAAAGTTTGCTTGCATCATTGCTCAAATCAACAACAGCACCAAAAGAAAAGAAAAAAAAAATAACCAGCAAACAACCCAACAAACAAACCCCAGCTTTAATTGCAGACTTACTACAGGGAAAAAAAAAAAAAAAAAGAGAAGCTCTTCTAGGTCTGGCCAATTTTCTGCTGCCTTTTCCAGAAAGTAGGTGACTGGTATCAAGGAGCCCAGCAAAACTGGTAAAATTCCAGCCCCTGCCACAAGGAAGCTCTTCCAAAATCTGAGCAGGGAGCAGTGGAAGGAGCCCATTCCTCACAGAGGAGATGGTCCTTATGGAAAGATGGCCCCGAGGAAGGGCAGGCTTGGCTTGGGACGGTGCCTGCGGACGGCTCAGATTTGTTTGCAACAGGCAAATTTTCCAAAACAAAAGAAGAAGCTGTTTCAATAGAATCCAAACCTTTTGCCAGAAAGGTATCATTTTGGTAACATATTTAGGGGAAACCATTCAACTTAATGGCTTAGATTTATACTTTATATTCTGTTGCGATTTGCTCACAGTATGTTATGTAATATATATCACACACCCAATTTGCATGCTGAATTTTAATATAACAAAAATGCTGAGAAAGTGTCGTTTCAATTTTCCAGAACAGCCCTGAGGAATGTTTGCTTGACCAGAAATTTACATTTTTCATTCCTGTTTGGAACAACAACAACAAAGAGGTCGATATTTCCCATGAAACAGGACTCTGGGGCTCCGACCTGCTCTCCTAGACAGTCTGGGGAGAGCAACTTTAAAGGCAGGGCAGGCAAAATACTTTTGATGCTTTCTTTTCTCTGTCCCGTCCTGCACCGTAATAACCGATGTCTTCAAACGAAACAGCTCCTCGAAGTCACAGGAAGAGCAAAAACCCTGAACCAGACCCGCCGTGCCCCGAAACCATTCCTCTTCAGAGAGCACTCCCTCTGGGTGAATGAACTTCAAATAATTCCTCCCTCTCTCCCCCTCCAAAGAAGCCCTAATGACACCTTGTCCGTGAACTTAATGTGTTTTAAACTATCTCCATGCCTGGCCACATACTTGGAATGTCCCCTAAGGACTGCTAAAAAGTCACAAGCAGGAAAAAAAAAAAAAAAAAGACAAAAGCTTCAGTCTGGGTCCCTGGGCTCTCACCCCCGTGGAGGGGAGGGTTTGCCTGTGCTCAGCGTTACCTTTTGCACACTCAGACGAAGCTCCTGGTAGATGGAGCCAGGCATGAAAGCAGCTACGGGACATCAGGCTGTGTTTGAACTTTTCACCATTTTCTCCCCCCCTCCCCTCCACCACCATCTTGAGGGGGAATTTTTTTCTTTTTGGTTTCAAAAAGCCCTTCAGGAAATGATTTAGGAGCAGAGAGCATGGTCAGCTAATGGGCTGCAGCTGAGGCAATGTGGGGTTATGCTCCTGTCCCGTCCCTGCGACGGCTCTGCGCGCACGGGGACTCTGCCCCTGCACACCCACATGCCCTGCACGCCTGGCACATCCCAGATCCTTGGGCAGGCAGACCTGGAAACCCTTCAGAAAATAGTCCAAACCCCCAAACCCTCCACAGCAGCTGCCATCCACGTGAGCTGTTGACAAACAGGGACTAAACAACTTGTGCGCTTCTCCCTCCAGCACTTGCCATGTGTCCCTGCCTACATCGCCTTGCTCAGTGCGCTCCCGAGTGCCCCTGCAACCGCAAACCATCACTTGCTGCCCAGAATGCTGTACTGTCTCCTGCATCCCCGAGCTCTAGGCAGAGCTGTGGGATGATAACAGGGAGATTTTGGGACTGGGAGTATTTACAACTTCCCCTCTGTGGGTTGTCTTCCCCCAGAAAAGCAAGCCAGGCTTCAAACATGAGCAGCACGACAGCAGCCTCTGCCAAGTGCCATCTGTCTGGGAAGTGCAAAGGCTCTTGGAGTCACAGATTGCCCTGAGTTTCTCCCTGCCCCTCCACAACTCATGCCTGGAATTATTATCCTAATTTCCACACCGGTTTTAGAGAGGCAAACTCCATTTTGCATCAGGCTGGTGCAGGTCTCTCTTTTGGCTTTTGTGGGGGATAATGGTTGAGATAACCCCTTCCAAGACAGCACACTTTTCTTGCAGATCACCACCCTCCCTGCTTGTTAGTTGCCAAGATGACTGTGGCACAGGCGGTGGGCAGGACACAGGGCAGAGATGTGTTGCTCCTGGGAGGACAAGAGGATAGGAGATACCTGAACAGGTCCCCGTGTTTTCCATCCTGCTTAGTAGATGAAGGTGTCTCCTCTCAGGAAGAGAACATCTGCTGAGGTTTCCAAAGTGCCACTCAGATGGCAGTGCACATAGAGACACCTAAATACATATGAAAACCAGTTGTACCTCACACGTTACTCCTAGAAATTATTTTGTTTGAGCCTACCTAGTGAAGAAAGGAAGCCAAAACTATGCCTGGCCTTTGAACAAATCCTGGCACTTCCCGCCTGGATCTCCCTAGCTTTGAATTTGCCTTGAGTGGAGAAGATGGGTGACTGCCCTTAACGTTGGCAGCAGCCAAGAAGTGATGAGCCTGCTCTCAAAGGCTGGTGTCACCAGCATGGGCAAAACTGGAAGTGAGTGATCCATGGGGCAAAGGACAGCCTGGACAATGCAGAGACCTTGGCCAGCATCCTGCAGCACTCAGCACTGTTACAGAGCATCCCAGACCTCCCTGGTGGCCCTGATCCCTTGGGCTTTCCATATTTACTGCAGACACAGCCCGACAGGCAAGGATTTCAGCTTCATTCACAGTCTTTCAAGTTTCCAATTAATAACTGAAAAATTCTCAGGATGAAGGCAGGCAACCACACAAGCCCTTGGGTAATTTTGCCACCAGCTAAAAAAAAACCCCAAAACCCCCTAAAAATCTAGAAAACATTAATGAGAAAAACTGCAAACAATTCTGTTGCCCTTTAGAAAAGCCTTGCCATTTCCCAGCTAGCTCATCCCAGATGCTGCAGGAATCAAACTGATCCACAGAACAGGGTTTCCTGGGGTTGTCTCTGGGGCAGGTCACCCTCACCCCCAAAGCCTGAGGCTTCTGCCAGCAGGCAGCAAGGGCTACAGGGCAGGGGACAGGAGGGCAAGGGCACCTCCATACATGGGGGAGATGAACGGTGCTTAGGCAAGTGTTTGTCTTCTGTTTCCTGTTTTCCAGAGCTCTGGAGGCTGTACATGGTACCTCTGAGACAGGGGTGCTGCTGGATGGTGGCCGAGGACCGGGCTCTGGGGTGTCCATGGGCTGGGGAGATGGAGGGACAGACCAGAGGGGAGCACCACAGGGCTGAATTGGTGTCGTGGGGGCTGTGACCGGGTAGGGCACGCACCACCTGCATGCCTTCCCCCTTTTTTGGTGTCGGCTGCTTTCTTCTCTGCCTTCCCTGGTTCTTTTTCACCAAATTAAATTAACATTGTCTC
Organism: Lycocorax pyrrhopterus obiensis; assembly: GCA_014706295.1. Taxonomy (NCBI): domain Eukaryota; kingdom Metazoa; phylum Chordata; class Aves; order Passeriformes; family Paradisaeidae; genus Lycocorax; species Lycocorax pyrrhopterus. Next base: position 7,662,239 of record JACSVZ010000014.1, on the reverse strand, counting down.
CCACTGGCTTGCCACGGGCAACTTTTTATTTGTTTTCTTCCAATGTGCCAGCAGGGAAGACTTCTTAAAGTTGCCCAATTTTCTTACCCTGATCTGGTATCCACCCAGCCCCGTCCTAATTAGCAAAACGTTGCTGTTAATGCACGTGACACCCTCAGTGGGTTGAGGGGCAGAGGCAGCACTGGAGTCAGACCTTACTCCTGCTCAGCTGTGCCTCCTTTTTGGAGAAAGAAGCCAGGTCTCGATGTGGAGGGGTAGGACTGCCACCCCTACCCTCCCGCACACCCGCTCCCTCCCCATGCTCAGCTCCTTGGCAGGAGCTCACAGAGCTTCTCCAAGCTGCACAGGCAGCAACGGGGAAAAAAAAGAAAGTTGTGCTGGCTTTATTTTTTTTTTATATAATTTTAAAATTATGCTTTTAATTTTTTTTTCAAACTAAAAATACCCTCTTGTTTTAAAGTTTCCAAGCACGATGCCCTGAAGAAGCAAGAATGACAGATGCTGCCGAGTACAGATGTTTTGCTTTCCTTTTTTTAATTTTAATTAGTAATATTTTCCACACCAAAACTCACAGATGGCTATTCGTGTCGCTGCCACTGGATCAGGTCAGGACCAGAATGACCTGCTGGGGACATGGCCTAACCACCCTGCAGCACGGTGTTTATATTTAGGCAGGACTTTGTCTCTGCCTTATTAACCTATTAGTTGCCATTGCCTCTGTGGGCACAACCGGGCTGCCCTCATCCTCATCCCCGAGGCATCCTGTTTCCTTTCACTGCAGGTCTTCTGGACAGCCATCTCCCCCAACACTTCAGCAATCAAATGCCTGAGCTCACCCCACCATATGGCTCTTCCCACAGCCCTGCCTCCACCCTCCCATGCACTTCCATCCAGGCTATCAGGGGGGTTTTTTTGGGGATTCATAATTTTAAATCAGTCCATTTGCCTTCAGGTGTCACACGCGGAGTTGTGCTTCTCTAAGGCAACATTTCAAGGCACAGAAAGAGTGCAGAGATGGGCTCTGGGTAGCAGTGGGTGAGATGTTACCACAAGGGTGGCTGGGGACAGCATTGGGGAGAGGAAATTACCATCTCGTTCTTCCCTGGTCTCCTGTGTCTGCCTCGCAGAGCAGTGGTGATTGTCAGCATGTCTCTTGCTTCCCTGTGGGACTGTTTGCTCCAAGAAGCCCTGGTGGAGAGCCACCTTCCTACAGGGAGCATCACTATCCCTGTGTCACTGCCTCCTGGCACACCCGCACCCGTGCAGAGGACTCGCTGCTTCCCAGGGAGGGAAAAAACACAGGAGCAACATCGACTGATTTCCAGCTCTGTCCTGCTGGGAAGGTTCATGCAGGCAGTCTGGAGCAGTGATGGGTGAAACGCAGCTGTGGGGAATGCAGGCATGGCAGGAAGAGAGGGCAGGCTCTGCAGCATGTACTTATGTATATTATACAGCAGGTGTTTGTCAGGAGTCATTCACGCTGCTCCATCAGCCTATGGAAGAAAGCCTGTGTTAAAAGGCTTCCTTAGGCTTTCCTTTGCTCTGAACAAAGCATTGCTGCACAGTAAAAAATCATGGGGGAGCAGACACCTGTGTGTGAAATGTCAGCTCGGTGAACTGTGGTGATGGAAATTGCAAAGCAAGAGGCCGGAATTATTAGGAAGGATCTGCCATGCCTGGCACACACATTACGGTGTGGAACAGAGCCACTACACCTTTGCCTGGGGCACAGGGTGTTGCTCTGTTCCTTGTCCTCCACTGAGATGAAGCTGGACAAGGTCTAGAGGGTGCTGGCAAAGATGAACAGGAGGATGGTTTCCACGTGGGAGCAGTCGCCCAGGCTGAGGCCCTTCTGCAGCACAAAGGGTGGCTGGAGGAGGGATGAAGCAGCATGGGATGCATTACCTGGGGGTGTGAAACTTACCCTGACAGAGCACCCCATCTGCACTGCTTGTGGAGCCATGGGCAGGTCTCTGCGGTGGAACAACCCCAAATTCCCCAGCACAGGTCATGTCTGCTGTGGCAGCTCATATGCACCTGGGCACTCTCCTTCTCCTGCATCTCTGATGGAGGTGTCAATGACCATCAGCAACCGAGCACAGCCCAGAAACCAGCATCAGAGAGGGAATGGTCAGAAGCAGGGAAAGGCTAACACAAGGCTGGGGATAGAAACAAGGAAAAGGTTTTGCTCACGAGGATGCTGAATATCTCAGCCTGAAAGAGCCCAGGGCTTCTGCAGCTCAGGAACAATACATGCCTAATGAATGCTAAGAAATCAGCCCTAATTGCAGAGTTCTGAATCTTCCTCTCTAAGGTGTGACATGCATTACAAGACATCAAAGCATAGGACAGGAGACAACCCAGTTTCTTAGTTCTGGGCAGGTATGTTAGCCCCTAGTCCTCTCCTAAATCCACTTGCTGATTAACAAGGCTCATTCATCTTCTGAAGAGGCTGGTGAGAAGTCAAAGCAAGCACAGCCATCAGCCACAGCCCCAGACAAACACAAGGTCTGGGGCTGTATCAGCCACCTGGGGAGCCTTGAGCTGCTGGGACTGGGCTATAATTGGGGACTTAAAAAACAAAAAAAAGGGGCAAGAGGAAAACCGTGGCCAGAATCCTCAACAGGCAGCCATACTGGGAAGGACTGGGTTTAACTGTCGTGGCATCTACAGGAGCTTCCAGCTCTCCTGTGTGGATATCCTGAGGTAACTCCAGGGATATCTCAGGGAGAGACAACTTGCAGGAGAGCCTGCCAGGTGGCTGTAATGGGGTGAACCTACGCTAGCAGCAGCCCTGCTTAATGTCGGTAAATGGAGCAGAAATCCTCTGCCTTCCCCAGGCCACGGAGTTTCGTGTAATAGACCCCAAGTGCTCCAAAGCCCAGCCAGGTTTTTGTTGCGGGGATATGGCTGTCTGCCTTTTATTGTGTTTTGCTGTGCTATCCTATTATACTGCACAATAAAACACCGCTTTCCTCCACTCATTAGCCATTTGCTTGCGCTTGAAGTGCGCTGAGCGTTCTCACGTGCCTGCGAAGGGAGGTGTAACCTGCTCCCTGGGAGTCCCTCGCTTCCCTGCAGACCCTCTGCCTGCATCAGAAGTGCGGCCACAGCCTCTGGTGTGTGCGTGTGTGTCTGTGCCCAGCTGCTCCTACGGCCGCAGCAGCGTCACGGAAACGCTGCTCTGGAAGTTACATTCCTCAGGCCAAGCCGGCAAAAGCTGGGGAAAAGGAAATCCGTGGTTACCTGGGTTAACTTTAATTTATCCCCTTTGTGCACCTACGTCCTAGATAAAATGAGATATGGGGGACCTGTGAAAAATGGTGAGTTTGAGTGTCAGTGCAGACAGCACAGATGGGGAGAGGCAGAAACAAAGTACTCCGGCAGCGGCAAAAATGGTGGTTTTTTACTTTACTGCCTCAGATACAGCTTTTCCCGTATAGATTTTGGTATTTACTTGGTTGATTTTTTGCTTTCAATATTTTTATGATGCCTCTTAAATAAAAATAAGGCTATATTATAGGTGCAGCAGTCCAGCAGCCTATGATGCCCCTTGGGTGCTGGGAGGTAAACAGAGTTAACGTGGGATTTGGGCACTGGGTGGCAAATCCAGGCAGGGTTTGTACAGACAGGGAATGTGGTAGGGGAGAGACAGAGCATCCAGTTTCCCTTACTTTTCTACAGGAATGTGGGTGTAGGAGAAAAACAGAACCATCTTGGTGCAGGAGGTGACTACGAGAGGCAGCAGGAGCTACCATAACCCTGCCCAAGACCAGGCTGGGCTTGGCCTTCGCTGCATGGACTGTGATTCAGAGGATGGGGCAGCCCTGTGAGCTTGCAAACATCTCCTGCCACCTCAGCACATGAAGCAGCTGCAGCCTGTGGCCCCCGGTGCAGACTGCAGCTACCCCTGCACGCCTGTTCAGAAGCTCTGCTAAACCTCCCAGCTTCCAAGTGACCTGCCTCCAGCAAGGACCGATAGTTCCCTCTGCTGGGAGGACTGCGAAGAAGTGTCTTTCAGTTCCTTTTCCCATCTGAGGAGGACACAAAAATCAGATGTCCCATTCCTGGGGCACCGTCACCACAAGCATCTCCACGAAAATCCTTCCTCGGGTGTTACTTCCCTCTCTCCTTGTTATCCTGGCGACTGTAGAGATGAAAAGACAATCCACAGTTCACATTTAATGATTTTATTTGGTGGTGTTAATTTTTTTATGCCCTTCCCTGTGGCGGAAACGGGCTGCTTCCAGGGAATTTCAGCTTGGTTTTTTTTCAGTTTCTGGAGCATAGTCTTTGCTTTCATAGTTGCAGAGAAAAGCTGGGCGATGCATTCCTAATATAGCAAAGAGCAAATGCTTCCCGTTTTTTAGATCTTGCAATTCTTTTTTAAGCTGATCTGCAAAATCTGATAACTAAGGAGTTTTAAAAGTTGGATGACATTAACAACCAAACAGAGCATCCGGCAGCTACTCTCCGTTATTTCTGGCTCTCAACAGGTAATTCTCCATTAGTCTGAGGCATGTGGTTATGTTTCTCAGTCAGATAAAATAGCCTTTTCTGAGTCCTGTCAGCCTGAAATCCCATTAGTTTTATCTGGATGGATTGGTAAGAACATAGGGGATGTTCCTCTTTCCTTGATTCAATAAAGGAGAGACCAAATTAAGAGCAGTGGGTGGAAGAAGAAGAAGAGAGGGTATGCTGAGGAAGTAGAGGCTTTGTGTCTTGTGGGAGAGACAGCAGCAGGGCTGAGGAGAGTGTCTTCAGATATCCTTAAAAACCAGGTCAGGAACCAGCAGACACATTAATATTTTAACAGCCTAAAGCAAGCCCTGCCCCACCTTGCCCTGCCTAATTTGGGGTGCAGGAATCCTGTGCTGAATTAGTTTATTGCGGACACCGTGACTCGAATCAGTTATGGTGGTTGCAGTGAGTAGCCTGTAGCTCTGCTGGCTCCGTGTGGCTCCTGCAAATGCAAAGTGATGCACCTGGGGGAAAAAAACCCACAAAGAATCTCACACAGCTGTATCCAACAGACAACAAGCTATTATCCTCCTGAAAGGGGGTTTGGCATGGACAGCTTTACAGAAGTCTCAGCCTCCTGTTCATTAGCAGACAAAGAAGCAAGCACAAAGTTTTGCCTTATTGGGGGAGGAATGGAGAAGGCACCTGCATGACCACACAGACCACAGGGAAGCTGCATCTTGGATGTGGCCTTGACCTCTGCCTTAGACAAGAAACAGAGCTGGAAACAGCAGAGGAAAGGAAAGGTGACAGGTCTGATCAGAGGCACACAACAGCTCTGGACACAAAGTGACTAAATCACTTAGGATTCTGCAGCTCAGAGAAAAAGCTGAATGGAGATGTTGGGAGTAACCTGACAAGTTAAAAGAAGGTGGCAAATGAAGTGTTCCTTTTTGTTGTTGCTTGCAACACAAGGGTGAAGAAGCATCCAGGGAATTCACCAGGCAATGGGCTTAAAATGAACACAAAAGGATGCTTTCCTGCCACCCATCCTCACACCAACCACCCCGCCCCCCAGTTTGTGTTCGAATTGTGGAGCTTGTCGCCGACAGATCTTGTAGATGACAAGAGTTTCATCCAAAAGCGACTGAGCAACATGAGTAAAAGAAAAAAAATCTCGTCAAGAGCTATTAAGGGCAAAGATACCATCTTGAGACGTGTGGGAGTGGAGAGGCTATGGCCATATGTGCCTTGTCTCTTGTGTTTCTCTCCAAAATTTTCACTAGTGGGAAGCGGCAGAGGGCAGATTTGGGAGGAGGAGTTCTGCCCCTGGCTGCCTGTCCTTATGACCTTTGGTATAAATTTGGGGTGGGCTGGGCATGGGCAGAAGCAGAGCTAAGCACTCTTCAGACTCCAGGGATGAGAAGAATGGAAGGCAGTAAAAGAACTCAGGTCCAGCCTTACCCCATCTACATTTCAGCGTGGCTCCTTAACAAGATGTGCCATTGCTTTCAGCCCTCTCTGCAGCCAGGAGAGACAGAGGCACTGTCACTGGGTGGGTGACAAAGATGACCATAGTGAGGTTCACCAGAAGTCCCTGACAGCAGCCAGGAGCGTCCACCTCAAACAAAAACAGCAGGACAAGCCAGCAGTAGTGCTTCCCCAGCAAATCATCCCTTCTGGCAGCAATCTGCTGCTCTGGGACTTCCCCAGCAGTGAGCGGTTCTCTGTTTGCTAACTGCACCGCCAATTTTGTGACTGCAAAAGGCTGCAATGCCTTTAGTCAGAGACAGGCAGATGCCTGGCTGCCTGGTGAATCCCTGCGTGCTGTGGTCTCAGCTGATCCATTCCCGCTGAAGATCTGACTGGGCATGGAGGTAGCAGTAACGTGTTGTCTCATCTCCCATCGTTCCACGTGAGCATGTCGAGGTCCAGGTGAGCCAGTCCAGGTTACTGCTGGAGTTCCACCCCACGGTGCTGCCAGCAAAGATCAGTGCCCAGTGAGGCTCACAGAGCAGCACAAGACCCATACCGCAAGCTCAAGGTCATGAAATCACTTCTATCTGCCGAAAAGCGAAATCCTGGGAGCTCAGGAGAAAACTCCATCCTGCCAGGCAGCAAGGGAACAGGCAGCTCTTGCCCAGAGGAGTTTCCTGACTAGGAAGAACCATCCCTTTGCAGTCTGGGAGACAAAAGAAAGACTAAGACAGTCCTTATGCCAAATCCACACACAGTGCCTGTGTGACAGCCGGAACACAATCCCTCCTGCACGGCGCCAGCCCACACACCAGTATTTGTGCGAAATTCCTAGGACCCTTCACCAGAGACAGCATCTTGTATCCAGCAGCATTCAACCTGTTTTTAAACAGAGGCCCAAGCCAAGCCAAACCCCAAGCAGCAAGTGCACCTCACACAGTGTAAAAGGACAAGGGATGATGGTTTTAATGGTTTTAGACTGAAGAAAGATTGATTTAGGTTAGGTATAGGAAAGAAGGTTTATTATGATGATGGTGGTAGAACAGGGTCCCAGCTTTCCCTTTTTTAATGGTTTTAAACTGAAGAAAGGTTGATTTAGCTTAGGTATAGGAAAGAAGGGTTTTTATGATGATGGTGGTAGAGCAGGGTCCCAGCTTTCCCAGAGAGGTGGTGGATGCCCCAACCCTGGAAACATTCAAGGTCAGGCTGGACAGGGCCCTGAGCAACCTGCTCACGGCTGGGCAGTTGAGCTAGATGGCCTTTAAAAGGTTCTTTCTAACCAAAACTCTTCTACAATTCTGTGATTCTGCAGCTTTGTGATGGCAGAGGACCCTGAAGCCTTACCATCTCAGATAAAGCACAGCTGGGTCTTGATAACCCAAGGACACAAATCCTGACTTTTAGCAGCCTTGATTTCTTTGGATGTTTCCTAGAAACCAGGGGCTTTGCACCCTGTTTCCTCAGCCTTCACTGAGCTCACCAGTCAGGCTGGACTTTGCAGGCACAGGTCTAAGTGCAAACATGGTCTTAGATCAGCTGAAAGGGAAAGAAGGACAGAGGGACATGTGATCCCACAGCTCTGCAGACCCCCGCAGTGTGCTGGCTGCCCACTAGCCCTCGGGAACACACTGTCAGAGCCAGCAGCAATAACTCCAGATAGAGAGAAAGCAAGATCTCAACTTCCTCCTCCCTGGCCACATCCCCTGCAATGAAATCTGTGACTGGACTCCCTCTCTGAGACATCCCAAGGATGGAGCTGGGGAAGCAGAGAGCACCCTGGGACACCTGTGTTTGTACCAAGCAGTGCCTGCCCTGTGAAAGGTGATTATGAGGTTGTTCTCAGCTGTGATGACTGCATCACCTCTCTGCTCTCACTTCTGCCTTTCCCATATTTCCAAGAGATAATGATCTCATCTCCTAACTGTTGAAGATCACGCCTTGTCTGCACTTCCCCTCGCTGTTCCCCTGCTCTGTTCATTATGGGATAGAAATGTTATCGACCAACAATCACTAGATGTCAAAAAATCTTATCACAGAATCCAGCTGCCAACACAGCCTAAACGTGCTTAGGAAATGTCAGTAAATTACAGCAGAGAGGGAAAGTGAGCAAGGGAGGAAACATTAGGATGAGCAGTGAACTGCAATTAACTGCTCCACATTTGGAAGAAGCAGGAAATGTATGGAGGAAAGCAGAGTTAAGGGGTCATTGATCTCTGTAATTGAGGGGAAACTGAGAAATTGATGGTTTAATGGGGTTCAGCTGAAAGGAACATGTGCTTTGTGGGCCTTACTGGGGCAGAGAGACCACTGCTGTTGGGCATAGGACCCATCCTAGTTAGGTGACAACACTCAAAGTTCTCCTCAGCCTTCCTTGGAAGCAGCTTGTCTGTGTTGTTCAGCTTCATATCTCCCCAGAAAGGAGTTCTTGTCCCATGTCCACGCCTAGACTGTGTTTTTGCTTTGGCACAGACCTGTGATAGCCTTCTTTCCAAACTGACTGCAGACCAGGCTTTGGGCGTTGGATGGTCACCAAGGCAGATTGAGATCCGTCATCTCTAAGGACATGTCCAGGAGCGGCCTGGACAGGAGTCAGGTCAAGGCTGTTCAGTCTGAGTTTGCCTCCATTTATCCCACAATTCCTTCAGAAAATATCACGTGGAAGATACTGCACAACCATCCCTGGCCCAGCCTTCTGCCACTGCCCCGGGATTCACTGGGTGGCTGTTTAGCAGTCCTGGGGGTAGGGTGTGAATAACTTGGGGCTCCAAACACACTCAAGTGTTGCCCTTGCAGGTCCAACCGTCTGTCCCAAGAGCACACAAGGGTCAGCCCTGCAAAGCTGTGGCACAGCTGGACCACGGGTGGAAGCCAGCAGCTTACAGCCACACCACAGTAAAGCAATCCAGTCTCTCCGTCCCTCTGAGGCAGGATCAAACATTGCTGGAGAAGAACTGTCTTATTCTCTATTTCCCATCACCACTTCCTGATTGTTCCCCATACACGTGTCTCCAAATATTTTGACTCACAGGAGCAGGCCTTAGGCAAAGTAAGCTGCCACAAAGATCTGGAGGCTATCCTACAGACCCATCCAACTTCTCTCTCCTTCTCCCTCTCCCTCTCCATCGTCTCCATCTCCATCTCTCCTTCAAAACTCTTATTCTTAAATCAAGCTTTCAGTCCCAGGGCTGCTTCCATCCCCCAGTCTCCTAATCCATGCTCCACCTATCCTGGACACTGCTTTCCACCCTATCTCTGCTTTCCATCTCACACTCCCCATCCTCCTGATTTTCCATCCTGCACACATCCTCCCTGTGAAAGATGTGAAAGATGCTGCAGTGAACAGAGCAGAGCTGGAATGGAAAACGCAAAACTGCACAAACATGTCTCCATGACCTGGCTGTTCCATGGGAACAGTCTGACCTTGGCTTTAATCCCATGGCAGAGGGAAGATGTTTTAAGGCTCTTTGTACCACTGAGGAAGAAACGCTGACTAGTACAGTTCCCAAGGACAGCCACAGGTCATCTTCTGTGACTTCCTTTTCATGCCATGGACGCCAGGTCCCAATCTGGGAACCACAGCCCTAATGTCCTGCAAGCGTGGGTACCACTCTCTCCTCTAAGAAGTTGTCAAGGTCAGACTGCTCATCGCCTGCCAGATTAAATGGTCACTGGCAAAAATCACAGGCCCTTTGGAGATGTCAGCCTCTAGTAGTACAAGCTCCTCGCTTGTCACTGCAGCTCTGCTCAGCTCATGCTTTGCACAGCTGAGGCAGGCACCAAGAGGCACAGACCTGTGTCCCTCCATATGCTCTCTGCCCTGCCTGCAGCTGCTGCACAGCCGGGGGCTGCACAGCCAGGAGAAGCTGTGCCTGCAACTCTCCCCATGGCTGCAAAACCACAGCCAGGTCCAGGATCCCCTTCACAGAATGCACAATCTAGGTAAGGATAGGCCAGGTTAATAATTTTCCTTAAATGGACTGGAGGATGAGCAGAGGTTTGTTCTTTTTCCACAGGGTCATTTCCCCACTCTTTGCAATGAGACATTGCCATTTAAGAAATAGCAGATCACATTTATTTGGCCAGCGAGTGCATCCAACAAAGATGCTCAGGGTTTGGAAAAAGATGCTCACCCTCCTCCAGGAGATGATGACATTTCAGTCTTTCTAATTAAGTTTGTGTCCCAGACCAGCAGAATCTAGAAGATATAAATCTCATTTTTCCCCCTTTGTATTAAATTGAATTTAATGTTTGTGTAAGATAAAGAGCTTATAGCCCTGGATATCTTTGTTCTAACTCCCTATGGACACTGCTTAGGACAGCAGGGTCTTCTCCTTCATGGACCCTGGTCCTAGGAATCTCAGCTGCATCTGCTGGTAGCCCAGTTAGCTTACAGTGCAACCACCTCCCACTGGGAAATCATGGAGAGACTTGGAGTTCTCAACTGGTTTCAGACAGTGACCTGCAGCAGAGGAAAGGGAAAGCATGATTAGCACCATAGAAACTTGTCCTACTTAGGCAAAATGGTCCTTGTGGCTGCAACACCTCTGTTGTTGTGTATGATTTAGAGAAGTGACAGAAGAAAAGCTGAACCTCTAGAAATCAAAATCAACCTCTCCTGAGACAGTTTCTATCTGTAAGTGGCCTGAAATATGCCAGGTATCTAGACACCCAAAGCCTAGACACAAAGCCCTCACGCTGTCCCACCACAAGTGAAGGTGAACCTTCAAAAAGAAAAACCAAAATGACACTGCTTTGAGAAAATTTCCAACCATCCACTGAAAAACTGCACATGAAACTGCTCCTGTTGGTAAATGCCATCACCATCCGGTCCTGATTTGCTGATGCTTAGATCACCAAGGTCCTGCAAAATTGTGCTGTTTTTTTCTCTGTTCTACTGAGCACAGCTGGAGCTATAGACCTGCCCTTCTTTCTTTGCTGTGTGCCTGTGAGTGTAAAGGAGCTAGAGGTGATGCTGAAGAATGTTTGCCACAAAGCTGCAAAAAATGGTGAGAGAATCCTCTGTGGCATCACCCCAGCAGTGGAAGCTGGCCTTGCTCACACGGAGACCTGCCCCTGGGTTGTGTTTGCTGTGCTGCACTGAACGTGTGGGGTTTTCAAGTGCAGAGAGGTTGGTCCTGTCTTTTGGCAAGGAGGAGAAGAAATATTCAACACCCCAAAACCATACAGCTTCATCCTTTCCTTCACTGTATCCTGGGTACCGGTGACTGAGAAGCTGCCTGCACCCAGCTGGGGCCCTTCTGTTAACTGTGCCCCACAGAAGGAACAGCCTGTCTTCCCACCCATGCAGAGGAGCTCCCTGACCACAATAGCCTTGGAAGCCCGTGAAGCACCTGGTGTGTGAAAGCTGAGCTCAAAACCCTGCTTGGAAGTGCTCCTCTCCTTCCCCCGTGCTGCCTTGTCCCCCTGCTCCCTGTGCTTCTGCTGTGACAGGGGAAGGATGAGGTCACGGAGCCCTGGGAATCTGCCTTCCTCTTCCCCCTCCGCTCTCACCAAGCTTTCCGTGCCCAGTGCAATTACGAAGGTGTCAATGTTCATTTGGCTGGGCCTGCTGTGCAACGAACTCGTGTGGCCCTCAAGGGACTTGAAAGTCAAGACAATTTCAGAAGGAAAGTAGAAGCTTCCGCTCGCAATTTTCTCACTCCTCCCCGTCTGCTCCACTGCAGCGATGGGAGGGCAGAAGGAGAAGGGACACACGATGTGGCTGAAATACATCAAGCCCAGAAGTTTCATTAACCATGCTCAGGAGTTATTATTCAGACTTTCCTGGTGCTCCAAGACTGCTTTTAGTTGGCTGAAAGCTTTTAAGCTCAGAGCCACTGGATATAGGCCAAATTGCGTGACGGTGATGCTGTCCATGACCTCCTTTGGGCTTCCTGGACTTTTTACCTCCCAGGTGTTCCAGCTGACCTGTAAAATCAATATGCTGGGACTGCATATTTAACTGAGTGCTTGTCTTGGGCCAAGGCCTCAAAAGTGTAGATCACAGGTAGGTATTTCTGGCATGAGACAAATGAGAGATGACAATGAAAGGGTGTAAAGATCGGTGCAAGAAGGGAATAAGCTCATGCTGTTCAGTAGAAATAGCATGGTGATAGAATCACAGAATCACTGGATGGTTTGGACTGGCAGGGACATTAAATACCATTTTGTTCCAAACCCCTGCCTTGGGCGGGGACGTCTTCCACTAATTCAGGTTGCTCAAAGCCCCATCCAGCCTGGCTTTTAATGTTTCCAGGGATGGGGTATCCACGGCTTCTCAGGGCAACTTGTGCCAGTGTCTCATTATCCCACAGTAAGGAATTTCTTCCTAATGGACAATTTAAACCTGTCCTTGGTCAGTTTAAAGCCATTCCCCCTTGTCCTGTCACTACATGACCTTGTGGAAAGTCCCTCTCCAGCTCTCTGGTAGCCTGTTTAGCTATTGGAAAGTGCTCTAAGGTCTCCCTGGAGCCTTCTCTTCTCCAGGCTGAAGTTCCCCTTTTTGCCCCAGGAGCAATCATAGAGTATGCATGCACAGCATGGATGATCCAAAGCACTGCAGACTTTCTCATATGTTTTCCAGTCATCCTGATATTTGGGCACTCTACTGAGAGTGGCAAACCCTAGTTCTATCTGTCCTCTGATTCACTTGTGTCCCGTGCAGATACACACGAGACAGGGTTTTCAGCTGGTGTCCACTACCTGGTGGCTGTCCTTCTTTGGATGAACTATTCAGTATTCATCAATATCCATCCTTCCTCCAAAACTCTCTAGTCTTGGCTAGTACAGTGCTTGTTTGGCTAGCAGGAGCCTGGTACTCAAACCTCTGACTGGAAGAAAAAAAGGTATATATATTTTAATTTTGCAACCCTGTAGTGACAGAGGGTGGATGGGGGAGAAGGCACGTTTTCCAATGTCTTGTCCCTAGGATCTGCAAGGCCTTCAGTGACCATTTGCTCTCTAAACCCTTAAAGCTGCTGTGACCCAGCTGTGCACAAGCTGAGATTGCTGCAGCCATGGGTGCTGCTGGCAAGCAGCTGGGGTTGTAGTAGATAGCATCTCTGCAAAGACAACTTCAGGCAGAACAAGGGTAGTGCCTGTTGTAATTTCATATTAATTACTGCTGTAAAAGCAGTACCCAAATGAGATCAAGCCCTCTGAAAAACAAGGGGCTGTGCTTGCTCTGTTCGAGTGTCCAGACTTACAGTCTGCCTTGAGACAAAAGGTAGTGAGGAGTAATAAGTCTGTAAGAGTTATAAAAGTGAGAGGGGCAGCTCAGCATGGCCCCATGTGCCTTTGCTGAAGACATTCAGGTGAGTGAACCCTTTCAGAAGCCAGCCTACGAGTTTGTGCGTTCGCCCCGGCCCTCCCCCAGTGGAGAAAATCTCATTTCCCACCACTAATTGATGCACAGAACCACTCAGCTCACTGAAATTGCGGAGAAGAAAGGGTTTGGGGTTTTTTTTTATTGGCCATCTATTAGCATTTTTAATTTGCTACATGAGGTAAGTTTCAAAAGGTGCCAGAGGGCAGCTTAAGAAATTAGCTGTTCTTAGCATTTTCTCTTCTTTCCGACTGACTTGGGTCCTCACAGCCTTAATTAAAACTAGGGAGTGCTTCCAACGCACGACACAGCAGACAGTGCATGACAAGACAAGCTGGAGCCCCCCACAGAGCATCTTGCTTCTCTGGGACTTCTGATGGGAGCAGGAAGCATGAGAGAGCAGAGGGGAGGTGCTCATCTCGATGTTCCACAGGTGTGGGAGGCACAGGGGCTGTGGAGTGGGACTGCAAGCCCGGGAGATGCTGCGGGAAGCAGAGGTGGATCCAGGGCTGGGTGAGAGGGGCAGACAGGCAACACCACACCCTTGAGGGGAGGCTCTTGGGATCTCTCTCTCCTAGTCCTTGGTGCCAGCTAGAAGGTGAGTAGACTCATTTACAGGAGGAATTTCCCTACTCATCACTCGTCACTGGGAGACATTTCTCCTCCTCCTGATTCCCCATCATATCCCTTGCTGTCAAGCAGCAAAATCACCAGAGAGTTCAGGATGCCTGGAGGAACAAAAGGATTTTGCACAGCTTTTCGAGCACGCTGTGTAGTAATGTGGGAGAGAATCTTGCTGCAGGTTGGGTCACTTAAAGCCAAGAGCTAGGTTAAAGCAAGACTCAATACCATCTTGCAATGATGAATAAGTTGCGAAAAAAATTAAAGAAGGGCAGACTCTCAAGATTGTAGGTAATATTTAGCCTCCTCAGCTGCTTCTTACCTTCCTTTCTCCATTTAGGTCAAGTTGGACACTTCCTCCACTGACTCAGAACAGAATTCCTTTGCCTCAGCTGACCAATGCCATCTTCTTCCCACTGTCTGTCCATGTGGGGCATACCAACCCAGGCAGCCAGGAAGAGGCCGCACTGCTGCCAACACATGTCACAGCCACAGCCTTGCCCTTAACCTCTGCCGTGTGATTAAAGACAGCAGGCACACCTCTGACTGCCCACCCTGGGCCCCAGCCCAGCACCACTGTCTGTACCAAGGCAGGAAAAGGGTAGGAGGCTGGAGAAGCGAAGGACATGTGCTCCATCCAGCAGCAGGGAAGTGGCCCAGGGAGAAGCTCCGGGGAGCTGTAGCCCAGCCACAGAGCATAGCAACAGATTTGCTTGATGCTTGTCTCAGGATTTATCTTAGAGAACAAAAATGTGTTTTGGAAGAAGGTTAGGCGTGGAAGTAAATGTTAGCTAAGCCACGGACAGAAGAGGGACCACCTGCCTTCTGCAGCATGAAGCAGCCATGAACAGATGGGATGCTTTCCTTTGAAGAGAGAGTGGTCACCATGACCTTGCAGGAATGGAAAACTTGGATCACTTTGCTCCACATGCCTCCACCTGTTGAAATCCAAGGACAGAATGTGGCTGGAGCAGCTCAGGGTGTGGATTTACAGGCTCTGGATGGAAGCTGTCCCCAGCTGTCTGTTTGGCATTGCTGTCTCAGCAAGCAATGCGAGCTGAGGCAGGGCCATCCAGGGCCATCACCCTGTGGTACTGGCTTCATTAACTGTAGCTGAAACAGCGTCTACAAATTGTCTGCAGTGGAAGCCTCCAGAGTTAAGCCCCCCAGTTTGTCTCCTTTCTCAGTTCCTGCCCCTTGACTGCACCTACAGTGCAGGGACTCAACTAACCCATACAGGGTACATCCTCACCGCCTTCCCTCACCCTTTGGCTGGCAGCAGTCAGCAAGAGACCACAGTAGGTGAGACTGAAATCCAAGTGCTCCATCAACAAAGCGACCAGAATCTTTTGGAGCAACTGGTACCTCTTCCAGTATGGAACAGAAGTTGTGTCTCCAGGTGTCACAGCTCAAAACAGTCCCCAGATGGAGAGTCCCCTTCTGTCTTGCTTCCTGCCAGGCTTTCACTCAGCCTTCCACCTGCACCTGGGTGTTGAATATCTGCACAGAGCTGCCACACTTGCGTCAGGTCTGCACAGGAACTCCCCTAAACTTGCCATTAAAGAGGGGTCAGTAATTTCTGTCTGAGTCCATGCTAGCAGCGTGCGAGGGCTGGAGCAGGAGAGATCCTCTGTGGGCTGTCTCCATGCTGCATGTACAGGAACAGGTCAGGATGGCTCTGCAGAGGCTGTGGCTGGTGCTGTCATTAGGCACAAGGCAGCCTGTGCAGTGAGCAGGAGCTTTTGCATATCCTGCAGACCCCGGGAACCATGCTGCACATAGCTGGGTACCATCTGTTCCTGCCTTCCCCACCGACTGTTCATCCCACTCACATCCATAGGGCTCTTGTTAACACAGCTCTCCACTGATCAAACCCTGCCGTTGTGCTGGGCTCAGTTTTCCTCTCCCTCCTCTGAGGAGCCTTCTGTGGGTTACTCCACCCCAGCTTTAATTAACACCGGGGAGAGAAAGTGAAAACAGCTCTTAGTTGATCACGGCAAGGGACGAGACCTAATAAACCCCAGGAGAGGAAGACTGACTGCAGAAATCAGGGTAGTAAAACCAGAAACCTCTGGAGCAAGGCTGGGCTTGGGCTCCGCAGCCGGTTAGTATTCAGCTGGAATGTCACGTTGTTATAGACAATGCATTAACATCAAAGCCACTGGGTAAGCGGTTTTAGTTAAGTGATGTATTTGGTGTTATATTTTTATTGTGTGTTTTCTACGCCGTGTTTTTATTTTTATGTTTTCATGTTCGAGTTTTTTTGCAAGAATTTAGTGCTGCTGGAAAGCATTCTATCGACAGCCCCGGAGATTGAAGCTCTTTGTCTATACCCAGAGCAGGCAGCACGCTAGCAGCCTCCTGGCACTACGCTGGCTCTTTGCCTCAATCCCGCTCTCAGGGATCACCTTCAGAGATGAGAGGGCAGTACTGTTGGCACTGCCAGCAGAGAAGGACAAAGGCGATGTATTTGTGGGGTCCCAACCTTAGAGAAGACACTCTGAAGTCCACTTGGAAGCCAAATTTGCCAAAAGCCCTTATGGTCCTATGCCCCACTGTGCCAGGGGCAGTCAGGCGTGTCACAATTGGATTTCAGGTTGCTGGGTGTCATGGATGCTTTTGACCTGCAAGCCAAAAGTCTCCTCTAATGTCAGGATTCAGGAAATCTCATCTGCTGCAGAGGAGTGAAGACATCAGTCCCCTTCCTGTAGGACCAAGACCTGTGAAAGAAAAAGTCAAGCTCAAACTTGGTTGGGTGAAGGGTCAGCGACAGAGTGAAGTCCCCAGTCTCTCCTGGCCCTGCTAAAGGACGCAGGGTGACACGGGTCACTGCTGCTGCTCCCCTTCCTGGCTCCTTTCCTTGCCAACACATCAACGGGCTTTCCCCTCGCCCAGGAAAAGCTGAATTGACAGGAGAGGAGAGGATTAACCTTTGCCACCCGTGTAGGCTGCTGCGTACAAATATTTCTCTCCAAAGCATCAAGTAATAAATGAGTCTTCATCTTTGTCAAACACCTTGGAGTCCATTTGCCATGTCTCCCCCAAAGGCAGCACAGCAGGGCAAGGCAGTGTGTGAAATACAGGAGGACTATAAATCTCTCCAACACTGTATGGGCATTTTACAGCTTGCAGTTTTCACTGAGAAGTGGCTGTAAATAATGGAGGGGGATATCTGCCACCTGTCTCCAGGGGAGGATTTATTCGGGTGTAAGTGCTATAGATCTTCATATGTATGCTGCAGCTGTAAATAAGCAAAGTTTAAGCAGTGGCTGGGGTCTGTCTTGCTCTCTCTCCCCCCATACTCATTTTCTCTCCATTGTTTCACCTGTTTGTTTCCCTGCTGTTTTTAGGCTACATCTCACTCCTGAGGTGAGCACACGACCGCAGAGTCACTTGAGGAGGAAGTGGGTTGCTGTGATTGAGTACACATTTTGCTTTCACGTTCAGCCCATACAGAGGATTTGAGGGGAAGAGAAGCTGATAGTTAGGATTCAGGACCCGCTGCTATGTAGTCTTCAAATGCTCCTTTGAGTTCTTGGTTCAGGATTTTAATGATGCTGTTATTCTTGTGCAGAAGCATATGGTTTGCTCCAGTCTGTTCTGTGTTGCTGTGTGCTGGCCCCTGTTTCAAGTCACTTCACTCAGGGAAGGGTATCTGGAAGGAAGTTAACTCTTTGAAGGCATTGAAGCTGCCAGTCCACAGAGCCCAGGGCATGCACTGGGATGTGGCACGCAGAGCCAAAAGGCTTTGCAGGCAGCTGGCGCTGTCAGGACATGCTAGGCTGGCTAAGAGGTCAGATGTATTCCTCAGGCATTGGGGACAACTTGCAAGGCAAGTCTAGGTTTGTGTGGCTTCATCTGCAGGGGTGATGGAGGACCTGAAGAAGTCACTGCTGATGGACATAGCAAAGCAGCCCTCAAAGGCACTGCTGATTTCAGTCAGCAACCTACAGCACAGCTGGTTGTTGTCCTCGGCAGCCAGGACCCAAGCAGAAGGTGACCTGGTTCTCAGGCTGTGTTTGGGAGCACAGAGGCAGATCCTGGACATATCTACAGACTGCAAACCGCTGCCCTTGGGCTGCGCTGGAGGAGGAGAAAATGTCCCCTGGGTTTTGCCATTGGGAGGAGGGGTTTGCTGCTGGCAGTGTTGCAAAAAACACTGTCACCTGAAGCTACCAGTCACTGTCAATCCCATCCAGTAGCATCTTCCTTCCACTCCTGGTTCCACGTGTTCCTCCAGAGACTCCTCAAGCTCTGCTCAAACTCCAGAAGAAGAAATGCATATGCATGGACGGTGATCCATTTTCAGCTCTTGATAAGCCAGAAAGGAACCAAAAATCATAGCAGGAAAAAAGTAGTCACCCCACAGATGCAGGATGAGGGCAGATCCCTGTCCCTGTCAGATAGGCACTGCACATGTGCAATAAGAAGACAGACCCAGTTCAAAACATCTTGTAGCAATCTCTGCGATGCAATATTAAGTAATGCCCTTCCCTTGCCCTTCAATATCTTTATAAATTCTACCCTCTCTTCCTGCCCACACATCGTGTTACAGAAATCAGAGAGGAAACAAAGAGCCGAGGACAAGGAGACCCGGCATCCCGCAACAAAGAGCTCTGCGAATTCTTCAGGAGATCCCCATAGTGCGATTAGCATCTCTTTACAGCAACATCATCTCTCCTTCTTTTGTTTCCCCAGAGGAAGATAAAATTGTCACCAAGCACCAGAGAATGAAGCTTGATGAATACTGAAAAGACATTCACCTGCAAACTAGGATGGACCCAGATGCTTTCAATTAATGTTTTCAGAAGCTGGGACAGGAAGGAATAAGTGGGTTTAGAGCTGTGAGGGGAGCGTGAGGAAACAGGGCTGCCTTAGTGAGAAAGGACGAGTGATACTGGCTGAGGTATGAGCTCACATCCTACTCCCAGGCACACATCCTATTCCTCTCTGCTCACACAGACTCAAAGCAAAAGCACTCTTAGGGTGGAGGGCGCGGGTGGTGAGACAAAGCCCTGCTCCAAAGTCACCCCTCTGGGCTCCCACATGGGCTGCTCTGACCAGAAGTCCAGGTGAGGAGCTGTGACTTCACCATCTTCGACTTCCCTTCCGATGTCTCAATTCTCAACCAGAAAATACTTTGCAAGTAAGAGAACAGGATTGCTATTGCTCATTTTCTTGTGCGTGTCCTTACCTTTTTTGTTTTCTTTAAAGAAAAAAAAAAAAACAAACAGCAACTCTCAAAAAATATTTTAGCGGAGGTTGATTTTATGAATGCTGCTGCTGAACTGAAATTTGCAGGAAGTTTGTGGGCAGTTTGCCCTCGGTCCTGTTCCTTCCCAGTGACTTCTCATATTGATGTTTCCTATAGTGACTCATTGTCCTCATTCAGCATCTCTGACTGACTGAAGCAAAAAGGCTCAATTAGGGAAGGGTTCCTCTATGGGTCTCCTGAAATTACAGTAGTTTAAACTGCTGCCCAGCAACCCAGAGCTAAATTGCAGTGCTTGAGCACCTCTGGCAATTGCTGTTTCTCCATTCGTATGCCAGAAAATGATGGGTCCAAACAAAGAGAGCTTCACTGATTGAAGGAGAGCTGGAGATGTGTGGGCAAGCCATGGAAACCCTTAGTAACAGATTCCATCCCTCTCACTTCAAGGAGAGGGATGGCTTTTGAACCCCAACTATATCATACTCAGAGTCCTTTAGGGGTGAGTTTGGACAGGTTCGACTCTGGCCCCAGAGGGACCGGCAGTTTAACAGGGTTTGGCCATATTGCATAGGTGAGCAGATACAGCTCTAGGGCTAGTTTAGGAGGTCCATCTGGAGCTCCTTCACGAGAGTGATCCTCCTGGTGCAAACAAGTAGACACAGCAACCCAAAGCTGTCTGTTGATCCATCAGCTTCCCAGTCAATACTGCTCCTGTCTGGTCGCCGAGACCTCAATTTCATCTTCTGTATATGACCAAGGCCCATAAATCAACTGTATGTGTCTCCTGCTGTTTGTGACCTGGGGCTTTCCAGTGTCACGATGCTCCCCAGAGTGAGCTGTTTTGGGAAAGGTTTGGAAAAAGGCAAAAATAGCAAGCAAAGCAATAGAACTGCAGCTGTGTGAGGAGGAACCAAATAAGCTGAGGCGAAGATTTGACAAACTGATAACCAAAGCATGAAAAAGGTCTGCAAGATTGTGAGGGGGAAGGAAGGGATGTTGTTTTCTGTTCCTTACAATGGAGTTTGGAGGCTTCAAATGAAAACTGTACACGGCAGATTGTAGATAAAATAGATCCTTTGAAACAGAACATCATTTGCCTGTGAAACTCACAGAATCACAGGCTGGATAAGACTGACAGGTACCTCTGGAGGTCATTTTATCCAAGCCCTGTGTCCAAGCAGGACCACTTAGAGCAGGCTGCCTGTGTCCAGATGTCTTTTGAATATCTCAGAGGGTGGGAACTCAACCTGTTGCAGTACTTGGTCACCCTCACAGTAACAAAGTGTTCCCTGATGTTCAGGAGGAGCCTTCTGTGTCCCAGTTTGTGCTCCTTGCCTCGGTTCCTGTCACTGGGTACCACTGGAAAGAGCCTGGCTGTGCTCTCTTTCACCCTCCCTTCAGGTATTTCTGTACATTGATGAGACCCCCTCTCAGTGCTCTCCAGGCTGAACTGTCCCAGCTCCCCCAGCCTTTCCTCACAGGAGACACAATCCAGCCCCTTTGTCCGTCCTTCACTGGACACTCTCCAATACGTCCACATCTCTCCCACAGTGGGGAGCCAAGAACTGGACACGATGCTGCAGCTGTGGCCTCACCAGGGCTGAGCAGAGGGCAGGGATCAGTTCCCTTGACTGCTGGCAATGCCGTGCCTGGTGCAGCTCAGGATCCCGTTGTTCTTTTTTGTTGCAAGGGCACATTGGTGGCTCATGGTCAACTTGTGCCCACCAGGCCCTCCAGGGCCTTTCCTGCTGAGCTGCTTTCCAGCTGGGTGGTCCCTGACATATACTGGTCCACAAACTGCATTATATTGACACATCTTAGTGGGAACTAGCGAATGAAAACATGGGCTTGAGCAGGACAGAAAACACACTGCTGGTGTGGGACATGAACCACAGGCCTCTCAAGGCACTGATGAGAAGGAACTTGTTTCAGAAACTCAACTCAATCAATTTCCATCACTGAGCAAAGCCTGGTGGGACATATTTCCTGCCTAGGACTGGGGAACCCCTCTGGAATTTGGTGGTCACTGTCTCCAGGATACCCCATCCCCATGCCCTCTTTGAGCCCACAGGTCAGTAACATTTCCACACACCCTCATTTTTCAGCTTTCCTATCTGGAAAGGGCACCACAGGCTGTCACATCTCTGATTGGTAGGTGAGAGCTGGCTTTTCAACTTTTGTTTTCAACTCTTTCTGCCTTAAAATACCTTGAAAAATGTTCAAATAATTTTTTCCACCAGCAGTTTATTTGCTTTTGCTCACAAAGCCATATTTATCTACAAAAAAAAAAAAAGAAGCCAAACCTCCCAAACACTTGAAACACAAGAACGTGGGGCTGGCAGGGACTCCCAGAGTTGCCAAATCCAATCCCTGCTGTTGCAGCAACACATCACAACGTCCTTTCAGAGCTGGACTGTGCTCTCTCTCAAAAGCTATTTGGATTTCTGCCTCCATGGCTCCTACTGGGTGGCTGCCCCAAACCCAATTGCTCTAATGGTTCTAAGCCCTCGACTAATTTCCAGCCTGGTTTATTCATGGCCAGTTTATATACATTTGTTCTCATGCCAGCACTATCCTTTGGCTGAAACAGCTCTCCTACCCCCATGTGCTTACTCCCCAGAGGTATTTATAGAAAGCCATCCCCAGGCTTTATTAATACAGCACAATTATTTGTTTTGCCTGCTCTTCTGCAGAGGATAAAGGCTCCTGTCCTGTCCCTACACTTTTAACTCCTCTCGTCCTCACGTCATTGCAAGTCCTCCTTCAGGTTCCTCCCACCCTATGTGAAGCACAGCATGGAATCCTAAAAGGATTGTGTTCTCACTGGGAAATGGGATTTTGGTGTGTGTCCTAAGAGAAATCTTGTCCTGTCCCCAGGCCTTTCCCCCTCCTGGTGTTCCTGGAAGGAGCAACAATGTCTCAGCGAGCACCTCATATAAAACCTTACAGAAAAATAGTTCCGTGATTAGCAACAGCTTCTGTCAACAGAGACAGAATGAGAAGCAATGTCAGGATAAACTGCAATTTATTTGAAAGTATGTAAATCTGCTCATTAAATAATTCACATGAATTTTCACACATGAAGCTGAAAAAAACCCCTTGGCAGCTGTGTGTGTCCCCTCTCCATCAAAGCCACACTATTGGCAGCTGCTGTTCTCTTTCATTCTCAGACTTTTCCCTTTCTGTTCTCCGCATTTCAGCCTCCTTTTTCTACTCCATCACCTGATACCGGGATTTCCAGAGTCCTCATACCACCAGGCAACATCCTCCGCTCATTTCCCTCTTTTTTAATCTGCAGCCTGCATAAAATTGTTTCCATCCTTGGTGCACCCTGTCTCAGGATCACCAGGAAATGAGATTCCGATATAACTCAGGTTTTTTTACATCAGCAAGGAAAAGATAAAGACCCCATGTCCTGAGGGCTGTTTCTGAGGCACTCTGCACTTACCAGGTGAGGTATCTGATCCTTATGCCTGGACAAGCTTCTTTCCTGGGGATGCTCCCATCAGCTGCAGCTCAGGCTCACCCTGAATCCCACCCTCCAGTGTTCCCGGCATTGTCAGGACCACACCCTAGTGGAGAGGCAGGGCAGAGCACCAGCAAGAGCTGTACACTTTCCTTGAGAAAAAGAACTGTTCCACTGGAATGGGGATGCAGGTCGTGAACCCCAGCGGATGGGAGGAGGTGCTCAGGGAAAATTCAAAGCAAAGCAAAAGACCAGCAGGTATTAATTTAGGTTTTTTCTCTCCATCAAAAAAAATCATAAAGCAAAGCGTTTAAGGGAAATGGGGGTATGAGAAGTCACTGAGCCCTCCTTTCTGGGTGGTGGGTATTTGAAGGGGATTCCCCTCAGAACCTCCACACAACTGGTTTATTCCTACCTTCAAGTCATTAAGGTTCAGCCCAGTGCTGGACAACTCAGAGGAAACACTCGATTTAATGCACAGATAAATTTTCCCTCTTCCCTGCTTCAGTAAGGAATTTCCCAAGCTTCATGCAGTTAGGGCACGGGGAGCTCCACTCTGACAAGAACACTCTCAGTGCCTCTGTCCTTTGTTCCCAACAGTTTCCTACTGGTACCACATCCATGCAGTCCCCACACAGATGATAGGATGCTGGCAGAACAGGAGCCTGGCCCACAGCTGTTTTCCCATGCTGTGAACATTTTTAAGATTAAAAAAAAAAAAAAGGGGGGGAAAGGAAACAAACAAAATGTCTATTCCAGACTGGGCTAGAACTGGAATAATAATCCTTCAAGACTGGTTTGGCACAGCCAAAGTATTTCACTACTGTCATTGTCGACTGCTCTGCTCTCGCCTCAAACATTTCTGTTACCCTGGGGTTGCATTTCTAAGTAAGCACTGAAAGAAGTCAGAGACCCTTAGTATTACAATTCCAAAAGGTATTGGGAGCAATTACTTTTAGAGTTGGGAAATCCATCAATCCCAACCATTCCCTAAGGCAAGTTTTGGTATTGAGAAATCAGAGATTTTTTTTTTTGATGGAGGGAAAAATCATAAGATTTCCCAAACATCTCCAAACAGATCCCCTTGAGCCAGAGGATTTCACGGTGCTGTTTCTGTGTCTTCTGGCAGTGAAAGGCAACCATGGGTAATGAAATGGATAAGCAAAATAAGAGACGGTTCTGGGATCAGATACCGCTTGGCTGCGCCACTCCAAACACCCCAGATTTGTTTTTTTATGAGGCCCTGTATAGCTGGGCTATTCCTCTGCTGGCACCTGGCTCTGACAATATGTCATTTTCATACTCAGATCACCACAGCATTGATAACCTCATGGGGAGTGGAGATAGATCTCTGCTTAGTAGATCTTCCTTCATTCTCAGCAGGTATTTTCCCATCTGCCCTTTTACCTGTCAGTTCTGATAGTGGAGCATGAAGTAAAGAGGCTTTTCTTCTTTGTTTCTTTCTTTTTTTCTTTTCTTTTCTTTTTTTTTCCTTTTCCTTTTTTTTTCTTTTTTTTCTTTTTCCTTTTTTTTTTTTTGGTGCCATTTATAAATTTTACTGAGTAAAGCAAGGCATGCTCCGTAAATCAGACTGCAAGTTAGAGAGTCACACTGCAGAGTATGCAGCGGGATGAGGCACCAGCTGTTCTCTGCAGATGATAAAGCTGTAAATACAACGCTGGTTTAAGGAGGCAGACCCCAGCTCGTGGCACCCTGTGCCTTTGCACACCCTGTGTTTCACAAGAGGTTCTCCAAACTATTTGAAAGAGCCCCACCAGGATGGGCTGCCAGGTCTGTGCCAGTCACCTGCGTGGGCGTGCAAGGACTGGAAACAGGTTCAGACCTTCCTGAAGGTCACAGCAATCAAATACCATGCCTGGATTCATTCAGTATGCAGCAGGGAGCAGGAGCAGACTCCACTCCTCTTTTATAGGACCTTGAGTTGTTTGATGTAAGGCCACATGCAAATCGCTGCCCAAGGATGTGTTTGTCATATAATTAATATTAGCTCCCACCCTGGAGCACACTTCTGTCAACACAGAATAAATATTCCCCATTAGGAGGGGGGTTGGCTGGGGAGATCAGGACTTGAAGCACTTGGATAGCTCTGTACTAGCCACCAAGGATCACTTCCCTGGTCCTCCAAGGCAACCGGTGAGCTAGAAGGTTGGTCATTTTTATTTCCAAGAGTTTTTGGCTTGGTTTGTTTTTCTGGTTTGTTTGTGTCGGTTTGGGGTTTCTTGGGTTTTCTGGAGTTTTTTACATGATTTAACTCAGTTTTCCCTTTGGAAGTGGCCTCTCCCTTCCCCAGGACATGACTGGAAGCCCATCATCCACAGATTTCCAGCACAGTTATGGACACGTAGGAGAATGAAGAGGCTCATAACAAGTCTGGCTCTGAACCCATACATGAGCCCACAGTGTGGTGTTACAGCAAGAGACGGATATTTATATATATTTTAATAGGGTGGAGATAAATAGTGCATTCGTTGGAAAACGTATGTGGAGAGACGGTGTAATGAATTTTCAGATTAAACTTGGCAAGTGTTTTCAAGCTAAGGAGGAGATGTTTAATCACATTTTCTTGCAGAGAAAGCTGAACGCTGGGTTTCAGCACAATTTTTAAATGAAACGTCTCCATTTTTTCCAGCAATGCTTGTGTTTGTCAGCCTGACGATGTGCCGAAGGGGCTTAGCAAGGGATCTCAATAACCAGCTGAAACACCCTGGCAGAGCCTCCACTGAGTTTCTGAGCTTTAGTACTTTATGATCAAGAGAAATGCTGAACAGGCCAAGGAGCAGCAAGGTTTGGCTCTGCTCAGCAGCACCTCCACCCACGCCACACTGGGCACCATCCTCTGCCTGAACCCACAGCCACGGGCTGAAAAGCCAAAGGGACACACCGTGGCCCTGCAGGGATGAGACAGGCTGTGGACACACACAGACTGATGGACAGGGTGCAGAAATTTTGCTCTGTGGGGATGGTGGCACCAGCCAGGATGGTGACGTCCCTGTCCCCAGCTTCTCCCCTCTTCCAAGGCTTTGGTTGCAATTGCATTGTGAGGCTCTTGAGAGCTGGCATCTTCTGATGGCAGTAAACACAGAATAATTTGCTGGTGCTCAAACAGAGGCTGCCAAGGTAGCACAGACAAAAAAGGGTTTCATAAAAAAAAGAAAAAAAATCACAAGCAAAAAAAAACCCCCAAAACCAACAAAACAAAACAAAAAATCCTGCATGCACAAAAAAAAAAAAGGAAAAAGATTATGCAAATGCTCTAGAGAAGATGAAAAATTAAGCATTCCAAACTAGCAAATAATTCAGTCTTCCCAGTCGCTATTTTTTCTCTTTTCTTGCCTGCATGGGATCTGAAATTACATTTTACCACCTGCCTTTCTGAATTGTCCTTGTGCCTTGCCTGCCAAGTTTAACCCCCGCAGAGGACACTGGCTCCTGGGAGATGAGGCACAACAAGATCTCCTTGCCCGGTGTCCTCAGGGACAGGCACCTGCTCCCACACTGTCTCTGTGCAGATGTGCAGGGGGACTGCTGTGCCTCCCCTCTGCATTTTGGAGCATGCAGACCAGCTCCAACCCACTCAGCAGGACAGAGGGCACGTGAAGAGCAAGAAGCTTCTGCGATATTGCGGTGGGCACCAGGTGGAGGAGAGGAAGTCCTCCTAACATTCCTGTTGGCAGAAAGGTCCCATGGTGTGGTGGTGATACTCACACCTTACCAGGCAAAGGAGAATCCACCCAGCTGCCTCCACCCCGATGTGAGTAGCAGGAGACTCAGCCCTGCTAAAAGCAGGACCCCTGGTTATCTATGTACCACACACAGAGCACTGAGCTTCCAAAGGCTGGGGAGAAGGAAGTTCAGCTGCAAACTCCCATTTTGCAGAAGGGAGATGGAGTCTCAGGTAAAAGTAAAATGCCAAGCAGGGGCGTGCACAGCTCGCAGTGTACTGACCCAGTTTTGCTCTCCCCCTACCGCAGTGGCACTTCTGCCATGGGGTGGCTTTGACAGGGTGGTCTGTCAGAGCCAGCAGGCAGGAGAAAGCAGCTGTGTTGCTCTTGGCTGAGGTTTTTAACCCCCTCACTTGCAGCTGAACAGCTTCTTCTGATTCAGCGCCCTTGACTCCATCTGCAGCACCCGGAGTTGCCCGGCTCAGCTGACAAACGGTGCCTTGGCGAGCCAGAGCAGTCTGCTCTGGGAGCTCAGCCTGATGGAATCAATGCACACAAGGGACCAGGGAGCAGCAGGAACAAGAGCATGACACCCCAGGATCCTCAGAAAAAGCGTTCACTCCCTCCTGTCCCTTAGTAATTCTTTGGGTCATAGAGAAAGAAGCTTAAATGACCTTCAGCACCCCATGAAACTCTGTTCCTTGCCATTATCATCACTGCTCAGCCCTGCCCCAGCTGTGTCTCCATGCATCCATTCACCTTGACTCTGTTCACACAAATCCTTGGGTTGCCAGGTCACTCCCACACCATGCAGAGCCTTCTCCCTCAGCTCAGCCCCCACCCTGGGTTCCTCCTCTTCAGCCTCTGCCCCTGCAATGGGTGGATTTTGCATAGCAGCTGCTGCATTGGACTCCAGGAGGGCTTGTCTAGAAGATCTGCTGTGCTTACACTCATGGTTTAGTGGCGAACACAGCAGCACTGGGTTAACAGTTGAACTTGATGATCTTGAAGGTCTTTTCCAACCTAAATGATCCTATGAGTCAACGATCCTGAAAAAAATAAAACACTCATTGTAGAACAGCTCTTTTGCACAAAGCAGAGGGAAAGGGAAATTTATGCTGACGACTGGAGAGGAGTGCTCTCAGGAAGAGCTGATTTTGGCTATCAAACTCCCTCCATAGGAAGATGTCAGAGGACTTGCTGCTAAAATTATTTAAGGGCAGGCTAGACAGCTCACAGTGGTTGTTCATGGCAAATGGTGCTAATGATGGGAAAGCATCCCCTTTTTCTGAAGCCACACAACAACCCCAGTCAGTGAACTGACAGAAAGTAAGATGTCTGTATAGATACATGTATTAAACATGGAAATATGTACACACACCTATGTTTAAGCCAGATCACCTAGAGTGCATCATCTGCTTAGAGAAGTGGTGCAGAGAGGGGAGAAAGAGCTGCTGGGGGCAGAGGAGGTGGTGAGACAGGTGTTCACCCTGTGGCTGGTAAGAGAAGTGTTCATGGACTACAGCCTGACAGCTTTGGTTGTACATCCTGAGGACTTCTGTACTACCTGGTACTTTGTCTTCTAGAAGTTGCTAGTGACTGGAGCCTTGTGAAAAATCTCAGCCTGTTTGTTTTATTTATAGTCCTTGTTATTTCGTGGCTGAACTTGGAGATGTGACCCCCAGCAATTGAAAGGCCAGCAGACGAATCAATAGATCCAGCACCTGCTCAAAACCTCTTCATTTTGTGAGCTTTATCTCATCTTTTCCAAATGTGCAGGCCAGGTTTGCCAAAGGACAGACAGGAGCAAGGCAGTGAGCAATGCCAAGGAGAGGTGGAGCAGGGGCTGCTGTGGGGCCACACTGGTGTCAGCCCAGAGGTGCCAGTGCACCAGACTGGTGCAGCAGCAATTAGCACCCAGCAGAATTGCCAGACTATAATGAATCTGTGCCTGGGTTGCAGTACAGACCTTTGTCTGCTGCTGGTCCTGTCCCAGGCTTTATGTGGTGTTTGCTGCTCCTCCCTCTGCTGCCGGTCTTGCCACGTCCTCAACAACGACAAGTTTCAGAGAAAAATAAGAATAGGAAAGAAGGAAGAAGGAGAAATCTGTTTGTTGCAACTCCCTTTCATCCTAAGAGGTAACCTTCTAAGTGCATCATTGGTATCATATTTAGCTGCAGATGCTCTGTTTGACACCATTTAAACCTTCATTGGCTTTGCCATTTTCCACTGGTTTTCAGTCCTCTCTGCCAGTGTTCCTGGGATACCAGGCTTCTGGAAGTGTGTGTGAAAACCCAGCAGCTGATCAGCCCAGATAATAAGCAGGGAAAAGTTTACAGCTTGCAAGTTCTTCAGGTACAGTAAGTTTTTGTATCTGTTCTATGTCAGCCCACACATCCCCCAGAAAAGTGCTGCACCGCTGTGCTTCAGAGGCAGCCTGTGAGACAGGGTATAGTGCAGCAGCTGGGGGATGAATTAGATAAAACACTAAAAAAAAAGCATTCTGGGGCAGTTCTGTTGCAGGGTGCCTTGAGGATGAAGCCTTGCACACAGGAGGTCCCAAGGACCGTGTGGCAGGGCTCGTTTCAAAGCCTGGGACTGCATCCTTGAAGGAGATGCAACATGGGTCTCCTGCTTCCAGCTTCGCAGTGGACCCTCCTGCACACATAAAACTTTGTTTTATGCCCTTCAATATGTACAGACATGCCCTTAGTTACTCACATTGCTGGATAATCTATCCAGCATCACTCTGCAGCAGCATGCAAAAGTATTAGGGATGCAGCTGTGATAGCAACTCAGGGTTTTCAAGCTGGGGGCCTGGGCTGTGTTACTGCAGCAGAGAAGAAATGCAGCATCTCCAGAAGCCGTAAGTGTTACACAGTGGCCTCCAGTCCACCGATTCCTGGCCTACAGACAGATCCAGCACCCGTCCAGACGGAGCAGGGGGCTGTGTTAGCTCACAGAGCACAGCTGCCCGGCTGGCCCGGCTCCTGCAGAAAGCTCGGTGGCACTGACACAGAGCAGGCTCCTCGGTGCGGCACATATGCGGTGGGAGCAACACACAACGGCGCTGTCTGCCAAGCTGCCCGCTCCCATTTGAAGGTGCAAACCTTCAGCCTTGTTCTCCCAGTCTGGGGAAGGCAAAATGTGGCACCGGCTTCATCCGCGGTGACTAACAGGAAAGAAACACCAGCGTCCTGAATGGAAGGGGTGGGACTGTGTACAGGGGGCTTTGCCAGGTAATTAAAACCAGAGCAGCAAAGATCAGAAGTTGTGATGCTGCCTTCCTGTTCTCAGCTTCTTCTGGTCTCCCCCATTTCACAGCTTTAATTTTAACTAGCCTCCCATTCCTGTCCCTTGCTCCTCTGCTCTGCAAGCCCACTGCTGGATTCTCTTTCTCTCTCTACCTTGGGTCATGTCCAGCCTTGATCAATTTCTCTCAAAGCCCTGCAGGACCTCTGCATGTGCTTGTTTTCAAACCCCAACAGTGCAATGGAGGACCACAGAGAACCTGAAGGAGGGAGGATGTCACTGGCCTTGGTGTTGGTGTCTGGGGGAGAAGCCAAAGCTGTGCCAAGGTTTCAGAGCTGCTATGCAAGGCAAGTCTTCTTGCTCCATGCATGGTGGAGGCCAGAAGGAAATGCTGGGAATGATATCCCAGAGCACACGGGTTTTCTCCAGAGCCCTCCTGCAACTGATCTTGATGCTGCCCATGTGTGCTCTTAGCCCCTCCCAAAGCTGTGTCTGGGACTTGCATCACCTGTGCCCATCAAACCAGCTTTGGAGGTAAAGTTAGTGGATACAGCTGAAGAGGTTATCTGAGCCAGGAAACTACAGAAAGCCCCTGTCAATGCAAAGAATAAACTCACATCCCTCCCTGTGGTCTTTCCCTCATGGAAACAGCTGCTGAGTATGCTGGCGGGATTTCTAGCATCCACCACTAAGTAGTTTCTTGTAGAGGGTTCTTGAACTGTTGGGCTCTGTGCCACGCTATGACAAGAACATGTTTCTGCCATCTTTCCCCAGAGACCCTCAGTCTCCTGGACCACAGGGGACCTATCTCATTCACCCCACACACATAGCTTTCCTTAAGATGTTTCCCACTGTGAGCTCCTTGTGGAAGCAGTGCCCACAAGGTGCCTTGTCCTACTCTGCCAGCTCTGCTCCCAGAATACAGCACAGGAGCAGTGATCCCTGAGTCACTTTGCCAGCCCATTCCTGGGAAGAAAACAGGAAAGACAAAGAGACAATTCATTAGAAACTCAAGCCCCCGGGAAGGGTTGTTCGGGGATTTTATTTTTTCACCATGGAATCCACCTAGGTCTATGATTGTCAGCTTTTTATGCAATGCTGCACAGATATAAAAATACAAATACTTCTTTACATACAGGGATCAGAAGAACTCAAGACTATCAGAAAAATTTTATTAAGTCAGATTAAAGCCCAGCTATCTCAGCTTCCTCATAAAAGTGCATGTGTAAGGAAGGCATAGGATCATGGCATGCAGGTGTGATCCTCCCCTCCTGCGTCCTCCCCATGCTACAAATATTAGGGAATTACAGGCTTGATCCTTATTGGATTTCTCTTTTGTGAATTCATTCAGTCTCACCTTGGGCCCAGATAAACTTTTAGCAGCCACAGCACCCTCTGGGAAGGAGCTGCCCAGGTAAACAAAGACCCGTCACCTCTGATTTGGTTTGGATCTGTTCTGCGCAGCTTTCTTCGATGCACTGCAGCTTTTGAGCTGTAAGAGATGTGCAGACAGAGCCCAGGCCCAAAGGTTTTGCTCTTGTAGCCTCGTGCAAGGTTTGTTGTTTCTGCTGTGTGCAGAGCCCAGACCATTAGAGACCTGGGGCCGTTCCTGTAATACAACCAGAGCAAAATGCTCTGCCTTTGTTCCTGCTCACTGCAATAGACTCCATCTCTGCTGCTCATTGTTTTAAGACTTTTCTATTAATAGCAGAAACAGACATGCCATTTCAATAATTCTATTCAAATTAATGCCTTTCATTATACTCCAAACACAACATCAAAGGCTTAGATTGCACCCTGGCCCTTTGTGAGACAGAAAGAGTTCTGGTATAAAGATTTCCATCAGAATAGACGTTTGATGGAAGAAAGCTTTTTTGTCCATCAGGAAAGATAAGTTTCTTAATGGGATTAGAGGCTTTGGTTCTTGTGGATGAGTGACTGCAGCAGCCTAGGAGGTCCTTTCCACTGGCAAATTTTGTCCCACAACTCACTGCAAGGGAGACATTTCACATTGGGGGTATTTTATTTTTACTCTGTTTTTGTCTGTGAGAGAAAGGTCTGTTTTCCCAGGACTGCCAGGTCCTGGTGTTGGCTGGCAAGACATAGGGACCATGGTGTGTCTTGGAGAGAGCTGGGACTGTACATCTCTGATTGCCAGGGGAAGATAAGCTCAGAGAAAACTGTCTGCAAGGTTCCCTTTGCAGGCTCTGCCAGACACCCTTCATCACTAGCAGACACAGCCAGTAAAGAAAGAGGGTCAAGAACAAGCACGGTGGAGGGGTTCCTCATGTGGGGTGTTGCAGATGGAGGTTGTAGGGCTGTATTTGCCTGTGACTCTGTCCATGAGCCTTTGCCTTCCAGCAAGAGAAGCACAGGGGGATTCGGGATCATTCACGTGGTCCCTCCATCCCTTGGATTAGGCACGTAGAGGGAGGGGTGGCTCGGTAGTTGTGTGTGCATTTCCTCCTGGATCACCTGCAACTGCGGAGCCGTCCACCTCAGGCTTGTGCTGCAGGAGTGCAAAATATAAGAAACTGGGTCCTCAGAACATGGCCAGGGCAGCATCTTGTCCTATTGTGGCACCACACTGCAGTTTCTTTTACCCTCTCAGACTCCATCCTCCAGATGCACCATCACTGACCCAGACCCTCACACCCACAGCCCTGTACTCTGCAAAACAGGCTGGGTGTACTCCACCCGAGCCAGGACTGATCCCTGGGAATACAGACACCTCCATGGGCTTCTGCTTCTCTATGCACACGTTTTCATACGCAAATCAGCGCTAAATGTCCGTGTAAGTCAAGGAAGAAACTGTATCTCTGTTCATTGCAGGGAATGGGCTCACACATTCCTGGTGTGTAGTAAATTCTGGTTTTCCTATTTTGTTGTTTTCTCTTCACCAGGAACCTTTGATAGGGTTACTCTTTGTCTTTTGGTCTATAAAGGCTCTTAACAACGCCGTATTAGTGAACTAAACAGAAACAGTTCCTCCTTAAAGGACTTCATCATGCAGTTGTAGCTGAGCAGAGACTGCTGAAAGGTCTCTGCATGTTCCTAGTTAAGAAGTCCAGTCTGTGTCTGAAACTGCAGATAGGCCACATGGTCATCCCATCTGGCCGGTGACAACTTGGAAAGCAGAGCTTCACCTGACTACCACCATCAGGAGATGTTCCCTCACTTCATATAGCCCAGTTTCACCCCATTTTGGATCCACTTGTGTCTGCATATGACATGTCAGCCCAATCTATGAGCAGGGCTGGAAACCACAGCTTCCTTCATTGTTTGTTTCAGTGGTTAATCGGTCTCACAGTGAAAAACCTGTGCTTTCCTTCTGAATTGAATTTCGTCTCCCTCAATTGAATTCTAGCTGCTGGTTCTGACTGGTACCATCCTTTGCTGGATTAAAGAAATGCTACTTATTCCTCATTGTCATGGTTTAACCCCAGACAGCAGCTAGACCCCACGCAGCCACTCGCTCACTCCCCCTGTGTAGGGATGGGGTGGAGTATCAGATAAGTTAAAGTGAGAAAACTCATGGGTTGAGATAAAAACAGCCTCCTAGGTAAACCAAGCAAGGGATTCAACCACCATTTTCATGGGCAGGCAGATGTTCAGCCCTCCCCAGGGAAGCAGGGCTCCATCATGCCTCGTGGTTACTTGGGAAGAAAACTTCCTCCAAATGTCCCCCTTTCCCCTAGATTCTTCCCCCATATTTATATGCTGAGCATGTTGCCATACTGTACAGAATGTCCTTGCGGTCAGTCGGGGTCAGCTGCCCCATCCGTGTCCCCTCCCAGCCTCCAGCCCCCTCACTGGTGAGGTGGCGTGAGAAGCAGAAAAGGCCTTGACTCTGTGCAAAGATCTGCTCAGCAATAAATAAAACATCCCCATGTTACCGACACTGTTTTCAGCACAAATCCATAACACAGCCCCATAGTAGCTACTGTGGAAAATATTAACTCTATCCCAGTCAAACACAGCACACTCATGAAGTTGTTTGCACAATTTATTTGTCCCACCTCTCCACTACTTTTTTGATCAGTTACCTTGGGCAAATTGCCTTCATGCAACAAACCTCCAGTCTTGCTGTTCTGAAGCCTTTTAAAAAGGTGGAAGCAGAGTCAGGGTCCAGCTTTGCCTTGGACCCACCCCAGGAACCCCACTCACAGCCCTGGGTTTCAGCCTGCAGCCTCCTGCAGCTCTGTCATCAACCAAGGAATAATCATCCTTACTTTCCTTCTTTTTTCAGCTAGAGAACTATGAAACACCATCACTAAAGCAGAGCTCACTAAAAAGACTACTGAAATAATAGAAACCTTCCCCTAGTTTGCTTAGCATTAGACATGGCCTTTGCTGGTGGATCCTGCAGAATCTGGCCTTTTATTTTCTATTTTTCTTAATTTGGAGAAGACAGACTGAAAGCAAGAGGTTTCATGTCTGGTTTCTGGTCCATTTATTTTACTTTTTCTCTGAATACCTTCCCATGGATCACCAAGAAACATCCAAGCAAACACATAAGTGCAGTTAAATAGTGTCTTTTAAAGAACAGACATTGTCCCTGATACCTGAAATGCCAGACTGTTTGCTGTGCTCCTAACTCATACTGCTGTGTGTGAGAAAGACTTTTTATCTGTTATCAGTGAGAAAATGCAGCTGTTTGTAGCCCTGGGTATTAGAGAATCCGAAACACCGAACAGAAGTAAGGAGAGCAGGGTTCCACCCCACCAATTTCTATATCGTTCACACAATACTTGTGTGCACCACGGAACATCCCCAACCTTGACTTTAAGACGAGTAAGGGAAACACTGCCAGGCCTTGTTATCCACTCACTTTTTGCACTTTTTTCCCAGTGTGACTGCACTTCTGCTGCCTACCACTGGATTTTCACCCGTCTTTTCCCAGCAAATCAAAGTCCCATTTATTTCTCTAGACTGTTTTTCAATGCCCAGACCCATAGGCCATGATCCAAGTGCCTCTTAATTTTCCCTTGGATAAATAACATAAGTGAATTCCTCACTAGAAGACAACCATCCCCAACATCAAGTCATTATGGCAGCAGTTTTCTTATCCTATTCTAATTAACTAAAGGTCTTTTTGGATGGCAGAAACACAGAATTGGACATGATATCAGTAAGAAGCCAGCAGCAATCTTCTGGTTCCTGCCTACTTTCTTGCTTCTGAAAGATACAAAGATATCATTCAGTCCCTTTCTTACAGCAGTGAACTGAATATCTATTATGAACATTCCAAGAATGACTGCCTCCTGAGGTACAGCTCCCTGCCTTCATTTCAAGTTTGCTGGCCTGGGTGTGGAATTTCTCAGGGTTTGCAGTAGAAGAATGCTTATTACGAGGAGCAGCAGTGATGCCCAAGGAAGGAGCACCTCGTGTGAGGTTAATATTACACTCTGAATATGGTGTAAGCCAGCTCTGAGCTGATACAAAAAAAATAGCTAAATACTTCTAAATGGACCTGTCCAACTGACGCCAATTTTAGGTCTCAGATCTGTCACTCAGGAAGGTGACCTGTACATTCTGTATTCGTTTTTGCCAAAACAGTGTGTTATTAGTGTCACTTGATACTGGTTGATGAGAGGAAACTGCCACTGGCTTTGTGCTGCCTACACTTATCTGGAATTGGTGGTTCCTAAACCTCTGGATTGATGGATCCCTCTCATGTGTCAAGGTTTCTTATCAAACATACAATTAAGGATGTGAAGGGTAGGATTCTCCTCGCACTTTAGGTAGCTGTGTGGTCTGAACAAACACTTTGGGCTTCACTAAAACCAGCAGGGAAAAAGAGGTGTCTCCAGAGGGTGAGGTGATGCACTGGCCGGAGGTGCTCCTACGAGGATGGGATGAACTGCTTCTTGGAGTGTCCAGGCTCTTTTGGTGGGTTGCTAGACAGCTGCCATAGCTCAGAGGCACAGCCTTCAGCTGCCTAAATTTGAACAACCCACCCCCCTTATCTGACAGCATCCTGGCTCTGAACCCTTACAGCCCAGTTTAGTGTGGTCCTATTCCAGCCTGCACTATCCAGACTAACATCATGCCTGGTCTGCAGCATAAAGATCACACTACACACTCAGCTGCTTTGATGGGCTCTCCCTGAACCCATCAAAGAGACCCAGGCCTGCACTTTACCAGGCACCTGCCTCCGCGGTGTTTCATGAGTTAAACCAGATTCTGACCAGCAGCAGATGCTGCACCTCGCTCTTGCTGTGATCAGCATCTGGCAGAGAGAAAATGGCTTGAACTAGACTCTGGAAAAATTAATTGCTGAAATTTAAGTGACAGAATAATAATTATTATAATTGCAATAATTGCAATAATTGATAGTAACGGTTCCTCTTAGCATGCCCCTGGGGAACTTGCATCACAGGCCAGCTCTGCGAGGTGCTCTATAAACACACAACAAGGAGAATTTCCTGGAAGCAGGAGCACAAAAGCTTGCATGGTTCCTGTTCTCACTCTTGATATCAGTCCTTCATGCTGCCAGAGATGGGCAGCAAGAGTAAGAGAACCTTCAGGCTGCCTGGGTTTGTGTTCACATAACAACCTCACTTTCCTAATGCAAGGTGTGAAACAATAGGAAGTGGCAGAAATTTAGGGTAAATGCATGAAAACAATGAGACCAGTTTCAGGCAGTGATCCTAGGGAGCAGCTAGATGTGGTTTGCCTGCACTGGGGCAAACGTCACAGCAAAACAAACATGGTGCAGGGAATTCACAAACACAAGCCCCAGTGGGGAAACACACAAGGTGGCTGGTTTGGGAATAGCTTGGCTGGGGGATGCCAGGACTGAGAGACAATGGCAGGTGGGAATCCACTGCCCAGCTCTGGAAGGGGATCAACAGGGAGGGCCCAGCCTCAGGCAGCCCTTCCATATGTGCACCATCAAGCCAAGAGTGGTGGGGAAAGGTGTTACGGTGTTCAGTGCTGCCTCTGTGTTGCCAAAGGCCATCTAGAGAGGGGAGTGCAAAGGACATCATGGCAATTTTTCCTTTAGATACATTTTCAACCTAAACAGAGGTTTCTGATGTGCAGCTCTTAGTAGTCATGTCTTAGAAACGTGGTGGAGAAACGGCCATGGATATTCAGGGAATTTAAAGCAGGCAGTGCAATTATGGTAATTGGTTTTGACCTCCTGAAGGACCTGATCCATGGAATTACAGCAGTCCCGCATGGCACTTGTGACTGGGCGCTGACATGGGATGTGCATTTCAGAAAGCCATCCAGTCTTGACTTCAGAACCTTGAGTTATGGATAATTTTTCCATTCTTGGAAATTGCTCCAGTGGTTAATTGCTCAGCCTATTAAAAAAAAAAAAAGCTGCACCTTATATCCACCTTTAATTTTTCCATCTTCAGCTTCCAGCCATTGGATCTCATTTTCTTTGTCTGCTCAATTAAAGAGGACTGTAATATCAAATACCATCTTCCTGTATAGATACCCACAGGTCAAATTACTTCTTACCCTTCTCTCTGGTAGGGTACATAGAATAAATTTCTTCATATTCATTTCCAAGTTTTGTTTTTCCTAGGCCTCCCATCATTTTCGCAGCTCTTTTTTTCAATCATCCATTTTTCAACATCTTCCCAAAAGCTGAACACCAAACTTACCGATAGTGTTCAAAAAAAGATCTCGGCCATGTCTTATATACCACGAAATTGTGGACCTGCTCCAAGAGCTCCACATCTCCCGCGTCCTGAGGAGCTGAGAACTGGACGCAGTGCTCCGTGTGACACCTCAGCAGGCTCAGCAGAGGGTCAGGATCACCTCCCTGACCTGCTGGCAACACTTATCCTAACGCAACCCAGGGCACCATTGGCCCTCCTGGCCCACAGGGAACACTGTGCCAGGAGCAGAGGGGCAGGTTCTTGTCCACCAGGACCCCCATCTCCCTCTCCACAGCTCTGCTTCTCAGCAGGGCGACCCCCAGGCTGCACGGGCTTATTGCTCTCCCCGTGCAGGACCTGCACTGAACCTCAGACAGTTCAACTCTGCTGAACCTCAGGCAGTTCTTCTCTACACATCCGTCCAGCCTGTCGAGGTCCTTCTGAAGGTTTGCAGGGCACTCAGGTATAAAGAACAGCATCCTTGTGGAGACGCCAGGGAATGAACCCAAGACCTCATGTTGAAAGGAGGACTTTTTTCTATTTGGAAAAAAAAAGGATTTTTTTTTCTATTTGGAAAAGGCTTATGATTGTCTAAAAAATCCCAGGATGAAAGCATGAACATTAACTAGAATGTTTCTAAAAAACCAGAAACTTTAAAAGTAAACGAAAACAGTGAATGAAAGATACAGAAATTTAATCAAAATCTGAAAATATACAAAGGAGTAGTTTTTCTCTCCCCAATACAGTTTCTAGGGGTAAGATTGGGCTAATTAAAGTGAGAATATTCATCTTGGCTCCACAGTTTTGCTCTTATTTAAAAACCCCTCCCTGTGTTAAGATGGCACCATACTCTGGGGTCCTGTGGATCTTTGGTTTGGCAGGATCCTGAGGAATCCAGTGCTGGGTGAGTACCTCAGAGCAGCCCAGCCCTGCAAAAATCTGGTCAGGTATTTGAACAAAAAGCATGTGGGGAGGAGCATGAACGCAGCAGACACAGAAATCTGTGACTTCTGAGCCCGCCAAAACCTGAGAAAGAGTTAAAACAGCAAATGGGATAAAGGGCGCTTCTGGACATAATTTACTTGGATTTTTCTAAAGGCTTTTTGGTGGAGCTCCTCACAGGAGACTCTTAAGGAAAATAAATATCTGCAGGGTAAGGGGCAGCATCCTGTTGTGGGTCAAAAACTGCTCAAGCAACAGGATACAAAGGGTAGGAGTGAATAAATGATCCTTGGAGCAGGGGGAGGTTAAATGGGAAAGACTCAAGGGACTAGCCTTGGGAGGGGCGTGACTGAAAATATTTATTAATGGTTTGGAGAAGCAAGAGGACAGAGCAAGAGGTGAGATTTATCCAGGTGGCATCATACTGTGTAGGGTTTTATTTGTTAATAGAAGAAGGAAAGAAACTGATGAAAGGACAGAACTATGAAGGATTGTGAGAAGCCCTAAAAAGATTTTATCCAACTGGGAGATGAATAAGCTGCAGGATTTTGAGATAAATGCAAAACTGGGCAGTCATGGAAGCCTGTCTGTGCTTCACAAGGGCTCTGCAGGGGTGGGCTGGAGTTTAGCAGAGTCCTTTTAGGGGAGAACAAGCCTACAAGACATGGCATCAGGCAAAAGGAAGTAACCAGCAGCTGCTAGAATTGAGAAATGACAAGTTAAAAGCAATTCCCCAAAATGTAATTCCCAAGTTGGTAGGCAAAGATCTTAACCTAGTTCCAGGAATGAGTCTCTCATCATTGTGTTGCTGGAAGTGGGAGGGAAAAGAGGAAGTGAAACATCTGGAGGTGTAAAAAAATCCAGTTGTAAAAGATATTCCTGCCATTCTGTATCCCTTGTAAGGTTGTGAGACGAGCAAGTGCGAGAAAAACATGAGTGTTGGGTCCCTTGTGCCACCACAGGCATGAGAGTTCAACAAACGGTGTCAGGGTGAGCGCAGTTCTGCCTCCAGCTTGCACAAATCATTGGGAAAGTGGTCTGAGACTGGACTCATGAAACCCTTAGACACCTCAGATCATCTGAGCTGGGGACAAAGGAGAACTGTGACACTCTTTTTGCTGGAATCACAGGGACACCCAGTGATTTCAGCATTTTATTGTTCAAGGGGCTTTGATAGAGCTGGTGAGGTGACCCTGGTGGCCTGAACACCATGGTAACGCTCAGAGCCTGAAGCAGGAGTCTTAGGGCTGGTGAGGAAGAAGGTTGCAGAGTGAGAAAACAATTAGAGAACCTGCAGGATTTATCGTCAGGTGGTTTTAAATGGTGGTGTGCAGGCTGTTGTCTCCTGGCCCTGGTGGCTCCTGGCTACGGCTTGCTCCAGCAAGGACCAAGCGCTGGCCTTGCTGGGCTGGCATTTTGCATACCATGCTGCAGTGTGTTCTGTCCACATGCCAGGGGGCCAGCCTGCCCTGTCAGCAAACAGGCGACCCTTCTGCTAAGGGGATTGTTCGTATGTTGACCAGAGAATGCCTACAAAGCCCAGGTTCCTCTGACTGGAAGGTACAGAGCAATAGCTTCGAAGTTTGCGACAGCATGAAATCCAGGGCTTCACTGGTATTTTATCCACAAGTAGGGCCAATGAAATAAAAATATTCCTGAATTTCTTTCCTCTACTCAGCCCTCCTAAGTTAAGTTTCTTATTGTTTCACGTTTTGGGTTCTGCACCACCTGTGACAGTGGCTGCACTTTGTAGACTGGAAGAAGAACAGTGTTTGCTTGTGAGTGTGCAAGCTCTGGTGAACATGCACTGCCTTTTCCTGAACCTTCTGTCAGGTGTGCTTTCTGCTGCCATTCGTCATCCTTCACGTTTTGCAATTAGCTCAAGTATGTGCTGAGAGGAGCCAGCCAACAGGTTCCCTGTTCCTATCTAGGTTGAAGATCTGAGGTGCCTGTGCTGTCTCAAGCCTGGAGCCTGATTTCCAGCCAGCACACCACAAGCAGCAAACAACAACCTCACCATGGCCTTCCATGCTGCTCTCCATCCACAGGCATGGCTATCAAGACCTGCTCCTTCAAAATTGCTTCAAAGAATGCTGTTAGAGAGCTCCTCAGAGCACATCATCCTTCACCGCCAGACACACCGGGATGTCATTTGCTGTTGTGGCTGAGCCTACTTTGAAATAAAACCTCTCAATGCGGTGTGTTTCCAGCTGGCAAATGGCTGCCTCTGGGCAACATGAAAACCTTCTAATTCAAGTGTTTGTGTGATTGCTGTAGCATCTCAGCATTTGGCAGTACTTATCCCCACAATGCCCTTGCAAGGTGGACAAGTGCAGCTGAACTCCTTTTAATGATGGGGAATTCAGCCCCCCTCCAACCCAAAACTGCTTTGCTCCCAGGCATCAACAAAACCCCTGGTGGAGGAGACTTGAAAGCAAGCCTTGCCCTTTCTTACTTCTTAAATTCTTCTTCACCTAAACTCTTCACAAGATTTAAAGTCTTTTAAAGCTGCTGATAAAAAAAATTATTCCATCTGCTGCATTGGAAAACATGTAAGTTAGCCTTGCATTTTGCCTCTCACCTACCTTCCCCATGACAAAATCCTGCCAGAGTGGAGGATGAGGAGCATTTTCACCTGACCACAGCATGAGCAGGTTGGCAATCAATTTTAGGCAGGTAGTTCATATCTTCAGCGATACACAGAGTTCTCCTTTCAACAGTTTTCCTGCTGTATTGCAGCTCCTTTAACAAGTTGCACAAGTTTTATTCTTTATCCTCAGAAAGCCTGCACAGTGTCCTCAGAAGAAACCATTTCTTCCATGACACGTTCCTGTCAGGAGTGAGTTTCCAGGTTTAGCTGCATGATGTGATAACAGAAAACAAGCAGGAACAAAATTATTTAAGCCGTAGCCCCCACTCTTCAAGTGTTCTGTCAGGGACTGGGGCTTTCAAAACTGCTTTGTCTCCCCAGTCTCCTGATTTCAGGAGTCTGCACAAATTCTGATGAGTTTTTTGGACATGACCTTTAACACCCAGGCTCAGCCCTCACAGCCTCTCACACTGTACTGACCTTTTGGCCGCGGCAGAGATGCTTTAAAACACTGACAGAAATTCAGAAATCTTAGGGCCAGATGGGAACTTTTGGATGAGTTCTTCAAACCGGCAGTATAACACGTACAACAGAGTTTCATCCAATTATGCCAGCACGGAGCCTAGGAACATGTGATCATTGCAGCTGGTTGAAAAAATACTAATTACTTTTCAGAGGATATACACATTATATATCAAATATATATGCTAACATATGCAAATTTTCTTGTGTGCAAAAAATAAAAGTCTAGGGGCGTTCAGGATGTTTTTGCTGTCAGTGTGCCTGTCAGTTTGGAGCATTAAGAAAATGTTCCTGAAATAAAAGACATCTTTTCCTTCCTGGTGAAATTCCTGAAAACAGTATCTAAGAAAAGGCTCATTTCGTTTAAAAAAAGAAAATGTGAACCAACTCCAGCTGCTTTTCTGCTCTGTGACCTTGAGGGAGCAGTTCATGTGTCTGGTGGAGGTTTCCAGCCCCTGAGGAGATGTCCAGGAGATCCCACCTGGCCTTCCAAGGGTGCAAGAGGCTGTCCTCTATTGTATCCACCAGCCCTGTGCAGATGTTTTGGGTCCCTGGGGGTGTCCCCAAGGGCACCAGGGGCTGTGCCTTCCTGTGCAATAAGACATGTATACACATTACACTCACAGCAGAAAATGCAGAGCAGTTGGGGAGCTGTACTCTACAGAGAGACTTGCTGATGGATGCCTCCATCCCGGGCTCACAAATAATCTGGAGACAGTCATTTTAATTCCTGAGGCACCTTCCATCCTCAGCCACTCTGCTCCCCACAAGTCATCTGGATGACAGTCTCTGCATGAGCCGCATCAGCATTTAGCCGGTCTCAGCCCATAGCAGCCTCCAAGGGAGCACATTTGCACAGAGCCTGCTTTTCCTCCCCGGGCAGGGCAGTGGGGGGACAGGGCGCTGCAGGGTGCCACCCTCCCTCCTAAAAGTGCTGCACACTAGGGCTGGCAGATAACTGCAGTCCCAAGCGCAGGCAGGGAAGTAGGCATGTCCAGCATTTCCTACCCCTCTTGGTGCAGGAGGCTGGTACCACCCCTTCCC
Source organism: Lycocorax pyrrhopterus obiensis (assembly GCA_014706295.1). Taxonomy (NCBI): domain Eukaryota; kingdom Metazoa; phylum Chordata; class Aves; order Passeriformes; family Paradisaeidae; genus Lycocorax; species Lycocorax pyrrhopterus. The sequence continues at coordinate 7,620,027 of JACSVZ010000014.1, read as the reverse complement.
TGAGTGTGAAGCACCCAAGAGAGTCCTTGTCTGCCTTTGTCACCCTTTTGTCCCCAAACCTCTGGGAGATGTGGGAGCCTCCGACCCTATGCGGTCTCATCCCATGACCTTAATGCAAATTGTTTGAGACTAAGGACATAATAGGAAAGAAGCCGGGAACTGAGCCATGCCATAAGGATAAGTGACTTGTCAGGTTATTGCAGCTCTATCTTGTCCTTTACACAGGGAGCAGCCTCAGGATGCTGAGACAGGGCTGCCAGCGTGTGCATGGGAGGGACACCGGAGAGGTGCTGGGAACAGGGTGGCCTGCCAACACTCTGTCCAGAGGGCAAGAGAAGGAGTTGTTCACTGTGGATGACACGATGGGAAGCGCAGGACAAATGTGACCCATATCCCTCAGAGCTGACATCCTTGGGTGGGGCTGTGTCCCACATGACTGATAACACCTCCATGATGTGTGGCTCCGAGTCCTTGGCTCAGTCATCAGCATCCCGGAGGAGCACCACGCTCATCATGCTAGGTCTCCTCTGCAGGATGAAATGGGGCAGGGGCGGGTCGGCAAATTTTGCTGGTGGTGCTGCATCAACCTGTCTTTGTTGTGGAAACCTAGAGCACCATCTCAGGGGAGCAGCAGGTCAATGCTCCCCAGCATAAATCTGCAAACACCAAAGGCTGCAATGGTACAGTAGTGTGGCCAGAGATGGGAGCCTGGAGAGCACCCAGGATGCCTGAATGAGAAACCTGTGTGGTGTCATTTTGGCCATAAACTGAGGGGCTCAGGGCCATGCTTGGCACTGTTTGTATCTCTTACCTCAAGCTGAAAGGTTTAGTTCTCCCTTGCAGAGCACAAAGGTCACTCGTTTCTTTCTAACCTCCTCTCCTACTCAGACAAATATCTCCCGGATCCCCTCCCTGGCTGCACAGCTTCGTCACTTCACTTCAAGCCACCAAGAGGACTGATTTCTGATTTACAGTCAGCTCTACCTGAAAGGGTCCCGGAGCAGGGGTAAGGTCCTTAAAAACTGTCCTCTCCCAGCTGCACCCTGGCACATCCAGCGAGATGCCTTCAGGGAGGGATCCACTCCGATGTTTGCAGATGGATCAAGGTCATGAACGGATGTAACCCTTCACAGGAGAGGTGATGAGGCACATGACACTACCTAAACTTCTCTGAGCCCCCCCCCTAGCACGTAGAACACCCTGTTACTTTCAGGACCGTAGAGATTTTTTGTACATTTGGGTTTTCTGGGCTCCATCTTGCATCTGCAATATCCTAGTGATGAAGCAGACCACTCAGAGAGCCCCTTATTCCAAGTTTTAAACACCTGGAGATTGCCTTCAGTATTGCAGTGCTCACATCTCAGTGAGTCCCACAGCCCACATGCTCCCAAAACTGTGAGCTTCAATGTACCACACTGATTTCTTCCTGGAAAGTCTGGCCAGGAACACATATCATCATGGACATAGTGACACTTCTCACTGCAGATCCCCAGGAACATCTCTTCTACAGCAAAATATTTTTTTTCTTGGCTTGCAATGCTGCTGGATGACATTATTTTGATTAATAACATATTCTACCATGCTGGAGCCCATAGGTCACAAACTCCTCCAGCAGAGAGAGGCTCAGAGCTGATGGCAGGTGTCAGCAGACGGAGAACCAGTGCAAATGAAGTCATCAAAGATTAAGAAAGAGGAAAAGCAGGCTGCAAGGAAAGGAAGATTTTATTTTATGGTAGGCAGGTGGGAGGGGAGGGAAGCAGGACAAACTCCATGTTGAAGCATTAGAAACCCTTCCCTCAATATGCAGCTGCTGCTTGGCTTCAGCTTCAGCTGCTCACAGCTGAACAATTACATCATGTTCTGCTCCCCTTTGGATGTACTGGGGGTGGTTTTCCCTCATTGCTCCTTTTCACCTCTCTGGTACCTCTTATCCATCCACCCTTCACCCAATGCTGGGCTTTGCCAGTCAGTGAGAGCTCACAAGACCCAAGACCCAATTTTAAAACCTTGGTGGGTCCTCTCCACTCTGCCTTTGGCCACTTTACCTCCCGGTTTAGTACAGGGAGCTGTGGGGATTGACCTAACCCACCCACTTCTCACCCGCCACCCGGCAAGCTGCTCCACTTTCCTCGTGCCTCAGCTTTGCTCAGAGCACCCTCTCAACAAGGCAGCAAGGCTGGCCCAACCCATCTTTGCAAACCGCTTTCCAATCCCCGGGGAGAATGGCAAAGTATGATTAATACGACTATTTATTTTGCAGGCATGCAGGAGGTAAAGGTGGAAGTGCTGAGACATATATTTGATTTGGCAAATTAACACATCATAAGACATAACCATAAAAAATGCACAGCCTCCTAACATTGCTTCACTTCTTCCCCCCTCCATCCTCACTGGATGAGCTGTAATGAGGGAATAAGGCAAGAGAGCTGTCAAGATAATCTTTCCTGTTACACTCCATGTAGTTGCAGGGATGGAAGTTGCAAAAATAACACATTTTGCAGTCTTCAGGCTAGACCTCCCCATTAGTGAGAAAGGCTGCACAGCCCTGCTGCTTTTAGGCACTTGCTCTGTGTAATGAGTGCCACCCACCGAGGAGTGAACTGTTCTCCATCCCTCTGCTCTCCGTGGTGAGATCACCCTGTCCAACAGAGGTGCAGCAGGAGGAAGTCAGTGCAAGACATCATCTACCTCCTAAGCAAGGCTTGTCCTCAGAGTTCCTCCCTGGGGCAAGCACACTGGGCTGGATCAGCTGTTTGTGGAAATCCTGGGGCAGATTTGGGAGAACTCTTCCTCACAGGGGTCTGATGCTCTCTTGATTACCACTGTCATTTGGGGGGAAGGTAATGAGAGGTTTCAGTGCGTCATTACAAGAGCACAGGGTGGCCTTGCAGCCAGGAGGTGCCAAGGGTCAGCAACGCCGGGGGCAGGTCCCACCTCCCCAGAGTTGGACACAAAATCTGGGGCACTTCAGCCAGAGCCAACCACCTCTGCCTCCCTTTCCTAGGCATGGAAGCCTTCCTTGAGCTCCCTGCTGTAGGGTGAGGTTGACCATGGCACACGATAACTTTGTTTCTCTCCACGGGTCAGAAGGTGAACTTGTTGATGACAGATTCAACACTTACAAAGTGGAATTGCAGAGTTGGTGCCTAGAGCAGGGGGCATCATTGCCAAAACCAGGATGTGTCTCCAGCCTGGTGGGCCTGTGTCTGGGACAGGTTGTCCTGAGGTCTTTTACAGCCAGGAGGAGAAAGCTGCAAGTGGCAGGTCTGGCACCATGGCCCAAGATGAAGTTTTTAGTCTCAGCCCTAATACTGCACCACCAAGGCTGCCATGGGTCTCTGGGGAAGCTTCCCACCCCAAAGTGCTCATCAGCCAGCTGGGTCTGTCAGGGAGATGCTGGAGCAGGACAAAAGTGGCCAAGAGCCAAGGATGCATCAGGGAAAGGGGATGGGAATGTCCAAACCTGACCTGTGATTTCAGGCTGTGGTTATCACTGGTGACACCACTGCCTGGCTTCTCGTGTGTTTCAAGGCAAGATGCAGGTGTGGCTGCGCATTCAGGAGCTCAGCTGGCTCTTGCAGGTATCAGTCTGGCTTCTCACACTCACCTTGCTGCTCGGGACCAGTGAGAACTGCCTTCTGCCATTCCCAGTTTTCCAGGCACTGGTCAGAGCTGCGTGAGCAGCTCTTTTCCTTAAAAACAACATGGTATATGTTGAAATAAAATGTCAGCTTAATTCTAAATCAAGGGGTTTGTCATTCACAGGCTGATGCTTGCTAATTACCCTGACACATTTCAAGGCAGAGCTGGATGCTTTTCCCCGGGATACTCTGTGCCCAAGAATATCCTCCTGATGCTGGCAAGTGGGAAGCAGCCACGTATTCCTCACAGACCTGGGAATGCACAGGTGTCCAGAGGGCTATGTGGCTTTGTCACCTATACAGGATTTTTCCATGAGATGATGGGAGGATGTCTCCGTACCTGAGCAGGGCAGTGGTGGACTTCTTATTGCGAATGCTGAATTCCCAGCAAGAGACATCCGCAAGAGCTTCCAGCCTGACTGATGGTATGGTCAGCGCTGCAGAGGGTGAGGCCAGCTGGGATCCTGAGAAAATACAATTTTATTTCCATCCAGCCACACCAAGCTCAGGCAACCCAAAACCAGGGAGAGCTCCCATCCCTGTGCAAGCTGGGGACTGACCCTGGAGCATGCAAAAGAGAAGCAACATTAATAAGAGTGAAACCTAAAGACTGTCTGAAAACACATGTGTTGCTGCCAATAAGGAGGGGAAGTATTTTGAATTCGGTTGAGGCTCTCTCTGGCTGAGGGTGACCTTTAGAGAACCCGCATCCCAGTTCGCAGTTTCCAGCAGAGCTGGCAATGCAGCCGGCTCTCCATTCTCATCAGGACTTTTTTTTTTTTTTTCTTTTTCAGCTGAAATATTTATGCAGGTTTTTAGGGGTGTAGCTTTCATCACTCCAACCAAGAGGAAATGGTCATATCACAAAGCGGGTTACAGTATACGGCCCTGGGGATAGCAAGGCCTTTGGTAACACTTCTTCCCATGGCCTTTCTCCTAGGTAACCTAAGAGCAGGAAGGTTTATGAAGCTGATCCCATCAGACCCCACGGAGAGACTTAGCCTAAACATCTGAAGGATGAGAGTCACAGAGAAGAGGGAGCGGAGGGAGAGGGTTTGTAGCAACAGCTTGAAATAGGAGGGAATATTAGGACAAGAACATAAAGGAAGTTGGAGAAATAACACCATCTCCTTTACCACTCAAGCACGCAGTGTTTGTCATACCGAAATAAAAACAGCGAGGAATGATTCCCTAAGGAGACCTCCTTATCTGACTGCATTAAGGCAAGATAGACCCTCATGTTCGTGCAGGCAGTAACAGAGACACTCTGCAGACACACACACACACTGAGGATTGGCTTGAGAACAGAAAGGGAGGAAGGCAAGAAATCTTTAATCTTCACTTGCAGATCAATAAGCAAGCACATCATCACCTTTGTGCTGCCCACAGAAACAGACACCATCCATTTCCCCCCTGCTCCACCTGAAAGAGAATGGCTCTGGGGGGAAGGGTTTCCTCACTGCATATCCATACAACATCTTGACATCAGCAGGGAAAGTTCCACCTAGGATGGGGGCAAGAGAAATCTACTGAAGAGCTGGTCCTCTGTCTTCCTGACATCCTGGGAGAGCCCACAGCGATGGCAGAAGCACCACGAGCCTCAGGACACCAGAGCCACTGTGCCCCCTGCTCAGCCAGCCCTGAAGCAGGACCCGCAGCCTCCTGGAGAGGAGCGTTCAGCTGTGCCATGGGCTTGGCTCTGAGCATCTTTTCTGCATCCATTGAGATTTTCCCTCCTTTACCACCTGGATACCCACTGATTTACACTAATCCTGTGAGCTTTGTCCAGCCTCCAGTTGGGTCAGCCTAAGGCTTTTCCAAGCTTCTGGCAATCCTGTTCCATCTCACTCCTTTCTGAAAACTGGGGAGAAGAACAAGGTGTTCCCCATAGCTTGGAAAAATGTGTTCCTAAAAAAAGCCTCTTTGCCAAGGTCATCTCTGTGGAGCATTTAGAGGTCAAGGTTGAGCCCTGCTGCTAATTTCATCCAGTGCAAACACATATCTACAGGCAACCTTGATGCTGCAGTGCTGCAAAGTGATGTTCCAAACACAATCTTTTAAGAAGCAACAGAGACCAAACAAACAGGTGCCCTATGAGCTTGACAAAAACTCAAATCCTCTTCAGGGGGAAATTAGCAAGCACTGCTGCTGGCTGGATCCAATTTATTAAGGTCCCAGGGAAAGCAATCATGAAGAAAAGAGATAAACAATCTTCAGAGAGAACAATTGCAGATCAGTTGTGACATAATCAGGAGACCAGTTTCTCAAGGATGGAGAAAGGGGATGCCAGGCCTTTCTCCCATTAATCAGAATTAAAAGACAGAAATATGCTGTCTATCTCTGCTCTACAGCAGTGCTGCAATTGATTGCTAATTGTTCTCTTTGAAGATTATTTATCTCTTTCCCGCAGGATCGTTCCTTCCTCCCTTCTCTCTTTCTTCCCATAAAAAAGAATGACCCTAAAGTGTCTTAAAAGGAGAATTTGCAGAATGAGAGATGCTTTGCAGTGTCATTACGAGCTCCCAAGCAGCTGGATGGGGAAACAAGCCACCCATTATGGCCAGAGTTTTGTCTGTTTAGTGAGAAAGGGCAGATTGTATCTTTAAGAGAAGCGTCAGAGAGTTGATAGGTGAGAAACCAAGCCGAATTTCCTTCTCTCTGGCTCTCAGTGCTCTTGGGTTAGGCACCATGTGATGTACGGAGCAATGTTTGGAGCCTTGGGAGACCTAATCTGGTAATGCTGGTAACTGCAGGGTCCTTCAAAGACCTTCCAAACCCTCTTTCTGCTCAGCAAATTAAGCAGTTGAGTCTAAGACGGAAACTGAAGTATCTATCTGTATTTGAGGGTCATCTGATTTTTTATTTAGAGCTTTTTCATATTACAAAATTCGTATTTTGGCTGAAGAACATTACTAGAGCCAACCCAGCAACCCAGGAATGCCAGCCAGAAAGTTTTGAACCCTGCTTAAACCCTTTGCCCGGCAAGCACCGGGAATGGGAAGATGCCAGGAACGCGATCACGAATACTGCTTTTGGGAGGTGGTTTGTAGCTGGAAGGGCAAACACCTGCCCATCAGTGTGGTGTCCACATCCTTAGTGCTGCATGGAGACTGCATGGGTGACCACGAGTCACAGTCTGGTCCCCTGTGAGCCTTGGAGTGATGTCTACCCCTGCATGTCTGTATGAGACACGGGAGGAGAGGGACTGTGCTGGGAAAGAACGTGGCAAAACCCTCCCTGCCTGCCTGGCTGGAGGGAGAGGAGGGAGCCCCGAGGGGCAGCTGTTCTGCCCTGTCCTGGACAAGGAGGGCTGGGCTCTCCTTGGTTTTCCTGGCACAGCTCGCTTCCAAACACAGGTCTGATGACTACCAAGCTGCTCCCAGCTCGCTGTGCCTGTGATGTGCCCCAACATGCTGCACTCAACCTCTTCTGGTGCCCAGTGCACTCAGACACCATGTCTTGAGTGTTTATTTGTTTCCATGGTTTTCTCTGGATCTGGACTGGGGCATTTCTGCCCTTACCCCTGCCAGACTGTGCTTGCTTTTGCCACCCAGCCTGGGTCTGCGTGGCAAAGCATCATTTTGCTGCTCTGGCAAGCAGCAGCAAGGGCACCCCTGGTCCTCATGTGGAGCACAGCCAGTCCCAAGGGGACAAGGTCTATTTCCCTGTGGAAAGACTCAGCCTGATGATTGAAAATGTGCTGTGAAACCCTGAAAGCAGCGTTGCAGGGGGGAAATCAGCCAGGCAAGCCTCACCTCACCATGAGTCAGAGGGAGGGAACAGCACCTGCCCCTGAGGGACCCCAATCTGTCACGGGAAGGGAAGAATGCAGTGAAGGGAAGAAATGCCCATTGTTGTCACCTGGGTTTGTTTGTTTTCCTCTGTTTGTCAAATGGAGATCATGAACCCCAAAGGGCTGGCAAGACAAGATCTGTTTTTGGATGGAGGCGTAGGGGCCTCGGACTAGAAGCAGCTAGGGGAGAGTAAGGGATGATAATTATTATTGCAGAAGGAATTCCCAGCTGTGGAATCAGCGTGTCTCATTAGCCCTTAAAAATGAGCAACCTAAAAAGGCAAATAGGCCTGGAAGAAGCCAACTACAAGGAAGAACCTCTCCATCCCACTTGCTCCCAGTTTCACCTTTCCTGCTTCAACATCCACAGGCCAGGGAAGGTTTCCTGGGGTTAAAAAAAATGGCTCAGCTCTGGATAGATGCACAAGTTGTTGCCATCCCTTTGCAATATCTGTTCTCCTGTTGGGTTGCTAACTGGAGCCTGTGAAGTATCCATGCTCAGGTTCTCCCTCTCTGTGCAGCTACACACCAAAGTGCTGGTTTGGAAGATGTGACACTTTAGGAAAGGACCTTGATCCTTCACTCCAAGCTCAGAGCCCAGCTTGCTCTCTGCAGTTGGAAAAATATTTTAACTTGATTTCACCACTTGCTGTTTCCTACCAAGATTCAGAAGGGAAAACACACTTAAAATACCTCTTCCACTTCAGTTTCTCAACTTGAAATGGTCATTAATTTTCTTTTTACTTGCAAAGGACATTGTCCTTCACTTCAGGGAAAAAAAAAAAAGAAAAAAGATTTAAAACAAAGTATGTAATGGTAATGAACCGATTTTGATTAAATTCTTGATGGAAAAATTCAACAGGTCCTTGATTAGACTTTTAATGAAAATCAGTGATGCAAAGTAGCCAACAGCACAGAAGTCACAGCACTCAGGGTAGGCAAGAGGGAATCAGCCTGGCTGAGACCCATTTCATCTCTCCTGCACCAAGAAGGGGTTGTTGGCTGTTGGCCAGTCTTGAGCACTGCTCTTTTCATTTCTTTTCCCACAGCCTATAAATACATTTAAAGTAAAATTAAGAAACTTGGTTTCATTCCAGTTCAAGAGAAGGAAAAAAAAAAAAAAAGGAAGGTGAAAAAATAAGCAAAGAAAAAAAAAGGTGGACTTTTAAGAAACGTGTGTTCCCTGTAAAATAAAACAATTGTTTTCCAACTTTTCTGATAGAGCAGGTGTCAGGGTAGGTGTGACTTGGTGAAAAGGCATGTCAGCTTTGTTGCATGTTTGAGGTGTGCAGAAATCTTCCCTATAACATCATCCAAAGTGTTTTGCACCAGCAAATATTTGTCTTCTGCATAGCAATAAAAGGGATTGTTCTGTAGTTCTCTGCACTGGGGTCATTCGCGTCCTGGTACAACAAATACTGCTTCTAATGAGAGAGAACAGCGCTTGATCTCTGGCTAAAGGCAATCAAAATCCATTTGGCATGGTAAGTCCAGAGAGGGAGGAGGAGAACAAGAACTCAGAGAACAAAAGCAGCCCCAGCAGCACGAGGATCCTAGAGAACAAAAGCAGGTGACAGCTATCCAAGAGTACTGTGAGGGAAGCACCAAAAACCACACAAAACCCCCACAAGAGCTCCCTTAGCGTGCTCTGGCTCGGGCTGAGTGATCTCATGGTGCCCACAAGGGAAGCAGAAGGGCAAGTTGTCCTCTGGTGTTTCACTCCCGAGGTGGAGGGGCCCCTTCGTCTAAACTGTCCCCATGGAGGTGACCCTGCATGGGGATAAAAGCACCTGGACTGCACACAGACTTCATGCTGGAGGCTCCTGCTGTGTCCCAGTGCTGTGAGCACTCAAACCCTCCCACTCCAGGGGACCATGGGAGTGATCCCTTAAAATACAACTGATTTCAGCTGGCAGGACCCTTGCAGGTCCAGGCATTGCACGCACCCATCAACAGCCCTGCAGCAGCTGGGGGTGTTTGAGAAGTGCCTGGCTGAAGAAGGTTAGTTGTGATCTCCCTGTAAACCCCACTGTGTTGAACAACCAAACGAGCAAAGACAAAAGGCCCTGTGTGGCCAGGAAGACACAAGAAAAGCAGAAGTCCTGATGGACACAGCACATCTCTGAGGAGGGGTGAGCTGGAGAGGAGGCATAGGGAAAACGATATTGAGCCTTTAACCACCATTTCTGGTGCGTGGGAGCAGGGGTTGATGCTGCCTGTCGCAGGACATGCACACAAAGCTCAGGTTTGGGGAGCAAAGCGGCTGCAGGGATAACCCTATTGCAGACAGCACCACACTGCTCCCTCCTCCTGGCTGCTGGCACTGCCAGGCTGCAAACCAGAGCCACGAACCCGGTCCTCTCCAGTGACTACGGAGACAAGAGATGGGCTTTGTCTCTGCTCTGTAACACAACTGTGACAATTATGCTGTTACAATCTGCAGAACGGGTGTTTTACACAACCTCCCCTATGTCTGCGAGGGAACAGGGCTGGGCACTGTCTCTGGCAGGCTTCAGATGCCAGTTCACTTCAGTCACACAGGCCCTCCATCAGGCTCTTCCCTGTGGTATGGTGACTGTCTTCCTGGTGATAAATCACCCTCCACAAGGAGATCAGGTGGAGAAAGGTGATAGAAGCTGCCAAAGGGCAGCAAAGGGAGAAAAGAGCCGTCCTCCATACAGATGTCCCCTGTACCACATTTGAAGGGGAAACAACAAGCCACACCAAAGAGGGGAAATTAAAAATATAGCAAATATGTCCCTCCACTCTGCAGCTATCACCTGGGAGTTTGCATAAAGTTTATGACACTCTTTCATCGCTAGAAACCAGCAGTAAAGGAGCCAGACATTTATTTTGCAGCTTGGCTCTGCTCCTTGAGCAATAAATGCTTCTGGGTCTAATGCACGATGTGGAGCCAGGTCTGCAAATACACTGCCTCTGCAGGAGCAGGGTTGAGCACTGCAAGGTGGTCCTGGGGTGCTGATGCTCCTGAGTACCTGGAAGTGCCCTGATGCATGACAACAGGGAGAGAGAGACAAAATTAATAAATACATCAGTGCACGCCTGGAGTGATAATGAGGTGTCCGTACCACCGTGGTAGCTGCTTTCCATGGAGCAGAGAGGACAAAACAGGGCTGTGATGATTTTATAGCTGAGGATCAGTGGATCACTGAGGTCTACCACTGCCCCATTTGTTCGTGGAGAAACTGGAGTGTGACCAGGAGGTCTTCACACCCACCGAGCATCCCCCTTCAGTCCCCACAGCCACCCTGTCCCCTAGCTGGGAACAGTCCCCATGGAGCAGAGCTGGGGGCAATGCAGACCTCCAGAACACAGGGACACAGCAGATTCCATCAGGCTTTTGGCTTTGTTCTGCTCCTGGCACATCATAACCCTTTGCAGCTGCTCCTTGGTGAGGATGAAGAGACTCTCCCACCCAGGGAGACTTCAGAGTCAACAGCAAAACCAGACTGGTGGGGCCTGTCCTTGTCCTCTGATGGCAGTGACAGAGAAGGTCTTTGGAGGAGATGGGGACCCTCAGTGCTCTCTGTGTTTGTTCAGGGGTGACACGCCTCCAGCAGGGACATGGCTGGGCAGAGCCAGTCACAGACCCCAGGCTGGCCTGAGCCAGGTATCCAGACTCTGAATGACCACAGGCATCTGTTTATTCTCATTTCTCTTCCTGTAGTTACATGAGGGGCCCAGTGCAAATTTTCCAAGCTCTGAGTAGAAAAAAACCGCTATCTGTCTCAAAACACTTCACTTTGAGAGGCAATAGAGCTTGCTGTGGGAATACCAGCCAGGTCTGAAACCACCCGACGGGTCACGACAAAGGTACGAAGGCAGCAGACCCCTTGCAGGGAAGCCAGACCACCTCCTTCAGGAATGCCTTCGAGGAAGACAAGCTCCAGAGACAGCTGTGATCACCTGTGGCACCAGGACCTGGGTAACAGCTTGCTGAAGATACAGTGATGTCCCACAGTGCTGGGGAGCAGAGCTGCAGGGAGAGAGGGAAAAAACCCAAACCAGCACAATCTCCAGCCATCCCTCCACAAGTAAACTGCCCCAGAATAAACTCTGGCACCAGCCAGGTAAGATTGTAATGTCTTAGCACCCTGCAAGGGACAACTAGGACGAAATAAATTCCTCTTACATTAAGTCGTGCAGGGCGTAGCAGGATGTCCTGATTTTGAAATGCCTCGAAGTTGCATTTCACAGCCTGCCCACTAAATGCCTACAGCCGGGGTTTATCGCACTTGCACAGATCTTCTGGTGTGACTCCAGCTGGATGCGGCGCCCTGGGCACCTTCCAGTTCCTTAGCGAACATCTGTCTGACATGCTGTTTGTTTTCCCACCCTCTTGCAACAGGGACAAGCCTGCTAAGGAAGGGTTTTGATCACTGGGTTGTTTTGGGTGCTGGGCCACTCTTCTTCTGCTGTGAGTTGCTGGTGAAGGAGGCAGCCTCTCTCCAGCAGAGCTTTTACACACAGAGGGACTGTTGGGACACCCATGTTTTTACACACACACAAGGGCTAAGCCAGCAGTCTCTGGAGAACAGTGGCTGAGAGCTGTGTTTATCACTCACAGAGCTGCTCCATCGGCTCCAAGATACACCACAAGGCTGCATCCTCATCCATCCACATGGGTGGAGACTGCTTCAGTCCCAAGGACCTTGATGTTCCTGCTATGGTACTGGGAGTAATGCTTCTCCATACAGTTTGAGAAAGCCACTCTCATCCCTTCACAGTCATCTGGGAGTCATCTGAATCCTGCTCCAAACTCTCTCTGGGGGCACAGACTTGCAGGAGTCTGATTGCAGGGTGCCAGCTTCCCACGGATGTTGGCACACGTGCTTCCAGCCCTGGATGAACACATCACCAGGGCATCCCACGCACACCTCTGCCCACACAGACCAAGCTAGGCCACATGACAGCCACCATGGCTCATCTTGGAATGGGTGTGGCTCTGGAGCAGAGCTCCTGCTCCCTTCTCTGTGGCCAAAAGCAAGCATTCAATCTGTGTACAGCCTGCATTGTTTACATCCTGACAGCACTCCCATCAGAGAGCTGCTTGCAACCAGTACATGCATTTTGGGTGCCTTGGCTGCGCTGTGCTGCCTGCTCCCTTCTCTTCCTGCTCCCTGCTGGAGCTGCCCTTGCCACACAGCCTCTTGTAGCCTGCTCCAGGGCTGTTTCCACAGCTACACAGCAGCATGAGGGTTGCATGTGAAGTAACACCAGCATTCTCCTCTTAATCTGACAGCAGGATAAGGAGGAAAACAGAAGTCCAGGTGGTAGTTTGGCCTGTGGGTGCGTGGGAGATAGCGATGGAGAAGATACATTCCAGGCTGGTTTGATTTTGAACCAGACCACACAACCCCTACCCCAACCACAGAGGCATGTTCATCTCCTCCAGCTCCACACCCAACCTGGCTGCACACACAGCGGTGCCACAGGAAGCTACAGGAAAGCCACCTCAGTGACCCTTCTCCTAACTACAATGACCAGGGCAAGTGCTAGATCTTCTTCTGGGGACCTCCAGGGGCCCGGCATTCTCTGCAGCTCTCCCCTTGTCGGGTCCCCAGCTGGCACCTGTCCCAATTCGCACGCCCAGAAATTCATGGTACACTGATAACCCAATGCAAACACAGAAATCCCAGTATGAAACGTGTCCCTGAGCACATCGGGCATCTCCTTGGTGCTGTTTGTAACTACAGAGGCAAACAGTCCTGGGAGCAGTGCTGCCAAGAGCCCCCCGGAAAAGCCCCAAGGTCCAGATAGCCAACGGGTCTGTTGATGGGGCACAGAAGAGCACAGATGTGGCTTTTCCCTCCTGTTCCTCTGATTCAGTCAACGTGCTTCTGATTTAGCAGGCAGCTGGGCTGGGAGCATTCGCAGCAGTCTCTGTGTGCCTGGGAAGCCCTCTCATTGGCATTGGACAAGCCCAGGCATCCTCAGCTGCTTTCTGCTTTGAAAAAGAATTCATCCGTGGTGGAAGCTGGGAGCTAGACCAAGTACAGATATTTTGGCACTGAAGTAGCAGGTACTGCATTGTCCTGAGATGCCTTTTTCTTTTCTGACTTGCTGATGCCAGGGGGTTAGAGGGGAGCTCAGACCTGAGAATAATTTTTCATCAGCTTTCCATATCCCCTCAGTCTGCATATTCCTACACCACATAAGTCCAACTCTGTCAGACCTTCTCACGGCATCAAAACATTTTGCTGCTTTCCAAATTTTCTCTTGTTCCTGATTTTGTTTGTTTGTTTGTTTAATTATTGCTCTGTGGAAAATTTCGAAATGGCAACTGTTCCACCCCTTTTGGGAAAAACAAGCAGACACTGAAATGTTGGGTTTCCCCTTGGAGGAAAAATCCCATGTCTCAGTGTTAGAGGTCAGTGCCTTGATTCAGCGGCAGTAGGAGGGTGTCAGGGAGGGAGGTCCTAAAACACAGCTGCACCCTTTGGTGAAGGCTGGGGTGAAGCTTTCGGTGCCCTGGGCATCTTCTGCCCTTATCCCTTAGGAAACAGCCTGCAACCTGCCAGCAGCTCCCACTTCAAGGCAGTTGGAATGCTGGATCCATGCAGGTCACTTGCAGAACGAGTCTTGTTCCCAGGTTGCTTCTCCAGGGATCTGATTCTCTCCTGTTCCAGGTGAAGCTTTTCCAGCATCTGTCCTTTTTGTGTCCTCCTTTTACTCTTGACTGCATCACCCCAAGTGCGATGACCTGCTCTAGCAGGGAGGTTAGACTAGGTGATTTCCAGAGGTCCCTTCCAGCCCCAGCATTCTCTGATTTTGTGATTCTGTGACTTTCTCTGCCTCCTCAATCCCTTCTGGGTTCTGATATCTCTTCTCTGCTTTCCCATCAGGATTTTCTGCTCTTTCCTTGCCCCAGAGCTTCCTTCATTGCCCCGAAGCTGCTCAAGGCTTTGGGGGGATGAGACAGGTAGGGGAAGGTGTGACCTTTCCTGACAAAGCCTGAGATGTGGAAGCACTGTGCCCTGAGTAGTGCACTGTGACGCTGCTCTGCTGTTCCACCTTGCTCTCCACAGTGCTCTGACCAGCAACAGAAGAACCAGCAGTGTCCATTCCCACTTGGTGTCAGGATTGGTGCAGCGCAGGATGAGTGCCCAGGTGCTGCTTGCAAACAAGATAATGAGGCCGTGGTCAAGGCTCCTTACAGGAGACGGCACCATGACTCAGCATCTCCTCCAGGACAGCTCTGCTGCCATTTTTTGCAGCCAGCTTCAGTGAGCTCCATCACACTGTTTGGCTTGGATCCCTGAGGGTCTCTCTTTCTCCAGACCTTCTCCATCGCTGGACTGTAATTCCCCACCAACCTCTGCCTCCTCAGGGCTGTTTTTTCCCCCTCCTCTAATCAGTATCACTTAGGGCTGCCTCTGCTGCGGTCTCAGCATGCAGCTGCTGGCCTGCAGCACCACAACTGAGTGAGTCCCAGGACTCAGCAGCAGCTCCTCTGAGAAGACAAATCGGTCATTATGCATCTGAACAAATAGATTTCATATTCCAAATGGAGAGATCTGTCAGCAGCTCCATTCCTCTGGGAAGCCATGAATGTCAAGCCATTTAAGAGCCCTTTCCTAATGATGCCCCTGGTGAGCAGCCGTGAAGACGTATAGCCCCAGAGCTCAGCGAGGGTTTGCTGGAGACTATCAGGGTAGAGGGGAAGATTAGGAGGCATTAGCACAGCAGAATGTCTCGTTCAGCACTTCCTCTGGAGTCCTGCACAGCAGAAAAGGAGCACGAGGCATGGGCTCAGATTAATGGCTTCTTCACAAGCCCGCTTTGTCTTCTGACAGAGGAGAAAAATGATTGCACACACACACACACAGGCACGCACACGAATGAGGGGAGATGGGCCGTTCTGCCTGACTTGTACAGTTTGTAATGGAGAGCCTGGCTGGAAGGAGAAGGAAAAGATGAAGTAGGGCAATGGGAATGTGATCCCTCTCTGACCTGCTGTGATGCTTATCGACTGCAGACCCTGCAAGGTTTGTCCTGGCACTATTCCCTCTGCAATCCATAGCCCTGTAAAAGGCAGCTCTCTGCTGGGTTGGGGGGGAAAGTCACCCAGGTTTGGAGACTCTCTCCCAGGTCAGCAGACTGCAAGAGCTGACTGTGACCCCCAGCAGCATCAACAGGGTTAGGGTGAGCCAGGAGCTAGCCCTTGCAGCCAGGACTGTCCCCACGGGCAGGGACCAGGGCTCCCTGCTTCCAGACAAAGGGCATGGAGCAATGTCTCAAGCCCATCCATATGGCAAGTCCATGGCTTTCTCCCACTGCCCACATAGGTGCTCCAACGTGGAAGCCGAACAATTGGAATTCCCATTGAAAACATTCAGGTTGTAACACTGCCCTGGACAGACATCCCCTCCCATGCCCTCTCTGCTAGATTTGGTCCAAATTTGCCAATTTGCTGGCTAGTCCCCTCAAAGTAGAGGTTTTTTGGCAAATTGGGGTTTTCCAGGAAACACACCTGACTGAGTGTCACCGAGCACTTCGGAAACCTCTCGCAGATCTGTTACATGGAAACTTGTTAAAAATTAGCAGTTGTGTTCTGGACAAAACAAAACAAACACATTCACACCAAGTAAAGGTGACCAGAATCACAACACCTGGCTTCAATAAGCACGGGCAATTTCAATTAGCATTCCCCAACATCCCTAAACTTAAACACTCATGCTGATAACCACTGCCTACATATGAAACGTGGCCCTATCTTCTTCTAAATGTGTGTACCAGCCTGCCTGTTATCTCTTCAGATGGAGCCATTTGTATTAAGGAAAGAAAAATGCAAGTATCTAGGGGCCACCTTTAATAAAGTATTTGATAGAGTGCCTTGCAAAACCGTACCTGGCAAATGAATTCGAATTGGAGTGGATACAACCTGAGACACCTGACGGAAAATTGGCTAAGAGGTGTGTAAACACAGAGCCATGATAAACTACAGGGGTCTGCATGGGGAGGAAGGTGTCCAGGAGGTGCCACAGGGATCGATGTGAGAGCTGGTCTAGTTTAACATCTTTATTAATGACAGGGAGGGAGAAGTAAACAACGCATTAATAACATCCCGGGATGATACTGAACAGCACAATTCCCTAGACAGAGACAAGAGAAGGAATTTGCAGAGCAAGCGCTGACCCTGCATAGCTTCTTGCTTTTTGTTGTCAAGGTCAAGGGATGTATTGGGCACTGGAGGTGGGAAAGGAGCCATTGGGCTGAAAGGAATCTGGAAAAGGAGCCCAGGCAGGAAGCATGAGATGAATACTGTGAGATAACCGAGGGAAAGCAAGTTTGGGTCAAATTCCATTCTCTAACCCCCCAAGATCCTCCTTTTTGACCCGAGAAGGGCAGTACGGACAACGGGCCATAAAAATTGGCAGCTATGTCTCCATATCTAGATGCTCCCTTCAAGATGCTGTGACTCTCCAAGGAAGCTTCAGGCAAGTGCTTAAAATTAGAGATGCTGTCTGTCTCAACACCAGAGGTATTGCCCTGGTGCAAAGGAATGCTGTGTCAGTAGTAAATGTCTCAGGATGGACAGCAAGCATGAAGTGATCAGTGAGATCCCTGCTTTTGGAAATTGGTGATTGCTTAATACCAGCAATTGTCATTTTATTTCATTTATGTCATCTTTTGGAGCATGATTCTGGCTAGGGAAACACACACACACACACACACACATGCTCAATACTTCAGAAAGACTAATTTTCCACTTTTCAAGGGAATTATGAGCAAAACTCTTGGGGAGGAAGATGAGGGCAGGAAAATTAGATGATCAAAGTTGAGCAAGTGGGAGACGGTGCAGGAAAGAGCCACAAAAAAAACCTGTGGAGCTGGAAGAAAATCAGCCTTGCAATGAGAGACTGAAAATTCTTGATCTGTTTAGCTCATCAAAAAGAAGATTGAGATTTAACTGATTGCAGTGTGTAAGGACCTTCCCAGGAAGAAAATACAAGGTGTGAAAGGCTCTTCAATCACATGGGGAAAGGAACAAAAGAGCCAACAGCTGGAAATTAAGGTCAGACAAATTCCAGTAAGACGAAAGGCCCAGATTTGCTGCAGAAAATGTGACCAGACATTCAGTCAAAATCCCAGGGATGTGGTAACTTCTGGGACATGGTAATTTCTTCACATCTTAAAGCAAGGGATGATTTTCTGTAAGATGCTCCAGTCAAATACGGGACGCCTTTCAGCAGAAACCAGATGCAATCCCAGATTCACACAAGAGGGCTGTGCTGCAAAGGGGGTCATGACAGATGACATGTGGTTTTCTTCCAGAATTACTTGGCTGGAAGAGGATGTTTAAATACCTTATGCTGTGTCTCATTCCTTTCCATTCCACAACTGCTGGCATATCCTCTTTACACCCTTAATTACAGATCTGCATTCGTCATCTTTTGTCCATTCTAGATACTGTGGAGCACTTGTTTTTGTCATGTTTGCTATACCAATGTCTTCATTTATCCCACACGGCTGTGTGTCATTTCAAAGCACAGCCCGTGGCTCCCCATGCATTTTCCACACCTGTGGTTAAGATCTCAATAGGACAGTTCCTGTTTTATTCCTAGAACTGCAGGAGCCTATTAAAGAAGGAAACTTACGCTGTGCTCTCTTTAAGGCAAGCTTTATTCTTCTCTGTGCTAGTAAATTTCTTTTCCCCCAGTTGTGAAGCTCGCATCCTTTTCAACAGCACAGCCTCTTCTTCTCTTAACTTGAGACAACCTGGTATCAGGTACCCCGAATTCACCTCCTGAGGGGTTCTTGCTGGCTCTACCTAACGCT
The DNA here is from genome assembly GCA_014706295.1 of Lycocorax pyrrhopterus obiensis. Taxonomy (NCBI): domain Eukaryota; kingdom Metazoa; phylum Chordata; class Aves; order Passeriformes; family Paradisaeidae; genus Lycocorax; species Lycocorax pyrrhopterus. The sequence goes on along the minus strand of JACSVZ010000014.1, from coordinate 7,601,790 downwards.
AAATGCGCCTTGAATTAATGCCGCAGGAGGAGCTCAGACTGCCAGAGGGAGAAGCAGTGGGCTCTGGGGACTGGGACCTGGGGAGGAAGCCAAGGTGGAGGAGAGAGGCTGAAGGTTGTTCTTGCTGTTATTGTTTAAGTCAGCAGCAAAGGCAAGGCCAAGAGTGAGGGTAGGCTTGACCCTGCCCTTGCACTCTGTAAGGGAGCCGGCTGAATGCGCTGTTGCTCACACACAGGTCTCGTGCAAGGAGACATCCAGAGACAGGACCCATCTGGATCAGACCTCTTTCCTGGGAACAGTGCTTGTATGACTTCCTGGACAACACAAAGTGGCCAGAAAAGCGAAGGCACTTCGGAAATAGGCAGAAGTGGTGAAAAGTATGTGGGGAAAGGCCCAGAGCAGGAGTAAAAGGAGGACTTGCTTGCTTGCAAGAACTTGGGAGGAGGAGGGAGGGTATTAAGGGTCCCCTGGTGGTTTCACTGGGAGGAAGAGAATTAAATCAGGCAAGAAAAATTGCATCTGAACATCAAGAAATGCTTTCTGTCACATAGATGTATTAGCTTGGGGAATTGCATCCTTAGGCACAGGGTGAGGACGTGGTTGCTCAAGACATACTCAGCAACCCTCGGAGCTTGAAGGGAAGTGTCCTGTTGAGGAGTCATTGTCTCAGAGCTGTGCCAAGCTGGGACAGTCCCAGTGCTGCCATTACTCCCCCATTGTGTTGATGTCATTCAGAGGGTGCTGCTGGGTGCCCTCTGTAGCCCTGGGACCTCAGAGCGTCTGGTTTCACAGGCTGGGAGGAGGGATGTGAATCCTCCTCGTGGTGTCCAGCCCCAAGCTCCTGTGTCCTTCTCCCATGGGTGGATCCTTGGATGACTCTCATCTCACCTGCTCAGGCGCCAGTGGTGAGGAGATGGGCAGGAGGAGAAGGGCTCCCCAGGGGTCCTGGGCATCCTAGGCTGATGTCCACACCAGTGCCCCTGCACTGTGATGGATGGGAAGTCACAGCTGGCTGTTTTACCTCCATGGCTGCGAGCCCACCTCTGGCAAAGCTCTGGCATGACCACCAGCCCACTTAGGTTTCCCCAACAGCTTTATCCTGTGGGATGTCGGCTGTAGGGACTTCCTGACTTTCTTTCACCTTCCCTTGCTCACTGACCCAGCCTCTTGGGCCTACTTTGGCCAGGGGTGACCACGTCTCCAGGGCAGACCACCCTTATCAAACTGGTGGGCTCCTACAGAAGCTCTGAACGCAGGAGCCAGCAGCACCACTTCTCCAGCAGATATATCTGTTTCCTAAGTAAGACCTATTGCCAGCCTGTCCCTTATCTACCTTTCCCTCCTTTCCAGCCGCTCCTCTCTTTCCGGCTTCTCCCAGAGTTGTGTTGTTGCCATGGTTACCCGTTTATCTTTAAAAGATACATTTCCCCCCACCCCACCCCAATGCAAAGTAAAATTCCCGAGCTTCATCCTCCATAGAGAACTGCCTCCCTCTAAAGTGGCACTAATTGAGCATGAAATGCTATGCAACTAAATTACACCATAATTTATTCGGCGTTAAATGATTTTAAGCAGTGGCTCAGGAGCCCTGGGAACAAGAATCACTCCCCTCTTCCCACTCTCCTCACTTCCTCACCGTGCTGCCTGCGCCGCAGCCGGGAGCAAGCCGGAGCCCGAGGATTGCACCCTCCGAAGAAGGACCAGCCCTCAACAGGACAGCCGCCACCCCACCGTCTGATTTTTTCGGGAGAGCTGCCAGCTTGTTGAGCACTCATCAAAGAACCTCTGATCACAGCCCGATCACTCCTAAGAGTCCTAATTTCTGACAGGGATCCTGTCAGTAAACTGCAGCCTACGGGATGTCACCAGCATCGTGCAGGACCTGGGTGGCTTTAGCCTGTCAGGCTCAGATCAGGGGCCGAGGGCTTTTCCACTTTGAAGAGACAGAACTTCAGCGCAGACAGTTTGGCCAGCTTGAAACCAGTGGCCAAATTATATCACATTGGCTATTTCTTCATTCCCAGACCACAGATCCTTTCCTTCCATCTGACAGTTGCCCTCCAGCGCTGTAGAATACCAGGTCTCTCACACTGGTGTTTCTCTGCAGCAAGGAGATGCATATTTTTCCTAAGGAAATAGAGAATCATTTCCTTCCCCTTCTAAACTCCAGCAAAATACCATTTTGAAGAAAAATGCAGAAGTTTCACATCGAAAATGGAAAACCGAGATATTCCAACACTCTTCAGAAATATTTTTCACTGTCTTTTCAGACTGAAGACATTTGACAAAATTGACAAAAATATCGGAACTACCCCCATCAGCACAAGGTGTATTTTTAGACATGGAAGAGGACAAGTTTCATTCAGTGAGAAAAAATGTCCCTACTTCCACTCAGAATGGAGACAGTTTCAGCACTGTGTAAGAGATTCCAGGAGAAATGCATTCCCCTAAATAAGGAAGGATGGGAAAAGTACTAGCAGGATCAGAGGTACAGAAATATAGAGCAGCTTACAGCTTTCTTTTTTATTAAATATATGGGGACTAGGATTAATTGGGACTCCTTCAAATCAAAGAGTAACTGGGGACAAGAAGCAGCTAGCCCCAGAGAAAAGGAAGCAGGGCTGCATGAGCAAGCAGATTAGGACTCTTCAGTCTGTGTAAGGCCTGGGTGATGATTAAGGCTGGGTAGATGTAGATTAGGAGTTCAGCAAGTCTAAAATAGCATGGAAAAGATGACTGGGGATAGATGCTTTTCTGAGACAGCACTACATCAAACTAGAAGAGAGCAGGTTCAAAAGAAGCAAAGGGATTTTTCTCTCATATGTGGAGGTTAACCTGTGTAACTTCTCACCACAGGACATTGTGGGTGGTAAAAGTGTTATAAAAACACGTGGTACAAAAAACACCAGGATTATTTCACAGGGGGATAATTCATCAAAAACTCCTTAATCCTAGAGCGGTGTTTTGTTGCAAGCTCGAAGATGGTACTCAGGAAAAAAAATCATAGAATCACGTTGCATTGCTGCTGTTTGAAACACACCCTTGAGGATGCTGATGTGCTGGGACAAACTTATTTAGAGGGATTTTTGTGGTCTCACAGAACTGTCTCAGGTGATTGCCATCCAGCAGGAAAGAGCTGTGTGGGTGTCTGAGCCCTGTTCCAGCAGTGCGGGCACTGACAGCATGCCAGACCTCCTCCCAGACTGTGTAACCTCCTTCTGCTGAAACAATATTCCAGTGGGAAAGATCAATTTATCCAAAGCAAAACGTTTCACTTAGAAGTGTTGCCTTTGGGACAAAACTCATTTTAAGGTGGAAAAAAAAAAGAAAAAGATAAAGAAGAAAGAAAGGGGGAAAAGAAAAAAGAGGATGAGTACTTTGATAAGGTTGAAGTGTTTCATTTGGGTCTTTCTTGAGTGCAGTGTTTAAGATGAGTCCTTCCCCTGTTTCAAAAAGGGAAATACATCGTAAAACCAAATGAAAAATGCAAAAAAAAAAAGGAAACTGAAGCAGAACTGTTTGAGTCATCCCCACATCTTTTTCCCCTGCTGTTTTCCTTCAAGAAGACGGTTAAATCTCCCTGGCTTTTGTTCCGTCCTGGAACGGAAAACCTCTTAAAACCACTGAACTTCCCCCAGGTTCTCTCGCACAACCGCTTCCCTGCCCTTTGGGATGACCTCTGTGGTGGGAAGCCAAGATGCTGAGCCCAGGCCAGTCTCCAACTGCCCCAGATAATCCTCCCAGCTCACACTGAGCTCTGCTAGAAGAGGCAGCTGGTACAAAACTTGCCCATCCTTTTCTCGGCAGAAAGGGAAAATGCCAGGCTCCACAGCTTCAACTCAAATGCCTTTCACCCCCGTGATTTTCCCTGAAGTTGAGCTCTGAGTGCTGGCACTGGGGACACGGTGGACAGCAGTAGCCACGCCAGCTCTGCATGCTCAGGAGCAGCCCCTGTACCAAGCAGGGAGCACACGCCTCGTGTGTCCACCCCACCAGGACACCGGCACCCCCTGGGACCAGCTCCCCATCACCCCTGATGTGATCCCCAGGGTTGTTCCTCCACCAGGAGCCTGTGGAATGGTGGAAAGGCTCTTTTCCAACCTTGAGTCAGACAGGTGGCCTCTGTGCTGCTGGCAGGCAGGCAAAGGGCCACGCTCTTTCCTGCCAGTCAGCTCTGAGAACTGAAGGAAGACATTTGTTTGCTCTCCTCTGCCACCCAGCCTTGTGAACTCAAGGTAGATGTTTGTTTGCTCTCATCTTTCCTACAGCATTTGAGAGCCCTCTGAGGCAATGTTTTTCACTCCATCCTGCCTCGTTCCTTGAGGTGATCCCCAGCATACAGAAGCCCTCTTGCACCTCACCCAGCAAGGCCACGCTGTGGTTAACACTCAAAATCCCTGCCAGCAAATAAATAATTACTTGAGAGAAGCCAGGCTCAGAACTGGGCTTGGACAAACAACATTTTCCTCGTTGTTTTTTTTTAAGCTGGCTTAAACAAGAGAGTTGAAAAATATTTTTGCGCCAGAAGTAAAACTTTGGGTGAATTTGAAAGGTGAAAAGCATTATTCTGGCTCAAAAAAAGCCTCCTGTTTCCCCTTCAGAGCTTCCCAACGTTTCTTAGTGTGATCTCCGCAAACTAAAAAAATACAGTTTTCATGGGAAAATGCAAAAAAGTGCAATTTAAGTGCCTGCAGAAGGGCTTATTTCTGACTGAAGCAGTCTTTTCTCACCCAAATTAACTGTTCAGTTGATACAAAGTTTCAAAGCACGCTCGTCACACCGAAGTGCAGAAAATTTCACCCAAAGGGTGTCATTTCCTGGCATTCCCATGGCCGCAGAGGTGTCATGCAGGGGGCTGCAGTGCTCCCATGAAGCACCAAGAGCTGTGAGTTGCTGCGCTTTGGGGCTTTTTAAAGTAAAATAACAATCTTTTGAGAGTGAAAGTCCAGTCCTGGCAGAACAGATGTTGTAACTTATCACATTTATGGTGGAAACTTGAGGGCCAAGAGGGAATTCAAACAGCAAATAGTTAACAGCATAAACCCAAATAACGAGAAATATATAACGTGTATCAGAGGACCGAAGGGAGTTGATTGGTCTGAAGGAGCAGTGGGGGGTAGAAAGGAGCAATTAAAGAGAAGGAGGAGGAAGAGGAGGCAAAGGAGGGCATTGCTGCGCAGCCCAGTGATTCCCTTAAATCCAGAGGGGTAAAAGTGTACGACTCTCATTAAAATCAGCTGCTGTCCTGGAGGACCCGAGTGTAACCCACACTTTATCCATCTTCTGCAATCAAGCCATGAGCTGAGGGCAGGGTCACAGGGCATTGAGGTCTTCTCTAATTACCTGCCCCAAACTTCGTTAGCTCAGCTGATGTGTCCCTGTGCCCTCCCGGGGCGCCGGAAAGCAGCCGTGAGTCACAGCGCTGGAGTGACACAGGTTGCCCCCCTGAGCTGAGACTCTGGGAAACAGAGAGTCCGATGTAGAAGATGGGGAGGAGAGGCACAGACCCTCTCGAATTCCCCATGTTGCCTCACTAACAGCTCGCAGCGGCTAACCTCTGGAGTTTCGGCTTGCTGATTACCTCCCTTTTGTCCCCCTTAAACGCTTTTGTTGTTGTGATTAATTGTTTGCCACCGAAGCTATTACTTATCAGATTGTTTGCTAGCTCCTTTATCAGCTGAGCTGAACAGGGGCTTGTTTGTGTGGCGGTGAAGCAGCGTGGGAGGCTGCAGAGCTGGATGGAGCCACAGGAGAGGTTGGCTGGAGGAGGCTGTTGGGATACAAAACCGCTTCTGGCAGCCAAAGCCCAGAGTTTCCTAGCCACGGGAGGTGCTAGTTAAGCACCGGTACGGTTCTGTCAGCCCCAGTCAGTGGTTTGCTCAGATCTAGTATTCATTAAATGCTATATTCTTCGATAAGTGGAGAAGGTATTGTAGAGCTTTAATAAAGGCTGTTGCTCATAATACTGCTTACCAAAGCCTTTCATCTTCACCCTAATTAATTCATGCTAATTTCCTTGCCAGTTGGATACATCAATTTGAAGTTTAAAATAGAATCTTAGTTTGTTTGTGGAGTTGAACATGTTGCAAAATATAGCTCTCCTGTCAGAAAAAAAAAAAATTGCATAAAGGGAAAGATCCAAACAGGATCTTACAAACACGATGTGCTTTGCAGTGTGGGGTGGAGAAATGCAGCATTTCTCCAGGGCCCCACATCTGCCCCCTCACTGTAGGATCAGTCCTAAGTGCTCAGAGACTCCACTGGGAACCCTCTCTAGCAACAGGATCTTTCCACTGTGCTATTGCACCTTTGCTTTTATCGACACAAAGACGGAAGACTAACATATTCCTTCACCTGGACTCACTCCTGCGTGTCATGATCAGAACAAGCTTTATCAGAAGATGCCATTTCTTTGGGCTGGAATGTTGGGCTGTTTGAAAGGTCCCTCTGAGGAGCAGGTTTTTGCCTAATCCAGCACAGGCCCCGGGGTGCTGGGGAAAGAGTACAGCGAGGATTGCATTCAGGCTGCTCTCAGTTGTTTTTCTTCCCACCAGCACTACAACAGCTCAGTTCCTGCTGTAGCTTAAGGGATATAAAGTCACAGCTGAGAGGGCTGTAAAGGACGCAGAGAGCCATCAGTCATCTCCTTCCCCAAAACTAGTCTTTCTCCAGTCCTTCCTGGCAGACACGTTATTCTCAAAGATTCCCCAAAATAGCAAGCCCCCTTCTCTCCAGACAGTCAGCAAACACTTAATTCTTGTCACTGTGATTTACTTGTATCTTGCTTGAAATCCCCTTCCTGCAGTTTAAACCTGTTCCTTCTTTCCTGTCCAATGGCTGTGGATCATTCCCACCCTCTCTGCTGCCTCATGACTGTTCCCCAGCCTTTTCTTCCTCACAAGCCCAGGCTTTCTGTTCCTCTGTACGGGTCAGTTTGGAGTGATGCAGGCAGACATTCAGACACAAACGTGATGAGAGAAGCAGAGACCCAGGAGATCCGTGCACATGGGCTTGCACACCCGCACATGAGCGCTTCCAAGCGTGCACACCTTGCATCCAGCCTTTTTCTCCCTAAGCATCCTTTGCTCGCTGCGCCGGCAGCAGCAGCACAGGTCCCTGAGCTGTCAGAGAAATAACCAGCTCTCCCAAAAGCCTCAGGTAACTGTGGGCTCTGCAGCCCTGGTGAAAAATCCCCTTCAGCACTGGAGAGGAGAAAAATTCAGTGTAAACGGTTGTCGAAGTCCCTCTGCTCCTTGCCTTAGTATGTGGCTGGCTGACCAGCAGAGAGACAGCAAAGAAGCTGTCCGTGCACCCTCAGGCATGATAATGGGCAGGGTGGATTCCAGGGAATCACAGGAAATTTTGCTAGAAATGTGGCGTGCAAAGAGGTACCGCAAGTTCCAGCTGGTTTGAATTTTCTCTGTATTTATAAAAAATAAATTGATACTTTATTACCTAATCAAAGTAGCTACTCATGCGTTTTTGCCTCCCCCTCCCTCCTCAAATTTAGCACGGGTGTTTCAGATGCTAATATAGAGCTCCCCGGAGAACAAGGGAGCCTTTCTGTGAGACTTTTTAAAGACATCTTAGAGGATGCTTAATAAAGAGGCAGCATGGGGTGGTGTCTGGGTCAAAGGCTTGACATTCAGGATACTTGGACTCCTTCCCGGCTCTGGCACAACTCCAGAACAAATGCTCCATTGCTCTGTGACTCAGTTTCCCCCTCTACCAAGTGAGATCCTAAGCCTGCCCTTTCCCATGGTTTGGCAGAGAGCTAAAATCTGCCCCTGGTACCACCACCACCCCTGCGTTCCCCATCCTACCAACCACTGCAACATGTTCCCTGTGGCACAGAGCACCCCAGCCCCAGCCCAAGGCCGAGCCCAGGCTCTGTGGGCAATTTGTGCCATAAAAAACCTGTGCTCAAGGGCTTAGAGCTGCCTTGGCCAGCAGAACATGTAAACCCCAGGACTCCCTGGATGCACCTTGGTGCAGGGATGGAGATGCAGGATTAGCTACTCGCAGCGGTGAGCTGACACTGCATGACCTATTTTCAAGGATCGTTTTACGACAGATTTTGGTTAACTAGGCGGCAAAAAAGATTTTGGCTTTGTGGGAGTTGCCGGAGTGGAAGAAGAAAACACTGAGGGTGCAGGATAAACTCTGCTTTCGTTCACAGATTCCACTGGTGTGCAGGTTACACTGATGGAGGGATGAGGAATCATGTTTTCTTCCCACACAAGCTAATATGGTGGAGAGCCAAACTTTTTTGCTTTTGGCAGAATTTTAAGGAGGTGGTTACCCACGCTAAATATGTGTTACCCACACATTTTGGGGAAAAGAAACGCCACACAAAATAGGAAAGAAACCTTTTTTTCTAGCAAAAACAATAATTTTGTAAAAAATTTTGCCTAAAAGTAGAGATAAACACTGTGTTCTGTCTTGCTTCCCATGTAAAACCAGCAGGAGAAGACACTCAGGACCAGGCATTTCTATTGCCAGTTTTGTTCTCGGAACAAATGGTGGCATCAGCCTGGAACCAGCACCCTGGGTCACCTGCCCCACACACACAGCCCCACACATGTCCCCAGCATGCACAGCTGCAGACACAGTGTGGGTCCAGCAAGTGGCATTCCCCAAAAGGCATTCCAGCAAGTTTCAGCTTGGGTTTTATAAGCAGAAAAGAGGGAATCACCCCTGAGCGAGGGAAGAAAACAACTCTGAAAGCATCTTTGGGAAGAGCCACTCCTGAGGGAGGGATCCTGTCCCTGCAGAGCACTGCCAACAACTTGTGCCCTCAGATTCCACAGCCCAATGCAGGATTGTGTGAGTCGTCACACACAGTTGGGACAGAAACATCAGCTGGGCAGGAGGGAGGTGTCCCCCTTCAGCCTTCTTGCCTGGATAAATTCTGGTTTGTTTCTCTTCTCTTTGTGTGGTTTATTTGATATGGATAGATGTGCTGGAAGATGAAAGAGAAGGGACTTTTCTGAATCATGGGCCCTCACATGGATATCAGACTCCTGAACTGGAAGAAAACTCTTTGCATATTCTATAGACAGGACCCTGGAGAGACAGGAGACTGCAGCATCTCTTCATGCCCTGCTATGGCAGAGTTCACTCTGCTGGACCCTGCCCTGCCTGCAGAGGTACCTGATGGTCACCCAGGAAATATAATGAAAAAGAGCATTGCTCTCACCACATTTCAGGGGCGGCAAGGAGGTCAAGAAAACGAAGATGTACCTCAATACCATACAAGTTATCCTAATGGGATTTAACAAGCTTCAGGGAAAGCTGGCTGTATCATATTTGAAACAGTGGATGTCTTCCTGTAGCCATGTATTCTCAGCCCTGTTGAATGCATGGAATAGGGACACACTCTTTGTTGTGCCATTGTATAGAAAGGAACCTTAATGAGAACCAAGCAATTTGATGAAGCTGTGCAAGAAACCTGTGCCTCAAGTGGAAGTGTGTTCTGGATCTCATCTCCATCCCTGTCTTGAGTTTCCCTGGCTTTGCCTAGCAGGTAGGGAGGAGAGACAGGGAACAGGCAGCAAGCATGGGCAGGCTGTCTTAAGAAGACAGGAAAATATCAGTCTGTATATTTAGCCAAACACCCCTTAATAATTTCAGGTTTATTTCCCCATCCTGTCAGCTCATGAAGCAAGCTGAACAGTTTCAACACCCGGCTGGGCTTTGCATTTCATCTCACATCGAATCCACTGTCTGGAGACATTTGTTTTGCTTTCATTTATTCCAAAGTCCTGATCTAAGCCATGGAGGGGGATTTTTCCAGTAGGTGCCTGTGTGGCAGGGGGGAAGAGGAACTCAGTGAGTGACTCAGCTTCATACTAACAAGGAGAAATTAAAACCTAGAGCGACTTCATGCAACTAAATGCAGTGAAACAGGCCCTTGATCTAATCAGCACTTTCTAAAGGAATTAAATGCCAATCTATTTTAAAATGCATTTCACTGCGACTTAATGAGGGCAACAGGGAAAAATCAATTGGTTGTGTAATTTGGGATTTCAATAATAAAAACAATAAATGCTAATTAGAAACATTCTTATTAATGTCATAAAATTCTTGGACAGATTGTAGTCACGTAATTAAAGTTTGACAAAGCTGCTTGAAGAGTTTGAGTTTGACAGCAATCCCTGGGACATGGACAGAGAGTGGGATGAAGGCAGGCTGTGCTCAAGGGTGCATGGTTCCAGGAAGCAGGGGAGTTCTGGGAAGGATGGAAAGCCCTGGGAAACAGGACCACCCCGAAGTCCCTCTGATCCTTCAGAGCTGTGCAGAGACAAGGCCATGGAGCCGAGCATCCCTCATTCATACCCACGGTGGCACCCAGAACTTAGTCCACATTCTCAGTACTCTGCAGCTGCCATTAACACAGGGCAGGAGTCTTCTCTCCTGCCACGCCTCTGAAAATTGCTGATGTGAATGTCAGCTGTCACTCAGACTCAGGGTGTGGTACTTCCCCCGAGTGCAGAGCCAAATCTGGCAAGGCTGGTGGGATGTCCACTCAGTTAGTTAATCTCTTTGCTCTTGCTGTGTAAGACACACAAGCTCTGAGAAATACAGCTCCCTTTTAATGTCTAACAGGCAGTGAGACTATCTAGCACTGTTAGGGAATAACTCATTTCCTTCTGAGATGTCTCAGAAAAATAGAAATCCCTGCACCAAAAATGCTCATTCATCAGGCAAAGGCCCCTGTTGTAGCACAAGAGGAATTGGGATGATTTTCTCAACAGATCTCAGTGTCTTGCCTGGAGGCGCAGACATTTCTGCATGGAGCATCAGAGGGCATGGTTTGGCCTGTGCAGAGCAAGATGAACACAACCAAAACAGGATATTCATGCAATTGGCTCAGACAATATCTCGTGTAGTTGTCTCAAGGAGGGTAAGCAATTCTGCTACATTTCACAGCTCTGACTCTCATCTTGCCGTGTCTTTTCCTAGAAACCCTTTTTCTCCAGTGCAACTAGGACAGTAAAAAAATCAACAAAGTTGGGAAAAAAAGATATCACTATTTATTGTTTCAAAATTTTAAGCAAGAGATCCCACTCATTCTCCTCGTTTTGATGTTCCCTTGAAAATGTTGGTTTTTCAAGCTTGGGTGCATTAACATTACTTCTTGATCTATCCCTCTTGTATTATTACTCTTTCCCTCTTTTAACTTTTTTCTTCCACATAAAAGAAAATGAGATGAAAAAAAACCAAAAAAATGTCAAGACTGGCTGGACCAGGATTCACTTCATTAATGTAGCAAAGAAAAGAAATATAGTAACAGCCTTAGGAAACTTCCAGGAAATAACATGCTTTTTAAAAGCTTGGATTTTAATTCGCCCTGAAATGTTTCTGTCCTCATCCCGGTCTCCCAGTGCAATCCCCACTGCAGGATCCCTCCTGCCACAGAAGGGACGGTTCTTTACCCATTATTTTCCATCCTGTCTGGAGTGTCTTTATCCATCCTCCAGCAGCAGCAGTTAGCAGCTGCTTCTCACACCTGCAGCCTGCGTGAAAAGGGCACTGCTGTGTCTGCTCAGTCCAGCCCCTCTGGGCTGCAAGGGCAGTTCTGGTGGCTCAGGCAGACCTGCTGCCCTCAAGTCAGACTTCTCCCTCCACAGCGTTGCTTGTGTGCAACATATATATGTATATATATATCCACAAAGTTGGGTTTGCAGGACTCAGCTGCAAAAGACGCTGTGCAGAGAGGTGGAGCTCATTCTGGGTTAGATTTGCCTCTTTGTTGTTGTCCCACAAAGTGGAAGGAAGCTGCAATTTCTGCAATTCCCTCAGGAGCCATTCCTGTCTTGAGATGTCACTCCCTGGGATCAGTCCTCTCGTATTTCGCTCCTCTTATGGAACCAGAACTCACCACCTGTGAGCAGCAGGCACCCCTCTCCTGTGTGATAAATGGGTGACACCAGGCTTTCACCCCTGCCCCCATCTCAGCTCCCTGCCTTCAGGACTGAGTTAAGGGACCAAAGTGTGTAGGAATTGGTACCATGTGCTCGCACTGCCTTCCCGGAGATTAGCCCCATATGGGGAGAGAGCTGCGTTCCCCTCCATTTGGGATGGGGGTTGATCTAAATGTATAGCAGGCATTCTTTGAATATATGTGACAGCCCAGGAGATAGACTTCAAACATCACCAAAACTGGCCCCTTCCCATTGATCTTTGAAATGTACGGCCTGACTTATTATGTTGTAAATATACTTTTAATGCACAGTGTCTTAAAATATGTTCCTACCTGACTGTAGCACCTACATTTTCTGACAGCTGGTCTCTTTGGCTGTATCATAAGTGTACAATGTATGGTCCCAGGTCAGTTCACCATTAACCCTGTGAATTACCCCACAGATTTAGGGTCGGGTGCTGCATGGGCTGGAGGACAAGGGCATTAAGACATGCAGCTTCCTGCCAAAAGAAGATACAGAAAGTATCATCTCAGTAAGAGCCAAAGCCTGGATGATGGGCCCTTGGTCTTGTTCAGGGTTGTTTCTACAGGTAATAAAATATCAACAGTTCTCAGTGTTAGAAACAGCACATTTTAGAAAGGTCGTTGCACTTCGTGCTTTAGGCATCAATGGGAAAATTTGGTATGGCTTACCTGTAGTCTTATATCTTCCTCCAAATTTTGTACTAATGGCCATATAATGCCTGACTGCCCTCCAGTTTGGATCAGCATGATACAGGGTCTCAGGTCTGGAGGGGTCCAACCAACAGCCCCTGAGCAATGTGTCACTTAATCCTTTTAACAGATTTTTCCAGCCCAATTATTGAAGACAGACAAAATTGTTGGGAACACGCACATTTTAGATGTTTTTTTCCCAAATACTTTGAGATATTAGTGTTGCCGTGCTGTTTGAAATTTTATTTTTGCTAAGTAGCAAAGGATTTTGTCCGAGAATGTTGCAGAAAACAGCCTAAGATCTAACAATCCTTGTCAGCTTTAGTTTAAATTCAAATAGCGGTAGGCAGTGACAGCAGGTCTACAACTAAGGTTTCCAAAGACAAATATCATGACGTGAAGGAAATCTCTGTGGGGTAGCCAACTGCACTGAATAGGGCAATGCCTGGATCTAGTTACGATGAGTTGCAAATGCCAGCTAGAATTTTCTTGCACAGAAAGCAGAGATCTCAGAGGAAAATGCTCTGAGGTAGTAGGATGAATCCAATCTCTGAGTGGTTGCAAGGGATATATAGGATAAATATAAGAAATGGGTTGAGAAGATGAGATCAACAGAACAAGCACTATTGCATAGGTCAGAAAGCAAGAAGCTGAGCCCGAATTCCCATGTGCTTTAAAAATTCCAGTGGTGGTGAGAAATTTGCTTTTCAGCTAAGATTCCTTGAGTTCTGCTGAAATTCTGCTGGAATTAACTGCCACAGTCTCCAGGACTAGAGGCAGACAGCACAACAAATAGGGACTCCAAATTAATGTGGCTGAGATGGGATGACCTCTCCACTTCCTGCCATCCTTCACTGAAAGGATATATAGTTCTATTGTCGCATTAACACAGGAATTTTGCGTGATGTTTTCTTACCCTCTCTTAGTAAGAGAAAATCAGAGTAGTAGAAAGCACTGTGCAGCTGTTTGGATTTCTCTGGTATTCTGCTACCCCCTGGAAGCTGGGGGGTTCATGGGGGTGGCAATACCTGGTGCTCAAACGCGTTGGCCAGTTTGCGTGGGCAAGATGACACTGCTTAAAATAATTCCATATTTAAAATATTGAGGTTCTTTCATTCACCTCAATATTTTGCAGGTGTTTTCTTCCTGGTGTACCTGACTCCACATATCCATCTTGATGGGTCAGGGACAAGAGCAGGATGCCTCCCATGGAATACTGCATCCAGCTCTGGGATGTTCACATCTCCTCATAAGGATGTGAACCCATTGCAGCGGGTCGAGAGGAGGCCAGGTGATCAGAGGTTGGAGGACGTCTCCTGTGGAGACGGGCTGAGAGAGTGGGGCTTGTTCAGGCTGGAGAAGAGAAGGTTCCAGGGAGATCTTATAGCACCTTCCAGTGCCTGAAGGGCTACAAGGGAGCTGAGGAGGAGCTTTTGACAAGGGAATAGAGTGACAGGACAAGAGGAATGGCATTAAAATAAAGGTGGGAGATTTAGATTAGAAGTTAGGAAGAAATTCTTTACTGTGAGGGTGGTGAGGCTCTGGAACAGGTTGCCCAGAGAAGCTGTGGACGCTCCATCCCTGGAAGTGTCCAAGGCCAGGCTGGATGGGGCTCTGAGCAACCTGGTCTGGTGGAAGGTGTCCCTGCCCGTGGCAGGAGGGTTGGAATGAGATGATCTCTAAAGTCCCTTCCAACCCAAGCTAATCTATGATTCTATGGCCAGGGCATGTAAATCCAGGATAGCCACAGCACGAGGCTGGACCACAGAAGGACCCTTCCTCAGAGGTTACTTGACCAATGATTTAGCAACCACTTGCGTCTACCATGAGCAGCTGGGCAGAGAGGAAGGTGGGAACCAGTCTCAGAATCTGAGTCTAGAGAAACCTTGGTGTCTTGCCAAGCCATGCTTTCACACTTTTCTGCATAAAGGTGAAGCTGAGAAAGTGCTTCCTTTGCAATTATACATGAGATTCTGCCTTACCATTTGACTTTCAGAGATGGAACTTTTTTAGGAGAAAAAACAGCAAAAGTGAATGTCTTCAGAATCCAAATCACACAGAGTGGTAAGACTGCAAATAGAAATGCACCATCTTTCAGCATTTAAGGGAGTTTTGCTTGTCACTCAAACTTACATTCCTGTCCTTAACCCAGTGACCAACCTAAACCAGCCCCAGGCTCAGCAGCACGTTCTGTACACAATGCTTTCTTGCAAGAAACAGGTCTAAACTGGTCTCTTTTCCCTTCCCCCCCCCCCCCCCCCAAAATCCCAGTGTATCTCAGCTAAACATGTTTAGAGGTGATCCTTCAATGGCGTTTTTCTTGTACGTGATTTCCCCAGTCCACTCCCTACAAAAGCTTAGCTTCTTGGGCAGGAAAATGCCAAGTAGGTTAGGAAAAGGCCTTTCCTAGCTTTGCTAGTTGCCAAGAAGAAAAATACATTTTAAAAAGCCATAAAAGTGTAATTCTCCTCTACACACATTCCAATAAATCAAAGATAGCTAAAAGGATTTTCTTCAGTGAAAGAAAAATCATCATTTCTTGCCCTATACAAAGTGTGAAAGTTTTAGTCTGAACAGAGAAATTTTACAGAGAATTATGGTCATGTGAAACCAAAGGGTTAGAAAGAAAAGCTGAATGTAACCCAAGCACTGGCTTTTGATATTATGAAAGCTATAATGTATGAAACACTACAGATCTATGGGAAATATATTCCTTTCTGTGAGAGGAATTGTCAGAGCACAATGTCTATGAACCAAGATTGATTACACAGAAACTGTTTTTCCACTTGACATTTATTTTGCAGAGATATTAATGAGGAAACAATTTCTTTTCCCTGCAGTTCAACCTGAGGTCATTCCCGAAGTCTGTTATCAACCTAGACAGCCCATCTGAATGTATTTCATACATGCATTTGAGAGATGAACTATGGTAGGTATATTTGAGGAACCACAATTTCATTTTAAACTACTTTAATTGAGTGAAAAAGTGTTCCTTGGGCTCTGACTTGATCAGTCTTTTCCTAGGTTCTGCACAGGACCTGAAGGACCACTATAGGTATACTGTTTGTGCCTACAGCAGATCTTTCAATTGTTCTCAAGAATCTCTGTTCTCATTAATAAAACAAAGAGATCTCCCTCAGACCTGACTGGGGAGAAGGTCATGAACATGAGTACTAGCACTTGTGCTGCAGATGCCTGTTCTGCAGGCAGCCTGCACTCGCTGTGCAGAGCTGAGCACCAGGATTTCTGCTGCAAAGGACACAGAACATGCGTGGTGGCTCCTCTGGACTGGCAGCACATTTAACTTCAATGGTTAAAGCAGATTTTTTATGTCACTACCATGAAACGAGCCTGGGTGGACATTAGTGCAAGAGTATCTTGCAAACCACAGTGGCTGAGGAGTGGGTACAAGTCATATCCAGCCATCCCTGTGGCAGGAGAGGTCATAAGGGCAGATGTGGGGAACTCTGAGATTGGCCGCAATTTTTTTCATAACCTTCTCTCCTAGAAAGGTTATTGAAAATCTCGGTTTTGTCTCCTCTTCCTCTGTCACTCCCAGGCACCTAGTGTAACACCTGAGATCTGAGTGTACCAGAGCCATCAAAATGTTCTTTTTATAGACAGTGAGAAAGGGCAGGCAGCATGATATAGGGGTGACCTCCCATCTGACACACAGGGTAGGACTCATCCCACCTATTTTTGGCTGTGTTAATGCTGTGGTTCTGATCTACACTGTAGCTGCTGTCTGCTCCTTTCACAGCCAGTAAAAAGGAACAGATACCTCCAGGAAATGAGGGAAATAACTTCTTCTTCATACAAGGGTGTTCGACAGACAGGGTGAATCTGCATCAAAAGGTGTTCAACAAACAAGAGATATCCCAAGTGACAAGTGCAAATTAGATGCCGAGCTTTCAGGTAGCTGCATCTGGTGGAGAAAAGTCACACATTTGTAGTTACTTGTTCTTGCAGCCCCCCAGGTAGGCTGCAGGAATACGTGGCTGGCTTTCATGGCCAAAGCAGGATTTACTTCAGAGCCCTGGATGGTCGTTTTCTATCAGGGTGTGCTGTGGTGACCTCTTTATGCAAGGCAGCTGTGAAGCAGCAAAGCGAGTAACCCAAATATCCAGAGCTGCATTTCCTCCAAAATCCCCTTTTCCCATAGGTGAGTTTTCAGATAAACGGGGGTTTATGCATCTACCCTAATCCAGGCATACCCTACTCAGCCGCAGACTGGGAGAGATAAAGGGGTCAGAAAGAAATGTGCCGAGGGGTAAGCTCTACCACAGTGTCCCAATACTGGGATTTCTTGCCCTGTGATCAGCTTCTATAAAGCAGCACCTTTCCTGACCAGAGTCTTGCTCTCTGCCATGAATCCTCAGGGCAGCTGGACAAATCCAATCATCTGGCAACTAGTGATAACCTTGCTGATTGAAATGCTGGAGAAAATGATTGACCCATGTCCATCAACAGCTGAACATCCACGTGTCTTAGGAAAAACCTCAGAATTGCCCTATATACAGGAAAAATGGAGGGAAGGTTTATGGCAAGTAAAGCTGGCAAATTGCAAGGGATCCGGACAGCATCCACATCTGTTCAAAAACCTGGAATGCTGTCCAGAAGACCTCTGCCTGGAGACAAGCTGTGGGGAGGACACAGAGTACCCAGCTCTCATCAAGGGTGCCCTGCAAGGCATTCCTTGCCATGACAGTGGGGCCAGAATGAGGAGATGGCAACAGACCTTGGAGGGGGGAAGTGTTCAGGTCCAAAACTTGTCAGAGAGAGGAGAGTGGTTTTCTCTGACAATCCATCCTGCGACTCCTTGATTGCAGCCACCGCTTTGGAGGAAGAGGCATGCGGAGCATTCTCTGCTCTCTGTAATGAAGAGGCTTGAGGACGTTCAGCTGCTTACTGCTGCTGCTAGGCTGCATGGATAAGCAGCAGTCTCCAGCCTCCAGGGAGGCTGAGCCAGCCCTAAATCCACTTCAAAGCAGAAAAGAACATTATGGCCTGTGCGTGAGGGTCTTAGCTTCTCACACGCTCCTCCACTCCGGTTTTATGGTGTGAAGAACACAGCCCTTACGACAGCAGCTCAGCTGCATTTTTCTTGGCGAGCTCGTTCCCACCGGACATCATTCAGGCGCTCTTCGGAGTGGAAACGAAAAGGAGAGAGAAGTGGCCCCCTTGAAGTTCTGCTCAGCTGTGCTGCTCGTGTTCCTGAAAAACACATCTACCTTTTTATAACTCCCCGAGCTCGCATTCAAGGAGCCTGGCTGGCGGTTTCCACATTGGGTGTGTGAGGGGGTGCATGTCTGATGATAGGAAAGGGGTGTTTGCAGCCTGCAGTCCTGCAGGCATGGGGAGAAAGGTGAGCTGGGTGCAGGGGCTGCCTTACAATGTGGATGTATGGGATGGAAAGAGCTGGAAGGCAGAGCTGCACAGAAGGATGGAGATGGATGGAGGTGCCCTGTGAGGAGGATGGTTATCCCAAAGGCAGCCCCCATTTCTGCCCCCAGCACCCTCTCCCTCTTTCAGCAAATCCCACCACAAGCAGCTTTCCCATGCAGCACAGGACTCCAGCAGGGCTGGGTGCTCAGGGAGAGGTGGCAGTGCTGGCAGACAGGGCCGTGCTGGCCCTGCAGCTGCACAGCTCGCTTTCCTCTGCAGGTACATATAGGACCCGATGGCTTTAAACCAGCAACAAACTATGACCAGTGCTCAACTACTTGCAGCTGCTTGAAGCCCTTTATGTTCAGTGGAAAGCCTGGCACTGGCTGATGTGGTCTGTCTGCAATGGAGCTTTCTGGTAGAGGGGATTCAACTCCCTATTTCCTTAATAAATCCCATGCTGCAAGACAGCAGTGCAGGAGAGTCTGTTTTAGGGGCATGGGGTGAGCAGCTCTCTGCTTTTAAAGTATCAGTTGTTTCACAGAATTATTTTTCTTTCCAGCCTGGCAATGTCCATTTAAGGCAGTTTAAATAAATCCTGGCCTGATGTTGGAGCTAAGAGCTGATGTCAAGGGGAGATTAAACTGTTTAGTGGCAGAATGTTTAAAAAATAAGCTGGAATGTCCAATACAATTTTTCTGGTGAAGAAGGTCAAATATATCCTGAGGGATTTGATGCCATTCCTATTTTTTGCTTTGACATCCCAAGATCAGAAATTGGCAAGGCAGTTCCACCTGGGTTGTTTCTCTGTGAGCTTAGCGTGGGTCTGAGCTAAGGGTGTTTCGCTTTGTGTGTGAGATGTGTGACTTTGTTCCTCCTGCTCTCAAGGAGAACTCCTGAAATATTCCCAAGCAGCCAGTCAAGCACTGACTGGCAAGTTCTTGCTTTCCTATGCCACCATAAAACCACCAGTTAATACCCAATTGCCTGAGCACTGGCCAGGAAAATGGATATGTGTTTGTATTTGACCGCATTGCCAGCACGCATGAGCCTCTGTCACAGGAAAGCTCTGTCCGAATTTGTTGTGCGATCTCACCAGTGTCCCAGGTTGTGCACTCACACAGACCTTGCACAAGGACCCAACTCTGTTTGCATGAGTGCCAAATGCCATTTTTCTCTCCCTTCGTATTTGCATTTTCATGTGCTTGTTGCTTGCCTTGCTCACTTGTACATGAACTCACCTTCTCTCCCCAGGCACATGTGGAGGGATGGTAGCACCTGTATTTACATATGAATTTCCAGCTAAGGCTTTTGTGGACAAGCCTGTGAACAAGTATTTCCCTGCTAGTGTGTCTCTGAATAAGTGCTCACATGAGTGTTCTTTTGCCAGCAAATTCCTAGATAAATCCTCATCAGTTCATATAAGTGCAAGTACTTGCTTTGGGATTTGCCTGCCAATACGTATCTAGAGATACACTTGCCTGAAAATTCATATCCACATGTGGCTCTGCATGAGAATGCTGGTTCAAAGAATCTCACCTCGCGCTTTCCTTTTTTTACCTGCACCTTTTCAGCCTGGATTCTGCCACAATAAGTATTCACAAGAAAAGCAAGCAATGGGGGAGGTGAATGCCTTCAAAGCAAATCACGGCTCTTATTCAGATGAATAGTGGAGAGTCTTTTCTTCTGATACTGTCCTTCCTGCTCTTGTGATATGCATATGACTCTATATGTTTCCATTTGAGGCCCGAGGAACTCTGCTAGTTCCCCCCTGCTGCCCACAAGCCAAAAAGACGATAAGGGAATATAATGAACACAAACAATGGCGGAGGCTGAATTTGACTTTTTTTTTTTCCTCCAGGGACAGACAGGACTCACAGATGTAGGAATATTATTGAATTCCTTTGGATACATTTGATCTCTCAGCCAAAAAAGTATGTGGGACATTTCCGCTTATTTTTAAAACATTCTGCCACAAAACAGTAATTCAATTAACGAAAGCTCCCACTGATGTCAGCCCTGAGCCCTGAACGTTTCTCTCTGCTGTACACACAAAAGCCACCTTAAAGGGGAGCGACTAATCTACATATGTTTGGAAAGGAAAAGCCTTCATGAAATCTTTTATGATTTAAAGTGAAGGCATGTAATGAACAAAGTGTGTTGCTCATTAAATGCACCCATGTGCAAGCAGGCCTTCGCCAGTTGGGTTGCAGTCTTTCAGCCCTGCTTGAGGTGGATCTGGAGCCATGGAAGGTGTCTGAGACCTGTGCTGAGGCACTGCATGGCTCTCTCCTCCGAGCAGCCTGCTTCCCTTTGCTTCTTTCCCTCCTGGCAAAGAAAACGGGAAAGCGAACGTCGCTGCGCTGTGAACTCAGATTCATTTTCATGCATTGACTGAGGGCTCCGATTCTTCAGGTCAGAGCTGTTGAAAAGACACGCTTTCCCTGGAATAACTCCCTCTCCCCACTCCCACCCCCGAAGCCCCAAACAATTACCTTGGCCATATGTTTTGTAAAAAGCACTTTTCACAAAAACAACATCTTACGTGAAATAGAATCTGACAGCTCTCTTTTAATGCGACGCTAAATGTGAGGTTTTAATCTCACAAACCTCAGAAAACTCAGAAGCTGATCTTTCCCCAGAAGCTTTAGCTCTGCCCGCTCGTGCGTGTGCCCTCCAACAGGAGGGCTCACCAAACGAGCACACAAAAATACTTTCCAACGAAACCCTGTGTGTATAATTCTGATGCCTCTCAGCTTGCAGGGGAAAGCGCAATTTAAACACAAATCAAAATCAGACAATTAAGGTTACTTGAAAAGTAATACCACAGACACGTTATTCAACAACATTTGGGAATATGCAATAAGATATGGAGATAAACTGAGACAGGGAAGCTGAGGGGGCAACATGTTTGAAATATCCAGGTAGATAGATTAGAAGGCGAATCAGTCCTCCAGGACACTCACTCAGATGCAACCAGGTTGAGAGCACTTGAAAGTTGCTTCTGAGCCACAGCTGTTCGAAGCCATCCATGAAATGAATCTCATGGATCTCTGTCCATCCTTGATGAGTGAATCTATTCATGTCAAAAAAAAAGAATTAAAATTTGCTGACCTTATCTAGAATCCTTTGCTGAGGGCAAGAGAGTGTAGTGGACACTGACAATCTTGAATGCATCCCTTGCTCTGGAGCAGAGCCAGGGTCCATTGTCTGGATGGTGGGAAGGGAAGTAAATGAAGTTTGTCAGGCTGCACTGCTTGGAGTGGCTGAGCATAAACAATGGATTTCACTCTGGAAAACCATGTGCACACCCAGGACAACCTCACACAGAAACATCCCATGTCTCTGTGGCCACAGGCGTGGTCCCTGCAGTCTCCTGCCACCTCCAGCCACCTGCACACGCTGTGTGATGCTCAACTCAAGGGGATCAGTGAAAACGTGGAAATACACAGTCACATCATCTGGGCACCACAACGGGTCATGGAAGGGAGGGTTGGGGTTTAGTGATGGCCTCGTTACCCCACAGACGTTTCCTGCAGTCTCATTGCCCAGGGAAATGTGCCATGCTGTGGGAATTCCTGCAGCAGTAGGGCAGGGGGAATTGTTTTAAACAAAAAGAAGGGATATTCAGTCTAGACACAGTAAAGAAATTCTTTACAATGAGGGTGGGGAAACAGTGGCATGGGTTGCCCGGAGGGGTGGTAGATGTCTTATCCCTGGAAAAATTCAAGGCCAGGTTAGATAGGGCTCTGAGAAACCCGCTCCAGTTGATGTCCCTGCAGGGGGCTTGGAAAAAATGACCTTTAAAGGTCCCTTCCAACCTGAAGTATTCTATGTTTCTATTAAATGGACAGACTGCTCAGCTACAGCAGAGCAGGTTTGGCCTTTCAGTACTTTGTGGTGAATAGGGGCAGACTGCCAGCCTGGGGGAATTTCAGAGTCTGAATAGACCTTGAGGAGCTTGTGAGGGGGTACAGCAGCTCCTTAGAGCTGTGTGAAGTGAGGCTGAGAGGACAAGTGGAATGCTAAAGGGGAAGAACTAATTTGCACATCTCATTTGGGCCTCCATCAGCACATCCCTTCCACAGGACCAGGGCTCAGCTGCCCAGATGCTGAGACATCCCTGTGACATGCAGGGCTGTGCAAATGGTGGGTCTGGACCCCCCTGTGTCATCTGGACATGGTGCCATCATCATGATGGCACAGTGAGGGACAGCTGGGGACCAGGCACCTGGTCACCTTCCTGCTCAGTGACCCCCTGGGACTCGAGGATGCTGCTCCAAGTGGCTTGTGGGACACAAATGTCCTTGTTGCAGCACTTCACAGTTCACTCTGTGTACGAGGCTGAGGATTTGACCGGCACTGAGCTGGGAGATGATTCCTCATGTCGTTCTGCCAGACCGCTCCCAGCCCTGGGGAAGGAGTGCTCTGAAGGGGAGACAGTAAATGCATCCAGGGACATAAGGATGCACAAATGAGCTTTTGCTTTCATTGCCTGAAGAGACTAAATCCCACCAGTCTGGCAGCACCGGTCAGCAGTGATCTTCGGGTTACCGTGAGTGTGAAGGATAGGGGGAGAAGATTACCAATATGAATATTTTGTCAGCTGTTGGATTCTTCAGGGCATTTGTGAACAACCTGGGGCAGCATTACTACTGTTCCCATCCCACAAAGCGGAACGACAGTGAGCTGGCTGGTGAAATACCACCATTTCTCCGGTCCTGCTTGACACCCTGGGTCAGAGTCCCCAGCAAGGCATAAGACAAGAGTCTGTTCCTGCAGCCCTCAGAGATCAGTTCCACTGATCTCCCTCCTGGCACTGCTGGAGCTGGTGACTTAAGGGTTACCTGAGCCCAGCCCACCCAGCAGCTGCATGGCTGGAGCAGCTCAGGTGCAAACACGTGGTGCCTGTCTCTCTGCTCACCTGACCAGCATGAGAAGCAGGATATCCCTCACCAACAGCACTGGCTCATTCCAGCCTCCAGCTTTGTGTCTCTCCAAGCTGGCAAGGCAAAACTGCATTTCAGAGGCTGGGGCAGATGTTCACGCCAAGCAGCTTTGATCAAAGCCCTTGTTTAGTCATCAAAGTCTGGGTAAACAGCTGGACATGCACCTGCTGGGGAAAGGCTTTTTTCTCCTTTCTCCAATCTCAGCCAACTTCAGCATGACAGGGAGGGATCATTTTGCACCCTGAGGCTGTTTCAAGAAGGTGATCCTAGTTTTCAGGGTACTGAAAGAAGTGTCCTCACAGTCCCCTTTACTGCTGTGCTGAGCAATCAATCTGTGATCCTGGAAAACACTGAGATCTTTGCTCTGCGGGCAGACTTAGAGGTCTGGGGTGCATGAGGATACTTAACCTGAAAATACCAGACCCTGACATAAATAACTCAGTCTCTGGATCTCCAGGAGGCTGCCAAGGGGTGCCTGACCACAGTGTGGAGCAGGAGTTTTTCCCCACGAAAGATCCTGTCTCCTAGGGAAGGCAAGAAGGAATCATGTCTCCATCTTCAAATGTTCAGAAACCTTTGTGGCAGACTGAGTCAAATCGGGAGAGGTTTTATGGAGCCTTCCAGAAGGGACAAGAAGGTAAAGGGACAAAAAAAAGGGATCACAAAAGTATCAGCTTTGAAGAGTGAGATATTTCTGTGGCTGAGCAAAGGCTGAGAGTCCTTGGCTCAAGAAGCAGGATGAAGCAGCCACGTCGCCTGCTTTTCTGAAACCCAATCTTCCCCAGCTTCGTGTCTCTCCACACTGAGGGCTCCTCTCCTTTTCCCCTTCTTTTTTTTTTTTTCTTTTCTTCCTAAGAAAAAAAAAGAAATGCAGGACAGAGCTGGTGCTGTTTTCCCGAAGTGTTTCCCCCAGGGTCCTTGTTGCAGCATCAAATTTCCTTTGAAATGGCTATGTGGGAAACACAGTTTCTTGGGTCACTTCCCAAAAGAAAAAGAAAAAAAGACAATAAAAAATGAAATAGGAAAATAAAATTCAACATATGAAGAGCAGAAGCCAAATCACAGCAGCTCTCTGTCCCATTTAATACTTGGTCCTAGGGAGGAGACTGAAAGTGTTGTTGAGAACAGTGATTTTGCATTACCATGTTCCTGCTTCTAAATGTCTTCCTGGCTCCCTCCCTGGATTAGCCTTTTTGCCCTTTTTCCATTTAAATTCCACTAAGATCTGGGGCATTGACTACTCTGCAAGCTGAGTGTAGAAACAGACGGCTGACTGGAAGCAATTCCTGGAGTGTATTCCAGACCACCAAAGCAACCCAGGGAAGAGCATGAGTTCCTCTTTAAACACTTGTTTATGATTTGAAGAAACACAAAGCTGCTTATTATGGGTACAAGGACTCATATTTCTGTCTTTGCCATCTGCCTCTGCTCCTAACCAGCCCTTGGTTGTCATCTCTGTGTTGACCCACACCAGGAAAACGGGTACAGCTCCGCTCAGCCCTGCATCCCTGTATCCCACCCAGCTGCACGCATCCCTGACTCCTCAGCAGCTGTGCTTGAAGGTGCAGTGACCTTCTGAAAGAGCAAGCCTGAGATCTCCACTAGGACGTCAGCTGTCTATTAACATTTCCTGAACCTTTCCCAGTGCCTGCTGACATGTGAGAAGCTTTCTGCCACCTGGCCCTCTTGGCAAGCAAGAGGCAGCGTCTGTCCCGCTTTGATCTGCTGCGCACGATGTTTGACCAGGAGTGAGTGGGCTGACGTGCCTCGGTGTGTTTCTGCCAAAGCTGATAGAATAAGGGGAAGGATTCTGTTGGCTGGGGTCAGCACTCCAGACCTGTACAAACCCCTGCTTGCACTCTGCAGACAGGCCTACAAAGTCTGCAAAATCAAGGGCAAATTGTTTTCTTCCTGCTCAGATCGTATTTACTTTCCCCACACAGAACCTTTATTTATACCAGTGCTGGCTGATAGGATGGGAAGGTACTGAGAAAGGCACCAGATGGACTATCCAGGACAGTTTTCTGTGGGCTTTGTTTATACCACACTCAAAGAATCCATTTTCTTAAAGGCTGCCCAGCCAAGGAAATGTGCAGAGCACCCAGCCTTGGTGAGACCCGAAAGTCGAGAGCTCTGCTGCTATGTCGGCTTTTCCCATGCACATGGAGAGTCAGCTCTGCTTGCTCTGCCTCACAGTTTCTTTTGAGTGACTTTGTCACATCTGGGAACCTCATGGCTACCCTGAAGTTTCATTTTCTGGTCCAGCAAAGCTGGGGCCCCTCCTGACCTTGCTGGTAGTTGTGTCAGAGTGAGCTCCCTGGGTCCTGGACCCAGCTCACCTTGTGAATACACAGTTTGATTCAATCAGCCTGACACATTCCCCTACTAGGGCTTGCAATGCATCACCTCTGCATTTTGCAAAAAATCCCATCAGTAGGGACACATTTTGTCCAAAGTGGTAATTTTTATGTAGAGGCTGTTGATATCCTGGAAGTAACGTGGTCACACTGACCCCATCTCTGTCTAGTAAGACCAGGTGAATCTCTCCCCCAAACCTCTGAAGAATACCTGGATGAAATCTCTCTGGTGTTGTAATTCAGCCTCAGACTTTTGATATCCAAACAATCTGAATTTTGAAGCCAGCACCTTAGTTGAAATAATTGACTGCTTCTCCAGACTAGATTTCAAGCCCCATAGGAATACCTTAAAAAAAAGTGCCTAACAAAGAATTTCATTCAGTCGTATATTTCCCTCTATGCCTCTGTTATGTTTGTTTAAAAAGGATGGGTCTTTATGCCTTGTTGTTGACTGCATCAAGCTGTGAAAAATAAATGATGATCAAAACCAAATGTCATCTGTCTTTAATCAATGAACTGTTGAAAAGGACACAGAGTGCCAGGATGTTTATGGAGTTGGGCTTTAACAGAGCTCGCGGCTTGGTGTGTATTTATGAAGGTGTTGACTAGAGGGTTTTAGACTCTGTAGCACACATTTACTTTGAGTATTTAGCAAAGCTGCTCAGCCTGTTCCCGTTGGGCCTTGCAGCTGTAGTGTTTGCATGGATGCCTCAAGCTCATTCCTGGCTGGCTGCATGGACGGTGCTGGTCCTCTCCAGCTGATGCTTGGGAAAATAGACTGCGCATAAAACATTAAAAGTTCACTAAAGTACAATTCCTTGGATACATTATCTCCTCAGAGGGAATACTTGTAAAACTAAAGCATTTCTGCCATTGCTGGATGGGCTCCAAACAAAGTTTGGGATCTTCACAGCACCTTTGGGTTCACCAATTTTTACAAATATTTTGCTGAGAACTTTTACAAGACTGGTGTTTCTGTTCATCGCTGTGGGGAAAAGCAGCGAATTCATAGACACAAGAAACCCGGCTGGCTGAACAGCTAAAAATACATTTGGCTTGGCATCCTCGTTGTGCACCAAGACTTTGCATAAACCTTCGTTCTCCGAAGGAATGCATGTAGCTATGAAATCAGAACTGCCCTTCTGTGTCACTACAGAGCCCAAAATGAAATCCATCCCTGTATGTAACATTCTTGGAAGCTCACAGGAATAAAATTATGAGATCAGAAATAAGAAAGTTGCTGGCTGTCAAAGCACCTCCTATCCATGGAATCATCCTGTGGGAGGTGCACAAGTTTCAGACCATTTGTTCAGAGACCATAAGAAACTTGCATGTCCACGCTTCGTGAAGGCCACGAATCAATGCAAAATCCTTTAATTCTTGTTTTCCACCAGTTGCAACTTCCTTCTGACATCTTGTCTGGTCTCTAAAAAAATGGCAAGCCGGATCAATAAGCCATCCTACAACAGTGAGCACCCTGACCCTGAGAGCAGTATCAAAGAATGTGCCATTACTTTACCACTCTGTCATTTTGTCAATGTCAGCTTGAATAATGACTGCTATCTTGCATCAAATGCAGTCTACCCTGAAGTTCATTCACCATTAAGATCATGTCTCCAAGGAGAGTGCAAGCTTAGCTATGAAATCCCAGCCCAAGGAGGGCGTTTGTTTTGTTGTTGATGCGGTACTGCACCCAGCTATACATCAGCTCCTATGACACACTCTCTGTTGAAGAGCTGCCATGCCGAACTTTTAGGTACCCTCAGCCCATTCCCATGCCCATTTTAATCATGGTCAGGCATTTCCACTGGGTTTGATTAAAAATATAAGGATGGGTGCATTCAGACAGACAAAAAATCCATTACGACACTGTCCTATTTCTGGCAGTGGCCAGCAGTAGATTCCTACATGGGAAGTACGAGAACAGGGCAAGGATACAGTGATATTTCCCCTGAGTACTCTGCCAGGCTCCAGCAATTTCTATCACGCAGACATCCTGAAGTAGGTGAGCATGTTTTGCTTAATAGCCAGCAGTAGCTCACTCCTTCATGAATTTGTACAGTCATCTTTTAAACACGCGTAATCTCTTACTGTCCACAGCATCCTGAGGGATCAGCAGCATAATTACATGTTGTGAGAGGAATTGCTCCCTTTGCTTTGAATTGTGATTGACACAAGTCGGGTGCTATGGCTGGAACAAAATGGCTGCTGGAACAAAAACGTTCCACCTGTGTGAAAAGCTTGATCACTCGGGAACGAGTGCATTTGTGCTCCCGTCGTTTAATTTCAAATGTCACAGGTCAATGTTCAGCGTTATAACCAGTGATGGAACTCAATTTGACACATTATTGTGAGAACTATTTAAAATGTCGAATGAGGATAGGCATATCGTACCTGTCTATCACATCAAGATGGAAAGCCAGTTTGAATAAATTAACCATGATTCAAACCATCCATTTCAGACTCAATGACTAGGGCTGAGCTGACTGGGTTTTATTCCTTCGATGTGCTGAACTTTGTCTGTAATGATTCTCAAACTGTGTCTGTCAGCCACAACTTGCTTTATGATAGTTATTTCACCTACAATTTCATCTCACTTTGCCAAAGATTTCTCATACTCCTTCAGCTTGAACCCTGATAAAGCATCCTCTGACATCCTTACACGCTGAACAGACACAGTGAGATTGCAAACAAACCAAACTGACTGTCATTATTGAATAGTCCTCAGACACACACACAGCTTGGGTAAAGTTATATTAGCTGTAAAGAGCTTGATTCCTAGGAAATCTCATAGGAGCCAGAATTATCAACACCTAAGGTCATTCTGAATCATTCAACAAATTGAGTCAGGCAACCTTCAAGCAGGTACAACCTTTGTTACTCAGACTAACAAAATCTATCTTGTCTTCCACATGTTGCTAATGTAAAAGAGCTTTTTCCCCTCCAGCTGCCTAGTGTCTCCTCTCCTTGTAATGATATTTCAGCTAGTGGAGTTTCTGGTCACACAAATCTGGGTTCCAAATGGCTCTTATGAAGTGGCTGTGTTCAGTCAACATCAAATGTTACATATCAGCAGTCCTGATGCCTGTTATAAAATATCTGGGACCCTGATAGAGCGCTTTAGACTCGAGCCTTACTGCAAACATGGAGGTGATTTTGAGAAAGGTGAGGTAAGAAAAACCCATGAGGATTTGTAGGTTTGATTGCCTTGGGTGGACAACTTTCCCGCTCCTGACCAGCCTCATCCAAGCTACATCCGTCTCTGCAAAGTACAGAAGTTCTTGGAGGGTACATCAAAGGGCCTGCCCGAATGCATCCAAGTGGTTCTGTTCCTTGGAATCTTGTTCATGACACCTAATAAAAGCAACCTCCCTCTAAAAGATGTGTGCTGTGACTTCAGAAAACAATGTCCCAAAGCTGAGGGAAAGCGTGAACTTAACTGAGCACGGGAAAAATATGTATACACACATACGTGCTTGCATACACACACACACACGTATAGTGTGAATATATGTATGTATTTGTATAAGGAGAGCTTTAAAGGGGGTTTACAAAGGCCTAAACCCTATGGTTTCATGAGAAAAAGATCAGAACAATTTTGGCCAAACAGACGTTTTTAGTTCAGCATTGACATGAAGGTAGCAATTAGCCCTAGAATAGCAAAGTAAAGCAAGGACATGAAGCAGAAATGCAAATCAGTATAAATTTTAAGATAGGAAGTACAGAAAATGGAAAGGAGAAGATGAAGGTGGCAAGGAAAGATTCAAATTATTGAATAGGAAAGAGTTTTCTGGGCTAATTAGGAAAAACAGAAATGTCAGCAATGTCATGGGCCAACCATGTGGAGACAGAAAAAATGTGAATAATGATTTAGAGACAGTAGAAATGTTCAATAAATATGTTTGCTCTGAGTTTGGAAAGAAAGAAGAGGATGTGTTTATATCACACAAGGATGTCGAAATATTTTCCGCTCTACTAGCAACCAAGAAGGAAGTTAAGCAACTTCTTCTAGGGATAAACACATTTTATACGAACAGGATCTGCAAACTTGCAGCCAAGAGTCTTCCTAGAACTGGCTGAGGAAATTTCTGACCCCTTGACATCAGTCTTGGATAACTCCTGTAGCACTAGGGAAATTCCAGAGGAGTCGGAGAGCTCTCATTATGTGCCAGTATTAGAAAAGAGAAAGTGGTCTGACCCCAGCAGCTCTAGAGTGGCAAGTCTGACATAATCTCATCACCATAATGGAAAAACTAATACAGGAGTCAATCAAAACAGAATTAATGCATGGGAACATAATTAGGGCCAGTTAACACAGACTAATAGAAAATAGGACTTGTCAAACACTCTTTGATGAGATAAAAAGTTGGGATGATAAAGGTGGCTACGCGAATATAATATATTTAGACTTTTACAAAGCTTCGACTTTGCAGCTCGTGACAGTTTGATTAAAAAATTGGTGTGATGCAATGTCCATGAAGTGCTCCCTAAATGGATTAGGAACTACTAAGTGAT
Organism: Lycocorax pyrrhopterus obiensis; assembly: GCA_014706295.1. Taxonomy (NCBI): domain Eukaryota; kingdom Metazoa; phylum Chordata; class Aves; order Passeriformes; family Paradisaeidae; genus Lycocorax; species Lycocorax pyrrhopterus. The sequence continues at coordinate 7,571,944 of JACSVZ010000014.1, read as the reverse complement.
CTGCTAAAAAGTAGTTGTTTATGAGGCATCAAGGGCAGGTGGGGGTGTTTCTGAGGAGGAGAGGTCTGTAGGAGTTGGTAGGAAGCCTGGCATGGCTGTGTCTTGTCATCAATAATCTGGGAGGAAAAGCAAAGTTGCTGGTAATGACACTATTGGCTGACACAAAGATGGTCAGTGCTTACAAGGACAGGACACATATTCAGAGCTGAAGGGAGCATCCTCCCACAGGAAGAAGGGAAGTTGTGGTCTTGGTGCTGTCTCTAGAAAGCAGAGAATTGGGAAAAATATTAGGAGTTTGTAAAGGGCAAGCAATTTCCTCTTTTGATGGCAGATTTATTGTGTGATAATTGGATAGACAAACAAGAGACAAGATGTAATGAGCAGAAGGAAGAATAGGAGTAGGGAAGGTGTTTTAACTTTGAGAATGATCAGTGAAAATGCACCTGGAATGCTGCACACAAAAATCACCCCAGGGTGGAACAGATGAAACATCCCTTTCTTGTGAGCTTAGGGCCAGGCACGGAAGAATGCAATGAGTGACTCCTTTGGCACAAGGCTTTCTCTCCAAGCAGGAGTGCAAGTTTTCTGAATTTCTGTCTCCAGTAGGAGGACATGAATTCTGTTTACTTTCTTATTACCTACTGAAGCAGGTGTCCTGAATCTTGCCCTCAACCTCCTTAGATTAGTGATAGCAAGATCGAGAGGCATGTTGCAGTAGCACGTACACTCCTTAGCAGGGCTAACAGGGCTTTTGGTAAAGATTTTCAAGAGCTGTTCAACACAGTAAGAAAGACATGGCAGGGACTGTCTCAAGAACCCCAAGTCAAATTCAAGCTTGGAAATATATCCCAGTTTTTAATTCTAGGGGTGATTGAGAAAACATGGAATAGAAATGTATAACCTTCGGTCTTCTGATGTCCTCAGTCACAGGATCCTGGCTCAGAAAAGGTATTTTAACCAACCATAAGTAATTGACATTAACTCAGAATGAATATATAATTTAATGGTTCTTGCTAAAGAACTCCTTAAACACTGTGCATTTCTTACTATGTTTGTCCAGGAGAAGATTCCTGGACTCCTATGATGGGAATCAACTCAGCCTTGTAGTCGTTTTTCAGTGTCAATTTTTCAGCTGTCTGCATGTTTCAGCAATAGTGAATGAGGTTTCCATCCATGGAGAGGAACAAAGAAAAAGGAAAAAAGAAGAAAGAGAGGAGGAATGACCAGTGGGAAGAGAGAAAAAATGGATCAAAGGATGGATTGTAAGCTTTTTAAAAAATAGATCAGATACAAGAAAGAGCAGAACAGTCGGTGTCCTTTAAACTGTGTTCAGCTGGGTCATATTCACTTGTGGTGTGGCACAAGACACAATTTACCATGTGGCTCAGCTCCCCAAGTGAGTACTGTATCTTCGTTTTCCAAGTGGATGCCAAATAAGTAAATTCAGGATGCTCAGGGGCATGGGAAGTGCTTACAGTCTCACTGCTTCCCTTGAGCATTTGTTTTGAGCTCTGCTTGGTGGTGATGTTTGCAGCTGTTGTTTTGTAGCCTATGTGAAATTCATTGGTGGGTCTTGTTTGGGTCCTGGGGAGTCATTCATCTGCATACCACCCGCAAAGATCTACACTCAGAGTCCACAAAATGCAGTTTTTGTTGATAATAGCAAGGCTGCATGTACAAAGTTGAACATCCTTGAGATGCCCTTCCAGCTCTTCCCGTGGAGATTCACGGTTGGGGATAAAAAATGCCTTGTGTAGGTGTCAGTAACCTGAATCCAGGTGCCTGCATGCAACAACACCATGGCAATCACATTTCTCTGAGAATTACCACTCCATTCAGTTGCCTACCCATAGACTGTCATCTGGGATATCTCAGAGTATCCTGGCCTTCTACAAATGGGCTTACAAATGCAGTGCAGTACTTCTTTCTGGGTCAGAAGGAAGCCCAAAGGGATCCCACAGGTCCCAAGTGCGTCTAAACCTGCCAATACTGTCAATGTAACTGGGAGTGCAGTGGGATTTCAGTCCCACCAGGGATGCCCTTACACCCAGCTCACACACAGGCACCCACACAGCAGACAAAAATGTCTAAACATCCAAGCAGAGAGCGATTTAGCTGACCAAAGGTCAGTATCTAAGTCAGGGTTGGAGAAATAGCTCTCTGGACTCCCACAGGAGCCTGGATACCCAGTTCCTGAGTACACCAGAGACTTGAGTGTCTCAAGCTGGAGTTTTACTTATCCCTTGTGATACCCATGGTTTATAGCCTTCCTGAATAGCACACTTACTGGGCTATCCATCATTCATAGGATCACAGAAACTTTCAGGCTGGAAAAGACCTCTAAGATCATCAACTGCAACTACCAGTCCAGCGCTGCCAGCTCCACCTCTAAACCATGCCCACAAGTACCACATTTACTCATCTTTTAAAGACCTACAGAGATGGTGGCTATACCACTGCCCTGAGCAGCCTGTTCCAGTGCTTGACACACCTTTCAATGGAGACATAATTCCTGATATCCAGCCTAAACCTCACCTGGCAGAACTTGAGGTCATTCCCTCTTGTTCTATCACTTGTTACCTGGGAGAAGGAACTGACCCTCTCCTGGCTACAGCCTCCTTCCCGGTAGTTGTAGAGAGCAATAAGCTTCCCCCAGAGCCTCCTTTTCTGCAGGCTGAGCACACTCGAAGGACTTGTGCTCCGGATCCTTCACCTCCCTTGTTGCTGCTTTCTTCATTCACACGTGCAAACACTGACCACACCAGTGGCCACACCAGTGATCTTAAAGGCCTTGGGAAGGCAAGCATCACCCCACCCACATTAGGATCCTCCAGGGAAAGCCTCTCTCCTGCCTGCAACCCTGCAAGGCCACCACTACCCCTGAGGACGCAGGACTCCTGGGTGTGCAAGGTGCCAGCTGCTCACTGGGTCACTGTGCATCCCTGCTTGCTCAGCTCCCTCATGGCTCCCCTGCTCTGGACAGTGGGAATGGTCACTAGGGAAGCTGGAGTCAATGCACAGGTTTGTTGCACATAAGAGGAATAAGAGAGAACAAACAGCTGTCAGAGCACATCCGTGACACTTTCCTGTGTAATCCTGGAAGGGGAGGCACTAAATACCATTCATACCTTAAAAGAAAAAAGCAGGGGGGCAGAGAGGGACGAGTGCCTGGTGGAAGAGCAGCAACAAATAGATATTCATCCCTTCTCCACGGAGATCTCAAGTACTTTATTTACCTCTGATGCAGAGGCACAGGAGCCAGAGAGGTACCACACCTCTTCAGGCTGGGACTGAGCATTTTAATGCATATGAACAGCATGCTGACTTCATTAAAGCATTCGATTAACACCAGAAAGGACCCACTCCAGCAGCTGCATTTATCACTAGGGCTATGGCATATTCAGAGAGAGCGATTTGGTAGGCCCTTAGCATAATCAGAATAGATGAACCTACCTTGGAGGGAAAAAAAAAGACGTAGCTTTTAATAGACCTGTAAGTGCACTATGAATATTTATTGTGTCCACCCTTCCAGCAGGGGCTTGATGAGATAGGGAGCAGAAGTGGGACAAGGCGGTGGGCAGGATCCCTCAGCAATGCCTGCCCTTGTCCATAGGTGTGTGTTGGTGTCAGTGCATGAGGGCTGGCACACCAGGCTCTCCACCAGCTCTGCAGAGCATCCCCAGGATGATGACTCTGCTTGCTGCTAGGAAACCCTCTGTGCTCACTGCCTTCAGAGAGGCAGTCAGCTCCAGCACATGACCCAGATCCCAGGGGACTGTGGGTCCAGAGGCATCTCCCCAGGGTCACACAGAGATGAAGCACGGCCCTGGTGTGGTCACCTCAGCAAGGAGCCTGCGGGTGGATGACATGACTGCAGGCACAAGCATGCCACAGGGCCCAGCACCCTGGGTCCAGCTCTCATCACACCTAGGTCAGACCAAAGACCCCATGTCCCACTCCCAAAGATGTCCAACTGTGTGTAACTGGACAAGATTGGGAGAATAAGGCAATTTTACTGTCCCAAACATCAGCAGTTTGAGAACCAGGGACATCCTCAGCCAGTGATGATATACTGGTGGTGAATGATTCTCCAAAGAACCATTCTTCCACAGATTTGTTCCTTCCTTCTCTTTCATCCCCATTCTTCACCCCTCCCCAAGCTCACCACCACTCTGCAAAACAATGAGCACTGTTATTTATTTTTTACATGTATTTTTTATGCCTTTGAGTTTAGGAACCTTCCAATTAATGGTCCTAAAAATAAGTGAGTTGAGGAGGCTGACAGGAGGCTGGGAGAAGGGGGGAAAGAGAGTTAGAGACAAGAGGTTGCCCCTTTGGGAACCAGAGAACTCAGTGCAGATGATCTGAGAACCAGTTTAACAGCTGAGACTGTGATTAGAGTGTGCATCTGCATGGGAAGTTGTGAGTTTACTGGAAACGGGGATGGTGGTGGTTTAGCTAGAAAGTCCCTAACAAAGGAGGAGTAACTAGGACCATATTTCCAAAAAGAGCATTTTCAAAAAGCCTCCTTAGGGAAAGTGGGGATGGAAGAGTACTTCACTTGGAAAACACCGAAAAAAAAATTTACATGGAAATTTTCATTAATCTCTGTAGACTGTTAGGTCAAATTAGGATAAGAAATCTGATCATGAAAGTGTGAAACAGAGGGACTTTAGCCAATTCTAAGGGCAAAACTCAGTGCAGCTTGAATGTTGAAGATTTCTGCCAAAGGTTTGTGCATGTACATGTCACTGTAACAAACACAACTTTTAATTAGTCTCTCTGCCTAGATACAGAGGCATACACGTAGATGCAAGATCTTTTTTTTTTTTTTTAATTTATATGCATCGCTAAAGATGTCATTTTCTGTAATTCTCCCTGCCTCATTCTCTAATATACGTGACCTTTAATAAGCAGGACTTATGGTTTGACAGCAAGGACTGTTGAAAAACGCATGGAAATCCTGGCTGGATTAAATTTTTAGTCCATTTCCATCCACTGCTTACACTCAAGTTGTATGTGGATCATAAACTAAAGATGGCAATTTGGGAGGCAATTTTCTTGAATTGCCGGTACAGCAGGATGCAGGAGAAAGTAATGGCAGGATCAGGCATTTAGAAATGGTATAAACATTTAAGCTACTGGTTAGATTTAATGTATTTTATTTATTCACTTTCTTTTTCTTTCTTTTTTTTTAATATCCATGAATGAGGAAAACAAAAAAAAAAAGGAACAAAAAGAAAAAGAATGGGAAAAAATAGATTAACACATTATTGATAAAAGGCTTTGTTGGCTTTTCAGTTCTCAGTGGAGTTTGTTTGCTCCCATTGAAAGAAATATCGCATTGAAGCACCTGCAGGTGTGTGGGCAAGAGCTCCCAGAGTTGCTGTAGCGAGGTCACCTCATTTCCCATGGAGAAGAGGCATCTCATGGGTAAGTGATAGGCCAGGAAAGTGCTGGGCTGTGCCATTATTGTAGCTCTTCTGGCCTGGATGGAGTTTGTGAATCAGGACTTTTCCTCATGTTTCACACTTCAAAAGGAAGCAGTACAGACAGCACTTTTTTTGTATTTAATAAGAATTATGTGGCTTCTGGATTCTCCTGCTGAGGATGTATTATTAATACAGGTGTCACAAGAAATACTGAGTGTGCATTCATTGAAAATCACATCCCTAACTTCTGTGGCTTTGGAGATCTCTTCCCTGGAGCAGGAAGTCAAATATTTCAGAATACCCACTGAATAATAGGGTTTCACCCTCACCTGAGTTCGCTGACTGACTGCCAGCTCAGCACACAGTCCCAAAGCCTACTGAGGCCATGGGTGACTCCACCATGCAGGTACCTGGGGATGGGGAAGAGCAGCACCCCTCTGTCTGCTAGAGAGGCTGAGGACATGCCAGACAGGATGCTAAGCTTGCCCTGACCGTGTAGGTGAAACATGGGAATGAAATTCAGCAGCACTCAGAGCAGCTCCACGTGCTTGGGAGCCAGCAGTGCACCTCTTGAGTAGCTTCCATTTGTACTGGAAGGAAAAGAGCACCCAGGTGCCACAGACTCAAGATTTCTAACGGGGTATTGCCCTGCTCACCTCTATCAGTTGTTTCTGCAAATCTCAGCTGCTGTGAATGTGACCTGAATTCAAAACAGATGCAACTGTCCAGAAACTGGGATTTCCTTGTAGGAGGAGCACCACATCTGAGGTGTGTGCAGTATTTCAGGAGACAGTTGGACTTTCTGGCAGCTCTCCAGAGGAGAGCAGTGAAAACAATGTAAGAAAAGATCAAAGACACCAGGACCTTTTAGTCTTGAAAAGAGAAGCCCAAGATATGAGCATAGCTTTTAAATGTTTAAAAAGCTGCTTCAAATAAGAAAGGAATTCTCTACTGACACTGGGAATGGGACAAGTTCTGGTGTAGAAAGGCGGTTCAGATTAGATGTTAGACGCATAAGACTAGGAATAATGAAATATTAGGATAAGCTGTGTGGGGAAGAAGCAAAATCTTAATTTCTTGAGGAATCTACAAAGAGGTTAAACACACCTGCCTAGGATGGGGAGAATCCTGCCTTGCGGCAGGAATGAACACTTGGTCTCTCCTAACTCTGTCCTTTCTTGGCATTTGACTTCTGCAGTAGACAGAGAAAGTGTGCCTTCCTAAAATAAATGCTTTTGGCTAGGGAGTGGTGTTAATATTGGCAATCCTTTCCCTCCGATGATTTTGCCACAGCAACTACTTTCACGCACAGGATCCCCTTCTTCCATCAGGAATTGCCTGATCTGACCTGGCCTGAGGGCAGAGATCACACCACATCTTAGCTCACTGGCAGTGGCTCCTGGAAGCTTCTGGATCCTGGATGCTTGCAGTCACCTGGTTCCAGTCTTGCAGAAGGCAACTAGTGTGAGCAGAATCAGGTCTGCATTTCATTATGGAGGACTATTGATCAACCCACAGCTGTGACATTACAGACACAAGCCTGCCTGAGCTGTCTTCCTCCACTGAACACAGCAGGGACAGAAATCTTCACAACTCAAGCCTGGAGACGAGGCCAAGGGCTGTGCTGGGTGATGCTGTTCGCCCTGGTGCTGGAGCCTGCAGCCGAGCCCCAAACACCCCAGGCTGCATCCTGCACAGCAGGCACTCAAAATCCGCACAGGGCCCTTTCAGTGACTGATACCCCAGCAAACTGCTGGCCACTGACACCATTTATTCAGTGTTCCCCATTCAGGCACAGAGCAGCACTGGCTGGAAACAAGAGGGAGGCGGGAGAAGGCATGAGCAGCCCCCAGGGAATCACACACAGAGCGGGGACAGGGAGGCTGGTTTGCTCGAGTGCACAGAGCATTCCATACACAAACACTGATTTACTGGGTCAGCGGGCACACACGGCAGGACGCCTGTACACCCCAGGAATACACACAAAAACACACACACACTCACCCCAAGCATACAGAAACAGTCATTACGTTTGTATACACAGAGACAATGCCTGTGAGCTGGCCAAGAATGCGCACAAGCCACAGTTGTGTTTGCAGGCAGAATTTAGCTGCACACATGCACACATGCGTATTACTCATTTGCAGACTCTGTCACCATGTACCCCAAGCCTTTTTCCACTGCCCTACACTTGCTGGCTGTCTCTGAAAGACCCTCACACACTATCAATAGAGACAAATCTCTGCAGTGCCAGGCACAGGGAGCCCCAGCAGCATGTCCCGTTTGTCCAAATGACATCCCAGCAAAATTCCCTCATGGGTGTAAGAGCCTGTGGCTGGTAGCCTGGTAGGGTTATGTGTTTCCTGCAGCATTAATAGCTTTAAAAAAATCGTAATGTGTCATTCAGATAAAAGTTGCAGCTGAAGAGTCAGGAAATTCCCAGATGAATGCTACACGGGCCAGATTGAACTCTGCCCGTGTATGAGTCCAATGTGAGAGGGTGAACAGGATGGAGATAGCCAAAGCTCTAGCATTGCTGAGCAATTCGATTCCCTCCTGGGGCTCCCCGGCTCAGCTGGAAAGTTTTCCGTATTGACATGAGCACCATTTATTTTGGCTGCACGATGTTGTCTCCAATAGCCCTGTGGATCCAGCTGCGTCAGGAGAGGGACTGCACACACAGCCCCGTGCTCCCACTGGGTACCAGTGTCACAGCCTCTCCTGGCAGTGATGGCAGGGGACAGTCCAGTGGATGGGGTCAGGCTGTCTCACGGGTGTACTGTGGAGGGGTTGTTCAGCACGAAGTTGGGTTTTATCCTTGCTCATGCAAGTCCTGCTTCATTAGCTGCGCAACATCCAGCCTGCATGAGGCAAAGCCAAACAGCAATTTGCCACTGCAGCTCCCCTCGGTTTCCAATCAGACCATTTACCTGGGAGACAAAGCCTGCGTTTAAGTGCTTCACTTCAGAAACCCCGGCTTGCAATGAAGCAATGAAACCCCTCTGCTGAAGCACTTCCATCACAGGAATTTCTGCAACCTGCAGTCTCAGCAGTGAGGCCGAGGGCTAAATGAGTCACAAAGGCTCGATTTCCCTGCTGCACTCCTGAGGAATAACATTTGCTTATCGACCCCTACCTGGGGCTTTTCAAGGATTAGTCACTAATACAGCCAGGCTGGGGACAGGATGCAAAGCTGGTGTAAGCCAACCTGCTCCCTTCCTCTCAGAGAGGTTTGCTTTACGCTGTGACCTGGTATTCATTTCGGTTGTTGTTCTTTTTTTTTTTTTAATTTTGCTCATTACAGCTCTATAGAAGCCCCAGGCACTGGAACTTCTGTTTCAATAAGGAGCACCCAGTCCAGGTGGGTTTGCCTTTGCTGCCGTGACTTCTGCAGAGCAAGAGACTTTGGCTCCTCGAGGTTGGCGGTCTGTATGGCTTCTTTCACTGGTGCTAAAGTCAATCTCAAACATATATGAGAAATAAACCTGTCAAGACAGGAGAAAAACAACAAAAAACAATCAATGTTTGTTGAAAGGGAGAAAACCTGAACGGCACAGCATTAATTCCCACCTTGTAACTTGGTGTCACAAGATACAGGAAGCTTTATGAAAGGAATTATTTTGTGATGGGTGTGTGTTTGGCAAAAACATCTCCTTTACAAAATATCTCCTGCCTGGGATGCCAGTTGGGTCTGACATGCAGCTGCAGAGGATGATTAGCTGTTACATTAGTTACTGTCCTGGGGAGCGGAGATGTGGGACATTGCTTCAGAGGAAGGATACTGAAGCAAGAATGAAGTTCCCCATTCTGTCTGGATTTGGATGAACATGCCAGCACGTGATAATCCTCTAAGGGCTCAGACAGGCTGCAGGAGCTCTCCTGAGCCAATTACACAGGGATGGAGGACACTGCAATTAGGAGGGTAGAGGTCAGTGGCTCAGAATCCCTATGGACATCAGTGACAAGGGGCCAAGATCAGTTCTCTGAGCTAGAAGGTTTCTTGTTGTGGCAGTAGTCCATGCACAGCATCTGCCCTAAGCCACAGTTCACAGAATCATTAAGGTTGAAAAAGGTCTTCGAGATCAAGTCCAACTGTTGACCAAATACCACCATTCCCACTAAACCATATCATGAACTGCCACGTCTACTCATTTTCTGAACACTTCCAGGGATGGTGACTCCACAGCTTCCCTGGGCAGCCTGTTTCAAAGCTAAACCAATTTTTCAGTGAAGAAATTTTTCCTAGTGTTCAGCACTACAGTTTACCTATAATTAGGGGGGACATCCTACTGTCTCCCACCATGCAGTAGCTCTTCTGCAGCAGCTCTGTGCCAAGACACATGTCTCACGGTGCAGGTGACACAGCACATCTTTCTTTCAGAGAGGCATCAGAGACCTTGAACGACCTTCTATGGGCTGAGCTTCCAGTTGAGTCCTTAAAAGCAAGTGCTGAGTATGGGCTGCAAACTTCTGGCACTGTGGATGTGTTGATGTGGTTGTGGTGGGGGTGACCTCCAGCCAGTGCTAGCCTGTGGGAAATTCCTGCTACACATATGTAATCCAAGGAGAAGTGCTGCGCTCTGCATGTGGAGCTGGCTTTGTAACAAAACCATCTTTATTCTGCTGTGAGCTGATGGGGTCAGCACTGCCTAAAGCTGGCCTGCCTGAGAGCTCTTATTTTGCAGACATTCAGTCCCTGCAAGGATCAGAGCCCCACTAGTAAACAGACCCCCTGTTCCCTCCCACTTCTCCATGCTTTGGTACCTTTGCTGGATGACCATTAAGGTATTGGAGATGAGCCAGCAGTTCAGAGCCAAATCAAAGCCAACAGCCCCAGACTGAAGCTTTGCCATCTTCCAGCATAACAAGCTGTCTGCAGGCAAGTTCAAACAAAATGCTGCTAGAGTGCCAATCTTTCAGTGCAGGTACAAAGCAGAAATCGTGGTTCAATACAGACGTATCACACTCTGACATACAAATAACAGGATGGCGACATGAAGGAACAAGCCTAAATAAATCCTCTGGAGAGAAAAATCAAGCTTATTTGGAGGAGGAAGCTGCTTCCAGCTTTCTGAGAAACTTTGCAGGAAGATGAGCTGGGCTCCCTGGGAAGGAAGGAGCCGTCAGGAGATGAATCTGTGTGGCTGTGAACGACAACAGAGATGCAATTCACTTGTCTACTTCTATTAAATAGTGCAAGAGCTAAGAAGTGAAGAGACCATTTAAGTATGTCCAGTTTGATCAAAGCTAAGCATGTCCATGCAAGACATGGCAGGAACACAGGGAGTTAGACCCAAGGGCCAAATATCCTTGGCCAGATCTTGCCACATCACAGAGGATGAGCAGGTGCAGCTCTGATGAGGGTGACAAGAACTTCTGTCCCCTTTTCCTCAACTGGAGCACATTTAAAGGCACTGCTGGAGCTTAGGTTGCTTGGGATTGATCCTGGAGGAGTGTGCAGGAGAAAGCTGAGTGGTTTTCCTCTGTGAGCTGCAGGCTCTTGCCCAAGCACTACCTCTATTGCTCTGCCCGCAGAGGAACCCCAGGGCACAAAACACCAGGGAGATGGGTTAGAAAGAAGAATGATCTCAGTGTTATCTCACAGCTAAGAGGAATGTAGGGGACTTCACTCTCTTGGCAGGTCCCTTCTGGGTGGCTCTTTCTCTCTCTACTCTTTTCTTCCACTGTTGTTTGTCTGTCTCATCTACATAGCCAGAGAGTAAGGTGAAGTAAGAACTATCAAGCATTGTGTGTACAAACAGAAGCCACAACGCAGGTTTGTATTGTAACTGGGTACTTTTGAGCCTTCCAGGGGTTTTTAAAATAAGTAAGTAGATAGATAGATAGATAGATAGATAGACAGATAGATAGATAGATAGATAGATATGATTCACCAAAAAGAATGGGGAAAAAACCAAAAACAAACAAGCAAACAAACAAGCATACAAAACAAAAACCCCAAACAAACAAAACAAAAAAAAACCAAAACCAAAAACAAAACCTCAGAACCCCATAATGGCCAGCTAAGCTCACAGACATATATCTGAGCATTCCCAGCTGCACCGATCAACCCACATGCCAAGCACAAGTAACTGAGACAGATAAAGAGCAGATGCTGTGGAGCAGAGATTATGTAGTGGACAAAGTGCTCAGGAGACCCTTAACCTGTTGGATAATAAGCGACTTCACCTTGGTTTTTACAGACATTGGTACCCAGGATGGGAAACCGATGTGCTTAGAAGAGAAAGCACAATATCGGGGACAACACCAAAGCCTGCTGTACTGAAGGCATTTACACTGCAACAGCAAACAGCCCAGGAGAGACATTGATAGCAGCCACTGTCTCGTGGGAAGCTACATTGACAATTTCTGGGGATGTCACAGATCCCAAAGATGAAGTGGGAGAACAGCACTCCTGTAAGGTTTTGGTAGTGGAGCTGATGGGAGCCAATGTCCTAAATCCTCTTGCATGGCTGGCTGGCCCTGGTGTGGGCACAACTTCCTTTAGGGAGCATTGAAAGCTGCATGTGGGAGAGAGGAGAGTGCTGCATTTCCCAACTGGGTCCACCTCAGGACATGGTTTAGATGCTAGTTCTGCTCCTTCCTGTCACAGTCAAAGTCTGCCAGGTTGTTATTTTCACAGTGAAGCTCATTGTAGGATTGGTCCCTCTCAGCTCAGCACGCAGCTTCCCCAAAGCAGGAGCTGCCTCTCACCTTTTTGGTCACGGAGAGCACAGACCATCAGGTCAGCAAGGGTTTCCAAACTGAGCTGGGTCTTCTGTGGTGGCATTTATCCTCTCTGGGGACCATGCTGGATCAGTGGCAGAGGTCTGTGTATGGCTGGGAGGCTGTCAGTGAGGACGCACTGGATTTGGCCGTGCTGGATTAATGGCTGAACTTAACGATGTCCGAGATCTTTTCCAGCTTTACTGATTCTGTGATTGAAGAGGCGTTTCAGCATCTTGGGGTGTTGGTTAAGCCCCAGGGATGCTGTCTTTGCCTAAGGCTGACAGACTGAAACAGTCACAGAGGTTTCCCCTTGCCTGGCAAGGGATGTCTGTCATTGTATGTAGATCCACAGCCAGGATCTTCAAAGAGGCATTGATCCAACAGTCACAAAACCCTGTGGAAAGCCAATGAGTCCAACTGGACATCAGCCACTGAAGTCCTATGGCCCTTACTAAGGACACTGGTCCCTGGTTTGCAGTGGCTCCTGTGACCATCCTCTGTATGTTCCTGTCCTGCTCTGCTATGCCTGCCCAAGCTAACCACAAATGCTGCTTGCCCTTGCACAGAGCAGAGACAAGCAACAAACACAGCCATTTTTCAGGAAAGGACAAATAGTGCCCATGGATTGAATTGGGTTATCCTAGTTTCCCGGTGTGGGCGGAGAAAACCCTGCAGAAGATCCCAGTCTGTGAAGTGCATGTGAAACCCTCTGGTCAGGAACAACCCAGTCCACAAAAAAGGTGTTCAGAGGCCTCCACACAGAGCGCAGGTTGCACAGTATCACACAGATGAAGCTGCAGAGCAGTGATAGCACTGGGGGGTGATAAAGCTTTGTCGTCCAAGATGATAAACACCATCGGTGGCTGCTTAATAGGTAATGTGGGATTGGCACAGTCCCAGGGCAGATGTAACACCCCTGCAAGTATGTATATGTGTGACTTCCCATAAATCCACATCTGACATGAGGACCTTTGTGAACTGGATTATAAATAATCAGCTGGACATGTCTGTATTTCTTTTTGCAGTACCACTGTCGCTAGGACAAAAGTTGAGGTCTCCTGCTTCTGTGGTGCTGTGGGTTGCGTGTCCAGAAGGGGCAGGTGATGGTTCAGGCAGCATGACCCCTCACTGCAACCTGTCCAGACATCCTGTAATGAGTCTGGCAGTTTGTGCTCAGCTAAGAAACCTAGCCCATCATATCTGAAGAAATCCCTAGAAGGTTAATGCAATATAACCCTTGGCAGCTTGTTCCTGGTATAAATGAGGTCTTATTTTGAGGAATTTATGATTAAAGTGAATAAAGAACAGTCATCTTTCCAAATATAAACTGAAGGTAGTCTCTGATTTATTTCTCATGATGCATTTGGTCATGTTCTGTTGTCTTTGCAAATCTGTATTTTTATTGCATTGAGATGTTTCTCAGGTTTGGGTTACATTTCTAATAAATATCCGATGCCATGTTGATTTCCTGTATCATATTTCATTAGTTTTAGGGAGGAATGGAGCACCATTTTTATAAAAAACAGCAGTCTTAAAAGGAGTTTTTAACACAGGGCTTGTCTGCCTTCAGCAAGTGATAGCTGGCTCTCTAACAGTGCTGGTATTGTTAAAAGCATTACAACCTGCCTTCGCATGGATTTGGTTATCTCAGGATAAAGGTGCCTTATGCCTGTATAACCATTTCCATGTGTGAAGAGGAATAATTCCAACACTGTAAATCAAGGCTTTTAGTGGCATAGCTTTAACTGGTAAAAATCACACTGCTAATAGAGACATGGTTGAAATAAGGAAAGAAACCTCAGCTAGGAGAGATAAATTCCTGTTGTGGAAGATACCTGTGTAGAAAAAGATCTTTAGGATCCTGTCTACAGTCCTGCATCAATATCATACTGGAGTATACTGGGCTGCTTTGGTCATCACAGTGAAAAAAGGTATGCTGCCTCAGGACTGGGTCATGTGGCAGCAAAGCAAAATGGATTAATTCACCCTGAGTGCTGGGGTGCCAATGTGAGCTCAGGACCAGGTCCCCTGTGTTTTTCTCAGGCACATCTGCCCAAAGATGAACCCCAATTTCCCACCCCATCTCTGCACAGAAAATCCTGCAAAGTCTGGAGACTGTCTCTTGTGGCAAAACCCTGACGCAGAAGAGGAATCTTCCAGGACTCCTCAAAAAGACCGCTGACGTTGAAGGGACAGGACGATGTGTGATGGGAAAGACATGAAGGGAAAAGGTGGTGGCAGCCTCACAGTGGGGCAATTCCCTGCAGGGTGTGCTCAGCTCGAGGTCTGAGCCTGTGTTTCTCTCAGCGCTGTGCATCTCCTGCATTGCAATGCAATAAGAAACTGAAATCTTTGTTATTCAAATATTCTCCCCATGATGAACTATATTATCCTTCATATTTTCAAGGATCCCTCTCTTAGACCTATCTCTTATTTCATTAATGCAGTTGCTAGAGATGAAATCCCTTCTTCCTTGATTGCTCTGCTCCAACCATCCTTGTTACTCTTCATGAAAGAAGCAGACAATAATCCTAATATCCTCCTTTTTTTTTTTGTCACCATTGCCTAACAAGAAGAGCCTTGAAATCATTGCCCCTTATTTCCCAGACCTAGCCAGCCGATAGGAAATAATTAACTCCTATCTGTGCTGACGGAGTGGTGGCTGGTTTGTAGCCAGTTCCAGGTACTTTGTTATTCCTGCTTTATCGCCTGCTGCAGAAGGGAGGCTGCAAGATTATTGAGCAAAGCTCTGCCTGCATGTCTATCACTACAAGTTTGAAGAAATAGTGTTAGTAATGATTTAATTTCATTTTATAATTTTCTTAAATAAAGGGTATTGTTTAGTCTCAGTGATGCAAATGACAAATCTTCTTGGACTCATTTCATTTTACAAACAAGATTGTCTTTGCTGCAGCCTGCGCTACAGCAGATGATCACACAGAGATCATCCCAGGAGATGCAGAAAGCTGGGAGCTGCTCAGCAGCAGCATCAGAGCTGGAATTGTGTGAGCTGCCCAAACATCTCAAGGCTGGAATTGTGTGAGCTGCCCAAACATCTCAGGTTGGGGATGAGGCAACAGGACACTTGGAATTTAACCAAGCTTGCAATCAGCTGCTGAATGAAAGCAGCTTTGTCTGATTATCCCAAAGGTCCCCTTAGCTCAGCATCCAAGAGTAGCCAACAGCAGATGACAAGAGCAGAGCAGGAGCAGGAGCCAGCATATCTAATCAATACTTATCCCTGCCTTGTGTTTTGCATCTTGAGAGTTTCTGCTGTAAATGTGGCTTCCATTGTTGCCTCCAGCAGCCTTTTTGAACTCATTAGAGCTTTTATCACCTACAACAAGGACTTCCCAACTGTATTAGGTGCTTGTTTTGAGTCTGTCACCTGTTAATTTCACTCATTGCGCCCTATACTTGTGTTGGAAAGGACAATGAACAACTTCTCCCAGTGCTCCCTCCCTCTGCCACTCAGGATTTATTATTTTCCTTCCCTCCAGCTGTGTCTGAGAAATAACGTTGTAAAATCTCTGCTAAGGCAAGAATGCATTAATCACTAACTTGATTAATTACTGAAGGATCATTTCCTCTCTATGATACATGTAAACCCCCAAACTTCTTGAATCAGAAGTACACTCAAGGTGTTCAGTGTCACATCCATCATCTCCATGAGCATCGCTGTTGACAGAGGCAGATGTGGCTGCTCAGACAACCTCCTTACAGTGCTGAGAGTCCCGTGATCAAACCTCTGCCTTGCTGGGCAGGGTGTGTGAGCAATCCAGCAGCAGTAAAACATCTCCATTTTGGGAAGATGTCCTGTGGTGTCCCTCTGCTTCCTAGTTCCATACTTGCCTCTTTATAGCATTTACACCCCCTGACACCTCAGCTGTCATGCACAACTGGAAACTGTCCTCAGACCTGTGGAAGAGCTCAGTTAGGGTTAGGATTGCTCCCACAGAAGAAAAGATTGCTTTGCAAAAACACCTCAGCTTCCAGTGGGCCCTACACATAGAATCACAGAATCAGGGAACACTTTGGGTTGAAGGATTCTTAAAGATCATCTTATTCCAAATCCCTTGACATGGGCAGGGACACCTTCCACTAGACCAGATTGCTCAGAGCCCCATCCAGCCTTGCTTTGAACACTTTCAGGGGTGGGGCATCCACAACTTCTCTGGGTAACCTGTTTCTGTGCCTCACCGCCTTTCCACATCATCCCGCAATGGAACACAGCCTGGATTTGGATTCACAACACTTACACGTCCATTGCCCCCTTCTTTGGCATGGCTGAAGAATCTCCACATGGGCAGCTGTTGTCCATCCCCATCCTCTACGGGCCATGATAAAGGATTTTACTCTCCATGACCCTCAAACTGAGACCATCCAGTGGCATACAATTCACTTTGATAGGAGAAAGGAGGGTGATGATGGTAAAGCAGCTGTCAGCCCTTTGCTTGAAGACACAGAGAAAGAGCTATGTCATGTCATGGAGGCAATTCACCTTTTTTCTCTGCTCTGACTTCTTCACAGAGCTTATCTCCCCATCCTCCACCGTTTTCCGTCTTAGTGGCTCCTGTGCCTGGTGACCACCCAAGGAGTCTGTAACGTAGAGACAAGGGGAAAGGAGGTGATACAACAGTCAAGTGGAGATCAGAAAGACACTCTAGGCTGGGAGCAGCTGGCTTGTAGTAATTTCCCTTCAGGAGTCATCTTGGAAGTAGATCTCCTCTGCTCCATCCTGAAGTTGCAGAGGGACCTTGGCTCTTCCTTTGCTTTTCCCCCTGGCTACCAGACAAATATAAACACTGATCCTCAGGGTCTGTGAAGCACCAAAGCTAAGCCCTGGTGCGGGATTCATGCTTCCTGGAGGGTCCGAAGGAGCCTTTTGAAAGTACAAGGTCATGGGGTGATCTGCATCTTGTAAAAGCTGACTCGGGATCTGTGTGGACCTTGAGGGGACAAAAGTCTCCATAGTGACATTTTTGGGTGCTGAATGCACCTCTGGGCTGTGGTGGCTGTGTGATCCCCATGCACAGCAAAGGGAACTGGTAGCAGTCATGCAGGCAAGAGAGATGGAGCAGCTGAAACGGTTTGGAAGGACTGCCTGGAAAGGAAACACCTGGCAAGGTTCCCATTCACCAAAAACCAGGGAAGAGCTCCAGGCTGTCCTGTGGTGATCAGTACACACTGTGAGGCAGAACCAGCCAACCTGAGCACAGCAGGGAGATGAGACAAGTGAAGCCTTCCGAGATGGAGCATGGACTTTGCTGGTTTCATCTCCAAAGAACACGAGAACCCTTCTCAACTCAATCCCTGAAATACAGGCCACAGCACTTCCCTGTTAAGGTAGCAGCATCTTTCCTACCAATTTCCAAGCTCGGAAATTTTCCCAGGCTGGTGGCTGCTGGTGACCCACCAAGAACTGCTCAGGCAGCATAACCCAGAGGTGGTGCCTGATGCTGCCAGACACAGCTTGGATGCAGTGAGCACTCCACTGTCCCCGGGGCTATTCGGAGATGCTCTTCCTCTCCAGCAGGGAGGAGGGAGGAACAGAGCATTTCCAACAGCAGCCAAGAAAGCTAATGGATACATTTCTTTTCCCAGGGCAAGCAAATTATTTCTGCTCCCAGCTGACCCCTCGACCACAAAAAACACCATAAAACAGCAAGAGTGTGTAAAAAATAAACACAGGCACGCATCAGCCTTCCGGATTCCCGTCCCCTGGGCCAGAGGAGCTCGGGCCGCGGACAGAAGGAATGTGGTGTTGCATCGGGAGCCATAGGGATGGGATCAGGGACAGGAACATTTTATAACCAGCCTCTGGACCCCGTTGAGGAAGAAGCATGTGAGTGATGACTACTCATATTGCAAAGGGGGGCAAATTCGAATCTCATCTGCATGTTTTGCAAGGATTGGGATTTACAGCATAAACTGCTTGCTCTGCTACTTTGACTCTTGCTGTCTTGGCTCCTCTGGCCAAGTTTGCATCAGGGCTGTCCTGATCCGCCAGGAGCCCTGCAAAGGAGTTATAACACATGGGGCTAGATTCATACTGCAAGTTCTCAAGAATCTGTAGGGAAGCATACTATGAATGGAAGCATCTTTTTGCCTCTCCCTGTCACCTTGCAGCCTGCCAAGCTGGAGAGAGAGGAAGACAGAGAAAAGGCAGTTTTCCACACTGTGAGAGGAGCCTGAAGAGATGCCAGGGCCTGCCTGTAGAAGCCTAATATAAGCTTAGACATTTCTATTCACACCAGACAAGACATCCTGCACTGAGACTGAAGAGCAGCAAAATTTGTATCAAGACATAGGGACATAGTTGGCTTAGCTCACTACCAACTGGGCTTGGGATTGCCGTGCTCAGAAATGGACTATGACTGCCATAGATTTTGCTTCATCAGACTGAGAGGAGGAAGTGCCACATGGTTTAAACCTTGACCGGTACAAAGAAATATGAGTGTCAAACGAACCAGCTTCAGTATGGGAAGGGGCTAAATCTCCTCACCTCTGCTCCTGGACTCCCAGAGAAATCCACCCCAGAAATTTCACAGGGATTGAGATGACACAGGAATACTTGCCTTACACCTGCCCTCAGTTAGCCTCCACCAGCATCTACAACTTCCCTGCTTTCTGAGGATGCATTTTACAGCTGAGAACTGGAGTTGCTCACAGAAAGCAATTCCACCCAGCAGGCAGCACTGCTGGCCTCTGAGAGGATGAGCAGTGCAAGCTGATTGTGCCAGGATCTCAGCCAGCAGCACCAAGATACCTCCATAGCCCCCACGCAGCACTAAGTGGCACTGTGTCCTCCCCATCTGCTGCGAGACACCTGGGCCCCTGCTATTGCAGAGAACTGACAGGCAAAGCTGCTGACTGTCTTCTGGCTGTCTCAGCTCTCTTACAGTTCGAGGAGTAAAGCAATCCTTCAGTGGCCAGATTTCATACCCTGACAGTAAGCGGTTTTTCTTAAAAAAACCCAGAAACCTTTTTGTGGAAAATAATACTGCTTGTGGCTGGTGGTCATGATGGACAGCAGAAGCAACAAGAGGGGAAAAAAACAATTCAGAGAAATTCCCTGAATCAACAAACCTACATTTTTTTTCACCACTGCATCACTAATTGTATCTCTTTAATGCATTGATTTTTTTTTCAAAAGAACCAGAAGAGGTAAACAAAAGCAACAGGTTCCTTTCAAAACCCAGCTCGGCTAGCAGGAATTAGGAATTAAAGTCAGACATAATGCAAATAGCATGGCGGTTTATTTGCTGCTCCTTTTGTGAAACACAGCTGCCTCCAGCAGCAGCAACAGCCCCAGAGCCATCCAGCACCAGGTCCCTCCTCCAGCTCCTGCCCCTCCTGGGTACCAGCAGATCCTCTGGCCAAGTGCAGCAGTAGCTGTGGCACTGGGTGGTGTGTCTGCTGCCTGCTCTGTCAGGCTGTCACTGTGCCCTGTGCTCTCTTTCCCTTCCTTTCTGTTTCCAAGTCCTGGGTGAGCCCGGGTGACAGCTCAGACCACAAATGTCAGAATGCAAATGCTGGTATAAAAGAAGTTATTTCCAATACAAGTGGTCAGCTTGCAGCCAGCGGTTCTGTGTGCCTTGCTATCGTTCAATATCACTTTCCTCTTCTCAAGCATTTAACTCCAAAACTCCCATCGATTTAGACTGGGGTTTTAAAATCAGCTAAGGGTTTTTAAATCAGTTAAGGGTTTTTTAATTAGTTAAGGTTTTTAAAATCAGCTAGTCGGAACTTCCATGAAGCTGAAGGTGCCGAGTCCCCGGTCACCTACATTTGTTACGTGCAGCACCTTCTAAGGATATTTTGAAATATTTAAAGCATTTTTTTGTTCAAAAAGCAAAGTGCCAAAGGGCAGGGAGCTGGCTGGAGAATCCAGACTGGCCTGCAGAAAATGCTCGCGGAGCAAGAAGCTAAACCCAGGTTTATGAAACTTACTTGGAAAGAGCTCAGCAGCGTAAATCCCAGTGCTAACAGAGCAGCTCTGAGTCGATTGCAAATAACACGCTCTTACTGTCCAGCCACAGTGCAATTCCACTGAGCTTTGGTAGAGGGTAATTCTGGTGTCAGATATTTTCACGAGACCCTACTTGACATTTTGGCCGGAAATCCTGTGGCATATTTTGATATTCGGTGACACACTGTGTTAACCGCATGGATTTCCTCCACTGCTTTGATGGACACCGCTACCCACTCAGGCAGAAAGGAGAGTGTCTGAATGAGCCCTTCCCTCTGGCTCCCCCCCGCCAGCACACAAAGCATCAGGCTATTGAAATTACGTTGCTAGATCCAAAATCCCCTGGGAGAAATAACCACTGTTCTGGAGCCTGCACGGCTGCATCCTCCCAGACAGATGCA
The DNA here is from genome assembly GCA_014706295.1 of Lycocorax pyrrhopterus obiensis. Classification (NCBI taxonomy): domain Eukaryota; kingdom Metazoa; phylum Chordata; class Aves; order Passeriformes; family Paradisaeidae; genus Lycocorax; species Lycocorax pyrrhopterus. Next base: position 7,551,410 of record JACSVZ010000014.1, on the reverse strand, counting down.
TTTGCAGTTTCCCAAGGCAAGGCAGACACTGAATACAATGCTTCTGATGAGGGTTTTCCAGAGTGGGGGAGACAGTTTTGTGTTGTTTTTGCCATCACCTCGCTTGCCACTGCCTGGCCCAAGGCGCTGGTGTTGCTGCAGATTGAGAATGCACGGCCAGCTCAGGAGGCCTCAGGTGACAGGCGACACCCCTTGCCTGGTCAGGACTCTCCAGTGCTGGGTGCCCACGTGTGAGATGCAGCAGGTAGCCTGACTTCCTCTCAGCTGGATAGATACGTCTGGAGAAAGCATCCATGCGACGGGGGAGACCTCCGTGGAGGGAAGCCTGCGTCCCAGATGCAGCTGCTGTGCTGGGGCCTGCCATGCTTTGTTACCTGCCAAGACATGGGGCCTCAGCATGTGAAGCACGAGGACAGGGCTCTGGTTAAGGGAAGGAGGGTGCTGCAGGGGGGCTTGCAGGGAAGGATGAGCACTCAGCACACATCAGGAGAGACTCAGATGATTGTCTGGGCCCAGATGCCAGGTCCTGTCTCCTTGTCATCCTCCCATCTACCCTGCACAGCGTGTGCTGCCCACCAGCTGGTACCCCTTGCATGTGCAGCTCCATGACCACCTACTTCTACCCTGTAGTAAGACCAGTGCCAAGTGAAGCTAAGACCACAGCAAGGGTCTCAGATCCAGATCCCTCAGCAGCAGTTGTTATCCTGATCCCCACACTGGGTAGGGTGAAGGAATAGACCTCCAGACAGGTTGCAGCTGACTGTCACCTTCAGAGTCAGCCACAGACATGGGACATGGCTGTGTCAGCCAGGGGATCACCAGAGAGGCTTTGGATTTTGACAGCATCAGGGCTGCAGTAGTCCAGACAGCTGGTGAGCCATTTCCCAGTGGAGATGACAGCTAATCTCTGGGATTTATCAGATGGGCATCATTTCCATTACGCTGAAGGCATTCTGGGGAAGATACCCAAGACACATACAAGGCACTGTTACTGTGTGTAACTACGGATGAGACCTTAAATCTAAAAATACACACATTACCTACTCAGTCCTGTGTCCTTTCCACAATCCTTTGTGCTCTCCTATAACAGGCAGCTTCTTTGCCCTCTGGGCATGAGACTGTCCCTCATGTGGTCCAAAACCACTTCCATATCCTGATGACTGGTTCAGACCCATTTGCTGCTGTACTGGGAGCCTGAGCCTCTTCAGGGAGAGAGAGAGAGTACAGCGAAGGGAGGGAAGGCACGCCACATTCTCCATGCCAACACAATAAACCTTGGCAAATCGGTGAGGAAGGTGAACCAGACATCACCAGAGGCAGCAGAGGGAGAGGCAGAGGGCAGAATCCCAGAGGCAAGAGGCGGAGGATTTGTTGAGAGCTGTTGAGTAGGGTAGCAGAGAGCAGACAGCCGCAAGGAGGCATGGAAAGACCAGACTGGGAGGCTGCCAAGGGAGAGAGAGTCGCATTAAATCTTATTTGTCTTTAAACAAAGTGTTCTAATTGCTAACAAAGGGATTTCAAGCAAATTGTAATAAAACTGAGTTATTCTGATCAATTACACAGTCAAGCAAATTACGGAAGGAGTCTGAAATATTGCCAGATACAAAAGAAAGATGAAGAAAGAGGAGGAGGAGTTGCAGAGAGAGTGGGGGAGGCAGTAATTTGAGGGAGGAAAATTACTTGATGGCTTGATAAGGAGAATTATTAAGCATAAATTTGAGATGCAGGTTGCTAAATCTGAATACAAAATCAAGGACAGAAATGGAAATTGTGTTTTAAGGCTGGTAAAATCGGAGCAGGGGCAAAGAGGAAAAAATGTGCAGACAAGCATTAGAGACAGATGCTATTGAGGTGTCTGCAAAGATGGTTGCTAACTGCAGCAAACTGAAAGCAAGGCATGACCCAGGAAAGCAGAGCTTTTTGGTGAGGGCACCAGATCAGTGCTGAGTGGGCATCAAGCCACATTCCTGCCACAGACGTCCTACTTGACCCACAACTGCTTCAAAGCACTTAGCAATGACCTGGTTTGTCACTGGAAGAGTTACAAGGGCCAGGATCCCAATGCAATCTGAGGAAAGACACCAAGGCTGACTCATTTACCTTGTCAGCCTTACCTGAAAGCTGTGGCTGACATTTCTTCTGCTGTCTGGTTTGTGGATTTAAGATGGAATCATTTGATGTGTATCCATACAGCATCAAGAGCATCAGGCAGGGATGTTGTAGGGAAGAGAAGACAAACCCAACCCCTGTCTTAAAGGAACAAGACCGAAATCCCACTACGACACACAACTCCATGTGTGGCTCTGGCTCAGGGACAGTGTACCTTGGGATGAATGAAATAATTGTCCCCTGTCCTGCTCAGTCCCTGGATGTTTCCAGCCATGCTGCTGGAATCTCCAGGGTTCTCATGACACAGCCACTGAACTGCTTCAGTTTGCATCCTGGCACATTTGGGCAAGTCACCTCCAATCTTATTTTTCCATAACATACGATGTGATCAATTTGTATTGGATCACCCCCGCTCACTGAGCTGCTGCCTGCTCTGCAGGGCACGCACAGAGCAGGCGGCAGGACCAGGGAACACAACCTCACAGTTTTGTATCAGGTGCACAAGGTCAAGTCTCTCCACTCAGGGCTGGCAAAGAAGAGCTTGCTGGGTCTTAGGATGCAGCCTCCGGCTTGACCTGGCTTTAGCTCTAAGGGTGGAAAATCCAGTGCCTACGCTGAGTCTCAGGATCACAAGGACGTGGTCCCTGTGTGCAGTCCTTCTATAAAGCAGCTGCAAATGTGGTCCAGAGAGCTGTAGCCCAGAAATGCAGTACTCTTCAAGCCAATTACCATACACGGTTCGTAACCCTGCAACTGACTGGATTAATGGATTATTGGCATGAAGGGATGTAGAAAGATGCTTTTAAAAGAGGAAGTAGAAAACATCCAGAGATTATTTTTAATGGTGTTTATTTGTCAGAGGACTACAGAGCTTGTGGGCTTTTGCTGGGCTGGAAGTTCTGAGCCCTAAGAGGAGATAAGAGAAAGGATTAGGGTATTACTGCGGCGGTGGAGTTCATGTGTTTTGTATTATTAATGTTTGTAAAGCACTTTGAAAATGAAAAACACCATAAAAGCTTTAAGTGCTGTATTTAGTAGGAGCTGCAGAAGAGGAACTTAAGTCTGAAAAGACACTTCTCAGTTATCAGTGCACAGAGAGCTTGTGTTTTTGAGAAGATCCCTCAGTCAGATGCAGTCTGAAGTGGCAGATGAGTTGTTCAAAAGCCAGTATGAGGAGGGCATAAGAGCCCTGAAGGGTGCAAGGAAGGCTCCTGTGTCATGCATCCAAAAAAGAAGGCACTTAACACTTTTAGGATGAGAAAAAGCCATCAGATTTGCTGGCTCATTTCTCTGGAGCCGACAGAGGAGTGTTCTCTGCAAGGCACCTACTTTAGCTAAACTTTCTACAAAAGCCTGTTGGACAAGTGAGTTCCCTTGTATTTTTTAGGAAACTGCTGTAATGGAGGGAAAATCCTGACCCAGGGAGGGTAAGGAAAGCAATATTGGAGATCCTCTAGTAGACGCATCACTCCTGTCCACCACAAGACAAGTTTATGTGTCTCAAGCTGTCAGTGAGATAATTCCAGGGCTCAGAGACAGGATTTGGGTTCTAGACACTTAATTCTCAATACCATTGTTTCACTAAGACACTGACTCCCAGAGAGAGCCAAGATGAAGCCTCTCTTTACAACTGCTGTACTCCCAGCTCCAGAGCCCTCCTCTAGCGATGCTGGCTGACAAACTATGGAAAAGAGCATTTTTTCCTGGTGAATCCATAAATAGATCTGCAGTATTCCCACTGACAGCCCTGAGGAGCTTTCTGAGACACCTTTGTCGAAGCAGAGAGGCCTAAGGCCAGCTGAGGCTGTGGACAGGTATTGATAACATATATTCCCCTTTCCCAACGACAGGCATGTTCTTGTATCCTCACTGCTTGAAACTCTCTTTGACAAAACAGAATCTTTGCAGTTTTGCACAGATCTTTCTATCAGTCCCCTTGTCAGATCTTTTCTTTATGCCCAGACTACATTTTTTAACCCAGTTTTAGAACCTGTATTTGGCGGAGAGAGAGGCTCCAGGCAGGTCTGTGTAGATGCATTGTTGGTTCAGCCTCTGTTTGCAGTCATGCATTGACCTTCACAATCTCACTTCCTTGGGACATCAGAGGCCCGTTAAAGCTGACCTGTGTCAGGAGGTCCCAGTGTGCCAAAACCACCCAGGCCACCTCCTGTTTTCCCAGCTCCCTTCCTATCTCCCAGCTGCTAAAAGGGACTTAGAAACTTTTTCCCCTCCCCATCACTGTGCAACCAGATAGTCCAGTCTTGATAAGGAGCAGCCCTGCCCACAGTTCTTGCAGCAGCTGGCTGTGCTGTTGCCTAAGAGCGGTAAGTCACGGTGATAAACACAGATATTTCGCCTTCCACTCTTCCCTTCCGTATCTCAAATCTCGGTGCTGAGCAGCAGCCACACAGGCACTGCTGCTTCCCCAACCTGCAACATGACAGATGTTAGGTATATTCAAAATGACACCTGCACCCCACAAGAGCTTCTATCCTGTATTTATAGCCCACTGTCACTGCTCAGATTTATGCCACTCAAATATTTGTCAGCTGTTATCCCACCTTCCCTGAACATCATTTAACTGATCTTGACGTATGCAAGCACTTTTAATCTTTCCTCATGAAGCAATTTTGCCCTTCCCAGGGCCTCTGATCATATTTGTAACTCTTCCTTGAGACAGCATCAGTTCGTCATTGCTGCTCTGAAAATACAGCAAGGAGCGTGGCAGCCTGAGAGGGGAGGAGGGGGAGGATTTTTTCCCACACTCACATTCAGCTATCTCCCATGCCACCCCTCCTAAGAGCACCTTAAACACATTTGCCTGCTCTAAAATCCCTCTCTTCCTTGCTGGTCACTGATCTTTTCCCAGCCTGGGCCACTGCTCCTGCTAAAAACCCAGTCCTGGATTATTTTGCGACTTCCCTGAGCCAAGAGGGAGTTAGTTTTCTTTCCTTCATGTCTTCCTAATGTCTCTGATGTCTCTATTATTACCCAATCTGCACTGGCATTCACAATGCCTCCCAACTGAGGCAGGAGAATGTAATTAACAAGCTGTTTACCTCTACTTCCAGATCATTAATAAATATGTTAAACAAGACCGCTACCTTGCTGAGCAATGCAAAAACTTGATGAGGCACATAGTTTGCTTTACAGTTTTCATCCCATGCTGGTGACAGTGAGACTCCTTCAGAGCAAGCTCCTTCCAAACCTTCAGCTGAACTGGAATTCATTTCCCCTCAGCCTGTTGCATGTGCACCCTTCCACCCCAGCTCTCATGAGCCTGGTGAGGAGACGCCACCTGAAGGAGGGACAGTTGGCTGAGTCACCTCAGCTTGACACAGGACCTGTGTCTCACTTACAGAACCCATTTCCCTTTCATAAACTGTGACACCCCCCCCACAGGACCTCAGAATACCACCAGTGCCTTGTGCTGTTCTTGAGCAACTCATGTCCCAAACTCTACTGTCACTAATTCCAATCTTTCCTTGCCCCTGGTGCACGTTCAGCACCAAAGAGGTGCTACAGCAAACACGAGCTCAGAGCAGACGAGTATTTTGGTAAACTTAGTTTTTCAGCCTACTTTGAAAGTTTTCCATAACACTTGCCTACACCAGCAAGGGAGATTATGGAGAGACAAAAAAAAAAAAGCTTTGTGCAGAGTTAAGACTCTGTTGCCCAAGTTTTATAAGGATGGCAAGAGAAGCATGGGCTTGGTTTCACTAGAGCTGCTTCCGTCTCAAGACAGGGACCAGCCTAAAAAGAGCCTTATGGGGCCTTTTAATTCCCTGGTTAACTGATGCCCGTGGAACAGTCTTTCCAGGACCAGCCCAGAAAGCTGCAGTCACTCTTACCTGCTTTCATCACAGCTGCACAGCTTTGTCTTTGCCTTTCCCACTGCAGGCAGACTGGAGGGACTGCTCTCTGGACCCCGAGGAAAAATGCCTTCTGGTCTGACACAGAATTCAGGTTTCTTGGGGACTGCCATCGTAAGTTCCAGATGTAGAACCAAAATTAGCTGAAACACCGGTTGCCGCTTAACATAATGCCTGCCTGGTGGAGGATGGTAAGCCTCAGCTCAGTGGCAGACTTTAACACTTTGGTCTTTCAGAAGGGGAAAACAAGCTATTTGAGGATGTTCCAAGGGAGGAGATGCATCCTGGGGAAACTCATTTGGTGGTCTGCTGTGTCCCAGGCAGCTCCAAGGGCCTGAGGTGATGTTCTCTGCCCAGGCTGCACATCCTTGGTGATGCCTGTCCAGTGAGAGGAGGGGGGCAGCTGGAGGGCACAAGTGGCAAAACCGTGGAGGTCCCAGCGGACAAAGCCCGCCTCCTGCTGCTCTTTGCCACGATGGAGGGATCTCTGCAAAACGCTGAGACATCCACAAGGTGGCAAATTCAGCTGAAGGATGTTTCCTCGGCATCCTATTTTCCTGTCTGTTTCCAATGAGGATGAGGATGACGAAGAAGAGAGCAAAAAGAGAAATAGAAGGATCCAGAAAGCCTGAAAAGCCTCAGATTGTATCATCTTAAGCTATCTAACAGAAACTGCAAAAAGTTCATCCCTTGGGATGATTTTTCCTTGTTTATTTGATTCTATTGTCCAATTGCTGTCAGCAGTGGTGTGGACATGGATCAGGCATCTGTCTTCTTCCCTCTGCCAACAGAGCAGGTGAGAAGTGCTCTTCCAGCATTTCGTACCCTCTGGAGTCACCTTGGGCAGGGAGATGGGTTTGCTTGCTTGTTTTTCCTAATGGATAATTAACATTGCAGGCAGCAAGTGACCTGGGAGAACAGAGAAAGTGTGCACACAGCTCAGCCTCTCGGATTGTTCCCCCGGGCCATCTGCTGACCTTGGCATCCAGAGGGTCTTTCCAGTGACTTTGGCTTTCCTGATGCTCAGTTTTCTGTTGGATGGTGCCCGATGGATGCTGGAGACTCGCCCCAGCCCTTCCCCACCACCCTTGTTTACAGGCCAATTAGTGGGTGCCGTGTTTGTTTTGCAGCCAGCAAGTCAGCCACCCCAGCGATTTAACAGCTGCAATTTTCATTTACAGTTGACTTTGAACAGCCAGTTTTATACATGCAGGGTGAAATAATGGTATAATTAACCTAGGAAAATCCATTAAAAGGGTGCGGATGTTCAAAACATGGAGCACACAATTACGAAACCCCATGACTGAGATTACTGCTGCAATGTAATTCCTCTTTACACATCTCATCCCTACACGGATTTCAGATGAGCAATTTTCTCTGCAAGGCTTTGTCACCAAAAGTTTCACCAACTTTCTAAATTTTACTCTTCTAACGAAAAAAAAATCAAAATTGGGAATGAAAAATTAATTAAAATAGTTTGAATTGATGGAGTTGTTAGGAAATACCTCATGTTAATAATTTTGGATATGTTATATTTTAACAGTTTCAAACTGGTCTGTGGCAGTTTGGGCTTTTCCTTTCTGGTTGCTTTTTAACCTCTAATCAGGTCATTTTTTAGTATGAGGAGACATTTTGAAACCTGTACACTTCTTTCTCTCTTAGAAAAGACCAAAAGTTTTCTGCCCATTTCCAAACTTTTCATCGGACCCATTTTTCAGGTTAATTTTTCAAGCTGGTTGTGTCCATAAAAACAAACAGAAGAGACTTTTCACACAAATCTGCATTCCCCCACACAAAAGTAATTAAAAAGACATTCTTCCCTAGTTATCATAAACACTGTTTAATCAGGTGTCCACAGGCTGTTTGTTCCACCAGGCTGTTTGCTCCACTGGGCTGTTTGCACAGGATGGATAATATTCCCCAAGTCAATACCCAGTATTTCTTTTCATGCTCATCAGGTAGTTTTTCCAGACCTCTCCTTTGGACCCTGCTTATCACTTAGATTAATATTTAAATTCACTAACCTGGCTTTTGCATGCCACTTGAGTCCAGAGGGCTGCAGTCCTGCCTCGCTGGGGAGAAGGAGAAGTTGTCCTTGTTTCTGATATGAAAAGTGACAAATTCTGTCTGTTCTGGGGAACATCATTGGGTCTTAGAAATACGGCCTTTGGGGCAGTTCTTCAGCAGGTGTAAATCGGTCCCATTGATGCAAAGGGAATCCTGTTTGTTCTGTTTTGGGTTTGTTCCCAACTTGACCTCACCATTCTGCCTCTGAGTTACACATCAGCTGGCTCACTCTGCCCTGGCTCCTCTGGCAGAGCCCAGAGCAGCATCTTTCACAATCCCCCTGTGCGCCCCACCAGCAGCTACGACCCTCTGGGGTGCCCCAGCTCCCACACCAGCCCCAGTCACAGCTCTGGGTGCAGTATCACCCACTGTCTGTCCATCCCATCCCATCCCATCCCATCCCATCCCATCCCATCCCATCCCATCCCATCCCATCCCATCCCATCCCATCCCAGGGCTCTGCTGCATCTCACCTTCATCTGCCTTGCTGCAGCAGCCCCCAGTGAGCTCCGCAGCCATGCTGCTCCCTTCCTCTCTGTGCTTGTGTTAATAAATATATTCAGCCACTCAGGGCCTGGGGTGACCTCAGGCTCTCCACTATTAACCTTTCTGCCTGCTGAGAATTGGACATTTGTTCCTTCCCTTCCCTCCCTGTCTTATCTTGGTTTTAATCCATGCCTTGGCTTTTCCTCTCATCCTGTGGTTACCAGGTTTCCTTAATAGCTTCCTATGAGGGACTTTATCAAAAGCCTTTTGAAAGCCTTAATAAATTATAGGCACGACTCTGCCATTCCCTGTTATCTTGTTAACCCTTCTGGAGCATTCCCAGCTGGGGTGAGAGAGCAGAGCCCCTGCCTGCCTACACGGGATCATGGCCAGCTCTGCAGAAAGCTTCCAGGGCTCTCTCGTGTCTCCTGCCTGCTTCAAGAGGACGTGGCATTTAAGATGCTGAAACATTTTCCAGTTTCACTTCAGGAGAAAGAGCTACTCTGGGGAACTGAAAAGCCACCCATCAGTCCTCCTCACTTAAAAATGTGTCGTGCTGTTTGGTGGATTTGGGAGTACTTGATATGATTTCTGTTTTAATTTTGACTTTAAGTCATGACTATACATGGACAAGTATTAGACAGTGAAGATATTTCGAAGTAAGGAAAAGATACTGTGCCATGCAGGTACTGAAGGAGGTTGTTTAAACAATTTTTAAAAGGTCTTTTCATAAATAATTTTGGGGCAGAAGGAATCCACGTGAGTGGAATCCAAGTGGATGAGAAGGCTTTTCAGCTGTACCCCCTTTTGTGGGTGGTACGGTGGTGGCAGGTCATTGTCACACAAAACTGTGAGGAGAACATCCCCAGCCTCACCACCTTGTCCAGGTAACCTCCAGGATGAGACACAGTAGGGAATGCCCCCTCTCTCCAACATGTGTCCCCGCCCTCTGTTCTTTCTGGAACCCAGTACCTGGATTCAAAAGGCACCTCCTGCAAGTCCAAGGCTCCCCTCAGATGTATATCCCTGTCACTGCAAGCAGCCATCTCTCCCCACCCCGCATCACTCCAACTTTTCAAACCTTCTGTGGAGGTCATTGATGGCGTATTTAATTCCCTGGGGAGCACACTGTTCAGTCTCAGCCATCTCCTCACCTCTTTCTACCTCTTGCCAGCTTTAGGAGTCAAGCTCCGTCCTCCTGGAGTTTTTCCCTTCCACTTGTACATCAAGCTGCATCTAAGCCAGAGCAGCTCAATTACACTTTTGCTGAAATCTCCTGGGTAATTTGAATGAGATTGGCTCAGCAGGAAGCGGTGTGCTGGCTCTGTCTGTGCCAGGCAGCTTCAACGCTGTGTGCCAACTCCAAGGCCACGGCAGAGCCCTGCAGCTGCCCCCCTGGGAGACCAGGAGAGCAGGAAAAACCAGGGTGTGATCACCTGCGGGAGTGTGTGGGGCTGCAAAGTCCAGAAAACTTCCCTGCAGTGCACCGGGACCTGACCGGACCCCCACCCTCCTTCAAACTCCTTCTCTGGATCCTCTGTGTTACAAAATGAGGACAGGGCTGCTGGCAATGGCACTGTGAGAAATATAGATGGCACAGACGGACAAGGGAAGAGCTGTGCCCACAGGGAAGTTCCCCCACCCCCCTGGATCTCCATCATCAATCAGGTGTTTCCACGAGCAAGGCAGCACTGGTACCTGCACCTGAATTAGCAGCGCATTGCTGGGCACCAGGCTAATGCCTCTCTCCATCTGCATAGAACTCTGCGTGCCTTGCTAATAACAAAAAAATAAAAGGAGCTCTGCCGTGTGTATGGACTTTCATATCCCAGGTAGCCTGCGTGTGAATGCCTAATGCCTGCCTGATTATTGTTCGCCTGGTATTCAATAGTTTGAAAAAATAAAACGTCCTATAGTTAGAGAACGAGATAGGACTGTTTAATTTCAGGCCATTATCTCCTGGTAATTGCTGGAGGAATTTCATTCTATGCCAGTGCAATGGAAAAAAAAAAAATCATGTTTTTCCCCCCTTTATGGGAAAAAAAAAAAAAAAGAGAGCCTGCTTTTCTCCAAGGGGTTCAGGGCTTTCAGGCCACGGTTGGAAGCAAGAGCTGTGGCTGCTTTATCAAATTCGCATTTCATTTCCAGCATGCACCCAAGCCGCATGTAAATTATAATGAGAAAAGGGGAAAAAACAAAGAGATAGAGCTCAAGAGATGGGAAATGATAATGAAATCAAATGAACTCAGGGCCTTTGAAGACTAACAGAGCCACAGACAGACAGATACGTACACAGTGACGGAGACAAGCAAGAGGCATGCATGAGGAGACAGCAAGAGTAGAAGGCTGATAGAGAGAGATAAAATTGGAGATTTGCACCCACAATGTGCACAAGGACACAACATGTGAGTGATCCTGGAAGGATCTCTGCTCCACAAAGACCTTTGAAGCCATGGTTCTGGGATGTACAACTCACGGGAGGCTCCTGCTCCCAGTTTTCCCTGTGTCTCCCAGTCCTGCCATGTTGCTTCAGAAGTCCCAAGGGTGTGTGATGAAACCTAGCACAATTGTCCCCACGGGAAAGGACTCTTTCCAATCTTCAAGTTCACAACTCCATCATTCCCATTGCAGCCAAGCCATGGAGCTCAGCACGCTGGGAGGATGTGCCCACTGCATGATCTGACCTGGGGATCAGCCATTCTGGGAGAGAGGAAGGGGAAAATTCCCAGTAAACTCAGCTGCTTCCTAGTGGCCTGTTTGAAGGAAAAAAGATTCAGCCCTCCACTGAGGTCAAGAGTGAGCCTGGGACATGGAACACAGACAATCTCACCTGCCCAGCTGGGGATGCGGACCCAAGGCTGGAGAATGGGAGCTGTTCTACTGCTTGGCAAAGATAAACCTGGAGACAACTTTAACTTCTGCTGGATGCTGAGATTTGGGTCACATTTCATAAATGAGAGGTCTGGCAGGGATTTCAGAGGGCTCCAGTGGTATTTGGGCAGCAAAAGGTCTGCTATTCTGGCTGTCACTTTTCAGCTTTGCCTCCAAACCCTGTAGCGTCTGGAGTGACCAAACTGCAAGCAGAGGGCTGAGACCTGATAAATGTCACTCTTCCAAGCCCAGCTGGCCAGTGGTACATTAAAGAGCAGCCAAGATCCCACCATCACAAGCAAAGTTTGGGGACCATGTCCCAGTAACTCCCAAATCATGGCAGAGACCAGCCCTTGTTCTCAGCACATCACATCAGCACCACAAAGGAACAGCCTCTGCAGCCCAGGAAGGTAAAGGCTGACTGCCCTGGGTGCCACAATCCACCAGGGCCAGAAAGATGCCATGAGGTCAGTTTTTCTGAGCTTTAGGGAGCTTCAATTCATGGCTCCCTCCAGGGTCAGTCCCTGGCAGTTTACTCCCCTCATTGCTGAAAACCTGTGCTGTATTTCTCGGCTCAAGGGGGAAAAGAAGGGAGGAAAGACAAGGCACCACGACCTAAACCGAAATACCTTGAGAATAGCCAGGCAAATACCAACACAGTAACCAAATCCCAGTGCTGCAAGCAAGGTAATTTCCCAGCTACCCATGAAATGCACCTGTGCTCGCTTGAGTAACTTCTGAACCACTCATGGTGAGTCACGCACAACTCATGCATTATTAGGGATTAATTCAGTCGTGTATTTATTGTCATCGTGATTATGGGAATAGTTAGCAACCAGTGTCATTAGGATACCTGCTCCTGGGCATGCTGGAGGTGGTGTGGGAGCTCATGGAGGTCAAGATGCTGCTGCCAAGGTCTGGAGATCAGTGCAGTTTTGTGTCCGTGTGTTCCCAAAATCCCAGGACAGGGCAGGCTGTGCCTTTCGTCAGGCCTCATGGTGCCCTGCAGATCCTGTGAGCAGCAGACTGGCACCAACAGGGTCTAAATTTGCACAAGAGTAATTTGAAAATCCTTCAGAGCTTGCTAACTTCTCTTGGCTCTAACAAAACCGATGCAGGAAAAGCAGGATTAAAAAAAGAAAAAAGAAAAAAAAAAAAGGAAAAAGAAGCCAGAGATTGATTCTTACCTCATATCATTAAAAAATAAATTGCTGTAGCGCTATAACATAAAGTAAGAATCAATCTTATTTTTTAACACCAGAAATAACCTAATGAAATACAAGATTGATTCTGAATATGGGCTTCTTGGTGGAGCCCCTGTGGGAATTGATTACAAAATTGAATGTCTCAGAGCTGATAAGATGAATTTGGAATAAATCTTACTTTTAACTACTCCCTTTTTATGCTCATAAAAAAAAGAAAGATTGATTCCAATCAAAACTTCTTCTAAAAAGTGAGACAGTTTCGATTTGTCGAGGCAGTTTTTCAACAGAACAGCACTGAACTTCAGAGCCAATCTCACCCCTAGTTATGCGTTCCCCAGGGAGGAAAAATACGAGGCACAATATTTCTGATTTACAGCTTGAAATGAGACAGTAATGATCATAATAATCAGGACAAGAAGAAGGAGAGAGCCTCAAGTGGATGGCAGCTCTCTCGACTGATGATGCCAAGGGAGGCAGTGATTTGGAAAGTGAAGGTGGAGAAGCAGCTCCCCCTCCACCCTGCTGCTGGGGACTGCTGAGGACACCTCACTCTGCAGATTCCAGGGTGCAACATTGGATCTGTTTATCCTGCAAAAAAAAGGCCTGCTGGGAATCCCTCCAGCTTCCCAGGACTGCACCTTCAGCCCTACCTGCATCTCCTGCCGGGACCACAGCAGCAGGGAGCTCCTTGAAGCCTTCTGCACTTGTGGGCAGCCAGTAGCTTTGAGTTTCCAGTCTCAGCTCAGTCATAGCCAGCGTAGTCCCATCACACCATACCATGCCCTGGGAGATGCTTAAATTCCCTCCGGCCAACCTGCCAGTTCACTGGGATGGAGGCTACCCAGTCCCACCAAGCTCAGAGCACTGGGCTCGCCAAGCTTTGCTTCCACACTGGCTGTGATAATTCCTATACCCTCATTTCTAATTGTGCTTCATGATTTTGATCCCATGGGCAGCAGCCCTGGTCTTATCAAAAAATGAGGCAAAGTGGTTGTTTAGTCTCAGGGCCCACTCTGTGCTTCCTTTAATCTCTCTATCCCTGCAGCTGCATTACAGGAGGCAGTTCCAGGACTCTTTGTCGGTTGGGTAGTTTCTTCTCATCTCCAGATTCTATTTATTCATGGCCCATTCACGCATGTCTGTTCCAGTGTCAATATTTTATCACAGCTTGAGTCACTCCCTTCCCCACCTGGGCATCTCTGCAACAGGGTGGCTTGCTCCCATCTCTTCCACCAAATGCTTCTACACCAGAGAGATCTCACAAAGGATTTCTTTTTCCACTTTTCAGAAGAAATGCTATTCTGATACCCAATTTGCGCCTCTTTTTCAGTTGCTGAATAAAATTTGAAGACTATCTATCTCTTTCTTTCTCTCTCTCTTTCCTTATAGAATTGCAGAATCGTAGATTGGTTTAGGTTGGAAGGGACCTTAAGGATCAACTCATTCCAACCCCCCTGCCATGGGCAGGGACACCTTCCACTCGACCAGGCTGCTCAGAGCCCCATCCCACCTGGCCTTGAGCACTTCCAGGGATGGGGCAAAACCAGCTTCTCTGGGCAACCTGTGCCAGTGCCTCAACACCCTCACAGTAAAGAGTTTCTTCCTGATGTCTAATCTAAACCTGCTCTGTTTCAGTTCGAAGCTATTCCCCCTTGTCCTGTTGAACAGTTCAACAGTTCCTATTGACGAAAGCTCTCCTTCTCAAGCTTTATTGTAGCCCCTTTAGGTACTGGAAGGTGCTATAAGGTCTCCCCCTCCCTTCTCCAGGATGAACAACCAGAACTCTCTCAGCCTGTCTCCATAGGAGAGATCCTCCATCCCTCTGACCATGTTGGTGGCCTCCTCTGGACTGGCTCCAGCAGGTCCCTGTCCCTGCTGTGCTGGGACCCCAGAGCTGGATGCAGTGCTCCAGGTGGGTCTCAGCAGAGCAGAGCAGAGGGGCAGAATCCCCTCCCTCCCCTGCTGCCCACGGGGCTCTGGATGCAGCCCAGGACACGTTTGGATACCATTGGCATATGGTTCAATGCAGCTCCTTCCTTTCAATCCTCACAAAAAGGACTTCTAAAAGGAGCATCATCCACAGCACCACCTTCTCTGAATTTTTTTCCCCACTAAGCACATTTTAGGTGGTCTGGAACTGCTCACAGAAGCAGTCTGTGTCTGTTTTTCCCACAATTGCACAGCTGGGACCGCTTGGACACAGCCCCATCCCTGCGACATGTGAATCTCAGACAACTCCCTTCCTCCTTTGCCTGGATCTCCCACATTCCCAAAAGGCTTTTGCTTCTCCCTTCTCCAGGACCCACACACCAGACCCAGATGGGTGATGAGAGATGAGATGCGTTGCTTCTGACACGTGGGGTCCTGGGGGGACAGTGGCCCCAGCACGGCGCTCCAGCTGGGGAGGTGCCACACAGCAGGGCCAGGCGCTCTGCCTGTGAGCAGACACACAGCCCCAGCTGTGCCGAGCACGGGGACTCCCTCCCTGTCACATGCCGGGCACACCAGATGTGCTCCTGACGTCCTTGAGTGTTGTGACGCACAGGGAAGGCGAGGGAGCTGCAGGCGCCTGCTTGGTGCTCACCCCACGCTCAGGAGAACCTTTGGTGTGTCACCACAGTCTGTGCTGACTGCGGAGTGGTGGCAGAGCTGGGAAGAGGTATCCATCCTCCTGTCCCACTCCTTGGACACCTGGCTGTGACTCCAAAAGCACTGCAGGCTGAATTTGTCGATGAGGACCCTCCTGGTTCCTGCAGACAGGGAGGCAGCTCGTAGGTCTAGATGAAGAACAATTTAATTCTCTGATCCCAGCAAAATCTGGTCTGCATTAAAAATAACAAAAACTCCCTCAAATCCATTGTGTTTAAATAATGTTAAAGATCTGACTGAGAGCATCGAAAGCAAATTCCAAGCCCTAATGAAGAAGGATTGTCTGGCATGGTAATAATAATAAACTCTGTGCACACATGTATGTATGTGTGTATGTATGTATGCATGTGTATATAGAAGGAGAATTTCATCTGAGGAGCTGAGAGCCCTATAATTCGCATGATCTCACAGCTGCACCAGGAAGCACAGCAGGTAAGTGCCCTTGACCTGCAGTTCTCAGCTTGGTGAAGGCAGAGAAAAGGGCTGGTCCAGAGGAGAAGGGGAAAAGCAAGGTTTTCCTCCCACTCTACCCTTGTCCCAGCTGCAGCTCTGGGATGGCTGCTGGGCAAGGGGTCTGTTTTTCAGCCCCTGTTTGCAGTGGAATCAGGAGGACTTGTGGCAGCAAGTGTCTGCCAGGTGCCAGCCCAGCAGAGACATGATGGCCAGACTGGAGAGGCTGTTTTGCAGCCATGACGTGAGGTACGAGGGGTAGAGGCCTCGGGGTCAGTCAGAAATGAGAGGTGTATGGAAAATACCATGTCCATTAACCTCAAAAGAGGGCAGAAGAGGCAGTGGCAGGAGACTGTGTGGAGAGCTAACCCCACACAGGTCACCAGGGCTGAGCATCCCAGCTCCCAGCCCTTGCTGTGAGGAGCTGTCCTTGTCCCACAGGGCATCTGTGAGATTGTCCTTCCGTGCTGTGGGTTTGTTCAGCAGCTTTTTCACTGACTCAGGTGATAATGCTCCCAGCCCTCCCCAGGGAACTCCGTTCAGCAGTTTCTGTCACACTCCTCCACTTCATTATGTTTAACAGATCCTCCTCTGCCTTCCTGTTCATGTCCTTCAGATGCCTATGCTCTGATGAGAGTGGAAGGAAGGAACAAAAAAAGCATCTTCTAGCTCCTACCCATGCATGCAGCTGCACAGTGAGAGCTGGAAGAGCAATGCTGATGTACCACAAAGCCACAGGAGGATGGAAAGCTTAGCAGGTGCCCAGTCACCATAAAGAAAGGTGTGGGATGGGTGATGAACTGGCCAGGAATACCGGGAGGTGGGAAAACATCTCCCTCTGGGGCACTTTTGCGCAGGGTAGTTCCTGAAGGTCAGCAAAAAGAAGTCAGAGCCCGGTTTGCACCCACTGCACCTGGAGGTCTTTACAGCAGAGCCCATCCTGGGCCTGCTGGCAGATGTCTGGTCAGCTTGGAGCCACATGTCTCAGTCCTTCCTCACTTCTCTGAGCTGAACTCACTTTATAATTTTGTGAGGGCACTGTCTCCCACAGGATTCTCCTGGAGAAACTGGCAGCCCCCAGCTTAGACAGGTGCACTCTTTGCTGGGTAAAAATCTAGCTGGCCCCAGAGAGTGGTGGTGAATGGACTTAATCCATCTTGGCTGGTCACAGTGGCGTTCCCCAGGGCTCTGTACTGGGGCCAGCCCTGTTTGATGTCCTTGCTGATGATCTGGATGAGGGAACTGAGAGCACCCTCAGTCAGATTGAGGATAACACCAAGTTGGGTGGGAGTGTTGATCTGCTGGAGGGCAGGGAGGCTCTGCAGAGGGATCAGGACAGGCTGGATCCATGGGCCAGGGCCAAGTGTGTGAGGTTCAACCAGGCCAAGTACCGGGTCCTGCCCTTGGGTCACAACAACCTCCTGCAGCTCCAGGCTGGGACAGAGTGGGTGGAAAGCTGTTGAGTGGGAAAGGACCTGGAGGTGCTGGTCAGCAGTGGCTGAACATGAGCTGGAGTGTGCCCAGGTGGGCAAGAAGGCCAATGGCACCGGGCTTGTGTCAGCAATAGTGTGGCCAGCAGGACCAGGGCAGTGCCCATCCACCTGTGCTGGGGGCACTGGTGAGGCCACACCTCCAATCTTGGGTTCAGTTCTGGGCTCCTGACAACAAGAAAGGCACTGAGGGCCTGGAGCATGTCCAGAGGGGGAAAACAGAGCTGGAGAAGGAGCTGGAGCTCAAGTCTGATGAGGAGCAGCTGAGGGAGCTGGGGGAGCTCAGCCTGGAGAAAAGCAGGCTCAGGGAGGACCTTATCACTCTCTACAGCTCCCTGACAGGAGGGTGTAGACAGGGGGGGGGTCAGTCCCACATAACGAGACCTAAGACAGGAGGAAACAGCCTCAAGTTCCACCAGGGGAGGTTTAGACTGGATATTAGAAAAAATGCCTTCACTGAAAGGGTTCTCAAGCACTGGAATAGGCTGCCCAGGGCAGTGGTGGTGTCACCATCCCTGGAGGTATTTAAAGGACTTGTAGGTGTGGCACTTGGGAGCATGGACTTGATAGTCCTAGAGATGTTTTCCAATCTAAACAATTCCATGATTCTGTGGTCTCCCAAGTGAAAATCTGGACAAACAACTAAGCAAGCAGAGAGATATGTACTTATAGCCACCTCAGTTTCTGCTCCCAAGGCCTCCATGGCCCTTTTAATCACCTGGGCTTGCTTATGCTGTGCAATTTGCATGGTAATTATATTTAACAAGAACAGCAATAAGGGAAATAGAAAGTGTAATGTTGTTATCAAGGCATAATTATTCTTGAATAATTCGGTGATTACAGTTTGCTGTGTTTGGAACTAATTGTCACCAGCCCCTTTCAGTGTGGCATACTCCCCCTCACTCCTGCAGCATTAATCACAGGATGCCTCCAGCCTCTGGCTTCTGGACCTTTCCAGCCACCCAGATTGCTTAGACTCCCAAGTATGATGTTTTGTGGCCCCTAGACTTGCACCTAGCTGAGCAAGCCTGTGGAAATGAGTATGGTGAGCACGTCCTTCCAGCACCTTTGCTTCTCCGCAGGGCCTCTCCCGCACATGTTGACAGCTCAGGGCAGCACAGGGTGTCAGACACGCTTGGGCCGAGCAGCAGGGGAGCCCCAGGGACAGGATGGCTCCTCCAAGGGCATCCATGCAGGAGGGGTGGAGCTAGGCACTGAGGCTTCCCAGTCTGGCTGTGGGAGGATAGGAACACAGCATCACCCTGGGAACCACGGCTGCCAAAATTCCAGCTCAGTGCCCCAGAGAAGTGTGTTAAGCTTCCTGATGTGCAAGGCCTGGATGGCTAAAATGTAAGGAGCCTGTACAGTTCTTCTTCTCAAAGCTCGGGGTCTACACTGAGATTTCAGCCACTGGAAGAGTCTGCCTGGTCCCACTGTCCCCTTGCAACAGCCACCCTGGCTGTCATCCTTGCACATGTATTTCCCCCACAGCCAGCTCCAGGGAGAGACTGGGAGGGGCAGTGGAGCTGTAGTGCAGAGCAAAACCTCCATCCTTCCCTTCCACTGCAAGGAAAAGAAAGGAACTCACCTGGATAAAATCCCTCTCACCCTCCATAGCCCAACACACAGCACAGAGGAGCTGTGCTCTTAACTTCTCCTATCCAGACCCCAAAAAATCAGAAAAATGCTGTCCTTGATCTCCTCTGAGCTCGGGTAGCCAAAATCGGGTAGCCTCTCTGCTGCCAGTTCTCCCCTGGTGGAATGAACGTGCCAGGTCTCAGGCAAGGAGCTGCTGCACATGTACACCCAGCTCCAGGTCACACATGTCACAAGGAGGGAGAGAAGGTGCTACACAACTGCAGCTGGATCCTCATGAGCTGAGAAAGATCTCATCTGTCGTTTTACAGACTCCCAGAGCAATGTCTGCAGGCTCCCTCGTGGGTTTCTGGGCATACATAGAGGACAGCCTGTTTTAGTCCTGCTCAGGACGTTAAACCCTGCTGTCTTTCTGTGCTAGCTCACTGATGACAGTCCCAAGAAAGATGAGAAAGGCCCTTGGAGCCAGGATTTAACTTCTGTGAATACTCAGAGACCTCATGTTCAGGTGTCTGGGTCCAGCTTGTCTTCTCAGCTCCAAATGCTTGTAGTTGCTTCAAGGAACGCTCAGAAATCCCTCAATCCCCCGAAACATAAAAAAGAGAAAAACACATGCTCTGTGATGTATAGCTGCTTCACTACCCAAAAGGGCTCTGAAAACATCAAGCAAGGAAACCACTGGAGGCAATGTGCTTTGTAAATCACAGAGCACACCAATGTTTTAGGGTTTGGCGGTGGCTGAATCGGATCACTCAAGAGGCTGGTAACAAAGGAAGATGTAGGACAGGGAGGCAGGAAGGATTGCAAGGTGCTGCCTGGAAGGCACAGGAGTGAGAGGAAAGAGTTTTCAGGGAGAAAGTGTGGGAACACGTGAGCTCGGGAGAGGCTGTGATCCATTGAATAGACTGAAGCTGGTGAAGCCTCAGGCTAGGAAAGTCGTGCAGAAAGCAGGCAGTTGAGATTGCCTTTCCTTCCCTTCTACCTACACAAAATGAAGCTTGCAAACAGAGCTGAGTGCCAGTCTGCAGCCCGGTGACAGGCACTCCAGAGCAGATCCAAACAGGACAGACTGTGGTGGGAACAGATCCTGTTGCAGCCCTGAGCCCACACCTGTGAGGAGCACACAGCAGAGTCTGTCTGTGCACAACACACTCTGCCCCTGCTGGGACCCTTCAGACCCTCCATGAGACAAGTTCCTGCAGGGTCTTGTGTACCCTGGATCCTGTTCACACAACCTGAAGGGATCGGACATGGGAGGAATCACAGCGCTGGAGCCCAGGATGAGTAGATACTCCCACCTGGGGTCCCTAAGTATGGCTCTCACAAGCAGCAGTGCGTGCAGAGGGAATCTGTGCTTGGTGGTTGTTGGCTCAGCCTCAACCCTACAAGGTTTCAACACCATTGTGGTTCCATCTGGCTGCTTCAGTAGAGGGGACACAGTCTTGAAAGGGGTGGGGGGCCGTGCTGGGTAGGACCAGGCACCCCTTTCCCCAGTGTCCCAGAAGAACATTTTCTTTAGTCTCTCCTTAAACCCTCGCAAACTTTTAGGTTCCACACCATCGTGCAGCAACCAGTTCCACAGGTCTATCACGCGTTCCTTTGTCTTGCTTTTAACACCTGCTAGCAACCTGTCCTGCCCTCTGCTTCTCACATTCCCTCTTGCCCCCTTACTGGGACTTTTACCACATATTTTTGGCTACCTCTGTCCTGTGCCAGCATGAGCCAAGTCATTCATGCACTTGTCAGAAGGGGGAATGTTCCACACTGCTCATCATCCTTCATGAGTGTTTTGCTGTGCTGCAGCATCCCTCTGAGGTGAGGGATCGGTGCTGTGTGTGGTACCAAAAAGATGAACAAACAACAGGCTTTCGTAGTGAGTAGTCCTGACTTTGGAGCAGAGCTCAGCTACAGCTCAGGGTAAGACCACAGCATGGTCAAAAGGGAAAGGAGTTGAGAAAGCTTCCAGATAGTCTTTCAGGTGAAAACAAGGCTTACTCATATGGTGGGTCCCCTTGGAGATAGAAAGGGTTGTTGAGGAAGGTAGTGGGAAGCCAGGGAAGTATCTGGGCATTGCAACACCTCTGTAACCCCTTCCTTCTCCTTTGCTGTGGAACAGAAGACGTTGCGTCACCCCTATCTGCCAGGGATGCTGGATTAACCATCTGCTCCAACCCTGCCCTCCCTCAGAGGTTTAAGTTGGACTGGGGAGATTTGGGAATGGTTCAGACCTGAAGACAAGACCTCCCCATCAATGCCCTGCTAGCTCCCTTGGTATAACAGAGCTGCTTTGTTAATCATATCCGTGGATTAGCATGGGTTTATGAGCTCCACAAGGAAGCATTTGGAATCATAAATTGCATTTTCACCACTTAGCTCAGGAGGATCTCTGGGGCTTGGTAGACAGAAAAGGAAACCTTTAGAGAGAACAAGGGGGATAACAAAGAGATTATCAGAACCAAGCCTGAAAATTAATAGACCAAATCAAAATTAATTAATGGACTAAATCCAATTAATAGACTAAATCAAATCCTCTTTGAAAATGCGGTCTCCTCAATCCCTGACCATTTTTCACACTCCCACGAAGACAGACGGTTCAGCTTCTTCAGCAAAGTGGGTGAAGAAAGACCAGGCTGGAGCAGCAAGGGGGAAGTTTGGGGGTTTAAGGGTCAGAGTTACCCCTGCAAGGGGGAAGGCAGCTAGGGAGCCCAGGGTGGGCCTGGCACAGCTATAGGGAATAATCCTGAAGCAATTAAAAAGCTGGTATCTTCTCCCTTTAATGAAAACTACTATGCTCAAAACACAGTGAGTATTAAGAGCAGTTGTGGTCCTGCTGTTTGGCTTGTATCTGGATTAGATTTGTGCTAAGGATGGAATATGAGTCTGGCTAAGTATTACTTTCCACAAATATTTGGCTTTTAAAAAAAGCCCAAATGTGGAGTTTATCACATTCAGACCCAAATAAACTGCAGTGGAAGTGAAGAGCAATAAAAAGTAACAGGAGAACCAAACAAAGGGGCACCGAGGGCAGGCACAGCCGGCCACAGAGCGGGGTAGCACAAGGTGTGGCTGGGGTTTGGGAGGGTGGGAGCAAGGGAGGGGACAGAGGTGGGAGCAGCATCATCAGGGAGTGTCACCAGCTCACTTCAGGTCCCCACCTTCTCCATATCAGTCCTGCCATGCTACTCAGCAAGACCCGGGGAGACTACAGCTCCTTCTGGACAGAGCGTTTTTAGAGATGGAGCAGGAGAGAAACCCTGCCCTGGGAAAAAACGGTGTTGTCTCACCAGCAATAAGGAAAGTCCATAATCACCAGCTGGGCTGGAGACTTTTGAATTTGGGCATGCCAATCCCATACTCTAACCACAAGAGGAAAACTGATCCAAACCAGCCTTATAAGTGCAAACACCGATGGAGGAAGACTTTCAGATGCCATTTTAGTCACAAGAGGCTTGGCAGAGGGAGCACCAGCCTATCCTGGGTTTGCTGGGATAGAACTAATTTCTTTCTAAGTACCTGGTACAGTGCTGTGGTTTGGATTTAGTATGAGAATAATGTCGATAACACACGGATGGTTTAGCTGTTCCTCAGTATGGCGTACCCTAAATTAGAGACTTCTCAGAGCCCGCGAGCAGGTGCACAAGAAGCAGGTGCACAACAGGGAGCACGGCCAGGAGAGCTGACCCAAAGTGACTAGAGGGGTATTCCATACCACAGAACATCATGCCCAGGGAATAAACTGGGGACAGCTGGCTGGGACACATCAACTGCTGCTGGGGAATGGGCTGGGCATTGGCCAGTGACTACGAGCAATTGTGTTGTGCATCAGTCGTCTGTCTGGGGTTTTATTCCTCTCTACCCCTCTCCTTTTCATTATTATTGTTGTTGTTTTTATTATATATTACTTTATTTCCATTATTAACTTTTTCTTACCTCAGCCTGTGGGTTTTACCTTTTCCTGAATCTACTCCCCATCCCACCAGGGGGAAGAGCAGGGAGTGAGTGAGCCTCAGACAAGTACTTTAGTTGCAATTAAATCACAGCCCGGCCAAAACACCTCTTTCCTCCGAAAGAAGGAACTTTCACCCCTTAAATGATTGTTTAGCTACTGAAAATATGATTGTGATTTTGAAAGTTTGCAGGCTTTTCCAGCTGGCTGGTTGAAAGGAGACTACCCTCTTTTCCGTAGCTGAAGGGTCCTTTTAGGATGCAAGAATCTCAAAATTGCTCTTAAAACACATGGGAAAAGTAGCAGCTCCTCCTCATCTTCCCCCACCATGTCATCCAGTGTGTGATAACAAAATTGCCCCAGTGAGTGTGGTGTGAAGCCGCAGCTGCAGCACCCTACACCCCATTCTGAAGCACTGCTTGAGCATCCAAGTTTCTGTGTCTGCATCTCTCTTTTTGATCTGCATGTTTGATTGGGCTGAGGCAAAAGCAAAAACAAAACAAGAACAGAAACCAAACAAACCAAAAAAACCCCCTCACACAACCCAAATGAAAGTCACATTTGAAGGCCTAGGTTTCCATTTCACATGACACTCTGAAACCCATTTGCCTAATGGTATTTATTGCCTTTCTCAAACAACAAACAGAAGAAAAGCCCACAATGAGGAAACAGAAAGTAGTACTTCTTTTAATATAAAACTAATTAATCTGCAATTAATCATAAAAACAGGCCTATCTTCCTTTGGCTGTGCTCAGACAAAGACAGTTGCTCGTTATCTCCGATTCACTCCTGACTTGCCAGCAGCGCACGAGAAAGGGGGCTGGAAACGGTTTTAACTCGTTATCATCGCTTGTGTCATCAGCACCACAGGTTGTCTTTGCTTTCATAAAACAGCCCCTGGAAAACAAGGATGTTGTGTGGGGTTCACGATGAGCCTGCGGGCCAGGGCAGGCTGTGCACGGTGGGGAGCAGAGCACCCGCTCGGGGAGGCGATGCGCGGACTGGTTTTGCCCTGCTGGAACACCCTGGCGTGTGTTACTCTCCCCGGACTGCACATGTGCTTTCAGCCAGCTGGTTTCCCGCTGGGAGCCAGCGCTCATGGAGACGTCACTGGCCCAGCTGGCTCACACAGGCCCAGGGAAGTTGGACATTCAGTGCACACCACTGAAGTCCTCCCCAGAGTCCAGTCCACCTCGGCTCCTCACTCTTTGCCCAGGATGGATCCCTGCTGTGCCGCAGGTCAGTCCCAAGCCTGGGTTTCCCACAGGAATTCACTCCAGCTCCTACCCAGCTCCCTGGTAGAAACCCCTGTTCCCCTCCTCCATCAGACCTGCCCATCTCCCTCAGCAGCTGTTGCTGGGAGGAAATTCAGATATTGCTCCTCAGGAGAGTCCAGTGTTTCAACACAGTCCTCATTCCAAAATGGAACAAAACAAAGGCAGAGCTTTCCCTGTGAAGTGGAATTTAATGATTTTGAGTCACTCAACTCGGCACAGTTGGATAAAATCAAAATGTTTTGTCCTGATTTTAATTACCCATTACTATTAAATTATTTTATATACATTACAGTGTATTATGCACAAGCATTTTGATGTTTTGACCACTTCCTCTCTTTTTCTTTCTGTGAGAATGAAGTTTCCTCACAATCCACACATTTTCACAAGCTGTTTTGCTTTCAACAGTTTGGCATTTTCAACAGAAAGAACAAAAAAAATCAGTCTGAAAACCAGCTGCACTTGCAAATGCTGCAGGAGGAGCTTCATTCATTCAAAACACAATTTCCATTGGATCCCTTTCCTAGGTTTTAGCTGCTATGGGGTCAAAAATCCAGCCATGCTTTGAAGCAGTTCCATGGAGCTCCATATTAATTGCTTCCCTGTGACTTCAGATCAATTATAAAGCTCTGTAAAGGAACTGCACTGCTCTTCCAAGCCTCCTGTTCTGGAGGCTTGCCCACAGGTCAAGACCAGAGGTGTTTTTCCTTCCCAGGTAATGCTGCAAATGCCAGGAGCCAAAGCATTCTTCCTGACGTCCAGAGCATGAGTCTGGGAGGGGGTGGGATGGGTATGGATCCATACCCATACCCAAGGAGCCACCCAGAGTTCCTGTTTTGAATGGCAGGGCAGGTTTTGCTTTGAGCCCTCACCCGTGTGACAAAGTACACCACAACACACAAACCCCAGCTAAGCATCTGTGCTGATATAAAGGAGGTGACATTGCAGGCTCTAGATTTAAAAAAAAAAAAAAAAACCAAAACACAAAACCCAGCCCAATTCCTTAGGATGTATCCTTGCAGTTATCTGCCTTGCAGCAGGATTCTCTTCCTTTGAGGAAGATGCTCTCATTGCTTTCCTCCCTCCACGTGGTACTGACCGCAGAGGTTGAGAGCTCTTGCAGCTCCTCAAGATGTTTTTCATCTCAATATTATTTTTAGGAGGAGAAGGGATGAAATATGCCTTTTTGACAAGTGAGGAAAAAAACAAAGATTATTTCCCTGGGAAAATTCTGTTTTGTTTAAAAATTTCCGTCAGAGGGGAGCTAAATGTAAAAAATCGTAATTTTTTTTAGTGAAACAAATCGGTATTTTTACTGAAGAGATTTTTTTTGAAAGCCTGTGCCTCATCTCCTGTTTTTTCATCTTGAGAAAAGAAAACAAAAAGTAGAATAAATTCATACATGATTTTGGGAGAAGGGGGAAATGCCCACAAGAAAACCCAGACATGTTTTAAGCAGCTGAGTTATAAAAATCTCGTTTTGGCCAATAAAGTCGGCGGGTCTGTTGCGGGGGCAGGCAGCAGAGGCAGTGGGAAGGGTGGATGGGTGTCCAGGGGGCTTTCCAGGCTTCAGCCGAGCTGGTCCCAGCGCCAGCGACGCCTGATGTGCTGCGATGGCCATGCCTGTTGTATGACTAATTTAGCACTTCATTCCCTTTGAGCACTGCACAAATTGCTCCGGTTGTTTATGCGTCAGTGTCACTCTTCACGTGTTGCAAGAACTTTATGGGTGGCAATTAATCCGCACTAGCGCTCTCTGGAGCTCACACGTACCAGAGCAGCTCTGCCCAGGGAAACTGAGGCGCGGGGTGGGTGAGAGGCGGCGTGCCGAGACATCCCAAAGCGGTGCCCCAGGCCTCTTTGCTGCCAGATTTTGAGGGTGATACGACGCACCCGTGAGGCTGATGGACCCCTGGGTGGCGGGAGGGGGTTGGAGGAGGCAGGGACCGCTCCGGCGCGCAGCTCCGATTTCCGCAGCCACCACGGGGAAAGGATTAAGCTTCCAGATGGGGGGAGTCGGCAGCGGGAGCTGGCAAAACCTTCAGAAACAAAGATCCTCTTTCTATGCAAATGTCCCTTAGAAATAAAACTCAGGGGGAAAGAGCAAAAGCCGGGAGGTGACGTCAGTGGCTTCGTCTCAGTTTTTTTTATTCCCCAAATTTCCCGGGAGGCGTGAGCGGGTGGTTTAGGCAGATGTTTGCTGATCAGATATGCTGATGATTGTGCCCAGGGGGAGCGAAACTTGAAGCGATACAGTTTAACCCAAATGAAATAATAACACTTTCCAATTTCTTCCCCAGCTTTGGTTTCTGAAACAGCTAAAGGAATGTAGGAGATAATGATTAGAAACATCAAGAGGGTGAGCAACGGCTTTGGAGGCTTGTTCTTAAGAAAGCAGGGTTAGGCAGAGAATTTTTCAACCCATTAAAAATTAATTGCCAGGAAACTCTCTAGTGGGGTTAATGACTAACAAGCCTTTGAGATCCTCCAAACAAGGCTAGCATTTCTGAGACACTGAGGACCTGGTGCGTGCAACGAGGAAGCCACTCTTCTGCTCTCTGCCAGAAAGCTTCCGAAAAGGGGGCAGGATGAAAAGGACCTTACTTGCACCAGGTTCCCCAGAACAAAAGGCTCCCAAACCTGATGCCCATGCAGTGATGAGTAAGAGAAGACATTCAGCCTTTGGGTCTCTATTCAGCCATGGATCAAGGGAATCTGGGTGACTCGGGGAAGGATGCTGCCGGCCCCTCTGGGAAGAGTCACTCTGTGATTTTGAGTCACACCCCAAGCAGTCATTATCCTGGCCGTTTTTGAGAGGAGACAAGGGGTGCTACAAGCCCTGCGACAAGACCTTGGACACAGAGCAGCCCTCAAGTCCCCATGATGGCAGTTGGAGAGACAAGACACCCACAGAGACCTCCGAGGATCCCAACCCCATGCATGGCCATGTGAAGCCGGGATCCCTGAGCTGTGAGCCTCCAGACACCCAGACTGCATGCGGGGACACACCCGTGCACACACACCTCCGCATCCATACATGACTGTGCATTTGTGTGCAGTGGGCATGCAGGGGTACCCACAAACCCATTTCCAGGCATGCCCGTGCCAGCTAAAGGGCCTGGATCTGTCCAGAAAACCAGCAGGGTGGACAGCAGGCAGCCACAGGGGCAGGTGGGGCGGGGGGAGGCTGTGGGGCCAGCAGGAAGGGGTGACACTTAAGCTAGTGGCAGGAGAAACGTGAGACAGGGTTGGTCTGGAAATAATGCAGCTCCTGCCAAATTTACAGCCCTCCTGGGGAGGGCTGCGAGAGCAGGGGAAGGAAAGCCAGCGGCAGGCCCAGGGGATATCACCAGCGCCTGGCTTTTTGAAGACATGTGCTCCTGTGTTACAAGTGTCAAGAGGGCACCGCATGAGCCTCTTTAATGAGCCAAGGAGCGGGGGCGGGGGGAGCTGTCCCAATTCTCCGGGAAGCACTGGAGGGAATGCAGAGCCAGGGCTGTCGAGGTGAAAGTGCACAGCAAGGGGCTCAATGCATGGGGCCGTGCAGCACAGCAGGAGAGCGGGCAGCAGGGCAGCCGGGCTCTCCATCCCTCCCAGCTGCCGGGTACCACTGAAACAGCCACCATACAGCCCTGCTCCTCCTGAAAAATGTCTAATGGAAGGTGTCCCTGCCTATGGCAGGCGTGTGGAAACTAAACTTTAAGGTCCCTTCCAATCCAAACCATCCTGTGATTCCATGAAAAAAAACGGAGCTGAATCGCCCTTGGCCAGGGCTGGGGCTGTGGGAGGCAGGTGTGAAGCTCATGGGCTTGCTGCAGGAGGTATGACAAGCCATCGAAGGCACCCCAGCCAGTGTCCCAAAGGGCCATCCTCCGTGCCTTGGGCTGCTGCTGCCTGCAAGGAGGCCGAGGGCTGCATCTTGGGGCCTGACACCTACAGCGACCAGTTTCATGACTTGGCTGCAAGATAGAGCAGGAGGGAAAGCAGGACCAAGAAAGAAGCGATGAGCTTGTCATTCAGACACAATTACCTGCCGTAATAGCGGAGGGGAGGTGGGAAAATGATCTGCCAGGGAAATTGCTTTGGGTAAAAATGATCTGTTTCGTGCTTCTGGCTTGCAGCTAGGAAACTCTTCATTTTAACCCCTTCCCAGGCTCCATCTTCCACGAGACACCAGCACCCATGGCATGGGCCATTGCAGGATCTAGCAGGAGGTGACAATTCGGGTGTCTCCATGAGAAGGTTGTTAACCCTCTCCTGACTGGCTCTTTCTGCCTGAGTGGTTTCTACTTCTTACCACAGAAGTCGAGTTGGAGTCAGAATTGGTGTTTTAGGTCCCCTGAGTTCACAGCTGGCAGAACCCCTGCTCAGAGAGTGGGAGAGCTCCCCACAGTCACCGTCCGCCTGCCCCTGGTCACAAGCCCCACAAGGAGACAGCAAGCTGGGAAACTGCATGGCTCTCCATCCCCTCAGCGTGGCATGCAAGCCAGCCCCATCTGCTCCGAGCCGCGCCGTGCAACGCTCCCTTCTGCTGCAAGGAAACTCATTAAGTGTCAGCAGCGTGGGGCTAACGATGTGCAGATGAACACTTCCATCTCTGTCCGCCAGAAGGCTGCGAGCCTGGGAAGTCAGGACGGTGGCACTCTGCCTTCCCTGACGAGAGTGTTGCACGGATTAATTAGGAAATACTTGCAATGTGCTTTGGAACTGGAAAGCGCTAAGTGTTATTAATCAGTGTCGTGATTTACATAGGAAAATCGCAGAAAATATGAGGGGGTGGTGAGTAGAAGAAATAAATCACCCTGTGGCTTTGATGGGGATGGGGAGCTTGGGAATAGGTCGTACTGACCCCACACCACTGCTGCTGGCACTGACAGGGGTAAGGGAGGGCCCAAGGCTTTTGGACCACCAAGGGAAATGAGAACTCATCAACCCACGCTACAGGGGCACCCTGGACCCACTGGACACACCGTGCTCATTGTCCCATGCCCAGACAGGACAGTCCCTGTTCCCTCTGGGCTCCCTTTACTCTGGGGAGAGAGAACAAATTTCTCAGTGTCCTCTCTCCATCACAGCGTGGGGCTGCCCCAAGGCAGCACCACCCAGCGCGGCCCCACCCACACACAGCATCCCCCTCCACAGCAGGGCTGGCCATCCAGAACAGATATTTCTGGTTTCTTCACAGGCCTCAAAACCAGGGAGTGAAAAGGAGACTAAAAGTTGCTGTGTCCCCTCCTCCAAACAGAAATCCCCTGCTTGGAGAGCGTCTGCTCTGTCCCACTGAACTGGGACTGGAGGAAAAGGAGACCTCTGCTCCCATCTACGGGGAACTGGGGGAAGTACGGCTGGGAGGGAGAGACCCTCCTCTGCCCCCACAGACGTTTGGGATCACCAGGACGATGTGCCATGTCCCATGTCCCAGCAGGACAGCGACAGCCATACAAGGCTGAACAACAGCTCCTGTTTTGCCCGACATTGAGACACCCACACCAAGCCATTGGAGGAGAGGGGAGACTGACCAGGCCAGCTGGGCAGGAGTTTTGGAGAGCTGGGATGTGTGGGGTGTGCAAGCAGAATCAGCAAGAACACTTCAGGAGCAGAGCAGAAGCAGACATCACCTGGCCTCTACATCTGGCCACAACTGGGAAGAGGTTTCCCTTTAAGCATCCTGGAGGGCTGCAGGGGATCCTGCTGACCTTATAAAACCACATGCCAGGCCACAGCTCACATGTATGAGCTGTGCAGACACCCAGAGCTCTACAAGTTCCACTCCAAACACAACTTTGCACAAGCGGAGACCTCTACAGCAGCCACTTTTCACACTCCTGTGTAGAGAAGCAAAGTCAGAACTCCACACAAAGAAATCCTATCCTGTTTTTCTGCCTAGGACATGTCTGGAAGTGGGCTGCAGACTCCTCAGATGTAGATAGCAAGCCACAGTTATTTAACATGCTGTTAAAATCTGTGATTTGTCTAAACACAGTCACTAAGGGGCTGGTCCCTGGCAGTCTGGGCTGACAGGGTGGCTGCTTAGGGAGGTTTGATGGGTCCTGCTCCCTGCCTGGCATTTGGAAATAGCCAATTCATCTCTGCACTAATTTGTGTGCACAAGATTGTGACTGGCTTCCCCCGAACGTCTGCTCAGGTAAAACTCAATGACTGGATATTTGCAGAAAGCAAACATGGCAGAGGGCACAGCCCAGACCCAGCAAATTTATTCCCTTAGGCAAGCAAATATTAAAGGGGCTTTTTTTCACCCATATTTGCTCATTTCTATTTCAATGATTTAGAGCACATGGGAGGTCAAATTAGCTCCTTGGAAGAGTTCCTTCTAGCCTAAGAAGCCCAGGTTATCTCCCTCTCCCTCTCCCTCTCCCTTTCCCTTTCCCTCTCCCTCTCCTGTCATTTTTTTTTTGCTATCTTTCCCTTCTTTACCCATCCTTTTCCTGAAAGCTCCAAGGTTTACGTACGAGTTCCCCAGGGCCAGCTGGCAGCTCCCCTCTGCCCCTTTCTTGTCCCCTGCCTGCCCACATCTGTAGCTGCTGCTCACCCCACCTGCCCCCGGGGCCTCACACGAAGCCACTGAATTGAGAGTTAATTTGAATTTGAGTTGACAAAATCCAGGCATATCCCATCTGCGCGGGCAGGAAATGGCCAATGTGTTAACCTTCCAGCAGGGAGGGCAGGGCAGAGGGGAAATGCTTTTACCTTTCCCTCCATTTAGTGTAGCTCTTAAAAAAAAATTAGGGTCAAATAAAATAACGCCTTGGGCTGACCTAAAGCCAATGTGGAAATTCCCTGTGAGCATCCAGAGGTGTCTGGGAAAGAGAGGAAAACTCTGTCTTGCGGCTTGGGATCAGGGGCTGAAGGAAAGCCTTGGAGAGGAGGGGAGGGGAGCCCAGCCTCGGCATTCTTCCACATCTTGTCCCAGACAACCCCAAAGACATCTGCTCTGTCCCACCTCACTGCTGCAGGAGAAGCTGCCGCCGTGTCCCCTCAGCTGCCTGGGGACTCTTTCTGCTTTCCTCCCTGCAAAGTCAGTGTGTTTTGCCCAGTCAGCCCTCCAAGGCTGCTCTCACCACCACAGCAACGTAGCAAAAGTGTCCCTCCACAGGCAGCAAGAGACCCTCGGGTATTTATTTTGATGGAAGTAGTGGTGTATCTAACCAGCTGTGAAGCCAGAGAGTGGCCAGGGTTGATGCTCTGCCCTCTGCAAGGAGCTGGAGGTGCAAAGGGAACCTGTGGAAGTACTTCACATCTCAGAACAAAGAGGTGCAGCTTATACCTGGGCACCTGCCCACACCATGTGGCCGCTCGAGGTGCCCTAAGGCTGGATTTTGTTGGCTGATAAACCACAGCCTTCAACTGCCGGGAAATTTACCAGGATGGAGAAGAAGGAGATTTTCTGCTTCAGCGGGGGATGCTGAGGCCTGGGTGCTGCAGAGGGTTTGAGCCCCCAGACAGCTTCATCGTCTCCTTCTCAGCCTCTAACCCCCCACAGATTTTCAATCCTGCCTCCCACTGTTTCTTTAGCATTTCTCTCTCAAAGATGGCACTTCCAGCTGATGTTGGTTTTTCTATCTCTCCAACAGTGTTTTTAAGCACAGGCAAGGCAGCTGGAATAAAATTAGCATTATTTAGCATTACCTAGCACCAAAGGCACTTGACAGATGCAGAAGAACAAAGATTTGGGCTAGATGTTGGGAGAAAGCTTTCTAGTGTGCCCAACACAGAAATGGGGGAAGAAGCTGGGCTCTCCTTCCCTGGGAGCTGCACAGCCAAAGGCAGGCTGTCCACACCTGCAGTCCCATATCCATGCTGGCAATTCCCCTGTGGGGGATTGAGCAGCCTCATCAGAAAAGCAAACGAGCAGTTCTTGGGGTGTCATGAGCTGTGGGTGAACCAGGGCTTGTACGGACAGTGTTATTCCCACATCTATGTCCTCATCCATTGCTGCACCACCCAGCAGCTCAAACATCAGCATCACCATGTAGATGCCACCATCTCTATGCCAAAACTGACTCCCACCCCCCAGTACTCCTGGGGCTGTTGGCTTCTATGGGTCATGAAGAGAAAGGCGAGGATGCAAATATGTTGGGAAGAGAATTGGGGAAAGCAGGGAGCAGCAGGCAGAGGACTTAGGACAAGGTCTGAGGCTCATCCCGGAATCTGCCCTACCACTACTAACTATGCCTGGCTATTTCCCTTCCCGGCTGCATCTCCCGCCTGCTGAGTACAGAAACAAACCAAGCCCTTGATGCTCCCTCCCTCTGCCGCTAATGCCTGTAATGAGGCTTCAGTCAGGCACAAGATTGCGGGAACTGCAGCTTGTCACCTTCCCCGTGGCCGCAGGCAACATCAGGATTTTCAGATGCTGTAATGGAGAACTGTCAAACAAACCCGACCCCTCCGGAGATGCTCCACTCAGCCTTGTGCTTGCACATCCCCTTCCCAGTGAACGCTTGCCACTGCTGCACATTTAGGAGTGGGATAAACAACCTCTCTCTGATCCTCCCTCATTTGTGTGCTTGCTCTCCCGAGAACTTTCGTAATTGCTTCTTTGCCTTTAAATACCGTGCTGCTCCTTTGGCATTTCACTGTTTAAATGTCTCCCGCTTCGAAGATGACATTGTCTGGAGGCGGATGGATTGGGGTGGCATCTGCAAGGTGCAGTGAATGAGAGCAATGGGCTGCTCTCCCTGTCTGACTTCTCCAGTGGTGAAGGCAGGGTCAGGTAGGATGGTTTTTGCAGCACAGCCACAGAAAGCTGGGTTCAGGCAAGATGACTTTTGCAGCACAGCCGTAAAAAGCTGGGTTCGGGCTAGAAGCTGGGATATGCCCCTTGCTCTGCCCTTGGAGGAGTTCCTCCTCCCCATTCCTGGTGTTTGCTGTTGCCTTGGCTGCACCTGCCTTCCCTGCAGGGGGCATAATGAAGGGGAAAGGTAAGTCATGCTTTGATGGTTGGAGCCATTCTGCCCCAGCACAGGCTGGAGCATCCCATTAGGAATGGGCTGAAGGTTCAACCTCCAGCATCCCCAGGTCCTACAGGTGCTGTGGTCGAGCAGGCAGCCAACATTTCCAATCCCCTGTGCTCACAGGGAGTGCTGGATCCTTCCCACAGCTCCTTGCTGTGCTTCACTAACCTGCAGCCTTCCAGCTGGGAGTGGATCCAGGGTGTCCCATACTGCAGCACACGCTTGAGGCTCCACATGCACAGGGAAATGTGCCAGCTCTCACCTCCCAGAGCCCTGGCTCTGAGTGCCCCCATTCCTATGAACCTTAGAGCCCCAAGAAGGATATTCTCAGGATTTTCTACTTACACATTTTGTTCCCTATTTTGCAGGCAATAGGACAGCTGTAGTATTTTTGCAATTAGTGTAGTATTAAGTACTGTGATCAGGAAATGTTCTTTCAGGGAAAGGGCAGGGGGGCAGCATGAGGAATATCCTTCCTTATTATTTTTGGGAAAAGTGTAATTATTACCCCTTTGGCCTGTCTGCGAAAGGGATTAATAATGTCCAGCTTCACAGCTGTCAAAGCTGTGATTAATTGAGCTTGCTGTACTGAAATCTCGTCTGTTTGTCTTGTGTCAATGTGCAAATTGAAAACACAACACAATATATCTTGCCAGGCATCCTGTACCTCTCAGCTTATCGGGCACCCTCCTCCCACCTCTCTGCTTCCAAACAGCCTGGAGGACTCAAGCCACTGCTCTGCAACCACGTTTAACCTGGAGCTGGCCAGTATCCCCCCTGCTGTGGGCGTGGTGGGGTTAAGAGGCTGAGGGCACCACCTGCTCTGCAGCCTGGTGGTTGCTCTAGCAGGATATTCCTTCTTCTCCCAAAGAAGAGTCACACGGGGGTAAAAGTTTCAAGGACTGGTTTGGCACGAAAGTTTGCTTTTTGGCA
Organism: Lycocorax pyrrhopterus obiensis; assembly: GCA_014706295.1. Taxonomy (NCBI): domain Eukaryota; kingdom Metazoa; phylum Chordata; class Aves; order Passeriformes; family Paradisaeidae; genus Lycocorax; species Lycocorax pyrrhopterus. The sequence continues at coordinate 7,517,487 of JACSVZ010000014.1, read as the reverse complement.
GGACTTGCCCCCACATCAGGACACTTGGATCCTCGGAGTGTGTGTGTGCCCACCACTCCTCCCAGGCACAGCTGCTTGTTTCTGTACAGGGAAAGAATGATGCAGGATGTGAGTTCATAAATGATACCTTGCAGAAGCTTGTGGTAGGATTAACCTGAAATAATTTTTAGGCCACAACTCACCCATCCAGAAAGTCGGAATGTGCCTGAGCATGACTGGCTGCACATCCGGGAGAGAAGCTGGGTCTCACAGCCCTGGTCCCGTCAGCTTGAAGGCTTCAAGAAAGAGCCTGAGAATATCCCTTGTGGGATTATCCTTGTCATAATTCACAGAATCACAGAATTTTCAGGGTTGGAAGGGACCCCTGGAGATCATCCAGTCCAACCCCCCTGCCAAGGCAGGGTCACCTGGAGCAGGTGACACAGGAATATGTTTGGATGTTTGGATGTCTCCAGAGAGGGAGCCTCCAGGACCTCCCTGGGCAGCTCTTCCAGGGCTCTGCCACCCTCAGCATAAAGGAGTCTTCCCTCCTGTTGAGGTGGAGCTTCTTGTGTTTTAGTTTATGGACACTGCTCCTTGTCCTGTCACTGGGCACTATGGAAAAGAGTCTGGCACCATCCCCTTGGCTGCAGCCTCAGCACCAGCTGGTCTCTTTGCTCAAACTTTGGGCCGTGAGCTTGGTTTCAAAGCAAGACTTCCATCCTCCATTGTACTTCCACCAGTCCCACTGAAAGGACATGGGGTATTTTTGTCTGCGAGGCAGCGTGCCTGCCCCTTGGTGCTGAATAAATAAACTACTGTGATGGTAAAGGAGATCATTGTTAATCAGAGTGCATAAAGAGCCTGAGAACCCTCCAGGGGAACATGCTGCAATGCACTGAGTGCAAATCATAGGCACTTTTTTACAGGGACATGATATTAAAGAGGAATAGAGTTCTGTGGCAGTACTGTCTCTAAGAGAGAATTCACTAGGATCTGATGGTCCCCGTCAGGATCTATCCCAGGATCTAATTCCTGCCCAGAAACAGGCCTGGAATGTGTTTGGGACTTCCCTGTCCTCCACCTGGCATCCCACACCCAGATGAATGAGAGCTCCAGGGCACAAGCTGTGCTAGGCAAAGTCAAGGCACCATAGGGATACGCCCCTGTCACTTCCCCAGTAAAGTAATTTCTGAACCACACTGGAATGGGAACCCCCTGAAAGGACCCTGCAGAGACTAAAGGCAGGTGAAAGACAATACTCTAATTAAATACCCTATCCCTGTGGCTTTAGCTGATGCTCACAGAATAAAAACAAGTGGAAAACTAGCAAGAACAGTGTGTTTACCGTTTCTCATTGTATAATATGCAATGTTTTCTCAGCGTGCCTTCAGGAGACAAGCAGCTGGGAGCCCATACTGGATGAAAAGAGAGAAAGAACAAGGTGTCAGGCAAGAAATGCTGGGGAGGTGGGGGAAGTAAGGTGTCCCTTTGTAGCCACCACATAGCACCCTGTGGTGTTCACCCTAACAGGAGGAGAAGCTGTTCCCATATCCACCTTTACAGTGGCTATTGTCAAAGCCATTGGGGAATTTGGTGCTGGTGGTGCCTGCTGGTGAACACAAACCATCTTCCCACCTCCCCCTTTTAGCAGAGATGTCAGGAGGGATGGAGCTGGGATGGCCAGGCCATTTGCTCTCCCTCTGGGACTGTCTCTCATCCCTTTACAATTCACTGGACATGGTTTAAGCTTCCCTTACCTTGCAGCTGGGCTGGAGGATCCATGGAGGATCCTCCTGGGTCCTCTCCCGAGTGGGTGTCCTGACCAAGAGGCTGACCCAGCTCCTCCAGGTCAGGTGTGCACCTTTGCATTTCCCTTCTGCACAAACTTTTACCCTTCCAGCAACCTGCACAGCCTGGCTCAGCCCCAGCAAAGCTGGGACCCAGCTCTCGGCAGCACCAGCACTGTGCCAGTGCTACAATCCCTGCCCTCCTGGTACCCACAGCCTCAGTCCCCATCACCTCTCACTTTTAGCAGGAACACCCAGTGATCTTTTCCATCAGGCTCCTGCTGAGCACGGTGAACAGGGTGGGCATGGGCTGCCCCACGTCAGCTGATGCTGTGAGTGATGGCCCAGGTGATGACAAACAGAGGGTACATCTTCCATCCACTGGCATGAGCAAGCTGTGAGGGGCTTCAGGGACTGGGCAGGGCAGGATCCTAGAATTTAAAAAAATTTCAGCAAGCTGGAGGAAGCATCCAAAAAAAATGCAGGTTGAAGGGTGGAGTAAGTAATCCCCCAAGCCACAGGGGAGGCACTTTGCCCTGCAGGCAAGGGACCCCTGTAGCCTCCTGCACCTGCACAACCTTGCCATCCTGTGCTGCAGCCACCAGCTGTGACATGGGGACAAATGTGCCTGATCCACCCTGGGGAGGCTAGTTTGGTAGCCAGGGACCTGAGTCTGCAGCAGGAAACCAAGGCATAAACAGGAGCCTGAGAGGAGCCTGGAAGGGGCTTGCTTCTGTGAGCGGGAAGGAAAGTGGTTTCTAGAGACCCCAGAGGACTTGAGGCTCCTCTTGGTCCCTGGCCCCTTTAAGGAAACTCCCCCTCACGTGTTGTTTGCACTATCTGATGGAGTCTGCATCACGTTGAAGCCCATTAGATCTATTTTCTGTAGCTGAATAATTTTAATTTTCTAGTCAGTTACCTTTTAGGTCTCACTTCCCTCTTTTTTTGTGTCTTAATTGTCTTTTCCATATATCGGTGCTCCCCTGACATTCTCTCCCCTCTCCAGTGTGCCAGCTCTCCTTCCTCTCCTCCCCTACCCTCTCCCTCCCTCCTGCTTGTCTCCACCTGCCTAAACCCTCCAAGGCTATTGCATCTGCCGCCCTCCAACTGCTCTGCATCATCCCAGCAGTGGCTGCAGCCACGTGAGATGTTGTGCTAAGGAGCTTTGTCCTTCCTGGCAGGAGATGGACCCTGGGATCAAGGATCAGGCCAGCCAAACTGCAACTGCGTGTTTTCAGGCTGAAGGCCACTCGGCTCAGGTCTCAGCAGCTTCCCTCCTGGTGCTGATGGACTTTGGAGACATCTTTTTCCAGTTCTCCAGGCCCAGCCCCCTCCCTCATCAGTGCTGCCGTATCCCAGCTGGGAGCACAGGCATCCTGGCTCCAATTTCCCTGATGATGGTGGGAGAAACAATGCCCAAACTGCATCAGAGCTGTCTCGCCCATCTAGAAGCGGAGATAAGCTGTTGTAAATCTCTCCCTGTGGCTGGAGAGCACCTGTCTTGTAGGCACACAAAACCATGGAAAATGGCATTTTGTGCCTGCAGGCGAGCAGCACGCAGCACACCATGGTGCCAGGATGTGCCCAGGGAACTGTCTGCAGCTGCACCCGACATCTGAGCTAACGAAGAGCTGGGGGATGGGTAGCTGAAGTACAGTGCCAAGTTCCCCCCAGGACAGAGGGGATGGAGGGGCATTGCCTGTCCCTGCCAGGCTAGGGGACTCAGCTCTGCATTGCTTCCTCCTCCTGCCTCAATTCGATGCACTTTCCCACCCCAATCCCAGCTGCGGGCTGCTGACACCATGTCCTGAAACTCAGGGCTTGTACGTGGCAACCACAGCAGATCCTGCATCCTCTCCACCCCAAGGAGATGATTTTGGCCTCACATCATGCCCATGCCTCTGCTGTTAGCAGGCAGGTTACACCATGCACATCCTGCCCAGTCGCCCCAGGGGCAAGAGGAGCATCTCCAGGTTTGGGCAGGAGCCCCAGTTTTGGTGCCTTGTCCTAACCTCAGTTTCCTGCTAATTTCCATCCCTTTAGACCCATCTATGGGAAGGACAAGTGGTCCCTGTCTGTGCTCAAGGCCCCTGGGCACGGTGCGGTGACAGGAGGCAGCTGGTTCCTGAGCCGTGTGACTTGCCCTGCCGGGTAATTCTTCCCCTCCTTCCCTTTGAGGAATTTCTCACAGCGCGGCTCAGTTTTTCTTTCTGCAGAGGCACAAAGCAAAGGAGATCAAACCGCAGGCACACACGCTCCCAGAAATCCATCTGCCAGCAAACCTGGGTGTGGAGCCGGCTGCATCCCTGGTACAGGAAATCAAAGGCGGCGGCTGATACATAGCACAGTGCCGAGGTCACCCTTGCCAAGGGGTCCCTTTGCTGTCGGAAAAATGGGACAAGAATAATCAGATCACTCAAAAGCCTCGCTTACGCCTCACCTGGTCGCAGGGCTCCCTTCCCTGCAGCCCGTAGTGTCTCATGCTCGGCTGTCCCCGTGGCTGGGAGCACAAGGGATGGGCAGCTGCAGGGATGCAGAGGTGCCGAAAGGTACAGGAGACAGAGACATCAGCAACCTTCCGGGGCTACCGGGCTGGCAACGGGCAGCAGCGACCTATTGTACCTCCAGAGAGCCTGTTGCAACAGAGAGGATGGGGAAATGTGCTTCGGGTGTCTTTTGGAGGAAATTCTGTCCCAGAGATGCCAAGCCAGCCATGGATTTTCAGGATCAGAGCCTGCCCCTTGGAGCCTGCCCCCTCTGAGCAGCCTGAGCTGTATGCAATCACCAGGTCTGTTTTTCAGAGGAGAAAAGCAAGGTCTGACATCTCTCCACTGGTAATAAATAGGGGCTTATCTCTGCCTTGCACTTTGCTCTCAGCCAGGCCTTTGACACCCTTGTGCATGCAGCCTGTGACTCAAAATGTCACATGGATCTGTGGCAATTCTTATTTCAGCTGTGGAAGTGACACCTCCGGGGCCACAAGACCCGTCTGCACGCAGCACCCAGGGCTGGCTCAGCCCTTCTGTTTGCCCAGGAGGGACCTCTGGCCGCTGCTGCTCCTGATTAGTCTTGTTTTTTCTTTCTAATAAGGGACTGAGCAGTGATCTCTCACAGCAGCCATGTGCAGTCGGCAGGGACGCTGGAGAGCAAATGAGTCCATGGGTCAGGGGGTGTGTAGGTGGGAGATGTGGGGTGGGATGACACTGGCTGCACAGGCTGTGCTCAGCTGGGAGGCTGCGATGGGTGCAGAGCAGCGCTGGGGAGGATCACTGTGCTGATGTGACGGCGTGTGGGAGACTCTGGCTCTCTGGGCTCCTCTGCACGTTTGTAGAAATGCACGAGAGAGGTGATGTGTGTCTGTGTGTGATAAGTGGAGCAAAACATCCAAGCAACAGGCTCTGTAGGCTGGAGATGTGTGTTTGGGTGCAAAGAGATGCTCTGGCAATGCATTTAGGCAGTAAGGCTGTGTGACAGGGAGTGTGGGTGACAGCTTTGCATGCACAGTTGGTGTGGGACGTGGTGTGAAAGGATTTTGTCAGGTGTCTGTTCATGCTTCAGTGTGTGTGTGTATGTGTGTGTAGCAGTTGTGCCTTTGCACCCCTACAGCAACACATGGGGCAGACTTTACCCCCCACAGCCCTCCCTTGGCAGACAGGATGGGGTGAACCAGAGGCATCACTGTTCAAATACTGAACGGGGTGACCTGTCTGCTATTCCTTAAAAATAAGTGGCATTTTATATTCAAGTGCTGGCCTCGTTTCTAAAACCCTATTAAAAAAAAAAAAAAAAAAAAAAGACAGAAGAAAGGCCAGGAGGAATCAAAAGGCGAAGCCGATGGGGAAGTGCAGCCCTCTGAAGAGGACACGTCTCATCTGAGCACAGCACTTCAGACGCAGCTCACGAGCCCTGTTAAGCAGCGGACATCTGAGTGCCCCGGCTTGTGCCAGAGCCGATTCGTATCAGCTCCCACCACATTCCTGAGAGCGAGCCCCTGGCCCTGAGAGCCCGCCCATCTGGGTCTGGTGGGCTGGATCAGGGGACTATTGGCAAGTCAGGGCTCTGCACCGCCACCTCAGGCTCCTCTCCCCAGCCCAGCCTGGTGACTTATCCTGGTAGAATCCAGCTGAGCCCAAAACACTTCGGGAGAGGCAGATAAATAACACAACCACAGCCTGGCATCCTGCACAGCTGGAGACCAAGGAGGTGTCACTGAGCTGGTGGAGAGCCCAGTGAATCACTCAGCATCCAACACCAAGCTGGCTGGTGTCACACAGGCTGACCCCACTGGCTGGGCAATACCCTGGCTGCCAGGCAGTGTTAGGAGAGGGCTCCCAGGGCATGGACTTACCTGTTGGGGTGCCCTGACAGCACCTCAAATTGTCTGAAAGGGACCTGGCGGCTGACACAGGTGACACATGCACCTGGAGGAGGGCAGGTTTGTCTGCCAGCCAGAGGTATGCCCAGGAGGGCTGTGTTAGCCATGCATGGACATGGGCAAGGAGAGAGAAGGCATAAGAAGGATCCATCCTTGCCAAGGCCAGTATGGAGTGTGGATCTTTACCCGGGGTGCTGGGGCCCTGGAGAAGAGCAGCATGCATGGGTGCCCTCCAGGCAGGAGTGGGGAGATGGGAAAGATTGAGGGAAGGAGGAATTAAGACCTTTGGGGAGATGGTTGATCCAATTAATTTCAGCCACTGCCGGTAGAGACAAACCACGCTCTAGGCTGTTCTTTTCTCAGTCTCACACTGCCCTGCTGCCCCGTTCCCCTGCCCATCCCACACAGTGGTACTGTGGGGTCAGGGTGGTGGAAGGCACAGGGCATCCTTCCCATCCTCCTTCCCTCCGCCCTGCCAGATCCACAGGCACTACCACAAACCCCGTGAAAAACACTGCCCGCACCATTCCCAGGCACACCCCTGACACTCCTGCAGTCAGCAGTGTCATTTAAATATCCTGGGCAGGACGGATTCTGATTGCTTTTATTATCAAGATAATCTATCCCTCTGATTTCAAGAGACCTCCTGCAGGTTTGCCCTGAAATCGCTGGGAGAAGAGCTTAATCCACAGGCTGCGTTGCCGCTCTGGAATACGCTCGGCATTCCTGCATTCCCCCGGTGCACACACGCCCGCCTGAACGCTAATGTCACCCAGAAGCTGCTATGCACAGCGCATTGCAAAGAGGAAGGAGCCGGCGTGGAAAACTCTGCCTCCTGCTCTCATCGAGCAGTGGATAATGAACTGTTTCTGCAGCCTCCCAGCGACTTCACAGATTGTCTTGGAGCCAAGGAGCCAGTTATTTTCCAGTCGGAAAGGGCCAGCCCCAAAGCAGTTCCACTTCCGCGAATAAATAGCTGTTTTCTGGTTTATTGCTGTTTGTCCTTGGGATCCTGAGCACAGGTATCACGAGCAGCAGGTGAGAGGGGGTGTGGCTCTCTGGGTTACCATTTTCCCAAACATTGCTCAGACTTACAATGCATGTCACAATGATGAGGCAGGTTTTTGGCCCAGAAGCCCCTTTTTAACTTTTAAGGGAATAACACGAAGGGAAAGCTTGGAGCATGAATGCTGAATCCAGACTCCCCGTCCAGAAGTCAGTCAAGGAGCCCATTTCTCATCAAACCCAAGGAATGTGAGTGGGAATGGAGATAACCTGCAAAACAGGAAGCGAAAATGGTTTGCCCTGCACCATAATGCACACCAAAAGAAAGCTGGTGTGTCGAAGGATGGGATCCCCGTGGGGCAAGTCCAAATTTCCTGGGAGAAGGGTCTGAGGGACAGAAAGAGCAAAAAAGTGAGCACTGTTTCCCATAGGGTCAAACTCAGAGGAGTCTGAGGTTCATTTTCAGAAATGGGCTAAGGCAGTGCCCTTCCTTTTCTTCCCCTGAAAAGCAGATGTTTTCACAGGAAGGAAACGTTGATTTCCGGCCCACTTTAGCATCTCTCCATTCAAACACGCTGCTGTTCTTCTCCCGTTCATCTGCAGATGCCCGTAGCTGCAGTGTCCAGACCTGAACACAGCTCAGACAAAGCAGAATTGCAGATTTCAATGGCTTACATCCAACATCCAGCATTAATGCATCCCAGGAGGTGAGCTGCCCTTTTTGCTAAACCATCGCACTATTGACTCATGCTAAGTTAGTCATCCATCTGAACCCCCTGATCCTCGCCTGCCATCCTGCTGCCTCTCCAGGCTCTCCTGTCTGTGCATTCATGCATTCATTTATCCCTCCCAAATGTGGTACCCTGTGCTCTCCGTACTAAATTTCATCTGGCTGATTCCAGGCACTCTCTCCCATCCATCCCCGTTGTTTTGAATTCTGAGCCTGTACTCCGAAGTTCTTGCAGCACCCTCATTAATACACAGCCCTGGACTTATTTAGCAGATGCTGATATCAAAATGCATATCATTACTCCCAGTTAGCAAAGAAGTGTATCTATTTAGCCAGCAGGAACGTTTTTATTTATAAATGCCTTGAAAAAACCTTCAATTGCTATCACTCACACTGATAAAAATCCAGTGTAGTAACTACTGACTCCAGCACAGATACTTCAAAGTTATTCTGGTAAGTATTTGAGAGCAGAGTTGGGCCCATTCTTGTCGTGGACCCGGCAGCTGGTCATACCATCAGTCTGTGAAATGCCTGCAATAGGTGGAGCTATTTATCTTCACTCCCCAATGAGGGATAATTGTCCTTTCTTTTTTTTTCTTTTTCTTCTTCCTGTCTAAGCTGTTCGCTGAAGGGCTCTCTAAAATGAAAAAACAGCAATAACAACAAAAAAACCCCCCACCAACAAATCAAACAACTTAATAATAAAAAAAAAAAAAGAACCCATAGCTCTGGAGGTGTCACTTGGTAAATCGCAATCAGATGCTGCTCAGAAAAATGAGGCTGGTGAAAGAGCTGAGCTCACTCTGGGCACGCTTGATGAGATAACACACTCTCTGAGACAGCTCTTGCTATGTTGCAGCAGCTTTAAAATGTATTTCTCTTGGTAGAGAGCTATTCGTGGCAAACATGCCAGCAGTGCCTGAGCAATGTTTCTCAGTGTTCAGTGCCCTGCCTCGAGTCTGCAGAAGAGAGAATTCTGGTGAAATGGTGGTAGTGGAAAGCAGAGAGGAAGAGGTACTGGCTGAGGAAGGTTTGTGTGCTGGAGAAGCCCAGCTCAGCACCGAGGTTTGCTGACATGGGCCCTCTTTTGCCAGTGTTTGAGTGTTTGCTAAAGACGCAGCAGCTTCCGTAGCTCAGAGACTTCCTGAGCAAGATAGAATATCCATGTAACTACAAACTTCTCTTGTCTATAAAATTGCCCAGCCTTTCCTGCCATCCAGGTAGGCATGTAGCATCCGTGACCAGGTTGCTGAACATCCACTACTTACTGCTGGAAGTATTTCTTATTTACTTTGAAACCTAGCTCCGCCTCACTTCATCCAGTGGATCCTACTCCTCACACCAGAAGAGACACCTTGCCCCCCTGGTTCATGTCTTGAATTTATGAGGAATTCCCTTACCCCCTCTCACATCCTGTGAGTTGGACCAACCTCGTTGCAAACCACAGCTGGTGTTCCTGTAATTAGCAGCAGTAAAAAGGCCATCACTCGGAACAGGATTAATTAGCCCAGTGGAGAGGATTCAAGAGAGAGCAGGCAGGAGCCAGGAAAATCAAGGGGAGTGCGTGCCTAGGCTGTGTGTGAGGGAGGTCAGAGCCTGGCTTAGCTGCCCAGGATGCCCAGGTGCATGGTCAGCACCAGCCAGGAAGCAGGAGCAGGGACCTCCCTGTGCTCCATGGTGGGCACAGAGCATCAGATAGTCCATCCAGGAGATGGATTGAAGCTGGATGAGGGCTGGCTCAGCTGAGCATCTCATGGGGCACCAAGAGGACAAGGGATGTGGGAAAGGAAAATCCAAGCAGTGATGGTAAAGTCACACTATGAGTAGCCCATGGCAGGCAAAGACCAGAGAAACTGGGTGAGGTTCCAAGCAGTGATCCTGAAGATACCAGCACTCCCATCTTCAGCACCAGCTCCATGGGGCCCAGCTGAGCATCGGTCTGTGTGTCAGGCCAGCCAAGGAGCATTTATAGTCACCCATCCTCAGGTAAGGGATAGGCAGGCAGGAAAGGCAGAGCTGCGGCTTTGCAAAGCACCGATGGCAAACAGCCTCCTCCCACCACAACAAGTCCCTCCCAGCACAGACAAACCCTCTCCAGATCCCATTGCTCAGCCCCACACACCACCCAGTTCCCCTCACCCCATGCTGGGGAGGGAGACCCATGGCATCAGCCACTGGAATGTGAATGTCTCAGGGTAGGAAAGGGAACCCTAATTCTGCAGGCTGGCATGAGGGGGTCACCAACAGAATTGTCACTGCTTGCAAGGACAGGAATTGCACCACCAAACTCCCACCTCACTGGCTGCACAGCCTCTCCTATCTCACTCACCTTTTTCTCCCTTTCTGACAGCACCCAAGCACGGGAGGGAGGGGCTCTCCCCCCAATATGCACTCCAGAGAGCTCTTTTCATTCTGCATTTAAAAGGGAAAGAAGAAAAGGCAGAGCGAACCTGTCTCACACGTAATCTGCTGCACAAATGCCAGCTCTCAGCCATCGATTGCAAACGCTCCCGGAGGGCTGTTTTCATTTCATAATATTTATTGGGTTGCTTTATTGTCAGAATCATTACAGTTCAATGTACTGCATGGATTTTATGCCAGCTGCGCTTAGCTTGTCTTGTTTTTAGCACTCCACATGCCTTATGTGGGGCCGTGGTTGCACCTGGGCTGGGACTGCTCCTCATGTAGAGTCCTCTGTGCAGCATGGGGCAAGTTACCTCCTCCCTCTGTGTCTCTATTCCCTGCCATTCCAGGATAAACTGCAGCTTGTTGAGCTACCCATAAGATCCCAGGGCAGGAATGATCTCTGCATATACAGCATCTCTCATAAATGAGTCCTGATCTTGGTTGACCTGTTGGATGTGAAGCAATCGAAGAAACAGAGCCCAAACCATGACATGATTACAAAGGAACTGTGAAGGAGGGAGCGATGGGAGGAGGAGGGAATGGGGTTAGAGAAGGGATTACCAGCAGCAGCAGATGTTATATATAACATCTCCTGAGGGCAAGAGTCCTGGTGAGAGGGGCTAGGAGAGGAATTGGGCCAGGGTAGCCGTGAAGTGGAGGAGCTGCTGCAGTCCTTGAGATGCCGATGCTCTGCAGACTCTCACGGGTGCGACTGTGTGCCTGTAGTCGGTGTGTAGACAGTACCCAAGCAAAGCAGTAGGATGGAAAACACTCCCAGTCCCCATTCCATTGCCACCACTTCCTTGTTTCTCCAGACTGCCTGGCAATTAGGAGGCGAAGAGGAGGAGACCAAAAGGCTGCCCTGTGTCCCCAGTTCTCCCCCAGGAGCAGCTGGGTATGGCAGCCAGCACGGGCTGTGTGTCGCAGCAAGAGGGGCCCTCCCTGCAGCAGGCAAGGCGGTCTGCTCCCCTTGAAGAGAGGGACCCTGAGGCATGAGGAATGTCCTCATCACACTTCCTGAGTTCACAAAGTGAGGAAATGCCTGACCCCAGAGGAGGAGTGCCCCCCAGACTCACGGCCCAGGAAAAGGGCTGCCTGCCTGCACACATCCAGCTCAGCTGCTAGCCAGGGCTGGCAGCCTCAGGGAGAGCCTTGGCCAGGGCTGCTCCCAAGAATCCGGGGAGAGATCGATGGCTTCCTGGGGACAAAGGCTGGACCCAGCAGGCACGTCAGGAGAAGTGGAGAAGGATGGGATGCCAAGGCTTTCACCAGGGAGGGAGTTAGAAAGAGAAGCAGACGATTGACAAGGGACAACAGCGTCCCTCCTGCAGCAGGTATTTAGTGCTCACACTCAGCAATAACCCATAATTTGAGCTGTAAAGGGAGCCCTGGCACTACCTCAGATTCAATAAATGCCTGGGGGTGATCTGAGGTTCATCAGGCCCAAGAGAGGAACACTGTGAGGAAACACAGCGAGGAATCGCTGCTGAGATCCCTGCCCTGCTCCCAGACACACAGACTCCAACCCAGTGCCGCGGGGTGTCAGGGAGCCCCAGAACAGAGCTTAGGGCAGTTCCCACCCCAACCAGTGCCTGTTGCTAACTTTGTGATTGTGTGTGTGCTGGGAGTTATTAACAGCGCTTTGGCTGTTCACTTGCGTCTCACTTTTTTCAATTACCGCCTGCACGCTGCCTTCCCAATTGCCTGGCGGGCCTTGACTCACCTGCCTGCTGAACATAATTTGTTTTTAATATATGGCTCTGGCAAATTTTCTCTTGCTCCCTGTCTTTTTTTTTTTGTTTGTTTAATTATTAAACAAAATTATATTTTTTTTTGCAACTCACGTTTGCAATTAATTCCTAAACAGACGGAGTCTCAGCAGAGCAAGGAGGGCTGAACTAGGTGTCCTCAGGGAGGCAGATACTCAGCACCTACAATTAACCTTGTGTGCACACCCATCCCCAGAGACCAGCGAGACATCTAAGGATGAACCTCTCTGAGGATGCATTCAGCCCTACCATGGCAGGAATACCTACTGTGGCTGTATAAAGCTTGGCTCCAGTCCAGGGCTGCCAAATCTCTATAGGCAGAGAGTCCTGTCACACCGTCTTTGATGGGTTTCTCTAAATACAGCTTCACTCTTCCTTGCCTGGCTTCTCCCCGGGGCTTGCAGCCCAGCGGGGTCTGGAGGCCAGTTCACACTACCCTTTCTGCAGTTCAGCTACTTCAGCAGGTCTCTGTCTCCATCTCTGCGGTGGGAATGTGCTCTGGGGAGGCCACCAATGGTTGGTTTGAGGTCCCAGGAAGGACAGGGAAAGGAAGCAACAGGTGGGCTGAAAACACATGCTGGAATTTGTAACAAACTCCCTAATTTCTCTGTTCCTCCAGGGCATGAGGGTATTTGTGGCCACCGAATTCATGCTCTTTTGCATTGGTGGGCGGTAATTACAGTCACTTCTCTGTTCTGGGGGGCTGAAATGTCATCTGGAAAACCACAGCTCTTCACTGAGGAAGGAGGCTGATCTGGCACAGTGTCCCACCAAGGTTGCACCAAGCAGGATGGGGGCTGCCTCACTGCCTCCAAGGCAGCCCCTCACCCCCAACCCCTCAGGTGATGCTCACTGCTGGGCCACCACACCTTCAGCCCACCCAGCTAAGCAGGCAGGGCTCAGGAACACAAACGCTGCACTGGAAGCTGCCTCCGATCCCTCTGCACCACGCCTACACCTCTGTGCTCACCGGAGGGGTCTGTGAGGATAAAGATGCTCCGCTTGCAGCCAGGAGAACTGTTTGAGCACCAGCAGGATCAGCAGCTGATTTATGCAGAAATTACTGTTCAAACCCACTGCTGTGCATGCTAGCCAGGAGACAGCAGGACTACGCTGACCTCCCCCCTTACACCCACCAAAACCTTTGTGTTTTTTAATGGGTGCAACCACCAGAGACACCCAAAATACCTTCACACAGCTTCCCAGAGGGGCAAGAGAAAAAATGACAACACAAATTCCCTTCAAAAAGCAAGTCAAGGAGGGAAACAGCTGCTCCTAATGACCCGATCCATCAAGTGAGCACTGGCCCCGTCATTTGCTTCCTAAAAGCTCCTGATCATCAGTGATTATCAACGGTGGCCATGTGCATTTTGATCAGGCACAATCAAAGCTGAGTGCAGCTGAAAGAGCCATAAAAGCCTGTGCAGAGCAATTGGTATGGAGCCCTGGCTGGGGGTCAGGCTGGGAGCTGGCTGCCCACGGGCTGAGTTCCTGCACTTACCAGCCAGCTTGCTTTGGAGCTGAATGTAAAAGAGGAGAAATTATGTGGATATCCACGGCTTCACTGAAAAGAAACTTAGAAGGGTCTTGGGAAATGGCCTCAGGCACCAGGCTTCCCTAGAGCATTGGGATATGAGACCTGCAGGAGGGGGTAAAATGCATCCCCCAGGTGATGGGGCTGACCCCACATTACACATACAAACCATGGCAGGTGAGGCTCAGAAATTCTTTCTCGCAACCCATCACCACACTGCAGGCAGCCCCATTTTGCCTGGCCTGAACTGCAGTGGTTTTCTTCCAGTTGTTCTGTTTCTGGTGAAAGTCTTTACTTTTCCAATCAGAAAGATTTGGCTGGAGAAATGTGTGTCTAGCTTTTACTCTAAACTTGCTGGTGCTTTTCATGGGGGCTGAAGTTGGTGCATGTGTGGGGAGATCCCCAGGGCAGCCACTGAGAAAATATCCCACCCTCTCAATTGCAGTTACTGGACAGTATGGGCTGGAAAACAGTCCATGAAACATGGCCTGTTTTGGTCACTGGATTATTTGAGGCTAATGAGTTAATTTGTTCCATGTTTAAATCCTTGTCTGTAAAGCCAAGTTAATGCAAGGAATAGAAATCACTTGGAAAAGAAGATCTGCATCCACAGCTTAGTAAAAGACCTGGCAAGTAATGTGGCAGAATGAGCCTGATGTTGCCTGGGCATCTACTCAGCATAAACACAAATAAGATCATAGTAATTAGCGATTCATAAAGAGATGAATATCGGGCAATTAAATAGGTAGTTTGAGGCGTGCTGGTTGAAATGAGGTCTGTGTGGTGATTGTGGATCAGAGGCTGCCCAGGAGGTGGGTGTCTGGCTGCAGCAACGAGATGCTTGGGCACAGCTGCTGCTTTGAAGCACAGTTCGCTATTCCTGGTTTTGTGCCCTCAGTTTTGAGTGCCAGGTTAGCCCTGCTTGTGCTGAGAGAAAGGTTAGGTTTGAAATGGAAGGCTGCTCTGGTGCTGGTGCAGGATTGAGACCATGGAGAAAAAATGATAAAGATTTGCTGCTTCTTAGGGAGGGCTCCCTGCATTTCAGGAGGTGTTTGGTGCAGCTCAGAGGTCTGATTTCCAGCATTTCAACTCATCTTGTTAGAGCTTCCAGTTGAGCTAAAGACTGTCCTGTTATTTCAAGGTTGTCCACATCTGCTGCATTGCTGAGTGCTGAGAGGAGACAAGCAGAGCTGAAATGGGCAGGCAGAAGAGAAATGCCAACAGGATTCAAGCTTTTCATGCATTTTCACCACATGGACACGCGATGCCGTGTTGGATCAGAGCATTGCAGTTCTGGCTCTCAGCCTCCGCTCTGCCCCATGCCAAGCTCTGGCCAAGAACTGTCCTGCCTGCAAGGGGGGAAAAAAATGTTGCCCAAGGTCAAAGAAGGAGCCAGCAGGGAGGCTATTTCAGGAACATTAACACATCCTTTAATTAGTGCATTGTGCATATGCCCAGGAGGCTTCGAGTTCCCTCGAGTGAGGAGGAAGAGAGGTGTTAGCAACGGGGTGGCGAGGCCGGCAGGTCGTGCTCAGGGCTGTCACACCCCCTTCACAGTGCCAGGCTCCCTGTCTTTGTGCCGAGCCTGGTGATGGGAGCACGGAGTGCCTGCGGAGTTAGCAGCGCCTGTAATTAGCAGTTAATGCATTTGACTTTCCTCCTCCGGGCTTGATTATTTCAGTGTGATTAACGGGACCTGTAGGATGCCACCGCAGACACAACATCAGCTGTTCCCTGCCTGCTCTGAGGCGTGGGTACCAGGGCAGGGCTTGATAGCTGACGGTGCTATCTCCTCGGTGTTTTGTGGAGGTCATCGTGCTGCGAGTGACCACCGGCAGCCAGCAACACCACGCTCCTGCCCTGAGCTGAGCCCAGCACTGCCAGGCCAGGCATGGGGCTGATGAGACCTCCTGCCTTCTCCTGGCACCTGATTCCTGTGCTATGATGCCCATATCACTGGGAAATGTCCCCTAATGTCTTACCTACACCTTCCCTGCTGAGACCCTGCAGCTGGTTTTGTCTGTGCTCAGTGGAGCTGATCTCTGCTTATTCCAGTCCGCTTTGCAGCTCCTTTCTGTGTAACTAGACACCTTTCTCCTCTCCCCTCTGCCTTCTCCTGCTCTGGATTAAGCTGTCTTTATTTTTGCAAGTATTGCTGAAGTCATGGACCCCCAAATAACACTTCTGCAAGGTCCTGCTTGCTGCACAGCACTGCAACAGGAAATGTGCAGGAGGGGGCTGAGAAGATGATTTCCAGCCAGGACCACCTCTCCATCCCTTCAGGATACGTCCCCAACATGCTGGTGCAGAGCAGAGAGGGTGCCAGGACACCTGAGGGTGGAGTCCAATTTCTGGCATCCTCTTCTTTGCAGTGAAATGGTCAGCGTTCAGCGGCTGATCCAGAGCCATTCTGAAATGTTAGGACTGTCATCAACATGATTAAAGCGCTAACAAAATGAGATAGAATGAGTAGACCTGGTCAGCGTGCTGCCCGAGGCACCTGGTGATATGTAAAGAGCTTTACACCTCTTCTGAAAGAAACAA
The DNA here is from genome assembly GCA_014706295.1 of Lycocorax pyrrhopterus obiensis. Classification (NCBI taxonomy): domain Eukaryota; kingdom Metazoa; phylum Chordata; class Aves; order Passeriformes; family Paradisaeidae; genus Lycocorax; species Lycocorax pyrrhopterus. Next base: position 7,501,355 of record JACSVZ010000014.1, on the reverse strand, counting down.
ATCTTTTTCTTTCTCTCTGCATAGATCTGGCCCTAGGAGGAAGCTGGAACAAACTGAAATTTCAATCCTGGATGCATTTACCTCCACTCAGAGCTTCCCAGAGAAACTATGTCTTATTGGATAATGGCTGCATTTTTCATGTTGGGCTCCTGTTTTTATCTGTGGAGATAGGTTATCTCCTCCCTAATGATATTAAAATCACAGCAGCACAATAACATCCTCACGGGGGTCTCTAATGTACCCTGTCTGGCTCCCACCATTGCTCTTCGACTCAATGTGTTGGTGATGACTTGAAGTGCAGGTGAATGCGGGCAGCCATTCACGTCATTTGGCTCAAAGCTGTGGTGCCACTCCTGCGTGGCACTTCAAACTTTCCATGGGGAAATGTAGTATTCTTCCATCACGTTGTCCTGTTGGGAAGCATAGGGGCAGCTCGAGGGGCTGCCACAGGAGGAACCATGACAATGGTCAGTGGGCTTTAATGCACCAGAAGTTTGCTGGAAAATCTGTTAGAAAATGTGCAAAGGTCCCCAGAATGAATTGGTTCAAAGCGTGGTTTTTTCAGGCTGTGTGGGAAATAAATTATTTGATTCTGGCCAGGCTGGCTAACAGCAGCAGCAGGACGTGAGCCACAAGCTTAGAGAGAAAAACCCTTGGAGGGCGCTTCCAGCAGACGTGGTGTTCCCAGGGGTGCCGAGGCCCTGGCTGTCCTGCTGTCCCATCTCCTCTGCCCAGCACCTCCTACACGTACTGGGATGCTGGAAATGGTGGATCCATGGAAGCTGCAGAACAGCTGGATGTGGGCAGTGCCTGCAGCCGTGCAGGGGAGCATTTCCTCCCACGGGGCAGAGGCTGTGACGGGAAACGCGCTCTGTGGTCCCAGTGTGCTGCACCACCACAGCCCTGGCTCAGCTGCCCAGCAGCCTGTCCTGGTGCACACATCCATGCTAACACCCACAGACTCCAGCCAGGACGATCCAACATTAAATTTGGCTTTAAGGAAATTCCTCTCTTGGCATGGATTGAGCTAGTCCCAGCAGTGGCACAGATGAGAGGTGGGCTCTGATACAGGCTAATAAGACCTCCGGGGAGGTAAGACCTCTGCCTCTGCAAGCTGGGATGTCCACCTGGTGTCCCAGACAGGGCACATCTGGCTGGAGAGTCACAAACACACCTGAGTTGTGAGGAGAGAAAAGAGCCCACAACCCCACACCCCCCTCCTATGCCTATACAGAGCAATTTGGGGCAGATCATCTCCAATACATTTCCATCCATCTCCAATACATTTCCATCCATTTTCCGCTCCTTGAAACTGAGCTAGATGTCTCCAGAGCCCACAGCATAGCGACACATCCCTGTCACAAAAGCTTTAATGCTGCCCTGCTTAAGGGCTGACACTCGGAAAGGACGTGGCCACAGTCTCCATCTTTCTGTGCCAGGCTTTGCAATCTGACAAGCTGCCATACCTAATTGCTAATTAATTAAGATTTGCATATGCAGTTTAATTCAGCTGGCTGCAGCTCCCCCTTCCCCCCTGATGGGACCCAGACAGCTGACAAACATCCCTGATGCACCACCAAAACATCTTGGCTCCTCTGCTCAATCAGGTGAAGTTATTTTAGTTCAGCCATTGGCAGGAGGTATTTCAGAAGCACCATGAAATACTGTAAACAAGTAATAAAACTTTAAAAAATGTAATCCATGGAAATATTTGAGATTTCAGGACTATTTCCTGTCTTGTACTGAGACAAAAATTTGAGCTCTTTTACCGTCATACTGGTAGTGAGAAGCTGGTAATTCCAAGGAAGAAGGAAGGTCAGAGATGTAGATTGGTTTGATAACTTCCAGTAGTTTCATGCTAGTCTCAACTTACTTGTTTGTTTGTCTAAATTTATTCCAGTGTTGAAATGGGACCGTTTGGATTCATCTGCAGCTCTCTGGTTTGGAAATACATTGGCAGGCAGTTTCACTTTAATAACCATTGTTGCTTTTGCCCCCAGAAATTTCTGAGCTGGGAAAGTTGGGTTTTTGTGACTGACTTTGTTCTGCAAATAGTTTTGGTTTTGCTGAAGCAGCATTCTGGGCAAATGAAACATTTGAAACTCCAGATACGTGGCATGTAAGTGTATTTCTGTCTGTGAATACAGACATATTTTTATGTGTTTGCTCAATTGTGTTTATTTTAGGCAAGAAATTGAGGATTTAATATCAACTAGTTGCACAGAGCAAGCTGGGAAGTTTCCATTTTGGATGCTATGGTCTGATGGTGCTGCTAACATCCCACGCTCCCACCACTGTGGCTTAGCCTTTCCCCTGGCTTGCAGTGGCGGCCTGGGAGGTGCTGGGGGCCCTGAGCACCTCCTGAGGGCTCAGAAGGAGCCCCTTTTTCCAGATCCAGGCTAGTGTCCTGGTCACTTCACCAGACCATGTGTTGTCACAACCAGCTTGGGACTCCTGGAGAACAAGCTACTTGGTTGGTCCAAAAAAATGGCAAAACAAATGCAGAAAAAGGGGTGTACATGATGCAGAGCAGCATCTGAGCAGACCCAGAGGGTGGCTGGGCATTGGAACAGGATTCCCAGGGAACGGGTCACAGCACCAAGCCTGACAGAGTTCAAGAAGTGTCTGGGTAACACTCTCAGGCACATGGTGGGATTCTTTGGGCTATCCTGTGCAGGGCCAGGAGCGGTATTTCCATGATTCCTTTTGGGTCCCTTCCAGCTCAGCATATTTCATGATTATAAACCCACCCGGAGACATTTTTCACCCTGCATGAGTGTATGCATGGGAGGTGGCCTGTGGCTACAGGAAAGCATGGTCCACCTTATGGGTCCCATCTGGGTTGTTTGTGCTGTCACGCTGACTCTGGTGGCCCCTTGCCTGTGAAGCCCAAGCCTGAACCCAGTCTGATTTCCAGGGCAGTCATGCTTTTCGGGAGCTCTGAATTTTACCTTCTTCAGCAGGAAAACCCCAAAGGTGACATGCACTTAAAAATGTGCTTTTGCCTGGCTGGCTGGCTCTGCCCAGAGAGCAGGTCGCTGCAGCTCTGAGGAAGATGCTCAGTGACCAGCATAAGCTGCTCCTGGGCTGGGTGAGCACAGTGGGAACAGCTGGAGGGATTTGCTGCTCCATCTGAGGATTTCAAAATCCTGACAGATTTAGAAAATGCAGCAGAGAGCTGAGCTGAGGCTGGGATCTTTTCTACAGCCTCCTTAGGGTGTTTGGTGAGCTTGGGGTTTGTTTGTTTGTACACTTGGTTTTTCTCTTGTGTTGCAGGAGTAAACCACCCAAAACTCAACCTGGCTGCTGGTGGGGAGAGACACAGGCTCAACACACAACTGCTTGAGGACAAAAAAAACGCCTCAGACTTGAGTGTAGAGCACCCCAAGATTTTTGTAGCGCTGAGGCACAAATTTATCTGGACACTGACCATTCTGCAAAGGTCATTGTGGAGCTGGAAGTGAGCTGGGGAAAGGAGGGGGGGACCACAGTGCAGAGAAAGAGACAGTGATGGCTGGGGCTGGGATTTGATCTCATCAGGCTGTCCTGGGCTGCAGTCAGTCCTGGGAGAAATTCAGCCCCCGGAGCTGGATGCAGGAGAGGTCCTTTCCTCCTTTGTGACACTGCACAGGCAATTCTGTGATGCCTCCAGCCTGCACGACCAAGAGGCAAATACAACTCTGAATAAAACAAAAGCCTTTTATTTTTCTATCATGCTCCATTTCTAGCCTACAAAATGGAAAAAAAAAAAAGGTGCCTTTTTTCTGGGAATTTTCTGACCAACTCCAGCTGCCTCCCCCATTCGGCTACAGCCAGCAACAGGCTTAGAAATACCAGGTTTAATTAAAACAATCTTTTATGTTCCGATGCAAGCCTTATTTCCTCTACCTGGTGAGAAATGGCTCTTGCCTCAATCAGCAATTGAAGTCTGAGATTGCTGCGCTGAGCAGAACGGCGGCCACTTTCTGTTAATTAAAGCTCAGCTCGGGCGCTGCCACCCAGTCTCCCCGAGAGCAGTTCCCAAAGTTTGTCTCCAGCCTCGCAGGACCAGCAAAAGGACAGGGATGTTAGTGGGATGCAGGAGGAAACCTGCTGGCTTCTGTCCCATTCTAGTGATTTACAAATCAAAACATATACAATTTATTTGGTTGGGGCTCTTCCTCCGGTGAGAGAGCTTTCACAGCTGTTTGGAGAGCCTCTGTGAAAGCAACGGTGTCTCTAACGGCACACTCTGACTTAGCATTGTCAAGTTTTACTCTTCAGTTGTATTTCTCTTCCTACCAGGACTTCTCCCTGCCCAAATTCTCCTTTCCCACTGGATGCCAGAGACTTCTCCTCATTGCGGTGTCTGGGAGGTCTGTCTGCTCCAGATGGCTCCTGTGCTGTCCCCCAAGTATGTGGGAGCTCTATTTGTGGGAGCAGGGCATTTCCCAGTGTTTGGTACAAGGAGAGGAAGGTAAGAATTTCTCCTGGCTGGCAGATGGCTCCACCATGCCACCTAGAATTAAGGCTGAAATGATGGGATCACTAAAATGAGATTTACAATATTGGAATAAAGTTACTGAAAGATGAGTACAACTCTATGCATTATTAAGAGTGCTTAACAATAAAGATCCTCACTGCATCAGCACCTCGTTTCACTTCTTTCTTCTTCTCACATAAAGCTGTAATCTCTCTCTATTAATGCAAGACCCAATTTCTTTCTATAAAACAACTATTCCTCTTCACCAGTCTCCAGCACGGGAAGTTGAAGGTGGAAAGAGTCCTTTTGTCTGTGTTGCCCCAGGTGAAAATGTCCTTGTCCTACTCTTTTTCCCCAGGCATTTGGCTGCCCATGCAATGACAGGAGGGTCATCCCTGCTCTTTCCAAAGGTCTCTTGCACCCACCTGTACCAGTTACCCTCAACAAGGGGTCCCTGGCTGCAGCTCATACCCTGCTGCAGCCCCCTGAAGACACCATTCACTATCATTTGTGATCAAGTTGTGAGGACAAGTGAGGGCTTTCAAACCTAATGGTCATCTACTAACAGGCCCAAGGACCTTCAGTTGAGGAGAGACAGGGGTGCTTACGCAGGCAAACCAGAGAGTATTTCCCTCCAGCTGGTGGGAACATGGATGAGCATCCCCTGACGCCTCCGGCATTTTGGGAGGATTGCACAGGACTGTGGGGAAACTCTTCCAATCTCAGCACCGAGTTTGTTGGGTGATGGATTTGCCCCCTTGGTGGTCAATTCAGACCCAAAGGTGCTCATGCCAAGCAGCTGTGGGCATTGGCATGAGAGAGGTGTGGGCACACAGATTGACTTTTGGGAAAGGCACAGGCCTTTCTGGCCCCTCAGGACCTCAGGGTTCCATTTCCAGTTTCCAGCCCCAGACCAGGGGCTCTGTGCAAGAGAGGTCAGAGGAGATGAGCCAGTGTCCGGTCCTGGGGCACACAAATAACCCATGCCCAGGTGGTGAGGACTGGCAGAGCTGAGGCCAGTGCTGGCCATAGGGATCACAGCCATGTGGAGTGCTGCAGTGTCACCCTGAGAACAGTTTTCTCTCCTCACAGCCTCATCTATTCTTACCACAGGTGTTCAAGCCATGCAAACCACAGGAGAAGGGGTGAGGAGCAGGTTTCCACAAATGTTTGCAACATGTGGGATGTCACTCCCCTCCAGCGTGAGTGGAGAGCAGCCTCTCCATCAGACAACCCGCCAGCAGGTTTGGATCAGCTGGAGTTTCCCGTAACTGAGGAGCCAACAGGATCCCTCATCGCCCTCTCACCAGCCCTTCGTGACCTCTCACCTCTTCCCCCGCCAGCCGTGGGTTTGGCAGCTTCATTCCATCTTCTGCATCCCCCAGTGCCCATGTCCAGATGTGGCTCTGCAAAGCCGCTGTCACAGCGTGAACTCCCCTCTTCACCCTGCAAGTCACAGGGCCCCAATAAGCCCCCAGGCGATGCCATCCCACCTTGCTGCTCTCAAAGGAGGGAGGATGACCATGCAGAGTTCTGGGCATGATCTTGCGAGGTCATTCCAGCTCATGAAGCCTCAGCACTACTGGGACACTGGATAAGGCAGCATTTGTCTACCCTACTCTCTCCCAGAAGAGTGGGGAACTTCTCAAGGCTTCTGGTTTTTGTTTCTGGAGAACTTACACTCATTCAGGGTGGTTTGGGAAAAGCAGGCAGGAGCAACGCTTTGCAGCTGCAGAGAGGGAAAGTATTTCATGCCATGTGTGTGGGCAGGCAAGGATCACATGGAAACCCTGTTACCACTGCCCAGTAGCCTGTCACTCCTTCAAGCCTCCAAAACGCACCTTCTGGCTGAATTCGTTTCCTGAACAATTTTTGAGCAGCTTGGCCACGCCATTAACTGCTCCTCACCCGTGGTAGTCCCTTAGCTTCCTGAGTGTGTCCGAGTCCACACACACCTCCATGAAACAGGGGGTAACTCAGGATGCCCCTCTGGTCCTCCACCTCTTCAAGGGTTAGCAGAAGCCTTTCCCTAGACAAAACAGACCTTTCTAAGCAGAACTTTTCCAGATAGATTTTTCCAAGCAGAGCCCTGCCGGCAGCACACACATCCCGTTCCCTGAAGCACCAAGGCAGCTCTGCACCGCAGACCCTGCAGGGAGCCTCGAGGTGGCACTTCCCTAACCAGCTCCATCTGTTCCAGGGAGAGCCTGCAGCAGCACCCAGATGCTGTGCTCCCACCTCTGCTGCACAACCCAGCACAGAGATAGGTCAGACATATCTGCAAGAAAGGCAATTGCAGAGGCACCCTCCAATGCCAGATACACCTGGGAGGTTTATGTTTGCCTCTGCACTCTCTGGGAAGTCATTGAAGGGCTTCTCAATCCCTAAATATCCCTCAGAGGTCCCCTTGCCGAGCACAGGCCAGGTCTGCCCTACTTAGAGAGCCGGAGCTGTTGTCAGAGTTGACACCGCACAAGATTTACTCCATCCTGCGTGAAAGGAAAGACCAAACCCTCACATCTGAGTTAATGAAACAGTCTGAGGAGACAATAGTTCCTGGCGCTGAGAGAGCTTGCATTAGTGAGCTGGGGTTATGGAGAGCTCTGATCAATAAATATGTTGCCACAGCTTTTCGGAGTATCCATCACTTGTCAAGAAATGCATTTAGGCTAATACCTGCAGAGGGCATAAACCAGCCATAGGAATTAAAACCTGCCACATGCCAAATGGTAATGCACAATTTAATGATCACAGGATCTGATAAATAAGCAAAACTGTGAAATGAATAAATACATTCTGGCATCAACATCTGCAACCCAACCTGACCACATTTAGAGTCTCAAGATTAACCTGCAAGGTGCTTCTCTGGGCTCATCTGTTTTCAGTACGTGGGCAGCAAAGGCAGCAGCCTGAAACCCTTTCCCAGGAGAGCCCAAAGGACTTTCACAACCAGTGTTTCTTGTCACCTCAAGCAGTGGTGTAAGTAAGAAATGAGCAGGCTTCGAGTGGAGGAAAAGCTGCAACAAAAGTCACAACAATGAGCTCTACTCCACTGCTGTGCTGGGCAAAGCAATACAGGGAGGGACTGAAACTGCAGCAAAGAAAGTTTAGGCTGGACAGCAGAGAAAAGGGAGCAACTGGTCATTCCTGACTGTCAGAGGTGAGAAGTGAGGGGGATTTCAGGAAGAGGCAGGGCAAGCTAAGGAGAGCTGATCATAGGACCAGAGGCTCCAGAGAGCCTCTCCAACTCATCTGGCTCCCAATGAGGCATTATGCAGACCTTCTCCCAGCACCACCAGCACAGCCCCAGGCTCTCACTGCATAACCTGGGAGCAGGTAGGACCAGGCAGGAGGAAAGGAACAAGTCCTAAATGAGAAATAACCCTTAAAAGAGCAGAATGAGAGGAAGATGCTGCTGAGAATGCTGCTCCTGTTCTGCTTCAGCGCCTATCTGGGGGAGGGCTCGGAGCGGGAAAGGGAGGATAAGCAGCATGAAATTAAGAAAGGGAAATTCTCAGGTCTGTAGCAAGAAAAAAACTTCCTGACAGGAAGATTTATGAGGCTGTGGAGAAGCTTTTCCCAAGGAAAGCCTGGAACATTTGAAACTAGATTAAACAGTGGATCCAGGGATGCAAACAGGGAAAACATTTGTGCTGCAGGAGAGTTGGACTAGAGGGAGCTGAGTAAGGCACTGCCTATCGCTGATTTATTCCTGATCAGTTGTGCTATCCGTGCATGCTCTCCTATGACATCCATCTTCTGATTCTCCCTGGTCCTTGAGAATGTGGAAGGTGGCCTCTGTGGCCAGCAGGGATCAGGGATCATTAAATATCCCTTTCTGCCAGCTTGAAGACCATTTAAATCTCCTTGGCATCTTCAGGCAGCTCAAGCACAGCCCTGCAATTCCTCTGACAAGGCATGGCATGTGTTGCTGAGCCCCCTGAGATGGCCAGCAGCACTTCAGCAGCACTTCAGCCAGAGCTGTAATGGTGCAAGGAGATGTTGGGAGTAGGTTTAGAATAGATATTACAAAAAAATCCTTACCATGAGGTTGGTGAGGCACTGGAAACTTGCCCAGGGAAATTGTGAATGCCCCATCCCTGGCAGTGTTCAGAGCCAGGCTGGATGGGACTTTGAGCAACCTGGTCTAGTGGAAGATGTCCCCACCCACAGCAGGGGAGTTGGAACAAAATGTGCTTCAAGGTCCCCCTCCAACCAAAACCATTCTATGATTTTATGAGCCCAGCTCAGCTGCATTCTAGGCCAGAGTCAGTGAAGGCAAATGGCTGCAGCAACATAAAAGAAAAGGGCCACACACCCTTTGGGGTTAGGGTTGGGCACCCATTCCTCAAAACTGGGCTGAAGTCACCACCTCAGTACAAGCCACTGGAGAGACACTGGAGAGACACTGGAGGCTGTCACTCACCACGACCTGGACCACCTCTTTCTCCTGGGACTCCCCATGTCAGGATCTGTCCTGCAGCTGCCCTGGGCATAGCCTGGGGTGGACAAGACCAGCACACGGGCCAGAGACCTTTGCTTAGCATGCCTCAGCTCACTGCAGACCCTCACAAGCAGCCCACACCACAGTCCCACAGCCAGCCTCTGCTTCAAGCTCAGTCAGGAAAGCCCAAGCACAAGAGGAGGGGGGGGGGGAATTCAAGCCCACATGAGCATGGATGCTTGAGCCACTGGGGACAATGTAATAGCAAGGGCTCAGCAGTTCAGGCTCTCTAATACTTGTGCTGCTGCTGGTAACAGCTCACTCTTAGGGAGCTGAGACTCTGAAGGAGCTCCTGGCCTGATTGAGGGCAGCAGAAGGTTTCATCTTTGGCTTTGCTGCCCACCGAAGTTCTGAAGTTATTCCCACCCACTGTCCTGTCCTGCACCCTTCATTCCCCCCTGCTTGAACCCCACTGGTCATAGCACGGCACAGTGAGCCCATTCATGCAGCTGATCCATCTGAAATGAACCTGGCATGCCCCACGCAACCCAAAATACTTTTTTTAGATCAGTGCCATTTCTTAGCTCGCCATGCAGTCACAAGAGCACTGGTGATGGAGTATGCAATGGAGTAGGATTGTGTTTGGCAGGAGGGCAGTACCTCACAATCCTTTCTCAGTTTATGACGTCGTCCCACTGCTCCCTACAGCCAGTACCCACAGGGTCTTTCAACAAATCTGTGCCCCCTCACTGTCTCTGTAGGACACTCTAAGGAATGCAAACCTGCTTTCCCTAAAGAGCCCAAGAAAACGAAGGTAGAAAAAATTGGCAGAAATATCTCAATCCCTGTCCACAACACGCGTTTGAGCTGGGCTCTGCTAGCCAGACTCACTGTTACTCTTTGGCCACCTGCTTGCCTTCCTTCAGGGATCATATGCCTGGTTTTGCAAACAGCCCCCCACGCACATTTTGCAATGTCACCTTCAATTCTCACAGCAGCCTCTCCCTGATTTGATTATATCACTGGCAGTTCACTCCCTGATCAGCCATCCTGCTGCAACCCCCAGGACAATCCCATTGCAGAGCTGTGGGGCGTTAACAGCTCCCCAGCCTCACCTCCATGAGGATGCCAGTGTGCTCCATAAGCATCCCTACCCAGCCTGGGAGGACAGGGCAGAGGCAGGCCCTGCCAAGTGACAATGCCATCAGGACAACAGCCACACTCAGATTTCCTAGGGAGATTTGCTTTTTCCTTCCACTTCAACCTAAAATTCATTTTTGACTCCTGAGGGTGTCCACCTACTGGAAAGATCAGGATGTCCACCCTTGGCCTCCTCAACATAACTGGCTGCCAGGTGAGCTGCAAAGATTGCAGCCTCTGTGTGTGGCTCTCTACCAAGTCCCCTTCCAGACTGTTCCACCTATGTGGAATAATTTGTGAAAGCCTCTTCTGACACCATGTAATCAAGCAGTGATATGTAAGAGGGAGCTCTCATCCCTCGCTCCTGTGTCATGACAGGCGACGAATTAGGAAAAATTATAACCCAGCACAGATTCAAATGAGAAAATTGCACCCTGTCTTTCCAGGACCCTCATCACTGCAAACACAGGAGCGCTGCCTCCCCTCCCAGCCTCAGCCTGGAACAGCAGAAGGGAGATGGGTTTGCAAACACCTTCGCCAGCACGGCACCAAGGCACATGTACCTGCCACAAGATAAAAACTGGACACGGAGCTTGTGCACGCCAAAAGTACATGGCATGGCCATCCCTGAAGTGTAGCAGTGGGAGGGGAAGGGAGCAGTCCCAACTGTCCTGTGGAGCATAAGATGGAAGCAGCCATTCTGCTGCTGTGCCCTCTGTCATGCCCACCCTGCTGAGGTACCAGGGTGTGGTGGTGTGTGCACCCTCTCACCGTGCAACCCCAGCGTCCCAGCAGCGAAGGAATGAACAAATCTAGAGATACTAACATTGTGCACAAATGCAGAGCAGATGTTCCAGCAGGAACCCCCCCCAAAAAAATACATAATTAAGAAATGGATAGAGGAATCTTGCTCCTTTTTACTTTGGGTTTTTTTCCCTGGAAAGTGCTCTCATGAGCCTGAAGGCCACGCCAGTGGCTTCCTGCAATGTCTCGTCATGGGACGGGTGAAAGAGCCCCTTTTGGGATGAGCTATCCAAAACCTGGACTCTTTTATTTGACATCTGCTGCAAGAGAAGCCAATGCAAGGAAAGGAAGATATCTTCTGTTTCACCATCTTGCAATAATTCAGGATAATCGAAGGGAAAGAAACCAGAAAACAACCCCAAAACCCGAAGGAGTGGGGGAAGAGAGAACAACTCGCAAGACGAAAAAGAATCAGCCATTCCTAAACACAGAGTGGCAATGCAGCCAAACCAAACAGTAATGATTCATGGACCTGTCTTCACCCTTCGTTTTTCCTATAACGAGCAAAGAAACCACAGAAATGTGGAGCCAAGGTCTCCACTCTCTCCACTCCCAAAGAACAGGGAGGATGATCTGTGAGACTCCACTACCCTTTGAGGGGTTTCATCATGGTCCAGTTCCTGTGTGCTCAGACCAGCCCCACCACCAGCCTCCTTGCCCATCTCACCTCATCTCAATCCATCCATTGTCCTTGGATGGGACAATTGTCCTGGGCTGGGCTTGCTTTCCCCCTGCACCGGGGAGGTGGAAACAGGTACCACAGCCAGGTCCCTGCTCCTGCCTTTGGTGGGGCCAGCTGGACAACAAACACATGTTGTCCCCAGCCAGCTCCGCTCGCAGCTCAGCCTGATGTCACTGAAGCCAGCAGGAGCCATCTCCTCTCCAGGCTTGAGCAGCGTTGGCCTGGGAGCAGACACACACCCCATTTGGGTGCCCCAGCTGTGCACAGATGGGCAGCACCCTCCACCCCAAAGCTAAAGAGACACAGCTGGGGGCCCTCAGAGAGGAAGGAGACTGAAGACCACAGCTCAGCTGTCTTTTGAACATGACAGAGAGCCCGAAAACCGTGAATGGACTTGTTCTGTGCAAATAGCTGTGAGAGCTCACAATACTTCTTCCCCCATCCCAAAGGTTCAGGAGCTCTTGTGTTTCCTGCCTGCAGCTCAGCCAGGGAACAGGTTGCATTCTCACTTCCTGAGCTGCACCACACAGAGCCCCCTGGGTCAGGCTGAACAGCTTGAAGACGTGGCAGAGCACACCCTGAAAAGTAGGATGAACCCCCTGTCAATCCTTCTATAACAAGGGACAGTGGAAAGCAGCAGCATCTTCATCTTCACCTTCATGACCCCAGCACAGCCTTGCATTTCTGTATGAGCTCCCCCAGCCACCATGGTGGCCACCTACAGCCTAGGGCTTTCGGGAGAGGAGTGTCCCCAAAGGCTCTGGGATTTTGCCTTCCTCATTTCACCACCGTGTGGTGGCAAGGGCTGTCCATCACATCCCCACCCTGCAGCCTGCAGAGGAAGGATGATTCAGATGTCTCTGAGTCCAAATCACTCTCTGATTTGCTTTGGGAGTTGAGGGGCTCAGAGCCCTCTTTGAAGCCATGAGTTGCTTCTCTCTTCCCCTCCAAAATGTTGGCAGCCCTCCAGGGCTTACCAGCAGGTGAGCAGCTCAGAGCCAAGTCAAATGCCAGGGGATCCCAAGATAGACATTCAATCCAGGGAGAGAAAGGTCCGTTTCCCAACACAGTTTAATCCCAAGGGTGATACCTGGAGCCCACCAAGCCCCATTAGGAGGAATCACAGCAATGGGGCAGCAGAGAGCTCCTCTCCACAGATACATGTCAGGGTATGACTATTATCTGAGCTTGTTATCAAGGCAGATTTACTCTCAGCCTCCATCCTCGCTTCGAATATCTGCCGCAGTTTCCACATGGCAACAGAGCTGGCCTTGCTACCCGTTCATTCAGCAGTCTGGGCCAGACATTGCTTGGGTCTCACGAGGACTGGGCCTGCCAACTGGCTAACCATGTCCTCTCCTGTTCAAAGCAGCACTCCAGTCACTGCGGCCCTTCAGGGATGTGAAAAAAATTCAATCAGATCCAGCAGCTCAATAACACTTTGCCTTGGACTTCAGCAGATGAGCGGCAGGGACCGGAGGGAGCAGTAAGAGATGCAGGAGAGCTGAAATGGAGTATTCCTCCTGGTTATATTTCATTTTCATGCTGTCTCTGCAGCTTCTCATTCAAGTCAGGGAGCAAAGAGACAAATTGTTGAAGACAAGCCACTTTACAAGGGTTTCTATTCCCATTTTGCAGCCCCTGGGGATTCTTCCTGCACTGCCCCCAAGCCTCCTAGAGAATGGCTTGACGTTTGCAAAGGTTGCTCACCTCCTCTGAGTGGAAATGCAAGTGTTTGTTCAGCTTCTCAGGGGGCTGGTTAGCTTGTTAGATTTGTAAGAGCATTTAACAGGTTGCTTAGCTGCACGACCTTGAAATATCTAAGGCAGCATTTTTCAAAAGTACCATCAGCATCACGCTGGGCTCAAGCTAATTATCCCCATCTCCCAGCAGGACGATGGGCTCAGTCCGGCACACAGTGCTGACCCAGCCACAAGTCTGCCTCCACAGGCACATCTGTGCCTGCCTGTCTCAAAGGCACGGGCCTGGGCAGGCACCAGCTGGGCATTCCTGCTTCCCTCCCCCCCTCAGTTCCTTGCTGTGCCCAGATGTGGGGGTAGCAAGATGACCACTGTGGATATGGGCACCTGTCCAGACCAAGACTTCATGTCTCCTGGTGCAGAGGCCATAACCCCAGGCACAACCCCAAAACATCCCAGGTTTTCAAGGGTGTTCTTGATGTCTCCATGCCGTTCCCTCTGCCTAGGACAGAAGTGGCATGTCAGTCCCTCAGGACCACAAGGGAGCTCAAATTTCCCTGCCTGGCAATTCCCACCCTGCAGGCTTCCCGTGGGCCATCACAAAAGTTTTTCTTCCCCCCCTTTCCTCCTTTGTCCCCATCTTTGTCCCCTATCTGCCCCCTCTCCCTAACATCATCCACTGGAGTCCTTTCTTACTCCTCATTATGCTGATTTTTTGTCTGCAAAAGCCACCTCCTTGTACCTGGTATGTCCCATGAAAATCCTGCCAGGCCTCCTCATCCCTTCCATGCTGAGATCCATGCCTGCTGCTGGTCAAACAGACCGGAGGATGGCAGAGGGGTCTTGTCAAGTTGGGCGTGATAATCCAAGAGGACACCAAGGTTCAGGGGCCGTTGCCAGGCTGGGCTCTGTGCCTTCCTTCCCCACAGGGTCAAGGCCAGCAGACAGCCCTGGCAAGGCCCTCACAGCAGCTGGGGAGCAGGAGAACCCAGGAGACATTACAACCACGTACAGGGACAGGGGCAGTCGCTCTGGGAGCTGTTAATGTCCCCGGTGAGAGTCACACGTCATTGCGCCCTTGTTATCAAGATCCAGCTCGTTGCACCCCCTGTGCAATTCATAATCACTTAACAAAGCTGCTGATGTCAAATCAGCCAAACATCAGTAAGCAGGGAATGGTCGTCACATTCATCCTGTTAACTGGTGGCTAATTATCTCATTGTGCCTCCCATGTACTAATTGCAAGCTAACTGTTTCCTATAGCCCACCAGCACCATTTAAGCTTTAGGAAGGATCAAGGCAGCAGATGTGTTTCTCCAGTGCTTTTCACGCTTCTGTACCCACCCTTGGAGTTCCAGTTGCAGTGTCGAGGAGCTGGCCTTCCCTGCTTTTGCTAACGGCACTAGATGCTCAGAGAGGAGCTTGCTGCTGTTTAGCCCTCTGAGCTCCCTCAGAGGATTAGGGGATGGTGCCAGCATCCCTTTGGAGGACAGGGGAGTCTGATGCAAGGCTCTGGAGGGAGCCAGGCGCTGGGGGAAGAGCTACGGGCTCCAGGCTACAAGCAGTCGGTGCAGGCATCAAGGACCTCTTCGCCCAGTGGATTGCAGGTTACTGTGTTTACAGGGAAGGACAAGGCATCTGAACACTCTGGCCTGTGCACAGCTGCTAACCACAAAATCACAGAACGGCCTGAACTGGAAGGACCTTAAAGATCATCTTATTCCAACCACTCTGCCATGGGCAGGGACTCCTTCCACCAGACCAGGTTGCTCGAAGCCCCATCCAACCTGGCCTTGAACACTCACAGGGATGGGGCATCCACAGCTTCTCTGGGCAACCTGTGCCGGTGCCTCACCACCCTCACAGAAGCCTGGGGCACAGGGCTGGAAATGCACCTCGGCTGTTTTCTGAGCCTGGGAGTTGCCAGAAGGGAAACCCCAGAGATATTTCACATGCTGTGCCCAACACCAGGGATAAAGCACTGCAAGCACTGCTGTTCGCCAGAGATGTGCAACTTGCCTCCAGGACACTCCAAAAAGCAGCTCCAGGCAATGCAGCACAGGCCCACAAGAAGGATAATGCCCCTCAGGCTGATTTTTCTGCTCCATCTTGCCCTCCCCACCACCTTGTTGTGCCCATACTGTGTCCGATGACTGATGGACACTCCTGGGCCCTCAAAGTTTGGAAGAGTAGTTTCCCCACCTGGGCCAAGAGTGAGGGTCTCTCCAGGGTGTGCAAATGGTGACACGTTGGAAGGAAGAAGCTCTGAGATGAGGCAGAAAGGGAAGGACTCCTGAGAGCATCCTTGAGCACCAATGATAATTAAGTGGGCTTCCTGCCAGATTCTCCAGATGTCTAATTAATACTGTAAGACCGCTGCTCATCTGGCTGATCCCAGTGCAGAAGGCTCCCCAGCTCAGCCTCAGCTCGCCTTTGTGATGGGATGAAGGCAGCCACTGAGCTGATGGGCTTAGAGCTCTTCCTGCTGGCCTTTCTCCTCTTGCCTGACCTGGGTGTCCAGCTGGGGAACAGTGGGATACAAACCTCACCATGCAGACCCCAAGGGAGCCACAGCGGATCCAAATCCAGTCCCTGGGAGACTCCACCTGCTCACTACACTCACTCTGATTTCCAAAGGAGCCATGAGGACCAACAGCATGTAGGAAACATCCCTGTAGGGCAAACCAATGCTGTCTTGCAGAGAAATCTGGTAAATCCTGTCAGCCATGATGCAGCTTGCCATGAAAACATCTTACCTCTCTGCTCTGGGTCTGCTGCAAGGGTACAAGAGCACAAGCAGTGTTGGGGGAAAATTCCTGGCACAGCCTGGCTGGTCGTGGGGGACTGCCCAGGGCAGGAAAACAGGCTCGAATATTGCAAGCTGCAAAGATACTAAAGAGGACAACTTGGCTGCTGCACAAGCAAAGATTGATAACAAGAAAATTAAAAGAAGGCCCAATGCACATTTCCTCCACAGGTGCCCCGCAATTTTTGCCATCTGGAGCGCCACTTCCTTCCAAAAGACCACAGAGACCTCACGGATCCAGCTGGATACAACACTCCTCTTCTGACAGAGCAGCCATTGCAAGGCTGAAGGGGTGTCTGCTGTGCCCTGCTGCGCTGCAGGACCAGCCAGCCCTCACCACTGTGGGTCCAGAGAGAAAAACACACCTCTCCTGAGGGGGGGGGAATGGGGGGCAGTGAGGAATCACAGAATCTTTTCAGTCAGGGAAGACCTCCAAGATCAATGAATGCAGCCTTTGACCAGCCACCACTTGCCAACTAGACCACAGCACTAAGGGCCCTGTCCAGTGGTTTCCTGAACACCACCGGGGATGGTGACTCCACCACTTCCCTGGCCAGTCCGTTCCAATGCTTGACAACCCTTTCCACGAAGAAACCAAATTAAGAGTTTCCAGACCATTTCCCTATGTGATGCTGACACGATACTTTTGTTGCTAGAGAGGATTTTGCACAAAGCACTTGGCCCCTGAGCTCACAAAACAAGCCATGAAACCTTGCTCTGTCCTCTGAGCCAACAGTGCCCATGACCAACATGTAAGGTGCCCATCACATGCATTCATGGATGGCAAAATCTCCTTCATCAGTCTTTCCTTGAGAAAAGGGAATGACATTGCCATGAGGACACTCATCAGAAAGAATCTAAACGAGATAAAGAGCCAAAGAGATGAATCCTGTGCAGGAAGCATGGGGACTGGATAAAAACGGCCTTTTGGAGGCTCAGCATGGGCACATTCCTCCTCTCAGAAAAAGAGCTTTGAAAGGCCACCTGGGTAAAACTGCAGAATAAAGGAGGAAAGGGTGCAGATTTCACATATTGAAGGCTTGTTCAACTAAGGAATTTAAAAAGAGCACAGCCTCTGGCAGGTTAAATGTAAATACACAATAAGACAGACAGAAAAGCATATGAAGATCAATTTGCCATTACCCCATAAAAATGAACGGTCCCTCCTTCAGGGTCCCTCAGAGTCCCTGTTTCAGGAGCAGCAGAGTCTGCAGGACCATGAGCTCGTAGAACCACAGAATTCCAGAATGTGTCAGGTTGGAAGGGACCGCAGAGGGCCACCTGGCCCCACCACCCTGCACATCCTAGAGCACATGGCACAGGACTGCATCCAGACAGTTCATGAGTATCTCCAGGGAGGGGGACTCCATAGCCTCTCCGGGAAATCTGTTCCAGTGCGTGGTCACCTGCACAGTGCTCCTCATAGTCAGATGGAACTTCCTGTGCCTCAGTTTCTGCCCATTGCCTCGTGCCCTAGGGCACAAAATCCCCGAGCAGAGCCTGGTCCATCCTCTCACACCTTTCAAATACTTGTACATGAGGTCCCCTCTCTGTCATTGCCCAGGCTGAACAGACCCAGCTGTCTCAGCCTTTCCTCATAAGAGAGATGCTCCAGTCCCTTAATCACCTTCACAGCCCTCTGCTGGATCCCCTCCAGGAGCTCCGTGTCTCTCCTGTACTAAGAAGCCCAGATCTGGACACAGCATTCCAGATGCACCTCACTAGGGCTGAGTAGAGGGGTAGATCCACATCCCTGACCTGCTGCAATGCTCTTCCTAATGCACCCCAGGACACCATTGGCCCTCCAGCCCACAAGGGCACTGCTGGCTCATGGACAGCTTGTTGTCCAGCAGGAGCCACAGGTCCTTGTCCTTCTGCTTTCCGGCTGGTCAGCCCCCATTCCGTGCTGGTGTGGGGGGTTATTCCTCCCCAGGTGCAGGAGAGGATCAGCTGAGGACAAGCCCACAGCAGAACAAAGCAGAGGACCATCACTATTCAAACCCGCTGCAAGCAGGTTTGGAAGGGCTCCCATCCTGCAAGTTTTTCTATGGTTGATCTCCAAACAAACCTGAAGACAAGCAGCAAAACAACACCTAAAGGAGCTGAGGTGGTGGCAGAAGAGCAGAGAGGTTTTGTCCCAGTTAGAAATGGACAAACAGGCCAGGATGCATGGCCAGTTCCTCAGCAGAGGGGCAGAGCCCTTCAGGCAGGGAGCACAGGCACCTGCACTGCTCAGTCTGTGCATGAATGAATTAGGGAAGGGTGTAGACACTGAGGTGACATCTTCTGCCAGCACCACGTGTTTAGGGTAACCTAATTTCTAAAAGCTGCCAAAAGACCTGCCAAAACTGCTTATCAACGAGATGACAAATGAGATACAAGGTTGATTCACACAAAGGAAATAAACTGTTTGGGGCACTGCCAAGCTCATGAGCTGGGTGCTGCTGCTCCAGAGAGTGGTACCTGTTGTCAGGAAATAATAGCAAAACACCAACATCGCCATGTAACAATGTAAATCTGTATACATGGACAGTGTGTATGCTCCTGCTCTCACAGATCCCCAAATGGAGACAATCCAAGCCCTGGGAAATCTTCTGCACCAGGAGAAATTGGTCAGGTGGGACACTGTTGCCTGGAAAAGAGATTGTGTACAGCCAGGGAGAATAATAGTCCTTAAAGGCACGAAGAAGGTTCAGAGGGAATAAATACATTCTTCACTGTCTCTTAGTACAAGGAGTGGTCAGCAGCTGAACTTGCCATGCTCCAGCAATCCTAGAGCTTGTGGTGGGCTGAAATGCTATTTGGGAGAGGGAGCAGGCTTTACTGGGCATGTGCTAGGCATGTGCTAGTGCAGGAGCCCAGGCAGTGTGTTTGTCTTCCCTCCCAGATGGATCTGTGGTCCAGCTTGGCTCTGATGTGTTCAAAATGGGCCACCCTTTAACAGTGCCTCTCCTTCTCTGCAAAAATAACTGCACCCTGAAGGCCAGTGCAGGAGGAGCTTGGAGCAGGACCAGCAGTCATCTTCCTGCCTTCAAAGGAAAGCGACGCCTGATTTTCCCAGGGCTCACGGTCCTCCTGCTTGCCCTGGGGCAGACAGAGCGATAAAATGCTGGAAACCCAGAATCCATCCCCTTCTCTTCAGGGATTTTATTCCACACATCCCTCGGGCATTCAAGAGGCTGCACAAATACCTCCCTGGCTCCATCCCAGTCAAACTGGGTGTCCCCCCACCCCATCCCAGCATCGTCCTGTACGTCACCCAGCACGCTGTAGCTGAGACCTGATGCAGGCACCTGGCAAGTGCCCCACTTTTCCATCCCTGTGAGGTAGGCAAGGCTTTGGATTTTGGAGGTAATGAGCTCATGGTGACAAGCTGAAGCAAGATTTCTGGCTGGTGCAGCTAGCCCAAACACTCAATTAAAATGAATCCACTCTCAGTTGCAGTGCTGGGCAGCTCACAGCAGCATGGTTGGTCGCGCCTGCGAAGGAACTTGTGCCAGTTTTGCCTGGACAGTAACGCCCGGATCAAAGGAGCTTGTGAAAGAAATTAAATGCAGTGTAGATAGGTTCCCTGTGCCTGCCTGTTATAAATACACACCAAAAATGTTAGCTTTTAGGCTCAAATTCCACCTTCTAAATGAGCTATTATTTCAGCACAGCCAAGCAGTCAGACTAGATTCTTGCTTTTGTATTTTCATGATTAAAGACAATCTGACATCTTAGATGCTTCTGATGTAGTCCAGAGCTCTCTTCTGTACCTAACCAGCCACAGCTCCCATTCCTCAGCCCTAATCTGGAGCAGTGAGAGTCTTCAGCTATTGATCAGGGAGTCCATAACCTTTTCTGGAAAGTGGCCACCATCCTTACAGAGCAGTTTGGGCTTTGTCAGGACATCTGTGGTGCTGGAGGTGTCGAGACCATTGTTTGCAGTGTGGCCAGGAACAGTGCTCATGCACTTTCCAGGCCAGCACATCACTCTCAAATTAGGGTTCTTCTCTTTCAGATTAGGTGTTAAAGTTGGTAGAAGCACAACAGACACCCCTGAGATGCTGCTTCTCAAAAGAAGCAGGGTGATCATGAAGTTCACTCTCTTGGCCCCAGGATGAGGCATTTCTGGGGTGGATCTACCCTCTTTTCAATGCAGGGAGCCCTGAGGAGACTGTTCCCTCCACCAGGCATCTGTCCATGCGCTGCAGCTCCTGGCCTTGCTGAGCCCCATTGCCAATCTGAGGATGAGGATGATGATGGTGAAGTTCAGCACTGTGCATTTCTGAGCTCCTTCCTGAGTCTCAGCTTGAATGCCTGGGAGCAGATGCCACTAGGATCTGTAGAGAATCAACTGTTTTGGGGAAAGCAACGACAAACTTCAGCCCTGAGGATCCAACCTTCCACATCACTTGAGCTCCCGCTTTCTCAGCTTGTTTACCAGGAGCTAAATCCAGCTGTGACACAGACCAGAGACAGCAGCTGGCAGAATCAGACCCTGACAGCAGACCACGTCCATGCAGGGTGTGCAGGAGGTTTCATCTGAACACGAGCCCCTGGCCCCGTGCTTCAAGGTCACTGGCAGGGCAAATAGTTACTCACTATTTCTCTTGGAGTAGAAAGGCAAGAAGGGTCAGGACAGGCGACAACAGCCCAACTGCTGCAGGAAAACATCTTCCAAACCAGTCCCTGCACACAAGGTGCTGCAGGAGGTTGGTCTGCACCTGCCAACACTGACAGAAAGGTTAAGGTTGAGCAGGACTGCGGGATCCCATTGGGAAATGGTTTTCCCCTGGAAATCCATGAGATGCGCTGCAGTGGTCCACCCTGGGTGTCTTTGAGTGGCAGCCATGGAGGGTGCTAGAAAAGCACCACTGAGCCAATGAGGAGGCTGCAGAAAAACTAAACCTGCCCTGTTTTGAGGTAGACACAACAGCAATCAGGAAGGAGAAATATTCCCAGAGCCACCCCACAGTAGGCAGGCTGTAAATGCATCTGTTGCTAATGTCATCGATAGCAAGGTGCCACAAGGAGGGGAAAGCCCCCTACCCAAAATTTCCAGGGGTCAGGCACTGCAGAGAAGCACCTCTCCCCACTGGAGGGACTGCTGCTTCACTCCAGATACACAGTGCTGGAAGCAAGAGCAGGATCCAGCCCTGCAGCCCATTTAATATCAAAAAGAAACATCTGTTCCTTTGATTTATTAAAAAAAAAGCCAACAAAAAAAACCCCCAAACCAACGAAAAAAGAAACAAGCCTCAGATAACAGCCTGAGTGGCTTCTTGAAGATTTGGATTTCTTTCCCCTTTTTACAAATGGTAATTTCAGGCTGATGAAAGGAGGGTAATGTGACATATTGACTACACAAGCTGCCTGCACAGAGGGAAAACAGCTGATGCCCAGGAATGTGGGGTGCTGCTCCAAGCCTTTCCCACCTACTGACAGCACACCATTGCCCTGGGCCTCAGTTTCCCCCTGTGAAAAAGGATTTTTGTTTCTGAAAAAACAGGATCAGGCAAGGAGGTGGCTTGGCAGCTATTTCTCAATGTGCCTCAGAGTTCTCAGAGGACATTTCATAAGGCAAGGCTTCCTTCTTGGCACTTTCTTAGCTTCAGGAAAAGCCTCCAGCCTCACCCCTTGGCAGGGAGATTTCTCCTTTATCCTGCCCTTCAAGTCAGGCAGATGATTTTAGCAGAGTCTCTGATCCTTAGGGGTCAGAGTGCAGCCCACCAATTCACTTTGACCACTCCTTTGTGCAGGGATTGGCCACAGCCCTCCATCCCCATGCCCCTGTCCTGCTCCCAAGAGACACCCACCCTCTGCTACCAAAACTGAACATCAGAAATGCTGCAGCTTGTTTTCATGTCCTTGGGCTGGTTTGTTTTTCCATGGGATATTTTTATTCTTGCCCTGATCCCAGTCATACTGAGGATTTAAAGTTTCAGCCAAAGCAATAAGAAGTAAAGAGCAAAGAAAGTGAATTGAGATCCAGAGCATTTCAATAAATTAAAAGGAAAAAAAATTAAAGGATAAAAAAAAAAAGACATAGCCCGGCACAGAGGAAGCAAAGCAATCAGAGCAAAAGCTGTCAGCTTTGCCAGTTCCCCTTTGTTCGCAGATCAAATTCACTGCCTCTCTCGTCCAAAACTAACAACTCCTAAGTCTCCCTCATGCTCCCTGGGGAGGTGTTTTCTATATTGGAAACAAATCTATTTTGACACTCCTGATGCTGTTTTACCCAAATTGCCCTCTGTCAGGCTGCGTCTCTCGTTTCCCATTTGTACCACACCATGCTCCTGGTTCAAGCCTGGTGCCAGGTGCTGCTGGCATCAGTCTGGGCTTGCACTGACCCGGACAGAGGTTACTCCAAGGTTCCCTGCCACCAGGTCCCTCTCCTACCCCTCATTCTGCCCTTGGGGAAAATCTGGTCCAAACCAAAGCTTATTTGGCAACCCAGTCCTGGATTGTGCACAGGGAAGGGTCTTGGTGCCAAATTCCAGACAGCAATGTCTGCTCAAATGTCCTTTCCCTGCAGCACCCCAAGGCTCCAAGAGTCAGGAAAACCTGAATTTTCCCTGATGGGATTTGGTCACCAGACAAGGGAAAGAAATTAAAAACTTTGCAAGCAAAAGGATGGAAGTCCCAAAAATTCATACTTGCTGCAAACACCCTCATGGCAACTTCACAATTAAGTATCTGACTAATTCTTACAGGAGCCTTCCAGGTGGGAATTTCAGATGGTCCTGCCCTATCTGTGTACCTGAAAGGGATGATCTCCACCCTGGGAGGAAAGTCTTAAAGCATCCCTGCCGCAGCAGTGACCTCCCTGTGTCAAGACAAGAGGTTTGTAGGTCATCCGTAGGAATGGTCATATAGGATTGTCCTCTGTATGCAGTTAAGGGATTTAAGAGATGTTCTTGATGTACTTGAGATGTCAGTGGTACTGAATTATGCATGCTCTGGGGGATCAGGTAGGATCATGGCCAGCTAGGCTGTGGGAACTGAGCAAGATAAAGTTTGGCAGAGTTTCCTGGCCCAGCTGAAGACACAACAGCAGGAATCCTTGTGATGGAGACTCCCACCACCACCAGACACTGACCAACCATCCTGTCCAGCAGACTGATCTCCCCACACAATGTTTATCCTATGCTAACTCAAGTAAATTAATTTGTTGGCTGTCTTTCACCTGTGACAACCTGAGTTGCTGTGCAATGCTTGATGTACACACCAACAAAGCTTTTCTCCTGCACACAGCCCTCCCCAGATGGCTGACTTTTCAGCAGGTGCTGAACTCATCCCCCAGAGCCTTCCAGAAGAATTAGGATTCTTCTGACTTGTTGCAGGCTCAGCCTTTCTAACCCACTGCCCAGTCTGGTCTTCGCTGTGTCCCAAAGCTATGGGGTTTTGACCTGGTCCCCCCAGGCACAGTTTGCATCTGATCTGGTTTCACCAGTGTCCTGCAAGGGTGTGGATCACCCCCTCCATCTCCTACGGTCTTCTGTAGAGATCTGCTCAGCGCCAGCAAGGCTGAGGCAGAGACTGTAATGAGGAGAAAATTAAATCATGAAACACTAATAATTATCAGCATCCCAATTAGCTGACAGTGATGGCAGCCAGCCACCAAGAGCTGAGGGAGGAGGGCCAGCATCCCTTGCATCTTCTGTGCCTCAGCAGACATGGAGCTCATCTTTGCCCTGCACAGATGCATCCCTCTCTGAGGGCAGCCATGGGGACACTCATGAGGACAACTTTCTCTCCTTTTCCTGGCTTTGAGACAGCATTTCACAGCTGTAATTGCTGGACTGGGGTTGTGAAGACCCGTGATGCCTCGTCTGCTTGAGAGCTGTGCTCTCCTGGTGAGTTGCTAACAGCTAAGGGATAAGGAGGAAGCAGAGAAGTCAGTTTAATATCATTTTCCTTGTTATTATCTCTCAGCTTCTCCCCAGCAATTTGCTCAAACTTGTGTAAAACTCCTTGCCAAACAAACCCCTGCCCAAATAGACCTTCATGTCTGCAGGACTCTATTTATAACCGAGATCCCATTTAGCAGATAAGCCAAGGGAATTCAAGCAGGATTTAAGCTAAGCAGTTATCTGTGACCAGCGGCCACAGTGTGCATAGCGTCAGATTTACTGAGGATGTGGAAGGCGGAGGCACGGGAGAGCAAACAGCCTCTGGAGCAGCCAGCCAGAACCCCGAGGGACGCAATCACTGCTGGCACAGACGCTGCTCACAGAGACTTTGTGAGCAGCCGAAGAACAGCGAGCAAACCCCTTTCCCTGGGATCTGGAGAGCCTCCCGCACGCCCCGGGATCCTGCAGGTATCAGCACCATTTCTCCTCTCCTCCCCCAGCTTCACACCACCTTCCCAGGCATGCATTGCTGGCAAGGGTTTCACTTGTCTTCCCAGATAGATATTACAGCCTAAGATGATGCACTTAACAGGGTTGTGAAATCTGCCATAAAGTTTACTGCCCTACATCAATATAATGCCCTGCAAAGTTAATACGGAGGTACCTATTTTATAACAAGGACAAATAAAAACATATCCCATTAGCCCACGGCATTAGGAGCTGCATTTCTGATGGCCAGGTGCTGCAATGAAATGGGTGGAGAATATTAATATGAATATTGTGGAGCTATGCACATGTACATACACATACATATATATACACCTATATAAAAATGAGAAACTATTGAATTTGCTCAAATGTTCTGTAGTGTTTTGAGGGCTTCACTTCTACGCTGCAGGAGAGATTGGCTGCAGATCCAGAGACATTTTTCTACTATTACACCATGTAAATTTTTCATCATCTCAGAGGACCTTGTCATAGAAAAAATGGATAAGTTTAAATCGATCCAAGATCAGAGTTAAACACCTGGACATAAATGTGGCAGAAAGTAAAAAGCAAAGAGGAACCAGTTACTTCCCACACAAAGCAGTGGCATTGGGCTCAGTCATTCAGGACAGAGAATTTGAGAACACCTCTGGGCTCTCTAGGGAAGTAGGTGGCTCCTAGAATTAAAAATTCCCTTGGTACCTGTGGGTATTTCCATGCTGAAGGGCAGTGAGATGGAGCACTGTGCCCCTCAGCTGTTCTGTACTGATGCCCAGGGGGTGCAGCTGGGACACTGAGCATCCCTGGGATGAAATGGGGCTGCAAACCCAGCAGCACCAAGCTGGACCCAGCCCTTGCAGTCCCAGCCTTTCACCAACACCCAGACAGGCTCCGGCCCAGCATAACTGGTCTGCATGCCCTCATCTCCCCTCTGCACCTCCTCTGGACACCCTGGCCAAAGATTTTGGCAGGCACATTCCCGATTTCTCCATTTCCAGCCCCAGCCTGTTCCTCTGGTTCAGCTTGGCTGCAGCTCTTGGGAGAACCAGTGAGTTTTCCCAGGATCTGTCCCAGTGCCTTCCTCAGAGGCCAATAGCTGGCCCAATAGCCATCTAGAAAGGCCTGGGTGACAACCATGGCACTGCTTCTCACCCCCTGAGCGTGGACAAGAGCACCCCAGCTTCCCAGTCCACCCATGTTTCTCTCTGCCCAGGTACGCCCACAGCATCATCCCTGTCCCAGGCCGATCACTTCTCTCCCTCCAGACACCATCCCTACAAAACAGGAATTATTACAGATATTATATTGGTTTGGTCCTATTATAAAGTGCCGAAAGATGTGAAATAAAAGGTACTAAATGCAGCCAAAGAGTAGAAAGACTGTGTCAATTAGACTTGCAGGAGTGATAAGAGGTTTTGCTTGTTTTCCATCTGTATGGAAGTCTGCACGTGGCACAGCCTGGAGAGAACAAAACGAGGAACAAGAACCAAGCCCTGCCTGTGTCCAGCCTGGCAAATACGAAAAGAAAGTCCTGTGATGTGGTGAGCCCCCACTGGAAGCCCGAGAGATGGATAACATCAACCTGCAGCTGAATAAAACATTAAAATCCTCCGATAAGAAAAGGCTGTGAGGAACTACCTATACATCACCACCACCTGCTGGGTGCCTCGGGAAGGAGCCTCAGGCGCTGCCACCCTGCCAGGCAAGGCCACCCCAAAAAGCATGAGGGACCCCACAAAAGCAGCTGCCTACCTCTCTGGCAGGTATCTCAACGCAAGTAGAGCAGTCTCACACTGGCAGTCTGCGAGCACCAGTGGTTTAAAAGCATGTGCGAAGCCAATCTCTTTTGTTAATGCATGAATCCCAGGCAAAATAACAGGCAGCTGGTGGAGGATGGGATTAATAAAGAGTTAAAGAAAGGTAAAATAATTAGGGTCCTGCTCGTGGGGCATATGGAGAATGGGGCTTGTCAGAGCAGCTTGCTCTAATTTTTCATGGAGATTACGAATTTTAGTGGAGAGAGATAATAGCGTTGCTGTAACGTACTTAGGCTCTTGTAAGCCATTTGATCTGCCCCTGCCTGACACTCTGATTAATAAACCAGAGCGATAGCAAATCGACATGCCACACGAGATGTGCAGGAAAGCAGCAAACGAGGACATCCAAATGGGATTAAAGAAGGGGAACAACTGCCAATAGAGTCTCTCCCGGGGCATCCCCGACTCCCACCCGTCACATATGCGCATGGGATGCAGGAGGGATGTAACCCTCCTGGGAGGGGAGAGGGTGTGGGCTGCACTGACCATGTCGGCCCCTGGATGGGGGCAGCAGCTCTGCTGAGTACCTGGGTGCTGCCCCATGGGATGTACTACTCACTCCTTGGGCTGTTGGAGCTGAAAAGCTTTTTGCAGCCCTGGATGTAAGGCAGGATCATGCCAGAGCAGAGGCACACTCTTTTTCTCCAGCCCCAGTGAATGTGCACTGCCAGGATTTGGGTCTGGGGAATGTGCCAGCGTGACACTCTCCCAGGAAGAGCACTGTGGATCACACCCAGCAGCTCTCCATCCCTGCTGTGCCTTCACAAATCCAAATCCTCCTGCCTTGAAGGCCCTCAAGCGTAACTAGAAGTGGCTGCTAATTAAAGGTTTACACTAAGGCCTCACCAGTGGGCTGCCCTCCTTCCTTGGGAAGTTACACAGAGTGTGATAAAGGCATGAGAGATGCTAAAGGGTTGATAAGGAGAAACTGGGGAGTGCTGTGATGGAGATCCAGGCTGTCCCATCTTACCTCCCCTTCCTTGCTGTCTTCGCAGCACAGGACTCCCCTCACCAGCAGCCCCAGAGAGCCAGCACACCAGAGCTGGCTTGGTCACCAATGGTCATTATGCTCCAGGTTCTGGCACCAAATTTGCCACACCACCCAGGCATCCTCCCCAGACCACCAGAGAAATCCCAAAACCAAGTCCTCTCCCTCTGCAGCTGACATGGCCCTTCTGCTCCTGCCCTTTCCTTTGGGAAGCGCCAGGCACTTTGGGCAGAAATGCTTTTTCATCCAGAAAATACCAGTTCATCAAAACACTTCCTAAGAAAAGGTCACTTCAAACAAATTTCTCTTTCCAAAAACCTTCTGGGGAAGAGAAAAAAAATGACATGCAACATTTTAGCTATCCTGTTTCAACAGCTCTAACTGAAAAATAAATCTTTTCTCCCTCACCCCACCCAGGTGCCAAATGATTTCACTTAGAAATGCAAGATCATTATCTTCCTTAAAAAAAAAAATCAAATAGAAAAGGGTGAAATCAAAAGAAAATCTCTGGAAAAAATTAAAATGAAACACTCCACTGAGTCCAACGCAGCAAGCGGGAGTTGGGCTGCATTCTGCCAGGTTCCCTGGGGTGGCTTTCATCCCAGTTCAGGGCAGGACAGGATTCCCGAGTCTTAACAAGAATCCCAGGACAGTGGAGCTGGTTCCCAAGACCCATCCTCGCACAGGCTTTGCAGGACACGGTGACACGGCCAAACATCTTACGACCCACGAGCTTGCCAGGAGCAGAGACCCCACAACTCGTGACACGTCAGAGCAGCAGAGCTTCAGAGGCCGAAGGTGGCAACGGGGCCGAGGGACCCGCAAGGGGCCGGGTGTCTACGGGATGCAGCACAGCCCCGATCCTGGGATGGGAAACAGGGCTGGTGTTTCCCTTACAGCCTCCCCACACGTGCTCGCAGTCCCCCTACAGCATCCCCAGCCCTCAGCTGTTACAGTTTAGGCTGCATGGGGAGCGGGAATGCCAGCAATCAGGCATCCAGAAGGGACTCCAGGCCCGGTTCAATATTGAAAGAAGAAGGGCTTTGAAAGGAGTACGCTCATTTCCCTGTTTCGTCCTTTGCCAAGAAAACCGGGGGGATGGAGGAAGGGGCGAAGGGGTGGGGGGAACAGTGGAAAAAATGTCTTGGCTTGGCCCTCTCTGCCTTTTATCTCACGGGCAGCCTGCCGAGACAGGGTCTTCCCCCTGCTGAGCCCGCTGGCAGATCAAATGAAAGGAAAGAAGAGTTATAACCCCCCCTGACTGCAGCCCCCTCCCTTCAAGGAAAAGGAGAGGAGGAAAGAGCAAATGGCCCTGTGATGCCAACAGTTCACACCCCAGCTGGATGAGAAACAACATGAAAAGTCAGCTCCTCAGCATCCATGGGGGGCCAGGAGTTATTCTCCCTGACCAGCAAAGGGAAGCCCAGAGACATCCAGATGTGGTTGGAGGGTGAGCCGTGTCCCCACGGAGGGGACAGCACTGCTCCACGGCCTTGAACCAAGGGGGATGGTCACCAGTGGTCCTGGCAAGCATCTTCCACAAGGGTCCCGCTGTGCCTGTTCCCCCATCGTGCCAGACCTTTCAGAGCCAGCTTCAAGCAAATAGCTTAATTAAATGCCTTTATTCCAAGGACTCCCTCTGTGTGTTTGTGTATTTGTGGATTAGCAGTTAATACAGTAAGAGGCTTTATTGTAACTAAATTGATTTTTTCATCTCTTTTTTTTCCTTCCTTCTGTATGCTTTTGTCCCCTCTTCCCACTCCCCAGAGTGCTCTCCCTCATCACAGGGTTTCCCATGCTGATCCTCACCTTCACTGCGAGATGGCACTGATAACGGTGTGGTGGTGAGGAGATCACAGCAAGAACCTATCCATCAAGGTCTGAGGGACTAATGACATTGAAGGCATCCTTTTTTTAGGGTGGACATGTAAGTAAGTGAGCAGTGGCTGTGTTGTTGTATGGCGGAGAAGAAATCCCTGCTGTTAATGGGGTGTTTCCCTTGACAGGGATGGAGGGCACAGGCAGGGTAGGGAAAAAATCTCCAGCCATCCCCAGTCCAAGAACACCATATTTCCCAGGGTAAGGAGGCCACAGAGGGAAACTTCAACTCCAGCCCCACCTGCAGACTCCTAAGGACTGCTTGGCAGGGTCTGTGCCATCTCACCATCTTTTTTCCAGTGCAATTCGACTTCCCTACATTATAGTGAAATCAGCCTGTAGCATGTTGGCCCCATGTATGACTGCAACATATCCACGGATATTCCAGACTTTGACAGCCCATCACTCAGTATGTCCAGACTACTCCAAAAGGGCTCACAGCGTCCACAGCTTCTTCCTGTGGTTAATTAAAAAATTCAGTAAACGCAGTTGTTACGCAGTCTGGGACCTGGATGCCCTTCTGGGCTTCCCAGGATGGGCACAGACCTGAGCTCTACTTTCCTTCCTTTTTTTCCTTTGCCTTTTCCTCTTCCTTCCTTCTTTACAGCCTGTCTGCTCCCTCCTGCTTTGCCTCCTTCTCTCTTTCCTCCTTCCTTCCTGCTCTCCCCTTTCCCTCCCTCCTTCTAGCCCCATGTTCCCTGTCTTTGCACAGGCCAGCAGAGCTGCCTTCTTGCCTTCCCCTCCCTGGGCAGCAGGAGCCGAAGCCATAATTAAACTTGGCTGGGAGGAATGTGAATCAAAAGCCTGTTAAAAAAGAAAAGAAACAAGGGTACCTGTGGGATTACGTGAGCCAGAAAAATGCAAAGCCGGCTTCCAGCCGCCCATAAAATAGATGCCGTCTCCTTTCCCATTGGCAGGGTTTGGCTGAACACAAAAGGCTAAGAAGAGGATTTTTATGGGAGTTATTTATAGCCTGAATGAATAGTGGTGTGTCTGTCAGAGTGTTTCTGCCTCTCAGCGTGAGCCCAGGGTGCCAGCCTCGCCGGGTGATACCACACCGGGTTTGGGATGGCACCTGCAAACCCGAGACCCAGGCAGACCCTCCTGCAGGGACAGAGGTGACAGCAAAAGAGGATAAATCAGGACAAGAAGGGATGGAAAGGCTAAGGGCAGATGCTGCTTGCCCCCAGCAGCCTCACCTTGGCCAATGTCACATGCGCCTGCCTGGTGACAAGCAATGGGCTGTTCCAGCCCACAAGCCACCACTCCAGGTGGATATCCCTGGGATACCCATTGTTTCCCCCTCTCTAACCTCTTCACTCCTAGCCTGGCCACTTTTCCTCTTCCCTGGTTTGATGGAGATATCTGAGAAGCCTTCCCCCCCATTTGCACCAGGAGCTGGCACAAAGATTCATCTCTTTGTGAACGAGATCAGTTTAAAATCATCCCCAAACTCCATGAAAAGCTCAAAAGTTGGCAGTTCAAGAAGTACATTCATTAAATAAAGAGGGGAAGAAAAAGAACAGGCAGAGAGGAGGGGGAAGAAAAAAAAGATTACCTTGCTGAATTAATCAGGCTTCACTGTAATGTTCAGCCTCAGATTTTATTTCCTGTAATAAGCCCATTAATACGGGTGTCTATAGCAGGGGGCTCTTAGCAGCAGGCACCATTAGTGTAACGAGGAAGGGCTAATAGAGTTTTATTGGAATTTTTACTCCAACATCACAGCCTTTTAAAACAGCTGTCTCAATAGGCATTATTATTCTGATTAACATTTAGACAGCACAAATCATAGTGATGCCCTTGGTGTCCCACAGGTTTTATCATAATCATTCCAAGTTCCTGATGTGTCGGCTAGTCCTTTCCAGGGCGGAGGGAATTTCAGACCCCAGCAGAGGCTGGGGGTCATTCCTTTTCTCCTGTGCCAATGGACCTGCTACTTCTGAGGTGACCTGATGGGCTGTGATCGAACAGGGTCCTGCTGTTACTGAAGCGCATTGGAAGCAGCTGGAACCAGATAGATGCTTTTTGAGCATCTCTGATCCCAAGAGGGATTTGAAAGCAGGATGGGAAGGGTTAAAAAGCAAGCTGGCATCCTGGGGACCCATCCTGGCTTCACTCTCACTCTGTTTCTTGCCTGTGTGAGAATTAAATATTTGTTTTTAAAAATTAAATCAAAGATAAATGTTTTTTAATTGTGTGAACTAAATATTAAGCCAGCAGTTTGGGTGCACTAACCCAGGGGTTCATTGCACAGCACTGTTTTGGGGCAGCAGCCAGTCCCAGGGCTGGAAAACCTTTTTCCCTGTATCTGCAAGACCTGTGCCAGATGGGACAGAGCCATCCCAGCCCGAGGAACTGCAAGGGTGTCACACTGAGGGTGTCCCAAGGATCCTGTAAAAGCCCAGAGGCATCTGCAGGGCTGTCATGGGGTCTCCCACTGCCTGGTCAGCAGATGGGGTCTCGCCTCTGTGCAACTGATCCTGTTTGAGCCATGGGGAAACTGAGGCACGAGGGGGGGCAGCGCCTTTTCCACGGGGACAGCACAGGCAGCCCAGGAGCCCTGTCTCCCCGCCCAAGCATGCAGCCATGAGGGAGTGGAGGAGCTGAGACAGAGACAAATGCAGGCAAAACAAGCGAGGGATGAAACACTAAAAGCAAACAGGCTGCAAATGGACTTTTAGCTTTTATTTGTCGAGTTTTGTTTCATGAGGGCAATTTACGAGGACATTTTGTTGCGGTCGAGCCTGTCAGCGTGCATGGGGAGCAGCAGCTGGTTCATCCCTGCTCCAGCCGTATCTTGTGGGGCTCAAACCACCTTAGGTACATTGAAGCAGGTGGTTTGGCTTGGAGCTGGGCAAGGGAGCCCCAGGGGCACCAGGAGGGCTGGAGACCTACTAATTACTTGCTTATTAGCATCTAATTAGTATCTCTCTACTTCCTCCTCTCTCCCAAGGGCTCTGCTTATGCCAGGAGTCACCTCATGCCCGTGCACATCCCAGGGGATGATTTTCCACCCCAGATCCATGCTGGCATTGCAATGTCTCGCTGCTCCTGGGGCTTTGTAGCAGACTTCTCAGCATCACTCATGATAATTGGCAAATATGTAGAGATTTCTTCTCCGAAACATCAGGATGAAGGGGGATCCCTCCCCACAGGGCAGGCACAGATGTTTGGAGCTCTCACAGCTGGCTCCAGCAGCAGGGGTGTGCCAGACACAGCCAGGGTGCCCAGTCTCAGCCATGACAGATCCTGGGTGCTGCGAGAGCTCCAGCCTTCTCCCAGCATCTCCACTGCTGGTGGGTAACTCCCTTTTGCAGTCAAAGATTACCTTCCTTCTGGCTGTCCCTATCCCAGACCAGTCCCCTGCTCTCCCACCCACACCTGCTCCTCTCGCTCCCCAGATAGCTCTGTTTGGGTTGAATCCACCTGGAATCTGGATCCTCCTGTTGTTTCTCTTGCTCTAAACAGAGGCCACTGACTCTGGGAGGGCATCCCAGGACGGGAAAGGCTCAAACCACATGCGATGACAGGTCCCCACCGCCAAGAGCTGAAGCCCCAAGGTACCTCCCCAACACCCACCACGCAGGAAATTTGGGGGGCCAGTGCTTAGTGACCACACAGATGCTGCAATGTGACAGTATTTAATTACCTCCATTATCAGATGATTAACCAACTACATTCCACCCTTGGGGCTGCCATCCTAAAGTCCATGCAAAGCTTGCCAGGCAGCATCCAGACATCCCATTGTGTCCAGCTGGGACCAGCAGCCGTCCCACAACTCATGGTCCTCAAGGGCGCTGAAAATGCCTTGCTGGAAGGACTCAGTGACCATCAGGAGAGGAAAAAACACAAGCTGTCTGAAACATGGGCAAGCCACCTCCAAAATTGTTTCCTGCTGGTCTGAACCCTTTGGAAAGTCCCTGTCAAAGAAGCTGCCAAACCCAGGGAAGATGCACCACGTGGCCCAGGACAAACTGGGTGCTGTTTGCTGCCCCAGCTGCTCTTGCATGGCCACCTAAGACAAGATCTAAAAGGGATCTGGGTTCTGACCTCCATTCTCCTGGCACACAAAATCTCCCCACTGCATGGAGCCCGCCTGCTTCAGGGCACCGGAGTGTTTAGCATCTGCTTAAAATTATTAATTGTTTTCACGGTAAGTGCCTGATGATGTCTTTTAAATAGAAATGGGAGGGAATTAGCTTTCTCTCCCTCCCTGTTTCCCACCCCGCTCTCCTTCCTCTCTCTCTCCTTTCCTCCATTTCTTCCTTTTGTCCTTACCCTCTTCCTCCCTAAAAATTTACTAATTTCTTCCTTATTCCATTGCCCAAACCCCTACTTGGTCACAGGCAGCAGCAGACAAGGAGAAACTCCACAATAAGGGCAAATCCAATAGTAAAACTGGAATGGAATGACAGCCATTAACCTGGTACCAGGAAGGACAGTAAAACAGCAGCATGGCAGCAGCCAGCAGGCCTCGACTCGTAACTTTTCTTTCTGATTAAAGCACACTGGTCACAGATTAACTTCCTTTGCTCCATGTTTTACTGTCACCTGCACTGGAAGGCAGGGGGAAGCGGGTTGGGCAGGACTGGGGACTTGGGATCCACAGCTTGTCTGCAGCTCTGCACCAGCCTTTGGCAGGTGCCAAGGACATGGACACCCAACCCAGGGTGATGAACGTGCCTCCAGCAGCTGCCCTCTACCACAAAGTGCTCATGCCAAAGGTCTCTGCCCACCAGGGCAGCGTCCCAGCCTGGCACCCCAGGGCTCACCTGTGGCCACAGAAGGAGTCAGTGTCAGAGCTGGGGGTGCTCTGGGGCTTCCCAAACATGCAGCACAGGCACGATGATGGACACAGCCACTGCTACAACCCAGACAAGAACATTGGCTTGTTTCAGTAGAGACAAAGCCCCAGGACCTTTGGGGAAGCCACATCCCTTGGTAGATTGATCCATTTCTTTCAGTGCCATCAGAAAATGGGATGGAAGTGAAAATAAATTCCTGGCCATAGCCCCTCAAGCATCTCTACATCTCTGCACCCCCCACTGGGTGTATCCCTTGCTCCTTGCAGAGCACAGGATGTGCCAGCCTGGCACCAGCAGCACTCTGTCCCTTTCCTAATCCCTCACAGACCCATTAATGCACCACAGAGGGTGCAAACACCTCCATGGGACCCCAATGGATTTTAATTCATTGATTCCATGCTTGAGTTCTTCTCACTCTCCCCACCACCTGCCCTGCTCACTCTTCCAGAGCAGGGATTCCAGAGGACGTATCTGCCTTTATGCTGGGAGACAGAGATTCAGGACAAGGATGACCCAGTCACAGAGATACTTTTCCCAGGATTTCTGACAGCTCCCCTGCAGAAATGAAACAGTATCCAGGAACATCCTTATGGGGAATCCCCACGGGCCTCAGTTTCCCTTTGATGCTCCCAGGTCAAGAACAACAGCTGGGTACCCCACAAGCCCTCCACTCCCTCATCCCTCACCCCTCACCAGATAGACTTTTTTAATCTCCCTGAAATAAATCACTTTTCAATTACAACTGGACTGCAACTACCAAAATATAAAAGGCTTTGGGGCTTTACAGCACACCAGTGATGGTTCCTATGAACTGCAATGCCTTTCCATCCCCAGAAGCTCCATTTGCACCAGCCTGATGCCTCCCTTGCCACGGGGAAGGCTTGTTGCTCCCTTCCAGCCTTTCACACTCCCTTGCACAAGGTAAAAATGTGAGGGCAAGGGGAGGCTGGATCTGTTGTGAGGAAGTGGGGAGCTCAGGATAACCAGGGTCAAGCTCTCACACCTGGCTGCACCCCCTCCTCCTCCTCTAACTGCTGCTTTCACCTTGTTTCAGATTTCAGGGAGGGATTTTGTTTCAATTAAAAAAAAAAAAAAACCTCAGGCCATTTCTGAGACTTTTTTAGCAGCAGGTAAACTTGAACAGCTGGTACCTGCAGCAGAGGGCACCCTGGCACGGGGCACCAGCCCTCCCCAGCACGCACCGCCTCCCCAGCCACCATCCTAAATCACAACACAACAAACAGGCTGTTCATTAGGCGCTGTTTAATTAAGCAATATGGATCCTGCCTCGATATTTACAATCCCACTTGCCCTGATTTATCGGAGAGAGCCCCGTTTTTAAAGACGGCGACTGTAAAGTTTAATACCGCTTGACTTAACTGCGAGCTCCATTTACGGCCGCGGGCCGAGGCGCGGCAGCCCGGGCTGGGAGCCGCCGGGCCATTAAATCAGAGCTAACTGCGCGTGCAGGGAGATGACTAGCTTCGTTACAACCGCTTCGGCGGCTAATTACCCCGAGCTGCATTGCCACACTTAAGTCAATTTGTTGCCGCTTTCCCAGGACCCTGGAGAATAAGCGGGGAAGTCGGGAAGCCGGCGCGGAGGCACTTGTTGCGGTGGACAGGGCTGAGAGCGGGATGGTGGCGGAGACCAAACGGGCTCTGCTTGTCCCAGGAGGAGAGAAATCAGTTTGCAAGAGGCCAGATGCCCAGCTGGGCAGCCCCGATGCCCTGGTGAGGGATGCTGTGTACAGTGATGGCTCTGTGCTCAAGCCACCTGCTCCTCCCCAGAGCCCCGGAGCACCCAGGGAGCGCTGAGGTCAGGTGAGGAGCAGCTTGTGGGCTCTGGGATGAGGCAATCGGGCAGGATAGGACCAGCATGCAGGAGGGCATCCAGCATCACAGCCAGTGGCTCTGAGCTCACACAGGCCAGGAGGCCCATCCTGTCTGTCCCAGCCCCATGGGTATGGATGGGGGAGTAACGCACAGATGGGGCACAGGGAACACAGCCCTCTGCAGAACTGTTGTCTTGGACCTAGGAGGAGAGCATTTCTCTCCTTGCAAGGTATTTGTAGCCCCCAGGAGCTCACTCTCAGATTTGACAGGGAGAGGGGTCTCATTAGAGAGTTTTAAGAATGGCTCATTAGCGACAAACGTAAACCATTTGTGAAGACCTGAGGGGAGACAGTGCTTGGCATCCTCCCACACCAGCTGTGGTGGCATCACTGCCCATCGCCTACCCCTGTACAGTCCCTTTCAGCCCCTGTACAGGGGCCTTCCTGGAGGAGAGCACACAGAGAGGTGAATAGAACATCCCCCAGCTCTGCCCAGGAACCAGGCTGCCACTATCCCATACCACGGGTGGACACAGGGAAGGGGGTAGCAGCATCAGGAGGAGAGCTGGACTCCCTGGCAGCCCCCAGGCCAGTGATGAACCAGTTCCTGGCTGCATCCCAGCAGCAGGCAGCACGAGGGCTGCAGCCCAGCAGCCCCAGCCAGAGAGGATGAAGAGGAACAGCCCCAGGGCTGAGCATCTCAGCCAGCAGCCTCCACGCAGCAAGTTTGCCAGGACTCAGCCCTCTCCCAGGAGCTGGCTGAGTCTTGGGCTGCCTCCATTCCTCCTCCCCGTTTCCCACTCCTCCACAAGCCTGCAGCACTCAGAGACAGACTCAGAGCTCCCCCCAGGGAGGAAGAGGAGGCAGCGCAGAGACAGGGACAGGAGCAAGAGGTGTTGGGCTGCCAGCACGTCATCTCCTGAGCCCCCAGTGTTACCCCCCCACCAGCAGGTGGGGGTCTTCACCAGAGACCCCAAACCTCCCAGCTAGAGCTGAGAGCCACGAGAGCACAGGTAGAGACACTTTGCTTCCAGGTTTTATTGTCCAGGGGGGTTGTGCCCCTCCATAGGGCAGAAGAACTCCCAGTCCCACCAGTGAGACTGGACTGGTAAGGAGGGTAAGCCCTCTCGTGGTGATAGGAGCATGCCATGGGGGCAGAAGACAGAGCCTGGGATGGTGAAAGAGACAAGGAACAACACCACCTACATGAGGATGCCAAGGGATTAGGCCCTGAGTGCCCAAACAGGCAAAACCAGTCCCAAAAACCAGCCAAGCCGTGACAAGGTTCAGGAGAATCTGAGAGCTCAGAGGGCTCACAACTGACATGAATTCCCAGACCTCAGCTCTCACCACTCCCAGCTGACTCCTGGCCTTACTGAGCACACCAAACGATACAATCTTAAATGTTTACTGTTACCACACCACTACCAAACCCACCACTAAACCATGTTCCTAAGCGTCACACCTACACATTTTTGAATACTTCCAGGAACGGTGATTCCACCACTTCCCTGGGCACCCTTCCAGTGAAGAAATATTCCCCAATATCCAATCTAAACCTCACCTACCACAACTTGAGGCTGTTCCTTCTTGTCCTATCATCAGTTATCTGGGAGAAAAGACCAACCCCCACCTGGCTATGGCCTCCTTTCAGGTAGTGGTGGAGAGCAGTAAGATCCCCCCCCCCCCACACTCACATCCAAGGGCTGGATGCTCTGCTGCTTCCCATCACACCTCCTCAGCCCTCTTCTTGTAGTGCACCTCAGGGAGGCTCCTCAGGCGCTCAGCAGCCTGCAGGGCACAGCACAAGGGACAGCCAGGGGCTGTCACACCCTGGCACACAACCCCCTGGCTCCCTAAATCCCCCTGGGCCGCGCTCACCTGCTCCGGGGTGAGGTCCCTCTGTGCCTGTGCCAGCATCTCGTATCCCACCATGAACTTGCGGACGGTGGCAGAGCGCAGCAGCGGCGGGTAGTAGTGGGCATGGAGCTGCCAGTGCCCGCAGTCCTCCTCCAGGTAGGGGCCTGTGGGAGCTCCTGCCGGGGGTAGAGGTGCCCCGTGAGCCTCAGGGAGGGAACACGGATGCGGATGAGAGGACTGTGGAGCCACGCCACTCACCATGCCAGCCCATGGAGTAGGGGAAGGAGACTTCAAAGAGGTTGTCGTACTTGATGAGCAGCCTCTGCATGATGGAGGCCAGGTCTGCAGGAAAGTGACAGTGATTCACACCCCGAGCTGGCCAGCAGCTTGCCAGGTGTGCGACGGGGGTCACCCGCAGCACCGCTCCCTGGGTGGACATCAGCGACAGGCAGGAGGGATGCACTTGGTAATTCCCACCCCTCCCCACTCATGCAGGGAGCCCAAGCAATGCAGCAGGAGAAGACCCCCACAAAAGCAGGGAGCAGCCTGTGCTTCATCACCCCAAAAGGACACAAGTCGCACCAGCAGTGCTGGCTGTGCCCAAACAACTACCTCTCATCCTAACAAAACAGGGATGCCATTCCCCTCCTCAGCTAAGCCCGTCAGCCCCCACCCCAAGGACATAAGCCCTTCACCACCAGCACAGCTGCCTCCTAACAAAGGTCAAGCCCAAAGGACTTGGGATGGGATACAAGAAGACTCAGAGCCACTCACTGTCCCTCTCGCTGTCACTGAGGTCCTGGAGGCAGCAGACGTGGCGGCGGGGCAGCAGCAGGGTCTGGTAGGGCCAGGTAGCCCAGTATGGCACCACGACCAGCCAGTCTGCATTCTCCACCACCAGCCGTTCCTGCAGGGCACAGAATCACAGAATCAACCAGGCTGGAAAAGACCTTTGAGATCATCAAGTCCGACCTATGACCTAACATCACCTTATCAACTAAACCATGGCACTGAGTGCCACATCCAATCTTTTTGACTCCACCACCTCCCTGGGCAGCCCACTCCAATGCCCAATCACTCTTTCAGTGAAGAAATTTTTCCTAATGTCCAGCCTAAACTTCCCCTGGTGCAGCTTAAGACTGTGCCCTCTTGTCCTGTCCTTGGTTGCCTGGGAGAAGAGACCGACCCCCACCTGACTAAAACCTCCTTTCAGGGAGTTGTGGAGAGCAACAAGATCTCCCCTGAGCCTCCTTTTTCCAGATTAAACACCATCAGCTCCCATAGCTGCTCTTCATAGGGTTTGTGTCTCAGATCCTTCATCAGCCTTGCTGCCCTTCTCCAGATGCATTCGAGCATCTCAACATCCTTCCTAAACTGGGGGCCCAATACTGGATGCAGTATTTAAGGTGCGGCTTCACCACTGCCAAGAACAGGGGAAGAATTACTTCCCTGGTCCTACTGGCCACACTATTCCACTATTCCTGATACCGGCCAGGATGCCATTGGCCTTCTTGGCCACCTGGGCATACTGCTGGCTCATGTTCAGTCGGCTGTCAACCAGCACCCCCAAGCCCCTTTCTGCCTGGCCACTGTCCAGCCCCACTCTGTCCACAGCCTGTAGCACTGCAGGGGGTTGTTACATGCGGCGCTTGATGGGGGCATACACAGTGCCAAAGCCCCACGGCACTCCTGGGCCCAGCTCCTGGGGGCTGGGGAGCCCACCCCAGCATACAACCAGCTCCCAGGGAGGGGACATGGACAACATCCATGCCTTCACCTTTCGGCGAGCCTCCTGCTCAGCGTACTCCAGCAGCATGGGCACGCCGTGCTGGCTCAGGTGCTGGCGCTGGGTCCGGTCCTCCAGGCGCGCCTCGTTCGGGAGGAAGCTGCTGGCCCACACCTGGGAGGGACATTGGGGCACAGGACTAAAGTACTTGTACCCCTCACTTGCAGGGGCACCCCTAGTCACGCTGCCCATCTGCAGGTCCCTGCTGCCACCAGGTGGAGAGTCTGGCATGTGGCAGCCACAAGGGACAGTCCTCAGGAGGGGAGGGGACAGGACACACACAGATGTATTACTCATTGTAAAAAGCTTCTGGACCAGGGCAGAGGGGCTGCCATCCACATCTGCCCTCGGGGTTTATTGTAGGGTCACCACAGGGACTTGTAGCTTAGCCAGGTCACAGGTGGGACAGCCTCACCTGGCAGTGGGGGTGCGGGTTGGAGCAGCCCATCATCGCTCCCTTGTTCTCGAAGATCTGTGAGAGGAGGAAGAGGTGCAGCCAGCAGGTCCCAGCCACAGGGCCCCCACTGCAGGCCATCGTGGTGTCCCCAGCACAGCACAGAAGCAACCCGCAGGAGAACAGAGCCTCACAGCCACACGGAAACGCTCAGCAGAGCACAAAGTAGGGACAGGAGACCCACACACAACTAAGGATGGTCCCAATGCCAGGTGCTGCCAGAGTACCCAGCGCTGGCCTCCCATCTTCACCCACAAAAGAGCAGCCCCCACCAGCCCCACACCTGCACCCAGGGGTAGGAA
Organism: Lycocorax pyrrhopterus obiensis; assembly: GCA_014706295.1. Lineage (NCBI taxonomy): Eukaryota > Metazoa > Chordata > Aves > Passeriformes > Paradisaeidae > Lycocorax > Lycocorax pyrrhopterus. The sequence goes on along the minus strand of JACSVZ010000014.1, from coordinate 7,461,266 downwards.
GCACCCAGCTCAGTCGCCAGCTCTGCCCACGCATCGATGACAGCCCGGATCTCTGGCAGGGACATGAGGGGCAGCGTCAGGTCCGACCAGGGGTGGAAGCACATCACCTTGCTGTGGAGGAAACATGCATAGCTGTGACTACGGGTGTCTCCAGAGACCCTCAAGGCCTTGCTGGCTGCAGTGGGACAAGGGACAGGGACAAGACCCCCAGAATGACCCCACATGAGCAGGTGTGTACAAAATAGGTAACACGTGAGGGGAGTCCAAGTCCAGCACCATTCCACAGGTTTTCGACAAATTATGTCCCAAACCCGCTGGAGCCATGGAAGTACTTACCACACACCCTGGGCTGGGGCAGCTCGAAACAAGGGGTGATCACTGTCATCTGGGGAAGGACAGAGAGTGGGCGGGGAGAAGGTGCTGGGCCAGCACCCAAGCCTCTCCAGGCCACCCTGCAGCAGCCCCAGGACCCAAGTCTGGAGGTCCCCAGCAGCTTGCTCTGCTCCCCAAAGTTACCAGGCTCTGGAGCATCAGGCTGCAGTGCAGGGAAGTCATTTGGGAATACGAAAGTACCCTCATACTGGGGGTTCACCTGCCGGGGTGAGAGATAGGATGAGGGCAGGAGGGGGTGGCAGGGGGAGCCTGTGGCCCCTGTGTCCCTGGTGGTACCTCGCCGTTGGCCCGGGTGGCCCCGGGGCAGAGGGGGTTGTTGGGGTCCCAGCGGGGCACATCCTCGGGGGGGGGCGGCTTCTCCAGCTGACCCTGCCAAGGCCGCTTCACCCGGTGGGCCGACACCAGCACCCAGTCGTCCCGCAGCGGGTTGTACCGAGCGTGCTGGTGCTCTGCGGGGAGCGAGAGCAGCGGGGCGTCAGGGGCAGACAGCCCGGCAAAGGGGGCACACGCATCCCACCCACCGCGCCCCCTCAAGGGGCGAGCAAGACGGTCTGCACTCCGCTTTATGCCCTCCCTCAGCTTCACCCCTTCCTCCCTGTCCCAGCCCGGGAGCCCTGCTGCTCTGGACGGCGAGGATCCCCTCAGCTCCCGCTTCCCGGGGTCGTGCTGGGCTCCGCCGGGGGTCTGGAGGGAGGGATGGAGGACGGCAGCCCCATCCGTACCGCTGGCGCGGAAGCGGCCGCCCCCCTCCTCCGCCCCCGCCGGCGATGGCTCCATGCCGCCGCACTCCCGGAAACCCGGCGGGACCGGCCCCTTCCAGCCTCCCGCCCCGCCCCGCCGCGCCGGCGCAGCCGCCCGGGCCGTGCGTGGCGTGGCCGCGGCGGGGGCGGTCCCGGCCCGGGTCCCGCTCCCGGTGCCGGGGGCGGCGGAGCGCGGGATGGGCGCGGCGTGGGGGCGGCGGGCGCTGCGGGCCGGGCTGGCGCTGGGCGCGCTGGCGCTGGTGCTGCAGGGGCTGCGGGGGTGGCTGGCGGCCAAGCGCTACGAGTTCACCCCCGCCGAGATCGCACAGCTCGCCCGGCACCACGCGGGTACGCGGCGCCCGGGGGGACGCGGAGGGGCGGCGGGGAGCGGGGCCGAGGAAGGACGGCGGTGGGGATGGGGATGGGCAGGGGGTTGGGGATGGAGAAAGGAGCCGGGGACGTGGCGGGGAGCTCCGGCCTGGGCGGGAGGGGGGAGCCGTAGCGGGGACGAAGGTCCGAGGAGAGTCCGGTACAGGGGGGCCGGGATCATGGCGGGAATGGGGCTGGGGTCAGAGAGGGGCGGGGAGCTGGGCCGGGGCAGCAAGACCGGGACAGGGAGGGGATCGGTACCGGGGAACAGCAACAGGGAACGCGGGGGAAGCGGGGTGGAAGATAGGACTGGAGCAAAGGAGCGATAGAGGAACCAGGACAGCGGCATCACTCAACCTGTTTGGGGCTGAAGCCCCGGGTGGGTCAGGCGTGGGGTTTCAGAAGAGGGCTGTCTCCATAGGGCACAGGGGTTTTGGTCGGAGCTGCATGTCACCGGGACAGGGGCACTCTCACCTTGCTTGGGTCTCCCATATTGCCCAGCACCTGGAAGGGGCCATAGGACTGGAGCACTTGGTGCTGCTTGTCCTCCGTCACCATCCAGGGAGGCGATGGAGCCCAGTCAACAGGAGCTGAGGGCTGGAGAGAGGAGATATCTTCCCTAGGCAGACCTCTCCAAGGGTGTGCTGGGACCCTGTGGCTGTACAGGGGATTCGGGGGGGGTGGTCAGCAGAGCTTTTTCTGTGCCAGGGACTTAAGTGACCCTGGGTGCTGCAGGGCTGGACCATGAGCTGGCTTTCTCCAAGATCATTGTGGAGCTGCGAAAGAAGCATCCAGGCCACATCCTGCCAGATGAGGACCTGCAGTGGGTGTTCGTGAATGCAGGCGGGTGGATGGGCTCCATGTGCCTGCTCCATGCCTCGCTCACCGAGTACGTGCTGCTCTTCGGGACAGCTGTCGACACTGGGGGACACTCTGGTAAGCAGGGAGACAGGGCTGGTGGGCAGGGGAGTTCTCCGAGCTCTTCCTACTCCATTCTTTCAGGTGCAGCTGGCCATTGTGTGCCCAGCACAGGGAGCCCGCTGCTTCACTACTTGTACGGGGTGAATGATGCTGGCAAACACTCTCTGCATGGGGACCAGCCCCCATGGTGTGCTGCAGCTTCTGCAGGTCCCCGTTTGTGATATGCTGCGTGGCCAGGACTCTCCGCATCCAGCTGGCAGGCGATGGCAGACATCTCATCTCCCAGTGCTTCAGGAGGGAGCAAATGCCAAAGAAGCTGGAAATGATGGGGCTTAAGGACACCAAGCAGCCCTGGCTGGTGGTATATGGCTGTTCCTACAGACAGTGGGAGTACCAGAGCCACCAGCGCCTCTTGGTGTATTGAGGCACTGGAGCTGCCGTCCTGACCCCCAGAGGCCTGCTCCACAATTCAGACCTGGACTCCTGTGCTGTCCCTGGCAGGGAGACGCTGAGCTAGTGTTATCTGTCCTCCCACAGGTCGCTATTGGGCAGATATTTCTGACACCATCATCTCTGGGACATTCCGGCAATGGAAGGAGGGGACCACCAGAAGTGAGATCTACTATCCAGGTAAGTGCAGCAGTATGGTGCCCTGCAGGTTGCATCCATGCCTTTGGGGCACAGCCACTTGCTGTCATAGAAGCCCTTCCTTTGAGCTGACAGAAGCCAAGAGCTCAGGATGGGGCAGTTTGGGTCCCCAGTGGCACATCCCAGCATCCTCAGTGGCATGGCAGTAATA